>JASPKZ010004931.1:602500-1340000 GCA_030220185.1 Diploptera punctata
CGGCGGCAGCTGCCATGATACCGGATGATGATGATGATGATGATGAAATATATACATTATTAATCAATAATTATTTATTTGAAGTTGCATACATGTGTATTTAGTATGCGAGAAACAGAGCATTGCCTTAATCCTCTACGTACGGCTTTCCAGTCTATTAACTTTTCTCGGTCTACTCAGGACCCATTCAGTCAGCAACTTTTCTAACAGTGTTGTCTAGCGTGTAGTCTGAACAGATACTAGCAGGGGTTACCGTTATACAAGTTATATATGGTTGTTTCTATATTACCTCCTCTTCTGTCTTTCCGATTGAGACTTACTATCGAAGGGAGCAAACGCTGATAGAAAACCTCCAACGTACTAGTGATTGGGCGTAAGGTTACCTCCCTTGCACCTTAAAAAACAACACCTACTCGAAATAAACGTTTAACAGATCACCATGAAAGTTGGCCATTAGATGTAAGAGTTCGCCTGAAACGGAATTTTAAAAATATCTCTAGCGGTCCCCATTCTCGGTGTTTCACAACGAAACTCAGTATACCCTATTGAAATAAGCTGCGGTAGATATTACCAAATCTTTTTTTAAAATTATACCATTAAAATGGGGGTTTACGTGAAATTCGAAATTAAAAATCGACTCTGACAACCGCCATGTTCGATCCATGACAGTACATAGCATATAATTTAATTAACCTTTAATATTTAATTTATTTGGGCATCCAGACACTCGCCGGGCATTAGGCAGTAACATGTAAAAGTTATATATATATATTGTTTGTCCTTTATAGACTTCTAAACCTATCTTCATGATGATTTGTACTTAGGGCCTACTGCTTTTCAGGTACGAGGAGTGTTTAGCCGCTATCTATTTGTTCTAAAACCTTTACATATAGAAGTTCATCTGAAACGAAAATTTAAAATTCGTTCTACCGATCGAATTTTTCGATGTTTTAAAACGAAAGTCAGTATAACGGATGTAGATATTATCCAAACAACAGTGAAATATAGCAATTTGAAGCCGGGATTTACCTGGAAAAACCAAAAATATTATATAGACCTATCCATTTACATCAAGGTGAGACGGTAGGCCCTATCCCATCAATATTAAAACATGTGAATTTGAGACCAAGCATCGAAGATGCCCAAGATCGTAGGCTTTGGAGGTTTGGCACGGGAAGACGGCAGCAGCTGTAAAAACCCGAAGATAGAGAGAATTTGAGATCCATTATCTCAGGAACTACTAGATGAATTGTAATGACATTTTTACAGCTTATTAAATAAAGTTTGTAAAGACCACTGAACCTCAGTGAAACTTGTATGTACATATTTATGTTCTATATAATTTTTTTGCCACTAGTCTCAACAGGTCAACAAATGGCCTAAAGTCGTGAATGTACTATTATTATATTATTAGTCTCTTTTTATTTAAAAAACAATACTTCTAAAAATCATAAGTGAGGATCTGTACAAGAGATATCATCATGATTGTGGTTCCACAGCTTTAGCATGGCTAGATTTACTGCCTGTAAAAATGTCATGTAAATATCTCCAATAGTTCCTGAGATAATGGGGCAAATATTTGAAAATTTTCACTTTCGAGAAAACAAGGTTTGAAGTAAAATGTTATTACAGGCTGACAACTGTCAATCGTTAAAAAATAACGCAATTATAATTGGCGTTCAGTAAAAAATCACATACAGAAAAGTTCAGAAAGGAACAGACTATTCAATTATAAAAAAAAATCAAAAATAGATTTTTTCAAACTTTGGCCGACCGTCTTACCTTAAGGTAAAATATCAGTAATATCTATTTCATTCTCAGACATTGGGTTACATAAAAAATAATTGCCATATACATTATAAATATATGTAAATTATAAATACTCATATGTTTCGTTTCATTTATTCAACTAAACATAAAACCATATTTAATTTATTTCGGCGTAGCAGCGCATGCCGAATATTAGATAGTCATCTTATAAATTACATCACGAATAAAAGCAGACGTGAAGAGGTATATATGAAAAACAGCAGGATACAAATTCTCGGACTATGAAAGCAATGCAGAAATAACAAGCAAAGTAAAATCACTCTGGTATTTGAAAAATAAAAAAATACAAAACTGGGTAGTTAGGATCTTTCGATAGAATAACAAACGGCACATTAGCAAAATTCCTGAAGTATTACAAACCAATAGGAAAAGATGACGAGGACATCCAATGAAAACACTTCTGGACTAAGCCAAAAATGGGTCCGGAACAGCCAACATATGGCCCAACTCCATGGAAGGAAAATTACAATGATTATATATTAGGCCTAGCCTACATCAAAACAACGAAAATGATAAATTCGTTTAATCCATAAATTGACAAAATACTTGTTTCACGTGCCAGTTATTTAAATGTGGCGGACCGCAGTGAAAACGAAATGGTGCATAACTGTTATTATTAGGCATATTTTTTTTATTTTTTTTATTATTTATTTAGCCTGGTGGAGTTAAGGCCATGTGGCCTTCTCTTCCACTCACCAGAACAAGCATATGTTACATATGAATACAAAAAAAATACAATAATAGTCATATAAAACAGGACAAACATATGTTACACATGAATACAAAAAAATTACAATAGTAGTCATATTAGACAGGACAAACCTGTTACATATGAATACAAAAAAAAGTTACAATAATAGTTATTGAACAATTCATTATCTGTCATATTGAATAATAATGAAATTAATGTCTAATAATAGAATGAAACTAAATACAATTAAAATTAAATTAATGATACAATGAATAAAAAAGGAATAACAGCTCGAATCTACTATGCATAAAAAGAAGAGAAAAAAAACACTACAATGAATTAATCTACGCTTTTTATACAAGGCATTGGGTAAATATATTAACAAATCCTAAGTCTATTTTTATTAAATAATGCAAAAACGCATTATTAATTCTTAAAAAGTAGTATTAGTGAGTTGTTTCTGTTAGTGATTTTATTTTCAATTTATTTCTGAAAGATGGTAAAGTTTGGCAGTCTCTGACATAGGGTGGAAGTGAATTCCATGTTCTAACAAGAGAAACTGTAAAAGATTTCGAATAATAGGTAGTATGATGAGGAGGGATATAAAGGACACTGTGCTCAAGGGATCGGGTATCTAAGTTATGTGTATCAGAGAGTTTAGTGAAGCGGTGTGATAAATAATAAGGTAAAGATGTGTGTAATATGTTATAGAGTAGGCATAGGGAATGGATGGTTCTACGATCTTGAAGACGAAACCATGACAATTGTTCCAGGGATGGTGTAACGTGATCAAATCTACGTATACCACAAATAAAACGTATGCAAGAATTGTGAACACGTTGAAGTCTTTTGGGTAAGAACAGTATTTAGGTCAGTAAAAAGAGTATCACAATAATCAAAATGGGGCATTGCGAGTGTTTCTACTAGCATTTTTCTTAGAGAAAACGGTAAACAATTTCTTATACGATTTAATGAGTGTATTATTGAGAAGATAGTTTTGCAAATGTTATTTATTTGTTTATTCCAAATTAAATGTTTATCCATAAACACTCCTAGATTTTTTACTGTCTCACTATAAGGGATCTGAACCCCATTAAGTGACACATGTAATACTGCATTTGTGTTAATTGAGGATAATAGTCTCTGATGGCCCCATAATAATTGTTTGTGTCTTTCTAGGATTTAATTCAAGTCCATATTTCTCTGTCCACGCCGTTAGCGAGTCAAGGTCCTCGTTAATTTTGGTTACCGCGTCATTTAAAGAATATTTGTCTGAGTGAAGGTAGATCTGCATGTCGTCCGCAAATAAGTGATGTTTGCAATGTTTTAGGGAGTCAGATATGTCGTTTATATAGATTGAAAAAAGCAATGGGCCGAGCACCGAGCCCTGTGGAACTCCAGCTTTACGGTAGGTCCAAGAAGAGCGTAATGTAGAATTTCCTACAACATATTGCTGGCGCTCACGAAGGTAGGAGTTGAACCATTGCGTGACACTGTCAGAAAGTGAGAGGTTTTTTTAGTTTAAGCAACAATAAGTCCAAGTCTACCGTGTCAAATGCTTTACTAAAGTCAAGTAGTGTAAGAATAGTAAGTTTTCGATTATCAGATGCTTCGCGTATGTCTTCACATATATTTAGTAGAGCAGTATTTGTATTGTGTCCTGTCCTTTGCAATTCTAAAAAAAATGATCTCTTCTTGTTAGTTTTCATCTGTTTTTTATTAAAATTATCATAAGTAATGCCACGAGTGATTTCCAAATTATCGATAAATTCACGACTCACGAAGTGAGGAGTGAATTTATCTAGAGAATTTGGAAATCAAGAGTGGCATTTGTTAGGACTATTTAACGAATAAAATTAAGCTGTTTACTCATAAATCATTTTAACTATAGTTATTTTAAAATATTTATATATTTAATGTAAACGGCGATGTTTGAAAACAAATGAGAAACGCTAGGTACGCTTCTACTGCTTCTTTTGTTTATCACTGCAACCAGATCATACTATTTATTGCCAAAGGAACGCAATATTGTAAGGAGGAGCTTTCTTTAATATGGTAATTATAACACTGATAAATATTTGGTGAAACACGACTCTGATTGGTTGCAAAACAGAAATCATTGAAACGTGATTGGTCATTGACTCCCATTTGGGGCATGAGTTAAATAGTCAAATTAATGAAACCAATTTATGTCTCTTATAGGATACATTTTTGATTTAAGGAAGTGCGTTTGATAAGTTCAAAACATTTCCAAGTTGAATCTGTAATGCATTTCAAGACGAAAAGAAGAAGAAGCATTGCTTCCTTTGAACAAGTGAAATCGTTTAGCGTTGTATATGTGATTTTTTGTGAAACACGCCCTTCTTTACATTTTAATAAGTTAACTCATTTTTATTCCGCTTTAATATCTTAGCGCCACCTGAGCTCGATCCATTACAGCTGCATTAAAATTGCGTAGTTTTATGGCTTTGTATCAGAATGCGTGAAAACACTTAATAATTTTTCGCCAGTTCCAATATAACACGCTTTGTAAAAACTGATCTTTGAAATATAAATAATTTTATGTATAACACTGGTCAACATGATTTTTGTCTCATGAGTACCAATAGTTGTACTTAATGCAGTTTTTTTTATCGTGTTTTCAAATATGTATTCGGAATATTTCCATTACCCACAGTTTTTTTATTTCAATTTCAATTAATAGATTTAAATAATTATTTTTTTGATAAACGTTTTTTCGTCCATTTGTCCATTGTAAAAAAAAACCAAATGAGCTAACTCAAATGGTTTCAGCTATGGAAAAGATATATCAAGGCAAATGGAATCCTAATATGCTGGCCGATTATTGTTGGACCATTAAGAGGGATGCTCCACAGGCGAAATATAGCAGAAAAGCGTAATTTCTTACTTTCTAGGTGAGTCCGAATGTTCGAATATTGTGTAGTTACAAATGTAGAAAATATTAAAGTGTTTGAAATTATAAATTCCTGTCTCTCGGAAACCTTGCGTGATGGAGAAAAACCGATATCATATTTGAATTCAGGAGAAAAAATACTATCAGAATAACATATGTTTCTTTTTGAGACAAATAAAAAGTTTCTTTTTTGTTTCTCAGTGTTATCAGAGTAGGCCTAGTCTCAACTATCATATGTCTTAAGAGAGTTACTATTGAGACATCTTTATTTACTACTACGACTCATTAGGCCAAATCTAACTCATGCTGCATTGGTTAGATTTGGCCCAAAATTCGTTATTCATAAAAAATAATCATCTATACTTACTACCTCACTGGCATTGTCGAACCCATAGGTTCATGGATATGTGGATATAAGCTCGTCATACATCCTTATCCTGAGATAATGCTTCTCAATCATCCCCTGTATAATCTACTTCCCTCAAACCATGATTACTGTTGTTCTCTCACCTCATTCTTGGTCTACAAACTGGGGATTTTCCTTCTATTTTTCCTATAATAAATTTCCATGTCCATGTGTCATTCCCCATTCGTGTCACATGTCCTGCCCATCGCAGTCTACGAGATTTAACTGTTCTTATTATATCTGGGTTCTTATAAAGACCATGTGGTTCACTGTTATGAAGTCTTCTTCATTCACATGTCTGTTCATCTCTCTTTGGTCCAAAATTTTTCCTAATAAGTCCTACATTCCATGTTCTTAAGAACATGTCCTTGTGTTTAAGCCTTCGGATTGGGTTCCCTGAAGTAGTCCTCGCCCGGAGAACCGAATGGGGGACAATTTGACCTCCGGAAAATTTTACCCCTGTTGAAATCATGTCCGCATTTTTTGACGGTTGTATTTTTACGGCGAAAGATCGTCACTCTTTGAACCAAGGTTCTTTTGTCGTCTGGCTTATCACCTTTGACCAGTCTGACATGGGTAACCCTATCGGCAGCAATGCTACCGCCGCATTATTTTAGGTTACTTGTAAAAAAATCGTAGCCCTGATAAGATATTCTATAAATTTTTCTTCGCTCTATATATATTACAGTGTCGATCTGAAATATAAGAAAGTAACGTAAGATAAAAAAATCCAGTAAAATCAATTTTCAACAAATGTTTAATAAACGACGATATATTCTTAGTTAACAGTAGGCGTGTTTCGTTAAGGTCAAGGACATTTCAAAAGCTATGCAAGTAGATGATTGTGACGCATGCGCACATTGAATAGAGCTGCATTGTGCAGATAATGTTATTACACACAACCCATTACAACACAATATGGTAATTCCAACAACTGGTTTGCTATGTTCTCCATTCAATCATTTTTTTATCAATAAAGTATGCCACTCCATATTCCATTATCGCAAATTGTTCAATGTTTAGCTTTGTTCAGAAACTATTCATCTAATAACTACAATAGTTACATCAGCACTTTTAAACAATTCACAGTTGAGGATGTGAAGTAAAATTTTATAATCTTAAAATACGTACTTGATACATTAGTTATCCTCAACTAAAAACATCATCATCATCATAGTACATTCACGAATTTAGGCCATTTGTTGACCTGTTTCGGCCTCAAGAGAAACACCATCCAAAAGTCTTTTGAGTGGACGTCCTGGTCTTCTTCTTCCTGCAGGTTGATATCTTAACATTTTTTTTGGGTATTCTGTGATCTTCCATTCGATGAACATGTTGCATCCATCTTGACTTATAATCAGAAATTTTGTTTTCTAAAGATTCCATGTGTAATTCTTCTAAGATGTCTTCATTTTTTTTGTGATCTAGTAGTGTGTATCCTGCAGTCCTCCGAAGGTATCTCATTTCAGCAGATCTAAGTCTCTGTATATCCTTCTGTTTCAACGTCCATACTTAGCTACCATACAAAAGAGTTGGAAGAGCCAGTGTTTTATACACTTTTAGTCTTGAATGCTTTTGGACTAACTGTGGCTTTAAGATAGAATTTATTAACCATAAAATTCTTAAAAATTTAGATATTTTTGCATTTACTACAATCAATTTAGTTTAAAGTCTTTGTCAAACAATTAAAACATATTGGCCATTCAGAAAACTTAATGAATTCTATACCACCAATATAAATTCAAGTAAATAAAAAAAGGAAACCCCCACAATTTATTGTCGCAGTATGTGAATACCTGAGAGAAATATATACCGTATTTTACGGACCATAAGACGCACTTCAGTTTTTAACCAATTCAAATAAAAAAATATTTTACCAATTTTATTATTAGATTGCAAAGCTAGACTAAAAAAATCTTAGTTTATAAAACCGTTATGATCTTTAAATCCCTGAAAATCGTTTTCTCAACTAGCTTCTTCTTCTTCTTCTTCGTCATCGTTGTCCTCTTCATAAATATAAGATGGTCTTCACTGCCATCGAGAGCGTTTGGAAGATTTAACAATGTCTTCTCTCTCTCTAGACCACGACTATTTAATCCACTGACACACTTGTTTGATTGGATGTCGTTTTAAAGCTCCCTTCGCCGTGAATTTATGTTGGGTTTCATTCATCATCCATTTGTTCGAGTTCACTGGCATCGTAGACTGCATTATATAGTTTAAGAGTAACAAATTATATAACTAAAAAACAACTTTTTTATAGCTATAGGTTTTATGACGTGGCAGAGACCAACTGTTTTAATGATCCTGCCATAAAGAAATACGGCATATTGATTTTGGCATTAATACTGGCATTAGCGTGAATGCATCTGGACCCATGTACTCTCCGCTCTAATTGATCTATATTTAAAATGAAATTTAACGATTACCCATCAACTGTTCCCACTGTCAAGTGACATGTCTGCTCCATGACGTAAGCGCAACCTCAGCTCTTTAAACATTGAACTGCATTACGGTTTATTTTAGGAATGTGTATATGGCATTTAACTAACTCACTGGCACTGTCGAACCCGTAAGTTCATAGCTGCGCGGACATAAGCTCTCCATACACCCCTATCCTGAACTAATGTTTTCCAATCATCCCTGAAATCATAGTTAATGTTATTCTCCTACGCCATTCTTTGTCTACCAATTGGCAGTTTTCCCTCTGCTTTTCCTACAAGAAGCTAACATGCCCTTCTTCCATTCCCTATTCGTGGCATATGTCCTGCCCATCGTAGTCTGCGAGACTTAATTGTTCTTGTTAAATCTAATTTTTTCTTCTTCTTCACTTCATGAGCTAGGCAAAAATTGCCTATTTCGCCTCACAGTTGTGCTGTCCATCTTTTCACTGGCCTTCCTACATTCCTTCAACCTCTTGGCTTGTAGTTGAATGCTGCTCTTGGTAATCTTGTTACATCCATTCTTTCCACATGTGTAAACCATTTCTCTCTATATTCTTTTGATTTTCTCATTCAATGAATATATATTTAACTCTGTTCTTATATCTTCATTTCTTATCCGATCCAATCTTGTGCAGCCTTTTGTTCTTCTAAGGAAGTTCATTTCTGCGCTTTGTATTCTACTTTTTGTAATATTTTGTTCGTTACTAAGTTTGGTTCCCATAAAGTGATGCAGGAACTGCCAGTGTTTTATAAAACTTCAATCTAGTATCTCTTCTTGTTTCGTTATTTAATGTTCTATGTATAGTTCCGCATATCATTTGAAATTTCGACAGTTTCATATGTATGTCTCTTTCAGTTGTTGTGTTTATAGTAAAATTACAACCCAAATAATTAAAATTTGTTACTTGTTCCAGAGGTTTGCTGTCTATTATGAATTTTGATCTTATATGATCGTTTCCCCAAAATGCCATAATTTTTGTTTTTTCTTTTGATATTTTAAAATTATATTCTTGGTATAACTGATTTAATTGATGTAAAGAGTACTGCAAATTATTTTAATTTTCTTGAATAATAACACATCTAATTTCTTATAAAGATAATGTAGTTGGTTGTTATGTAGTCTTCTCGATTCACCTGCCTGTTCATCTATTTTTGGTTCAAATATTTTCCTAAGAACCTTATTCTCAAATACTGTACCTCCTTTCCTCCCTTAAAGTAAAAGACTCGCTCCAACATGCACAAATAATTAATGTAGATAAGACATGGTCTTAAATTTGAAGCATATTTAAAAGAGAATGAAATAAAAATCAACATGGATTATTGATTTAGAAAATGTCGACCAAGTAAATGAAATATGCCAAAATATTTTGGTTAAGATTCTCACGGCTATCGTTATATATATTAAAATACCTTTCGGGCAGGTGTCTTGATTCCTCTTGGATATGTCTTTCGGGCTAAATGACCGTGGTTGGTTTCCTTAAATCTCAACGTTTCGTCTACTACTGCGGTAGACATTCTCAGGAGATGCTAATTAGTTATTAACTTCTGATTTTACTGTAACTATCTTCTTCTTCTTAAACGTAATTTGTAGGATTTTCATCCTGTTTATTTCCAAAATCACTCCTCGGAGGAAGACGTATTGGATGTGCATTCACTGTATATCCATCTCTTGGCTGGTCTTCCTCTTGTTCTTCTCCCGTCCATTGGTCTATCTTCTTTAGCTCTTTTTGCAAGTCTGTTTTATTCCATTCTTTGTATGTGATCCTTCCAACATTTTCGTCTATCTATAATACATTTGGTTATGTCTTGAATATGACATTTGTCCCTAATTTCTGTGTTGTGTATTTTATCAAATAATGTTTTCCCGCTAATCGTTCTTAAGATTTTCATTTCACATGTGCTTATTATTTGTTTAGTTTTTGTTGTATCAGCTCTAGTTTCTGCTCCATATACGATAACTGGTCCAACTATCATTTTGTATATGCGGGGTTTGTACTGTAACTATGATTTTAGTAAATAATTTATAATTGGTTGAGATAAACATAGGGTAGCTCGCCCATTTGCTATTGTCATGGGATATACCATGAGTTACTATATTTCACAATAAGGTTTCATTTGACACTTTTCTAGGGCAGGATACCATGTTATATTAATTCTCAAACCTTCCTCTTTTCTGTTAAAATTTAGTTTATGTTTATATTAACTCAACCAATTAGAAATTGTTTACTAAAAATCATAGTTACGGTAAAATCAAAATTTAACAACTAATTAACAGTTACTGCGAAAAACTACACAAGAAAAATCTCCTGAAGACACAAGAAATATGTTCTGAAGATGTCACCCATTGAAGGTGACGAAACGTCGTAAAAACAATACTACAAGACATGGCCAAGTATCCCGAAATAGTATATTACGATGCAAGGTTGGGAAGTGGTTTTTACAGAATCGAGGAAAAATGTTTAAAAACCGAGCGATAGCGAGGTTTTTAATTTCCGAGATTCTGTAAAACACTTCACAAACGTGCGTTGTACATTATTTATTGCACGATGGTGTTTTCAAAATAATAAATAATAGTAAAATAACATATTTGTTGGAAATATTTGCGTTCATTATAAACAATTGACTAACGTTAACAGTGTGGGCAATGTTTATTAGTTGAAACAACAGGAGGCCTTGAGAACAATTATTGATAACATGGCCGCAAGTACGTATTTATTGTTTTATATTGTTTCATATACAGTTCAGTTAATTTAAAATGCAGTGATTTGTTTTGTATAATGTATATTAACACTACCTTTCGGATATTTTCTACATATACATTGTACGTTCTATACATACACCCGCACATGGGTGTAAATGTTATATTACAGTATAGTTATTTAGGTTGGCAACCCCGAACTGTATGGAAATGGACAGCTAATGACAAATGAGGGAAATTTTGAGGAAGTGGCTGAATTCAAATACCTAGGAACAATAATCACAAATAGGAATGAGATGCACAAAGAAATTAAACATAGGCTCAATTCTGGAAATGCGTGCTATTATGCATTGCAGAGACTCTTGATATCCCAACTCCTTTCAAAACACGTTAAACTGAAAATATATAAAATATTATTCTACCAGTTATATTATATGGGTCCACCGCTGTGGTCTCGAGGTAGAGTGCTGCCTTGTCACGCAGCGGGCCCGGGTTCGATCCCCGGTCGGGGCAGTTTTTCTGGGTGAGGTTTTTATCGGGGTTTTTCCTCACCTGTAAGACAAATGTCAGGAAAACTTTAAGGCCCAAACGGTCCCCAAAATCATATGGCCATCATCCTTATCATCATCATCCTTATCATTATCATCTTCATCATCATCCTTCACTGGTGTGGAAAGCAACGGGAAGCTACCACACCTACACAATTCCCTAGTAAAGCTGCAAGCATAGCATGAAAATGCTATGATTGCAGTGAAGGACCTGCCTTCGGGCAGAATTACTATGGATGGATATTATATGGGTGCGAAACATGGACTCTTACTTTAAGGGAGGAAAGGAGATTACAAGTATTTGAGAATAAAGTACTTAGGAAAATTTTTGGACCAAAGAGAGATGAACAGACAGGTGAATGGAGAAGACTACTTAACAATGAACTACATGGTCTTTATAGGAAGCCAGATATAATAAGAACAGTTAAGTCTCGTAGACTGCGATGGGCAGGACATGTTGCACGTATGGGGAATGAAAGACTTGCATGGAAGCTTCTTGTAGGAAAGCCAGAGGGAAAACGCCCAGTTGGTAGACCAAGAATGAGGTGGGAGAAAACATTAACTATGATTTGAGGGAAGTAGATTATACAGGGAATGATTGGAAAGCATTAGCTCAGGATAGGGATGTATGGAGAGCGTATGTCCGTGCGGCCATGAACCAACGGGTTCGATAGTGCCAGTGAGTAAGTAAGTAAGTAAGCAAGTACCCCGAACTGTAGGATGTTGTACTTTGGATAATGGTCGCCATTGCTGGTAAGTACGACGAAACGCGCTATCGCGCAAAAAAGTATTTTAACGTAGATGCCAAAATATATTGTGGTGTGTTATGAAGGACAAGAGGTATCAACTTGGTTATATCTCAGAACACTTGAATTTTCGCAGTTGATAGCGTATTTTGTTTAAGCTTGTTATGGTAGTGAACAAATGTTGTGATATCAAAAGAGACAATGACAGGGTTATTAGTGCGGTCTCTTGAAAGCAGGTGCTTTTTTTATGTGTTCTGAACAAAGCCTCCTGTGTCAAAGTTTATAATTTGAATATGCGGAGCTTCTGAAAACCCTGACCGCTGTTTTGATTTTGTGGTGGCGTCGCTAGGGACCTGTACGAAAGGGTATGTTTGTGTGTTTATTTTTGTGAAATACAGTTTGAAGTATTTTATAAAATAATGAATTAAACTCTAATTAGTTCGATTTTCTGATTAAGATCCTTAAATAGTTATTGTTTTTTACAAATAGATTTCAAATTAATTGGGAGACCATGCGATGTCCATGTAAAATCTATGCGTCAGACTAGCTAATTGAAAGTGGAAATAATTGACTGTATAAAAGATTAGCTAGAAATCAGGTATGAAAATGTGCAATAAATGTATCGCTAAACGAATTGTATAAATAATTTTATATTAGCGATACAAGTATAATACGTATTTCAATTCATTTCAAATTATTTACAATAAAAACTTAGTTCCTACTTTATTTTCATAAGTAATGCCACGAGTGATTTCCAAATTATCGATAAATTCACGACTCACGAAGTGAGGAGTCAATTTATCTAGAGAATTTGGAAATCAAGAGTGGCATTTGTTAGGACTATTTAACGAATAAAATTAAGCTGATTACTCACGAATCATTATTTAAATATAGTTATTTTAAAATATTTATATATTTAATGTAAACGGCGATGTTTGAAAACATGAGAAGCGATGTTCGAAAACAAATGAGAAACGATTGTTATGCTTGTTCATCACTGCAACCAGACCATATTATTTATTCCCAAAGGATCGCAATATTGTAAGAATGCACACTAGTGGAGAAATTTAAAACCAAGATTATAGGTATTAATTAATGTCTCATGTTCTATGGCGTAAATATGCCAATTATATTTTTCTGCAACGTCATTTCCTGGGAAATAATTCGTTTAAGAAAGTGCAAACAGTGGTTCCTTTTTTTTTTTTTTTTTTTTTTTGTATAATCAATTGCTACAAATGTTTCTATATTATCTCCAGTAAGCACCATGAGCTGGCATTCGTGCACTATATCGGTCATTTGCTGCAACAATGTGATAGCTCATAAAACATAGTTTTTCTGGAGAGAAATTTTAAGGTTTGAAATCTATATGCCTTTGCCTGTATTTGTCATAAATATCAAATTGCTACAACACCTCACGGCATACAATAGCTTATGTCGTTTTTTCTGAATATAGAACTGAGTTTTGTCTTTCATGTAGTGCCAATAACTCAAAATCGACAATTTTTGAGTTATGACGTTGTTCCAGCAAATGAGCGATATACAAAATCTGGTAGCCGTATTTCTTAGCGAGCCAGTCACTGCAAAATAATGCTATAACCTATTCAGAATGTTAAAAAGGAGCTGCTTTCTTTAATATGATAAACTTGTTTGATAAATTGTAGGTGAAACGCGACTGTGATTGGTTGTAATTAAAAATTCATTGAAATGTGGTTGGTCATTAACTCCCACTTGGGACATGCGTTAAATAGTCTTTGTAATAGTCAACTGTTGGCTCATATATGGCTTTCTTTTCAGAGTCAACTTCCTCAGGTTGGCCACTATGAGTCTCAAAACGAATTGTGGGATCTAATGTCATGCCAGTTTTAGAAGATGATCTAAATGCATGAGTGATATGGGAAAATCAGCGGAAATTTATCACATTTATACCGATCCCTAGCAAAACAGACAACATAATAAAATTTAAAAAAAATATTTTTAAAAAACTAAAACAACACGTTCTATTAGAAAACAGAACTAAAAAAATGAAAAATAATTTTAATTTCCAACACGCTTGGGATAAATAATTTTACCATCAAAAGCATGGGGTGCTGTTTATCAATTAATATATTTGATAATAAACAGATATTGGTAAAAGTAAAGTCTCTAAGAAGAAAATGTAAAAATCACGCTTTTGATGGTAAAATTATTTATCCCAAGCGTGTTGGAAATTAAAATTATTTTTCATTTTTTTTAGTTCAGTTTTCTAATAAAGCGTGTTGTTTTAGTTTTTTTAAAACTATTATTTATTTTTTTATTTTTTAGTTTTAATATTTAACACAATAAGATAAAAATGTAAATATCTTTCAATTCGATTCTATTGTAGTATGAGCTGAAAGTAATACTCTTCTAAAAAAACTCCCAGCCGGATTTGAACCAGCGACCTATGGATTACAGAAATTATATAGCACTAGAGTGTACCGCTCTACCAACTGAGCTCTTACTCACTGACTAAAAAGTCGACAAGTCCGAAACTTATTATACCAGTTTTCATTTTTTTGATTTCCTGATGATTCTGGCCAGGATTCTAGAAACATAATATGAAATTATTGTATTATCAGGGGTCCTTTACAAGTACACAAAGTTTCAAGTCGATCCAATGTTCCTAAGTGGGTGAAAATCGTGTTCAAAGATTCCGTTACATAGATACAAAGACACTTTTTTATTTTCTGACGATTGTGGCCAGGATTTTATAATTTATTAATATAGATTTATTTAGCCTACCCATGCCGGACTGGTCGAGGGTGATAAGCCAGACGAAATAAGTACCTTGGTCGAAAGAGTGACGATCTTTCACCGTAAAATACAACCGTCAAGAAATGCGGACATGGGTTCTACTGGGGTAAAATTTTCCGGAGGTCAAATAGTCCCCCATTCGGTTCTCCGGGCGGGGACTACTTCAGGGAACCCATGCCAAAGGCTCAAACACAGGGACATGTTCCTAGGAACATGGAATGTTAGGACTTTTATACAATAGCGGGACACTAAAGATATATAACGCGAGAACTAGATAAATCGCCCTTGGATATAGTCGCTTTACAGGAAGTTAGGTGGCCAGGAGAAGGTAGTCAGGAATCAGGAAGCTTTGCATTATACTATGGGGGGTGCAGAAAAGACCTGCATTTGGAACGGGTTTTTTAGTCAGAAGGAGGATCCTATCCGCTATCCGAGATATTAAGTTTGTTAGTGATAGGATATCATACATAATTCTAAAGGGTAAACGACATGATTTTATAATTGTAAATGTACATGTCCCCACAGAAGATTAAGATGGCAAGATCAAGGATGAGTTCTATGAAGAATTAGAATGCTTATTTGATAGCCTTTCACGATATCATATGAAAATTGTCTTAGGAGATTTTAATGCAAAAGTGGGGCGGGAAGATATGTTCAAACCAACAATAGGCCAAATTCATTCTTCATGAAGATAGTAACGACAATGGGGTTAGATTATTCACATTTGCCACATCAAAGAATCTCATTGTTAAGAGCACCAACATTTTCAGCATAAGGATATTCATAAATACACCTGGACGTCCCCAGATGGAGAAACTCGGAACCAGATGGATCAAGTATTAGTGGATAAACGCTGGCACATTAGCATCATTGATATTAGATCAGTTAGAGGGACAGGCTGCAATTCGGATCATCATATGGTCAGAGTGAAAATCAGACAACGGCTATCGCTTATGAGAGGAACAAACGCTAAAGATGATTCTGTAAAATATGAATTAAAAAACTTGAAAAATGATGAAATGCGGCAAGAATACCAAATCAAAATTGCTAATAGATTTGAAGTACTGGAAACTTCAGATGACAATGTGGCAAACGAAGAAGAAAATGATATAAATAAAGAATGGGAGGCTATAAGAGATACTATTAAATTGTCAGCATCAGAAAGCATTGGGTTTTAAAAAAGAGGCAAAACAAGAAATGGTTTGATGAGGAATGTGCCGACATCGTAAAGAAAAGAAAGCTAGCAAAAATGAAATGGTTACACGAGCCAAATGAGGTAAATTTAGAGCAATTGGGTAGTGTTAGACGGGAAACCACCAAGTTACTAAAGAGTAAGAAGAGGGAATATTTGAGAGAGAAGATTAATGATCTTGAAATGAATGCAAAAAATAGGAACATTAGAGAATTATATCAGGGAATTAGTATAGAGAAGAAAGGGTTTCAGGCTAGAACAAACATAATTCGGAATGAAAATGGGGATATGATTGCAGATTCCAAGAGTATATTAAATAGATGGAAAAGTTATTTTAATCAGCTATTAAATGTACATACAGAACAGGACATTGAGGAGGATAAGTTACAGACAGCAGAAATGCTAGTCGCAGAGCCAAGTGCATTAGAGGTTGAAATGGCAATTGAAAAATTGAAGATGTATAAAGCATCAGGTTCAGATGAGATCCCAGCAGAAGTGATAAAATCAGGGGGAGAAAAATTGATGGACAAGATACGCTGGTTGCTTACTATGATTTGGGAAAAAGAAGATCTTCCAGATGAATGGAAGGAATCAATTATCATACCAATTTATAAGAAAGGAGATAAAACTGATTGCAACAACTATAGGGGCATCTCATTACTTTCAACTTCGTACAAAATTCTAACAAATATATTAGTAAGCAGACTTACTCCCTATATTGATGACATTCTAGGAGATCATCAATGTGCATTTAGAAGAAACAGGTCTACAACAGATCAGATTTTAGTATAAGACAGATTTTAGAAAAGAAATGGGAATATAATGGTACTGTACATCAACTATATGTAGACTTCAAAAAAGCATATGATTCAATTAAGAGGGAGAAGTTATATAGTATCCTGCTGGAGTTCGGAATTCCTAAAAAGTTAGTTAGACTTATACGAATGTGTCTAAATGGCTCAAATAGTAGGGTGCGTGTAGGCAAACAGTTTTCAGACACTTTGAAATCCAGAATGGGTTGAAGCAAGGAGATGCACTATCTCCTCTACTATTAATTTTGTACTAGAGCATGCCATTAAATCTTTAGAGAATGAGGAAGGCCTACAACTGAATGGTATTAATAAGCTGTTAGTTTATGCTGATGATGTAGTACTACTGGCCGATAGCGAGGAGATACTAAAGGCCAACACGCACACACTATTGAGTAACACTAAGAAATTAGGACTGGAAGTAAATATCAGTAAAACTAAATATATGGTCACACATAGAAATACATTATATAATGGAAATGGACAGCTAATGACAAATGAGGGAAATTTTGAGGAATTGGCTGAATTCAAATACCTAGGAACAATAATCACAAATAGGAATGAGATGCACAAAGAAATTAAACATAGGCTCAATTCTGGAAATGCATGCTATTATGCATTGCAGAGACTTTTGATGTCCCAACTCCTTTCAAAAAACGTTAAGCTGAAAATATATAAAACTATTATTCTACCAGTTATATTATATGGGTGCGAAACATGGACTCTTACTTTAAGGGAGGAAAGGAGATTACGAGTATTTGAGAATAAAGTTTTTAGGAAAATTTTTGGACCAAAGAGAGATGAACAGACAGGTGAATGGAGAAGACTACATAACAATGAACTACATGGTCTTTATAGGAAGCCAGATATAATAAGAACAGTTAAGTCCCGTAGACTGCGATGGGCAGGACATGTTGCGCGTATGGGGAATGAAAGACGTGCATGGAAACTTCTTGTAGGAAAGCCAGAAGGAAAACGCCCAGTTGGTAGACCAAGAATGAGGTGGGAGAACAACATTAACTATGATTTGAGGGAAGTAGATTATACAGGGAATGACTGGAAAGCATTAGCTCAGGATAGGGATGTGTGGAGAGCTTATGTCCGTGCGGCCATGAACCTACGGGTTCGATAGTGCCAGTGAGTAAGTAAGTAAGTAAGTAAGATTTATTTAGCCTGGTGGAGTTAAGGCCATGTGGCCTTCTCTTCCACTCACCAGAACAAACATATGTTACATATGAATACAAAAAAATTACAATAATAGTCATATTAAACAGGACAAAGATATGTTACATATGAATACAAAAAAAATTACAATAATAGACATTGAACAATTAATTATCTCTCATATTGAATAATAATGAAAATAATGTCTAATAATACAATGAAACTAAATACAATTAAAATTAACTTAATGATACAATGAATAAAAAAAAGGAATAACAGCTCGAATCTACTATACATAAAAAAGAAGAGAAAAAAATACAAAGAAAGTCATAAACTACAATGAATTGATCTATGCTTTTTATACAAGGCATTAGGTAAATATATTAACAAATCCTAAATCTATTTTTATTAAATAATGCAAAAACGCATTATTAATTCTTAAAAAGTAATATTAGTGAGTTGTTTCTGTTAGTAATTTTATTTTCAATTTGTTTCTGAAAGATGGTAAAGTTTGGCAGTCTCTGACATAGGGTGGAAGTGAATTCCCATGTTCTAGCAAGAGAAACTGTAAAAGATTTCGAATAATAGGTAGTGTGATTGAGGAGGGATATAAAGGACACTGTGCTCAAGGGATCGGGTTTCTAAGTTATGTGTATCAGAGAGTTTAGTGAAGCGGTGTGATAAATAATAAGGCAATGATGTGTGTAATATGTTATAGAGAAGGCATAGGGAATGGATGGTTCTACGATCTTGAAGACGAAGCCATGACAATTGTTCCAGGGATGGTGTAACTAGAAACAAATATGAAATTATTGTATTGTCACGGGTCCTTTACAAGGATACAAAGTTTCAAATCGATCCAATGTTTCTAAGTGGGTGAAAATCGTGTTCAAAAATTCCGTTACATAGATACAAAGACACTTTTCTTGATTTTCTGATGATTCTGGCCATGATTTTAGAAACAAAATATGAAATTATTGTATTGTGACGGGTCTTGTACAAGTATACAACGTTTCAAGTCGATCCAATAATTTTAAGTAGGTGAAAATCGCGTTAAAAGATTCAGTTACATAGATAGATACAGGTCAAGCTAATATAAAGCGTGTAAAAAAGGAGTAACATTGTTTAAAATATATTTCTTTTTGTCCTCTCGTGGCATTTTAAAAATATATCTAAAAATGTTAACACGCGCTGAAATCAGTCGCTTTACATTATTGTTATATAAATAGCATTAGTTGCTACATTATTGTTAATTACATTTTTATAATGAGATTAAATCGGAGTTGTAGCTTGTAACAGGGAGAAGGGAGACACCCTAACTTAATTTTCTCTGAAAACGTTCGGAAAATAAAGTGATTCCTCATACAGCGTTATTCGTTTATTAACAAACTCTCTACACATGAAGTACATTTCACTTTCAAACCAAGAAAAATACGTTTTCATTCAAGTACTTCAACTATTGAATTGTTAATGTTTACCTAATTATGATAATTTGGTATAATTTGTTTGTTTGACTGATTCCCGTTCGTCCCAATGCAGATACATGGTTTATTTATTTTACCTGATTGAGTTAAGACCATATCAATTAACAAAACTAAAATTATGGCATTTCATGGGAAGGACCCCATACAAAGTAAAATCTGTCTCCAAAATAAAATTTTAGAGAGATCTAATCAATTTAAATATCTTGGATATTATCTCTCTATCTGGGATGAAAAGGATATCCCTGAAAAAGTTACTAGTCATAATAAAAGTTTAGGAATTATTAATCAAGTTATGAAACCATCCCTTGTACAAAAAAACACCAGATTACGTTTATATAACACTTTGGCTAGACCAGTGTTGACCTATGGTAGTGAAGCATGGACACTAAAAAAACAACATGAAAGCAGAATAACGGCTTGTGAAATGAGATTCATGCGCAGAACAGCGGGTTACACCAGATGGGATCGGAAAAGGAACACCGATATCTTAAAAGAATTGAAGACTACGCCAATTTTGGAATATATTAAACAGTACCAACTAAATTGGAAACACCATCTTGAAAGAATGAGTTCAAATCGGATCCCCAAAGCTGTTTATAATTATATACCAAGAGGACGAAGATCACTGGGCCGTCCTATGAAACGCTGGAGGGAAAATTTTCTATAGGATCGTAACAGGCCTTGGCCTAATACTTGGAAGGAAGAAGAAGAGTTAAGACAGTAAGGTGTTCTCTTCCACTTCACCAGGTTAAATTATACATATGATAACAATTATGAATTATCTACATGTTGATTAATGATACGTAAAATATATAGGTTACACGATATAGCCTACAGATGACAAGAAATAACAATAGTACGTATATTACGATGCAAGGTTGGGAAGTGGTATTTACAGAAGCGAGGAAATATTTGTATTCTTGGCCTCCTTCATAATGAGAATAAATCGAAATTATCAAGGAAGCTAACAATACAAACATTCTCATAAGTAATGCCACGAGTGATTTCCAATTTATCTAGAGAATTTGGAAATCAAGAGTGGCATTTGTTAGGACTATTTAACGAATAAAATTAAGCTGTTTACTCACAAATCATTGTTTAACTATAGTTGTTTTAAAATATTTATATATTTAATGTAAACGGCGATGTTTGAAAACAAATCAGAAATGTGAGGTTATGTTCATTCACTGCTGCTTGATCATATTATTTATTGCCAAATAAGATCACAATATTGTAAGAGTGCACCCAAGTGGAGAAATAATGAAACACATCAAACTATATATCATAATCAACATTACGGGTTATTCATTTATTTTTTTAGTAAACAACTCAGTCAAATCAAGGATTTTTTTCATTATTTGCTATATTCAATGTATTTGTTGGAGAAAAATAATCCTTTGACCTGTTCAGAACATTTAAAAGGAGGAGGTTTCTTTATCACAAAAGCAGGAGCTGATAAAGAGAAATCGATAAAGAGCGAGGTGAAACACGACTGTCATTGGTTGTAAAACAACATTCATTGAAACGTGATTGGTCATTGACTAGCATTTGTGGCGTGAGTTAAATAGTCAACGAAAATTTGCCTAATGAGCAAATCCCTCTACTAGACATATACAGATAATTCAATACTAATATAATAATAATAATAATAATAATAATAATAATAATAATAATAATAATAATAATAATAATAATAATAATATTAATAATAATAATAATAATAATAACTTTATTTTACCTGGCAGAGTTAAGGCCTTGTCTGCCACTCAACCAGGTGTTAAAAAATACATAAAAATAGTTTTACATCTAAATTACAATATACATAAGCGATTACATGTTATAAATACAATACAATTAATGTTTATAATGTATTTTGATTTACTCTAGATTTAACGAATTAAATATATAATACGTACAAGATATATAAAAGAACGAGAAAAAAAATTATTAATGACATAGTATAAATTTAAATAAATATTACTATAACTCCAGAAGATGAAGCATGCTTCGAAAGGCCTAGAGTGAAATCAACGAAAATTTTAAATAGACACATAATAATTGAGGACGACGGTAGTATACAAGGTAAAAAAGTTATAATTTAACATTGTTATAATATCAACGGTATAAAACAATTATGAACTTAAAAAGTACAGCTAATAAATAATAGTAACATAATATCTTTGTTGGACATATTTGCGTTCATTATAAACAACTGACTAATGTTAACAGAATGGGCAATTATTTTCTTTGTATAATAGGCCCATGATATAGATCAATCGACCAAAAATTATTGTTAGAGACAGAAAGGACATAATAAAATACTGGAATTTGTCGTTTATATTATAAAAAAGTATGGTAAATTAGTTACATTCAACCAGAAGAAAAACTCCCAGTTGGTAGACAAAGTATGGTAAATTAGTTACATTCAACCAGAAGAAAAACTCCCAGTTGGTAGACAAAGTATGGTAAATTAGTTACATTCAACCAGAAGAAAAACTCCCAGTTGGTAGACAAAGTATGGTAAAATAGACAAAGTATGGTAAATTAGTTACATTCAACTAGAAGAAAAACTCCCAGTTGGTAGACAAAGTATGGTAAATTAGTTACATTCAACCAGAAGAAAAACTCCCAGTTGGTAGACAAAGTATGGTAAATTAGTTACATTCAACCAGAAGAAAAACTCCCAGTTGGTAGACAAAGTATGGTAAATTAGTTACATTCAACCAGAAGAAAAACTCCCAGTTGGTAAACAAAGTATGGTAAATTAGTTACATTCAACCAGAAGAAAAACTCCCAGTTGGTAGACAAAGTATGGTAAATTAGTTACATTCAACCAAAAGAAAAATTCCCAGTTGGTAGACAAAGTATGGTAAATTAGTTTACATTCAACCAGAAGAAAAACTGCCAGTTGGTAGACAAAGTATGGTAAATTAGTTACATTCAACCAGAAGAAAAACTCCCAATTGGTGGACAAAGAATGAGGTAGGATAGTAATATTAAATATGATTTCAGGGAAGTAGATTATACAGGGGATGATTGGAAATCATTTAGTTCAGGGTAAGGATGGATTGAGAGCTTCTTCCCGCGAGGCCATGAACGTACGGGTTCAATAGAGCCAGTGGGTTAGTTAGTTATTTGATTAAAGGGTAGAAGAATAAAACTTGCGAAAGATATTCTCAAGTAGGTGACAGTGTTTTGAAACACACAGTAGTTTCTATCCAAGGTGTGAAATACGTCACTTTTTTGTGTTGAACAAACGTATTCGTAGCTTCCTGCGGATTACGCCTCAGAGACCTTTTGTAAAAACTTTAGTTTCCGGCGAGTACGAGTTTTTTTTCTTCTTCATCCTGTGTCAATTGATCTCCTGCACACACGGAATATTTTCCGGGAACTGGAGTCCGGGCTGGTCACTAGTCTCTCTAATGAAATTATTTCCACTCTATGTATTCGATACGAGCTGCATTATTCTCCTTTCAACATGTTCTGACAGATCCTAATATTATTATCACTGATTTCAATTATTGATCTTCTTTACGGAATAAAAAACTGTTACTTTTTTTAGAAAATACAGTACCGGTTCTTCAAATGTTTTACAATGTATTTTGAATATAAACTTCAAGCTGCGACAAGCTTACAATACCTTGACCTACCATCCGGCTGCTGGCGTCACATCCACATGTGTTCATCACAGAGGTAGATGATCATTCATCCAGTGTATGGGTGATATGTGTTCAGCATGCAGGGTCTCCCAGCCAGAGACCAGACGATACTAGTCGGCGACACTGTGATCACGCCAGACTTATATCAGACACCAGATGAACGAGACACCATCAGACGGATTATCCAGGAAACTATTTCCGAGAAATGGCAAAAACGATAGGAAGTGGCAGAACATGGACGCATAACATACGAATTTCTGCCTAACATCAAGGAAAGGCTAAATAAAACTTGGATCCAACCAAGTCACCATATCACGCAACTCCACGGCTCTTTCAAAGCCAAACTCCATGAAAGAGGCCTCACAAGAACGCCTCATTGCGATTGCTTCGGAACAGAGTTGGACACTGTACAACATGTCCTGTACGAATGCATCAAATATGAGGCCAGAGGAAGGGACTTACGTGAGGCTGCACTAAACGTGATATGAACTGGCCGCCTCCTCTACGGTTTTGGACAGAAAAACAGCCATATCAAGCAGTGAGAAAGTTCATCGGATGGGTCCTTACTCAACGCCAAGAGGAGGATATCCGCAGACAGAGAAGAAGGGATTAGATGTAATCTAGCAATAAGTTAGTTGTAAGTTAGTAAATTAAGTATTAGTTTTAACACAACACCATGTAAATATTACTAGATTAGGCGGTAGATTTAAGACTTCAGACTTAGGTTAAGGATTAATATGTAAAAATAACTGTATATAAGTTGTATTAAGAACAAACACCCGAAACTTGTATCCTGAAAATGAACAAAATAAAAACCGCAGAGAGTAATTAGGGACAAGAGCAGACCTGGGGATATGGGCATTAAGCCCGAGGAAACCCAGGGGGATGGTGGCGGGGCTCTTAATAAAAATAAAATAATAAAAGCCCTTATAGCTGCACGAGAGAGGACATGTCGACTCTCCTCTATGCAACTGTCAGATGGCAGAGCAAGATGATGTGCACCACATGTGTCAAGCACGCGGCTATCAGAAGACAACTAGAAATAGCCGTGCTCGTCAGCAACGAGACCTGGCCTCCTCCTTTGCGGTTCTGGATGCAGAAAGATAACTACAAGTTGATCGCGGAGTATACCCAAAAAGCTCTATGAACACGAGCTGAAGAAGAGAAGACGAGGAAATCAACGATAGAATAAGTAGAATTAGAACTTGGAATATATCAATATGTATCCTTGATAAATTGTAATATTAAGTTTCGGTAAAATATCATACACAGCAGAAACAGATATAAATAACAAAATAAATAAGTTTAATTATATTACAGATACACTAAAAATAACTGACTATTTAACTGATGCCCCAAACGGGAGTCAACGACCAATCACGTTTCAATGATTTCTGTTTTACAACCAATCAGAGTCGTGTTTCACGAAATATTTATCAGTGTTAAATTTACCATATTAAAGAAAGCTCCTCCTTTTTAATATTCTGAACAGGTCTGACCATTATTTTGCAGTGACTGAGCCTGTGAGAAATACGGCTACCAGATTGTACCGTATATATAGTGCATGAATGTCAACACATGCCGCATGCGGGAGTTAATATAAAAACATTTGTAGCAATTGATTATACCACAAAAAAAAAACAAACCACTGTTTGCACTTTCTTAAATGTATTTTTTCCCAGGTAACAATCCAGAAAAATATAATTGTCATATTTACATCATACGACGTCAGAAATGAATTAATATACAGTTTGATGTGTTTCATTTTTTCTCCACTAGACAGCATTCTTACAATATTGCGTTCCTTTGGCAATAAATAGTATGATCTGGTTGCAGTGATAAAAAAAGAAGCAGATGAAGCGTACCTATCGTTTCTCATTTGTTTTCAAACATCGCCGTTTGCATTAAATATATAAATATTTTAAAATAACTATAGTTAAATAATGATTTGTGAGTAAACAGCTTAATTTTATTCGTTAAATAGTCCTAACAAATGCCACTCTTGATTTCCAAATTCTTTAGATAAATTGGAAATCACTCGTGGCAATACTTATGAAAAATAAAGCCAGAAAAGACTCTATAATGAAATTATACAAGACAATGGCAGTGCCTATTATTACTTATGGATCCGAAACATGGACAGTGACAACACAACAATCTGCCAGGATACAAGCTGCTGAAATGAGATTCCTCAGACCAATAGCTGGATATCAAAGAACAGACACAAAACATAACACAGAAATAAGACAACAACTAAAAATACAGGAATTAAACTCAACAATAGAGAAATACAGGAAAAATTGGAAAGAACACTTGGCAAGGATGACTGAGAATAGAATACCAAAAGCAGCATACAACTATTCACCACGAGGAAGAAGAAGCTTGGGAAGACGAAGGAAAATATGGAAAGAGCAGCAATTTGGAGCCGGAACAGGCTAGTAAATAACACTGGTCAACATGATTTTTGTCTCATGAGTACCAATAGTTGTACTTAATGCAGTTTTTTTTATCGTGTTTTCAAATGTGTATTCGGAATTTCTCCATCACCCACAGTTTGTGTTACTTCAATTTCAATTAATGGATTTAAATAATTATTGGATAAATCATATTTAAAGAGAAAAATTATACGCTCAGACCGGTCTGAGCGTATAATTTTTCTCTTTAAATATGATTTATCCATCATTGAGATGTATGAAATTAATAATAAAAACATCGTAAATAATTATTATTTTAATAAACTTTTTTCGTCCATTTGTCCATCTTGGCGCAGTGAGCGATGAGCACGGGGAACACTTTCATCAGGAGATTTCAGCTATGGAAAAGATGTATCAAGGCAAATGGTATCCTAATATGCTGGTCGATTATTGTTGGACCATCAAGAGGGATGCTCCACAGGCGAAATATAGCAGAAAATCGTGATTTATTGCTTTCTAGATGAGTCCGAATGTTCGAATATTGTGTAGTTACGAATGTAGAAAATATTAAAGTGTTTGAAATTATAAATTCCTGTCTCTCGGAAACCTTGCATTATGGAGAAAAATCGATATCATATTTGAATCCAGGAGAAAAAAGTACTATCAGAATCACATATATTTCTTTCTGAGACAAAAAAAAAGTTTATTTTTTGTTGGTCAGTGTAATAGGCATTCGGTAAGCAATAGCAACATTTTATTTAGGTTACTTTTGACGTCACGAACTTGCCAAGTCAACTATATGTTAATGAATCCTTGGGATATGACGCACTCCATCTGCAGCACCACTTCTGGATTTATCTTTCACTGGTGGATCTACAGCTTTCTGTATATCAACGTTTGATTGAAATCGAATGTCTCGTAGAGGTTCTTTGATTTTTGAGAATATGTTATAGTCACAAGGGCTCATGTCTGGTAATTTGGTGGATGTTCGAGTACTTCCCAATTCAACCTTCCAAACAAATTCTACTGAACATCTTTTTAGGGTGGTATTACTTACTGAATGTGAGAAACAGTGAATGTATTCATAAAATATTACGATTTCTAGAGTTTGAATATTACAGATTTATACAACAACATACTACAAGATTACAATGGTCACCGCTAGGATCGCTGATGTACAATTGTGTTGCCATTACTTATCGAATGATCTAGTAAAATAAAAAATGACGATAAAATATTTCAGGGAAACCAACATTTTGAGCATTATGTGGAAGATATAAAATATTTGAATGGAGGTATAATTTGTTTAGGCAGCCCTCGCTTGAGGGAAAACTACAACGTTGGACTGTAAGATAAAGTTTGAATTTTTTGAGCTGTTTATCACCGCGAAACAGCCGCCTAGTGCAACTAAATATTACCAAGATGATATCATCCCTTTCTTTTTTTCTGTTCTCTGCAGGAAAAATAAAACACAAAGCTTTTGTTTATCCCCAAATAAAGTCGTCAGTTAATGTGAACTAAAATCATATTCTCATACGTTGGAGTAAACACAAACCAAACTGCTTAGATTACTATTAACACACGATGCTAAGTTGATCCATAAACTGAATCAGCAACTGCAAATGGCGCTTCAAAGTATTCAAACGTTTGAAGGGCTGTAAAATACTTACTTACTTACTTAATACAGGCTTTCCACTTTACAGCAATTTGCCCTTGATTCCTGCTTTCCAGAGATTCTTATCTCCCCATTGACCATCTCCCCTACCCCTCTTCATCATGGCATCATATATTCCCTCATACCATGTTCTTCTACTTCTCCCTGTAAAATAAATACCTAAAATAACTGTAAACAAACCTTGTAGAGCTTTATTACAATTACACTGAGCAACAAAAAATAAACTTTTTTGTCTCAGAAAGAAAAATATGTGATTCTGATAGTATTTTTTCTCCTGAATTCAAATATCATATCGGTTTTTCTCCATTTCGCATTGTTTTCCGAGAGACAGGAATTTATAATTTCAAACATTTTAATATTTTCTACATTCGTAACTACATAATATTCGAACATTGAGACTCACCTAGAAAGTACGAAATGACGATTTTCTGCTGTATTTCGCCTGTAGAGCATCCCTCTTGATGGTCCAACAATAATCGGCCAGCATATTAGGATTCCATTTGCCTTGATATCTCTTTTCCATAGCTGAAACCATATGAGTTAGCTCATTTGGTTTTATTTTACAATGGACAAATGTACCGAAAAACGTTTATTAAAAAAATAATTATTTAAATCCATTAATTGAAGTTGAAATAAAAAAACTGTGGTTGATGGAGAAATTCCGAATAGATATTTGAAAACACGATAAAAAAACTGCATCAAGTACAACTATTGGTACTCATGAGACAAAAATCATGTTCATCAGTGTTATTTATTTTTTCAAATGCTTTAGCAATTATATATTAAAAACAATAAAATGTGTACCTGTTGTGGCAGCTCGTCCCCGACAAGTTAATTAAAATAATTAGTTGAGGACGACTGCCACAACAGGTACTGATTTCATTTTTTTTTTAATATTTAACATTAACCTCAACGGTGAAAAATGTTTATTGAAAGTAGGTTATTTAGCAATTATAACTCTACATTGAAAAAAAAATTGATATTTACAAAGAGTCCGTTACTAAACATTTACTCATACGATAGTGTTTTATATTCAGGAAGTGCTGGGTTCAAATTCTAAAAACAGACTGAATATTTTTCTTTGCTTTTCCTCAGACACCAAGACAAACACGCTGTCAAAGATGTGGGAGGCACCGAATACCATCTGCTTCACCATTTTCTTCACCATTTGTAAATCTGGTCATCTGTTGTTGAACAGCATTTGTAATATCAATTCGTGTCCCAAATCGTAAAAACAAAAGAGTGAAAAAATAAAAAGATGTGATGTAATGATTCTGGAACATGAAAACCGTATTGATATTGACAATTACCTTAATAAACATGAGGAGCATAATTTTGGCGTGTTGTTAAAATCCTTAAATTTCGTTTATCCCTTGTTCTTTCATATGTATATTTTAGATTTTTCACCCACGCTCAAATTCTCAAAAAAAAAATTGCCATGATTTTTGCCCCAATCCTCGTATTAAGTTGGATTTAATTACCAAAAGGCCATTCAATTATTCCATTCCATTGATTCAGTTTAATCTCTTACCTTGTTATAGATACTTTTACATGCCACACGCCAGCCGAACCTTACAAGGATATGACCTGTCGGGAGAGGGATTTTCACGATAGATCATATACATACTTTTTTGACCACACAATGACATTGAGAGTTTCCACGATTCAGGGATCATCTGAATATCAGGGCCTCCTCGGAGACAACACAACATTAAGGCTAAAGGCACACAGAAATACATAAGGCTTGTTTGATGTAATAGGAAAGTTAATGGCAAATGAGGTAAAATATGAAGAAGTGGCCTATCTAGGAACAATAATTACAAATAGGAATGAGATACACAAAGAAATTAAACATAGGCTCAATAATGGAAACGCATGCTGTTATGCTTTACAGGGACTGCTGTCGTCCCACTTACTTTGGCCTACCATCCAGCTGCTGGCACTTCCACATATATTAATCATAGATTTAAACGATCATCCAGCCAGTGTAGTGCTGACATGTCAGCATGTCAGGTCTCTCAGCCGTTATAGTTGGTTTTCTCAACCTGTAGTCGTTACTTATCTTAGCTATCCAAATGCCTCACTATACTGGGTGAGCATTGGTCTCATACTGGCCTAAATTCCATGAGAAAATTTTATCCCCCTTGGAGACTCGAACTAGCTCAAATCCCTTTGCTTTGCACCAATGAATCTTGCCTTAACCACTCGGCTAAGGCGCGGAACCAAAAAAAGTGAAACTGTGTATATATATATATATATATATATATATATATATATATATATATACAGTCCACCGCTGTGGTCTTGAGGTAGCATGCTGCCTTGTCACACACCGGGCCCGGGTTCGATTCCCGGTCGGGACAGGTTCTTGGGTGAGGTTTTTCTTTCCACCGCTGTGGTCTTGAGGTAGCATGCTGCCTTGTCACACAGCGGGCCCGGGTTCGATTCCCGGTCGGGACAGGTTCTTGGGTGAGGTTTTTCTTCGGGGCTTTACCTCACCTCTAAGGCAAATGTCAGGAAGCTTAGGGCCCAAGGGTCCGCGAAAATCATCTGGCCATCATAATCATCCTTATCATTATCATCATCATCTTTCACCAGTGTGCAAAGCAACGGGAAGCTACCACGCCTATAATTCCCTAGTAAAGCTGCAAAGCAAAGCATGAAAATGATATGATTGCTGTCAAAGACCTGCTCTCAGCCAGAATTGCTATGAATGGATGGATATGTATACATAGTCATATTGTATGGATGCGGTTCATGGCTTCTTACTTTAAGGGAGGACAAGAGAGTACGAGTATTTGAGAAGAAAGTTCTTGGACAAAAGAGGAGCAACTTGGTAAATGGAGAAGACTACACAACAGTGAGCTACATGATTTTTATAGGAAACCAGATATAATAAGTAGAGTTAAGTTTCGTAGACTGCGATGGGCAGGACACGTGCCACGAATGGATAATGCAGGAGGCGCGTGGAAACTTCTTTTAGGAAAACTAGAGGGAATAAGCCCAGTTGTAGGCCAATAATGAGGTGGGAGATTAACATTAACATGACTTGAGGGATGTACATTATATGATTGGAAAACATTAGCTTGAGATAGGGATATATGGAGAGTTTATGTTCACGAGGCCATTGAGTTAGTTACTCTGATTTCCAGTGTTAAAGTATAAAATATGTCTGAATCTGTGGGTTTGTATAACAAAGCTGTTTTCAGGCGAATGCTTGTCAAAGTGAATATACTGTACATCTTTCCGTGGATTCCTCTGACCAGACAAGATTTATTTGCTTCACAGATACAACCCACACAGATCAGATCAGACACAGTGTGGATAAATATAAACTACCTTGGGCATTCTACAAATTCTATGATCGATATGTTCTTGATACAGTTTATTGTATCAGTGATATGCTGCAATATTATCGCATGCTCTTAACTAACTCACTGACACTATCGTGTAAGGCGCTGGTCCGGTGATATGACGGGTGATGATGATGAAAGTGGTGCGCCTGGAGAGTCCTTAATCTTAAATTTAATCTAAGGCGAATATGAATAATGATGATTATGATGGCCAGATAATGTTCGTGGACTGTTTGGATCTTAACATTTTCTGACATTTTTCTTACAGGTGAGGAAAAACCCAAAAAAGAAAAACCTTCATCTTGGAATTCTGTTCCGACCGAGACATGAACTCGGGCCTGCTGCCGTCAAGGCACTAAGCTACCCCAAGACCACAGCGGTGGACCAGTAGCATCATCATCATCATCACTCCAGGGATTAGGCAATTGCCCGTTCCGACTTCATAATGCATCAGCCCAACGTCTTCTAGGTCTTCCAACATCACGTCTTCCTCTTGCTTGATAATTTCTTGCTAACAATGGATATCTCTCCTTACTCATTCCATCAATGTGATCAATCCATTTCTGTCTGTAATTCGTGACCTTATCCAATAAAGGCTGTACTTTCAATTCTTCTCTTATATCCTCATTTCTTATTCTATAAAGTCTTGTACATCCTTTTACTTGTCTTAGGAACCTCATCTCCGCCGTCTGTATTCTATCCTTCTGTCTTTTCACTGGAGCCCAAGTTTCACAACCATACAATATTGTGGGAACCGCCATAACATTATACATTTTTATCTTTGTTTCTTTTCTAATTTTATTTTTGAATGTTCTCTGTATTGTTCCACACACCGTCTGAAATTTATTTATTTTGGAGTCAATATCTCTTTCCACATTGTAGCCAACATCACAGCCCAAATATTTGAAACTAGACACCTGTTCTATTCTTTGATTTTCTAAAATAATTTTGGATCTCACTGGATCCCTTCCTCTAAAAGCCATGGTCTTCGTTTTCCTTACAGAAATCTTTAGATCACCAGTAACATATGAAATTAATTCTTTTAATGTTGATGTTTTATTTTTTGAAAATTGAAATACAAATATATGGGCTATTGTTGCTATCGGCGGAATGTACAGTGTTAGTGGAAAAGTGCGTAGCGACACGAGGAGAGATTGGCAGCCCTGATGTGCATTAACATAATGATGCTGGAAATCATTTGTTTCACCTGAACACATCTCGTCAGATGAGATTGGTTTTATTCTAACCGCAGCTCCTTTTTTGTCTTGTTTTAGAAACCCTTCTTCACAGAGAGTCCCTTCGATTGTTCGCACGCGCTGCTACGCATTTCACAGCTAATAAACCATTTCAACTCCTACCTGAATAACACACAGCAGAGTTTTAAAACCATGGTTCACGATCCCCAAATTAGATTTTTGTATTGTATTGTAAGCCTATGTTTTCCTTTTACAGAGATTTAGGCGCTCTCCCCCTACAGGGAAGAATTTGAACCATACTAATTTAGTTACACTTGTTTTCGTATAGATGTCATTTTGAGTGGTCCGTGGTCAGCGTTCCACCTCATACTGACATCTAGGAAACCAAGGTAGTACTAGGACGGGAAAATTCGGTAAATTTTGCTTAGAAGCCTTTTCATTCAGGCTTAAGGATTTTTTACGAGCCTGAAAATCTTCAGACTCGGGACCCACGGCTTAATGCCCCTCCCGGAGGGACTTGCTCCTTGGATTTTTGCGTCCTAAAAAATCCATCGACCACGGCCGGGTTTGAACCCGCGACCCTCGGGACCAGAGGCAAGGAGCATAACCACTAGTCCACCGCGGCCGACCCAAATTAGATTTAAAATAGCGAAATAAAAATATTAAAAATATTATTACTATTTATACATGTATTATCATAAGTAATGTCGCGAGTGATTTCCAAATCGTGCCGAGTGAATTTTTCTAGAGGATTTGGAAATCAAGAGTGGCATTTGTTATAACTATTTAACGAATAAAATTAAGCTGTTTACTCAAAAGTCATTATTTAAACATAGTTACAGGCATTTTAAAATATTCATATATTTAATGTAAAATCAGAAATGTGAGGTTATGTACAGTAAATTCACTGCAACTTGATCATATTATTTATTGCCAAATAGGATCACAATATTGTAAGAATGTACCCTAGTGGATAAATAATGAAACACATCAAACTGTATATTGTAATCAACGTTATAAGTTATTAATTTATTTTTTAGTAAACAACTCAGTAAAATCAAGGAATCTGTTCATTATTTGTTATATTCAATGTATTTGTTGGAGAAAAATAACGCTCTGAGCTATCCAGAATATTAAAAAGGAGGTCCTTTCTTTATCACAAAAGCAGGAGCTGATAAACAGAAATCGATAAAGAGCGAGGTGAAACACGACTGTGATTGATTGTAAAACAAAATTCATTGTAACGTGATTGGTCATTGACTGCCATTTGGGGCATGAGTTACATAGTCAATATATTCCCAAACAACAACCAATTTCAATTGCAATTGTTTTATTTTCATACATTTTTATTCAGTGTAGCTAATGATAGTTTTGTTTTTGAAACGCATTAATGCTTTTTTTTTTTAAATTTGTATTTGGTGAAGGGGATTACAATGGTAATATATTGTGATGCGTCATAATAAAGCATTATTATTATTATTATCATTGTTATTATTATTATTATTATGATTATTATTATTATTCATAACGTTTAAATTACGCGGGTAAAGATGAAAATAGTGGTCACACATTGGTCAGAATAGGTTTGCGAGTAGCCCGCGCAAATTGCCGAAGTGTCTGGGCCCTCATTCCAGATATTTCTACGCACCTCTACTACCCCCTTCGGGAAAGATCGGTGGCAAGAGGTTTCCATGTGAAAATGAGTGTCTCGGCTCTGGGTTTAGAAGTTTCCCTATAAACTCCATGGCGCGAGAGACATAGAAGGCTCTTGGCCTACCAGCCAACTGCTGGCCACTCATCTACACGTATTAATCACAGAGTTAGACGATCATCTAGCCAGTGTAGGGGTGACATGTGATGAGCACGTCAGGTTCTCTAGCCATTAGAGCTGGTTTTTTCAACATGCAGCCGCTACTTATTGTAGCTATCCAAATGCCTCACGATGCTGGGTGGCAGAAATTCCATGAGCAAATTTGTTCCCGCATGGAGAATTTGCGGTGAAATACCTGTTACAGAACACTATGTATGTATGTATGTGTGTATACTCTTCGTTGGGATATATATATATATATATATATATATATATATATATATATTGATCACTCTCGAACAATTTTATTTAAGTAAAAATTAATTTGACTTAAGTATTTATGCTATTATGCATTGCAGAGACTTTTGATGTCCCAACTCCTTTCAAAAAACGTTAAGCTGAAAATATATAAAACTATTATTCTACCAGTTATATTATATGGGTGCGAAACATGGACTCTTACTTTAAGGGAGGAAAGGAGATTACGAGTATTTGAGAATAAAGTTCTTAGGAAAATTTTTGTACCAAAGAGAAATGAACAGACAGGTGAATGGAGAAGACTACATAACAATGAACTACATGGTCTTTATAGGAAGCCAGATATAATAAGAACAGTTAAGTCTCGTAGACTGCGATGGGCAGGACATGTTGCGCGTATGGGGAATGAAAGACGTGCATGGAAACTTCTTGTAGGAAAGCCAGAGGGAAAACGCCCAGTTGGTAGACCAAGAATGAGGTGGGAGAACAACATTAACTATGATTTGAGGGAAGTAGATTATACAGGGAATAATTGGAAAGCATTAGCTCAGGATAGGGATTTATGGAGAGATTATGTCCGCGCGGCCATGAACCTACGGGTTCAATAGTGCCAGTGAGTAAGTAAGTAAGTAAGTAAGTATTTATTTCTCGAATGTAATTATTTCACATTCGTCTACCTCTGTGATTAACACATTGTATGTGTTCCGGGCGGTATGTCAAGGGCCTTCTCAGCCTATCGAGCCATGGAGAGTAATTATTTCTTATTCAGTTGTACTTACTTACTTACTTACTCACTGGCACTATCGAACCCGTAGGTTCATGGCCGCGCGGACATACGCTCTCCATACATCCCTATCCTGAGCTAATACTTTCCAATCATTCCCTGTATAATCTACTTCCCTCAAATCATAGTTAATGTTATTCTCCCACCTCATTCTTGGTCTGCCAACTGGGCGTTTTCCCTCTGGCTTTCCTACAAGAAGCTTCCATGCAAATCTTTCAAGTTTTATTTATTTAAAATATTTATCAGACAATGATGGTGTACGTTTGGTACCTTTAATTTACACCCAATACAATGACATGTCAGCGTACAGAATCCCCTGCGAACTGCCAACATTATGACAGTGAAAATGGAGGGAAATCCGAGAATTTTTTTTTATCCTGTTTAATTAAACATTCCACATTGAATACCAGAGGCAGATGTTATTAATAGAGGTATTGTTACCATGGAAACTCACTCGGATCTCTTCATCAATTCTCTGTAAATCACGTGTGTAATGCAGTTCCTTGAAATCTAATTCTGTCATTGCTTAGCGAGGACAGAAATATCAATCTATTTCGAGATCCAAATTTTTCTTTGTTTTTCTAGGGAATAAATATTCTTGTTTTTACACGCTTTATATTAGCTTGACCTGTATGTATCTATGTAACGGAATCTTTCAACACAATTTTCACCCACTTAAAAACATTGGATCGACTTGAAACTTTGTATACTTGTAAAGAACCCAATAACAATACAATAATTTCATAAATGTTTCTAAAATCCTGACCAGAATCAGCAGAAAATCAAAATAATAAAAACCGGTATAATAGGTTGCGGACTTACCAACTTCTTACTCAATCGTTGTAAGAGAATAGAATAGAATTTAGAATAGATTTATTTAGCCTGGTGGAGTTAAGGCCATGTGGCCTTCTCTTCCACTCACCAGAACAAGCATATGTTACATATGAATACAAAAAAAATTACAATAATAGTCATATTAAACAGGACAAACATATGTTACATATGAATACAAAAAAGTTACAATAATAGTCATTGAACAATTAATTATGTCATATTGAATAATAATGAAAATAATGTCTAATAATACAATGAAACTAAATACAATTAAAATTATATTAATGATACAATGAATAAAAAAAGGAATAACAGCTCGAATCTACTATACATAAAAAGAAAAGAAAAAAAATACAAAGAAAGTAATAAACTACAATGAATTAATCTACGCTTTTTATACAAGGCATTAGGTAAATATATTAACAAATCCTAAGTCTATTTTATTAAATAATGCAAAAAAGCATTATTAATTCTTAAAAAGTAATATTAGTGAGTTGTTTCTGTTAGTGATTTTATTTTCAATTTGTTTCTGAAAGATGGTAAAGTTTGGCAGTCTCTGACATAGGGTGGAAGTGAATTCCATGTTCTAGCAAGAGAAACTGTGAAAGATTTCGAATAATAGGTAGTGTGATGAGGAGGGATATAAAGGACACTGTGCTCAAGGGATCGGGTATCTAAGTTATGTGTATCAGAGAGTTTAGTGAAGCGGTGTGATAAATAATAAGGTAATGATGTGTGTAATATGTTATAGAGAAGGCATAGGGAATGGATGGTTCTACGATCTTGAAGACGAAGCCATGACAATTGTTCCAGGGTGTAACGTGATCAAATCTACGTATACCACAAATAAAACGTAAGCAAAAATTGTGAACACGTTGAAGTCTTTGGGTAAGAACAGTATTTAGGTCAGTAAAAAGAGTATCACAATAATCAAAATGGGGCTCAGTTGGTAGAGTATTGGACTGTAGTGGTATATAATTTCATTAATCCATAGGTCGCTGGTTCAAATCCGGCCCGGAGGATTTTTTTAGAAGAGTATTAAGCAATTAAATTTTCATGGTATTCCGTTTTATGACAATCAATTAAACAAAAAAATTTTAAAATAAATAATAGTTAAAAAACTAAAAAACACACTTTGTTAGAAAACCAAACTAAAAATAAAAAATAAATAATAGTTTTAAAAACTTTTTTACCATCGAAAGCGTGGGGTGCTTTTTATGTTCTTTACATTTTCTTCTTGGAGACTTTACTTTTACCAATATCTGTTTATTATCAAATATATTAATTGATAAAGAGCACCCCACGCTTTTGATGGTACAATTATTTTTGTTGTTGTTGATAACTCTAGTTTTATTCTATATGTGTTGGAGATGATTTTTTTGTTGATCACTTTAATTTTATCCCAAGCGTGTTAGAAATTAAAATTATTTTTCATTTTTAGTTCGGTTTTCTACTAAAGCGTGTTGTTTTAGTTTTTTTAAACTATTATTTATCTAGTTCCCTTGAAACTCTGTTTTATGGTGCCACACAAATAATTAAATTTATTTATTTTGTTTTGAATGTCATTACTCTGTCATAATTTTTTTTAAATTGTAGTAATAACGGTAAATCAATATTGTCTAACAATAGTAGCCTGTATGTGGCTAAATAGCAATAATACTGTTAACACATTTTGGGAAATACATTAAAACAAGATATAGGAACAATATTTTACGCGTGGGAACATGAGACCGCCATCACAGTGCGGGTGGTGATCGTAAGTTGGGGGAGTTTATCCGACCGGAATCATCCCTCCGGAGTCATAAAGATGTAAGGGAGAGAAATATGTAGCAATACTCTCTCCTTCAGCAACTTGCAAATTGTATGCATTGCTTTTCTTCACCTGCCCTTTATACAAGCAACACTCACTCTTGTGCGAATGGATAAACCACGTCTGACATATATTAATTGATAATTCGATATATTTATTTATATTTGTGTAGTGTAACCCGAAGATTTTTAAAATACAGGACGTGGCATAAGTAACATGAACTTGGTTCAAGGAACAAAAAATAGATCGGTTGAAACTGGAGTTTGAAGACGGGAATTCAGAACATAATCTCAAACACTTATACTTAAGGTAATTTGTTAACTACGAAACAATTTCGGTTGTTTTTTGAATGGATGTTGTTAGCTATAGAAAATAATATATTTGCATTTTCGGTTAGCTGACTTATGCTGCACCCTGTACACTACAAACTCCGTTAAGGTCACTATATAAAAACGTTAAAAATAAAACTAAAAAACCCAGTACCTGAGATCTCAGTCCTTCTCAACGTTCAGCAGAATAAATTTTGTATAAATCCTTTCGAAAACATAGTTTCATCCTCTGCATATTGCTGGTAATGATTTTGTAAAGAGGGTTTAGGTCACTGGGTATGTTCTCATTTAGAATACATTGTAGAAAAAATAATACAAAACCAGACAGAGTTCGATGGAGTTTTTAGGACGGAAAAATCCTAGGGCCAAATCCTCCGAGGGGGGCTTCAAGCTGTGTAACTCGAGTCTAAAGATTTTTAGGCACGTAAAGTATTCTTAAGCCTGAATAAACAAGCCTCTAAGCAAAATTTACCGATCTTAATCATCCTATTAATATGCCTAATAGATGTCTCATTTGGTAGTTTTGACATCTGTATGAAATGACATTTGTAGTAAAATTCGAGTAAATTAACTTGGTCTATTAACTCATAAGAAAGGAGATGCTAATGGCCAACATTGGGCTATTACGCCATTGTATATTGATAACAGGTAATAATAATAATAATAATAATAATAATAATAATAATAATAATAATAATAATGATAATAATAATAATAATAATAATAATAATATAATAATAATAATAATGATAATAATAATAATAATAATAATGATAATAATAATAATAATAATGATAAGAATAATACTGATAACAATAATAATGATAATAATAATAATAACAATATGATAATAATGATAATAAACAATAATGAATAATCATAACAATACTAATATGATAATAATAATGATAATCAATAACAATAATATGATAAACATAATATGATTAATCATAATAATAATGATACTAATTATACTACTCCTAATCATAACTCATAATTATAATACTACTAATCATAAATCCTCCTCGCTCCTGCTCCTCCTCCTGCTCCTCCTCCTGCTCCTCCTCCTCCTCCGCCTTCTCCTCTCTGCTCCTCCTCCCTCCTGCTCTGCTCCTCTCCTCCTGCTCCTCCTGCTCCCCCTGCTCCTCCTCCTCCTCCTCCTCCTCCTGCTCCTCCTCACTCCTCCCTGCTCCCTCCTCCTGCTCCTCCTCCTGCTCCTCCTCCTCCTTCTCCTCTCTGCTCCTCCTCCTCCCTGCTCCTCCTCCTGCTCCTCCTCCTCCTGTTGCTCCTCCTCCTCCTCCTGGTCCTCCTCCTCCTGCGCCTCCTCCTCCTGCTCCTCCTCATCCTCCTCCTGCTCCTCCTCCTCCTCCTCCTCCTCCTCCTCCTCCTGTTCTTCCCTTAAGTCTCCTTTCCGAGAATCTGTGGAAAAATTAATCGAACCTTTGAAAATAAAATTCGAAGAGACACGAAATTTAAATTTAAAAAAGTTTGGCTGCGCTTGTCATATCCTATGAATGTGAGATGTTGACAACAAAAAAATAGTAAGATACATGATTCACAAATGAAAGTTAAAGGATGTAGAAAACTGGATCACATAACAAATGAAGACATTTGAGAGAAATTAGAAATTTTTAATTTGAATGATAGCTTAAAATATTATAAACAACAATGGAAAGCACATCCAGAAATAATGCCAACTACAAGATTAAGTAAACAAATGTTGAGTTATAAAGTTAGAGGAAACAGATCAGTGGGTAGACCTAGAAGAAGATGACTGACAAGTACTTGAAGGCAATTCGCACCTTGATGTGAAGATGATGATTTACAATGGTATAATAATGATTGTCCCGCGCCGTAGCCGAGCGGTTAAGGTAGGAAGCCTTGGCGCGGAGCTACGGGACTTGCGCTGGTTCGAGTCTCCGTGGGGGAAGAAATTTTCTCACGGTATTTCGGCCAGTATGGGACCGGTGCCCACCCAGCATCGTGAGGCAATTGGGTAGCTACAATAAGTAGCGGCTCCAGGTTGAGGAACCAGCTTTAACGGCTGGGGGACTCGACATGCTAACCACATGTCACCCCTACACTGGCTGTTGATCATCTACCTCTGTGATTGACACATGTGGATGTGAAGGGCCAGCAGCCGGCTGGTAAAAGGGCAACCGCTGGAAAGTGGAAAGACCCTCAATCGGATAATAATGATAAGGATTAATTTTAAAAAAATAGGAGGTTTTTGAAAGGCGGAATGGCTACGCGACTAACCCTTAAAGCAACAACAATGACGATTATGATGATGGTTTTATAATAATTATTGTTTGTTTACTTGTATAATTCCTAATCATGATTGCCTTGGTTTTTTAATGTTTTATGTACCACTAGCTAAAACCCGGCGTGCGCTGCTGCTTCTAAAGAAATGAAAATTAATGTGTTTTTGTGTTTAGTTATAAGTGCAAGGAAAAATAATTATAAATTTATATCGTAATCGTTTTTAGATACCTCGTGGTGATTACCCAGCGTTGCCCGGGAATCTACTTATCCCAGTGTTCTTGGCATAAATGAGCTGAAAGACGAACATTGGTGTGTTTTTATGTATTGTCGATTAATTGGAAGGGAACATTTATATCGTGATAATTTTTAGATACCCCATACTGTCACTCAGGAATCTACTTGTCCCGATCTTATTTACATAAATGAACTGAAAGACAACATTCGTTATTGTGAGTTATCCATAAAAGAATGCCCGCCGTGCGCTGCTATGCTTGCCCGGGAATCTACTTATCCCGATCTCCTTGGCAAAGGCAAAAATGGTTATTGTTAGTTATCCGTAAAAGATAAACATATGCTGTCATGAACTTTTTGTAGAATTTTTTATTTTTTTTATTTTGATATTCAATTCTGTATACATTAATTGGTGTATTCGTTATGGTTTAGGCAGCGTAAGAAATTTAATCGTCTAAAAAGCAACTTGTACAAAAGGTGATTTTTTAGGGTGTAGGAGTTGAGAATCATAACTCTCTTATAGCCTATGTTCATCCCGGGAAAGTCCTGAACATTTTGCAAAAAGTCCCATCACAATCGGATGAACGGTATGTCAGCGCATAAAATAATAGCATATAAAAAAATGAATTTTTATATATTAGACTAGCTAATACCCGGCGTGCGCTGCTACTCCTAAATAAATGTTAATGTGTTTTACCACCAGTCTTGAGCTGTTATGCTTGCCCGGAAATCAGCTTATCCCGATCTTCTTGGCATCAATGAAAGACAAAAATGGTTATTGTGAGTTATCATAAGTAATGCCACGAGTGATTTCCAAATTATCGATAAATTCACGACTCACGAAGTGAGGAGTGAATTTATCTAGAGAATTTGGAAATCAAGAGTGGCATTTGTTAGGACTATTTAACGAATAAAATTAAGCTGTTTACTCACAAATCATTATTTAACTATAGTTATTTCAAAATATTTATATATTTAATGTAAACGGCGATGTTTGAAAACAAATGAGAAACGATAGGTACGCTTCTACTGCTTCATTTGTTTATCACTGCAACCAGATCATAGTACTATTTATTGCCAAAGGAACGCAATATTGTAAGGAGGAGCTTTCTTTAATATGGTAATTATAACACTGATAAATATTTGGTGAAACACGACTCTGATTGGTTGTAAAACAGAAATCATTGAAACGTGATTGGTTATTGACTCCCATTTGGGGCATGAGTTAAATAGTCCGTAAAAGATAAACATATGCTGTCGCGGACTTTTTTGTAGAGTTTTTTGAGATATTCAATTCTGTGTACATTAATTTGATGTGTTTATTATGGTTTAGGCAGCGTATGCCATTTATGCGTCAAAATAGGGACTTTATTTCACGTTTATCACTGCAAAGAGTGATTTTTAGGGGTGAAGGGGTTGAGTATTACAACTCTCTTATAGCCTATGTTCATATCTGGAATCTCCTGAACATTTTTCAAAAAACTCCATCACAATCGGATGAACGGTATGGCACTTGCCCGGGAATCTACTTATCCCGATCTTCTTGGAATTAATGAAAGACAAAAATGGTTATTGTGAGTAATCCGTAAAAGATAAACATATGCTGTCGCGGATTTTTTGTACAGTATTTTGAGATATTCAATTCTGTGTACATTCATTTGGCGTATTTGTTATGGTTAGGCAGCGTAAGCCATTTAAACGTCAAAATAGGGACTTTATTTCACGTTTTTCGCTACAAAGAGTGATTTTTAGGGGTGAAGGGGTTGAGTATTACAACTCTCTTATAGCCTATGTTCATCCCGGTAATCTCCTGAACATTTTGCCAAAAAACCCATCAAAATCGGATCAACGGTATGGCCGCGAATAGAATACGAACAAACAAACATTCATTTTTATATATTAGACTTGTTTTATAAACAGCCAATAATGAAATTTAAAATTTGTCGGATAGTCTGTCTGACCTTAAAGTAACAAAATGAGACTTGTTACGAGAAAGAAAGAAATTTATTTGGAACAAAACACGTCCAACAAATACTTTCTGCTGCAACGAAACGTACTTATAAACAGGATGAAATCTTATACAGAAGGACAGACACAATTTTCAGTTATTCCCGTTTCGATTTCTGGTCGGAATAAACATAATGTGATCTCCAATAGATGCCAGCACTGTGCTTCGTATTCTTCTCACAAATCCTGTTTACACTTCGGTGAATGTTACATCAACACAGGCTGTTTCAAAACAATCTGCACTCATTGTGGCAGACGAATAATTTTGTTGCTTCTCACTTTACAGTTCCGAATTTGACATCTACTTTGCTTTGTAATCATCATCATCATCATCATCATCAAGGATTAGACCTTAAGGTCTATTCCGATCTCATGCTAGAATTAGTCTATCCATCTTTTCCTGGATCTTCCTACATTTCTTCGTCCTAGTGGCGTTTTAATCAAGAATCAGTTTCGGAATTCTATTGTCATCCATTCTATTCATGTGGTCCATCCATTCGTCTCTGTATTGTACAATTTTATCTAATAGTTTGAATATATTTAGTTCAAATCTTATATTTTCATTTCTTTTCGATCTGTTATTGTATAACCAGTCACACTCCTCAGAAACCTCATTTCTGACGTTTCTATTCTTCGTTCCTGGTTTTTGGTTAAGACCCAGTGTTCCGATCCATATAGGTAGTAGCGTTGGAACCGCCATTGTTTTATAAAATTGTAATATCTGGGTGGTCGATTCCTTCTATAATTATAAGGATTAATTTTAAAGTATAAATAATAATCAAAATAAGTAAGAGTTGTGTCAGGAGGTGAAGATCGTCTTGAAGTTCTAGTAGATATCTGTAAATTTATAGATTAGGAATCAACCCCAGGAATTCTTCGGAAATGTGGTTAGTAGATAGGATTAAACCTAACTATAAGAAGACACAGCGGAGCAGTAGTGAGAAACAAACAGACTTTAATACAGAAAAAACGTGAGACAGGGTATCGGTAACACCGATGAAAAAAACTGTCTAACTTACAATCATAAGTTTCATACATATATACCAGTTGAGTAATGACGTAGTTACAATGTATACGTGAGAATCAATTTGGTTGTATTGTACATGTAACCAGATTCTCCCTTTCTGAAAAGCATATTGAATGCGCTTAACCTATGACCTTTTAAAAGCTAAGTCATCATTAGGTAAGACTACCTATTGTGTAACAATCCCTTATACTGCATGACTTTTCCAAATAACTACAAAGGTAATACCTATTTAAATATTCATGACAGAATTCTTTAAAATCATTCTTCAGCATATTTTAACAAAAAGATCAATTAGGTCAATAATTGTGTTAATTTAGGACAGTCATACATTATAATGAATGTTCATATTATAAAATATATATATATTATGATATACTTCAATATATATTATGATATACTTCAATATATATTACACTCTTCCCCCTATAGAAAGTTTTGAATTACACAATTCGAAACTTTACTAACGAAATGTTTTATTTTTATTTCTAGTTCTATGCGCAATACTATCTTTATCTTCTTCATCTTTTGGGGATACATTCTGTGGACAACTGGGGTCTCTAATTCTTTCTCCGATAAGCGGTGATGACTTGAGGGACACGACAGGTGAACTCTCATCATTACCTGTAGTTTTAGTGTATACTACACGATCATGCCCAGAGTAATTATGTATGTTAACACACAGCCTCTCGGTCGTCTCCTTCCAGCATTTTCTTGGAGTCCATTTATCCCATAAACCAAAATATTAAAGTTCTGTAGCTCTTACAACAGCAAATGCAACAACAACAAGTCAAGGTTACGAATATGATCGTACCCATTACAGAACTCCATGTGGTTATATGTATATACCACTTCGAATAATCATTTTCTTCTTGCTGTTTTATTAACTTACCTAAATCATCGGCCTTCATACTGGCCATTCTCAAATCATCTACCGATGACATTAGGTTAGACATAGGCATGTCCAATTGTAATTTCTCGTAGTCGTTAGTTTTATCCATATCAAAGCAACAGTCGAAGTCAAGAGGTGCTGTCGGTATAAAATCTATGGTTAAGTTACTTACCAAATTACTCATGGCATGTAAGGTTACGTGGGCATTAAAAGCCTTGCAATTCTGTCCTAGCGATAATTTACCTTCCTTTTCAATATTGAGTTGTGTTGATTTGTCGCCACATAACACAGTCATACGATCTGGTTTTGGGGTGACAAATAACCATTCATTAGATAAATATAAGGGAATCCAGTAGGATTTGTTCAATGTGAAAATTCTAGTCTCGCAACTTTTTGGAACTTTAGTGGTGGATGGATGAAGAAGTGAAGCTTCACAATCAGCTTCAGGGGTGTACAAATAAATCGGTATATTTTCTTTACATACATAATGCAAAAGATTAGGACGAAAACATCCTGTTAGTTCATTAGTTGTCATTTTTCCGTAATGTTGTCTCAACGGGTCACTGAAAATATATTCTTTGTTTGCGCTTAGAAAAATGTAAATATTACCTTCCTTCTTGACAGGAAAAGGAAGTGTTTTATACAAGTGATACGGAGTAGGAGAGAGAAGGGGTATTTGTAATACATATACTAGATATTGTTTATAAGAATAGGTGTGAGGTGTAATTAAATTTTGAAGTTCTGAAAAAGAAAAATTAGGGTAGTCCAGACACCAGTTGGTAGCGTTTGGGCTTTCATAACATTCTTATTCTTTCCACCGTAATTAATTGAGTTGAAGAGTTCCTTGCTCTGCGTGTACAAATGCGTCTATAAGAGCTCAAAAGAATGCTGGCATTCTTCCACACCTCTAAGAGAAATCCTTATTTGTTCATTGGCTAAACTAATACCTTCTATTTCCTTCTGCAGTGCGTTAATCCTATTAGTGGTATAATTATTTAATTTTATCAAACCATTTTTTAAAATATTTTATTCCGGTTCACCCTTGCTATAGTTAAGTTAACTGAATTAATGTTGATTTAATCACTGTAATTTCATCCTTTAGAATATGCAAAAATTCTGCCTGTTCCTTCTCTAACTGTGAAATGTGCTTATTATATTCCTCTGCATCAGATTGAGTCAGAGTACCGAATAATATCTTAGCAATATCTCCCATAAAATTTAAAACGCCTCTCTTGCTTCTAGTATTCTGTTCATTAGGTGTTTTTAAATATTCTGTGACTAATTCTTTTAAATTTTCAACATACCTGACTTTTGGTTTTACAAAGTGATTTAAACTCCCACAATCTGTCAAATGATACCACTTTTCTTTCTCCCTTTATCTTATCACAATAATCAGTTATCAACCGTAAATGATTTTTGTCTGTTTCCAAAGATCTCTAGTTGGTTCCAAGTTTATATAACTTACCACTTTCCATTGTATAGGGTAAAATTGTATAATTCCTATCTCGTCAAAGTACACACCGGTCTTCGAATCCAGAGCTTTTACTTCTTGAGCGTCTGTAAGCTTCCCCAACCAAAATGGTATTAACATTTTTAGCGTTACCCATGTGTTATGAAGTTTCATTTTCTTTTCCCTGCAAAGGAAAATATGGCTTTAATCTATTTGAATGTACCGTCTCATATTTGCGTTTACCTAACTTTTGTATTATCACGTTGTGACCTTCAGTAGTCTTAACCTCATATGGACCTTCCATATTGGATCTAATTTATTCCTATTTTCTACTCTGAGAAGTACTAGATCATCCTTCTTGAATTCAACATAATTGCTTTTCACACGCGATCGTTGTAGTTCCTTAAACTTAATAAGCCTTTCTCTAGCTATCTCATGACAACTTTGCAATTTATTCCGTACATTTAGAATTAAATCGTCGTAATTATATAAAGGTTGTGATTTAGTTTGTAAATTCTGGGATATTACATTTTCTTCCATACAATAATTCATAAGGAGAGTATTTAGTAATACTATGGGGGGTAGTGTTGTACGTAAAACTGGCGAAAGGTAACCATTTGTCCCAATCGGCTCCTCTAGGATTGCAAAAACAACGTAAGTAGTTTACTAAGGTCTTATGAGTTCTTTCTAGAGCTCCATTACTTTCAGGGTGATAAGCAGTAGTGCTTAGTTTCTGAATCTTAAATAGTTTACATATTCTTTTAAATAAATCTGACATAAAATTTGTTCCTTGATCAGTTAATATGATATCAGGAATCCCATAAATTAAAATAACATTGTTTACGAAAGCTTCTGTCACTTCTTCAGCTGTTTGTGTCTTTAAGGGTATGACTATTAAATTTTACTTAAGTTATCTTGACAAGTTAATATATATTTATGACCTCTCTCGGTTAGCGGAAGTGGTCCCACTACATCTAAATAAATTTTTATCCAAGGTTCCTTTTGTGTGTCCGTGACCTCTAAAGGTTGTTTTACTTTCTGCTTCTGCTTCTCGTCTTTATTAAATTGACAAATCTTACAATTTTAATGTAATTGGTTACGTCTTTCTCTACTCCCGGCCAAGTTATGTATAATTAATTCGATCGGTAGTTTTATTGATTCCAAGATGTCCTCCAATTGGACAGCTGTGAAATTCCTTGATTATTTCCTTCTTACGATCCTCAGTTAAGTGCGTATTATCCAAGGTGCAACATTCTACAGGTGTCTACTCAAACTATCTGCGTTTACGTGTCTTTTACCTGCCCTATAATGAATTTCGAATTCAAATTCTGAAAGTTGAAGTTTCCAACGTATTAATCTCGAACTAGGGTCTTTCACTTTAAATAGCCAGACCAATCCTTTGTGATCTGTCACTACTTGAAATTTACGTCCTAGTAAATAAGGTCTAAAATGTCTGCATGCCCATACTATTGCTAATAGTTCCTTTTCTACAGTGCTGTAATGCGATTCGGCTTGATTTAAAGTCCTGCTAGCGTAAGCAATGGGTTTATCATCTCCTAACGTTCCTTGACTAAGAATTGCGCCTAAAGCGTATCCACTCGCGTCTGTCGTTACTATAAAGGTTTGTGTGAAATCTGGATACTGTAACAACGGAGCTGTCGTTAATTTATCTTTCAATTTATTGAAGCTATTCTGTTCCGTATCTTCCACTTCCATTTTTTATCTTTCTTTAACAATTCAGTCAGAGGTTTTGCAATCGCACTAAATTCTTCTATAAATTTTCTGTAATATCCTGCCAAACCTAAGAATGATTTTATGTCTTTAGGTGTCTTTGGAGTTGGAAATTCGGTAACTGCCTGTATCTTATTCGGATCGGGTTTGACACCTTGAGCGGTAACCACGTGTCCTAGATATTTTAATTCTTCTCTCAAAAATTCACATTTATCAGGTTCGATTTTTAAATTGTGTTTCCGTAACTGATTAAACACTTCCGTAATTTTTTATTATGTTCTTCTAAGGTTTCGCCCATCACTAATATATCGTCCATGTACACAAAGCATCTATTGCCTATTGAGTCTTGGAGTACCGAGTTCATCATCCTTTGGAATGTAGCTGGTCCCGACCTAACTCCAAAAGGCATTTTCTGTACTCGAAATGTCCGTTAGGGGTGCTAAAAGCGGTTTTACATTGGTCTTCCTCAGCGATCGGCACCTGAAGGTATCCACTTGCGCAATCTACTGCTGAAAAATATCTAGCCTTTCCTATTTTGTCTAATATATCTTGTATATTAGGAAGAGGATAGCTGTCTCCTACGGTTACTTCGTTTAACTTTCTAAAATCTATACAAATCGCCACTTTTTCTTTCCAGAAGCATCTTCCTTTTTAGGTATTACTATTAGTGGAAAATTCCATTCGCTCTTACTATGTGCGATAATACCGTCTTCTAACATTTGTGTAACTTGTTTGTCAATCTCCTCTTGATGAGCCTCTGCTAACCTATAATTCTTCAAAGTTATAGCTCTTCCTTTAGGAATTGAAGGTGTGGGTATGGAATGTGTAGCAGCTGTTGTGCTTGTTAGTCTATCTCCCGGAAGCTTAAATATGTCCGCGTATTCTGTGCAAATGTTTCGTATACTATGGGCTCCTTCTTTCACGTGTTCAAGTCTCAGATTTTTATTTAATAAATCTAATCTTTGAGGTACGAAATTTTCAACTGATACTTCCTGTTCCTTACTTATTTGAGTGGGCGGTTTAACTAGTTCTGGTATTTTCTTTATTATCTGTGCGTCAGCTGTTAAATTAATTACTAGGCATGTGAATGTCTTATCACATTTTGTTATCCCGTTAGCGCAAATTAGCCCTGGCTGTAAAATTTGCCGTTCTATGAATCTGTTCCCTCTTTCGTTCGTAGGAAATTCCATTAAATTTTCACTATACGGAGGAATAATCATCTTTTTATTTAACATATAACCTTGTTCCATGAGCCAGTCTTGGCCTAAAATTATATCTAAATCTCTGGGTAATTTATCTACTATATGACAATTAACAACTGTATGATTTTCACAATTATTCAATACTAATTGAGTTATCCCATTTACTTTTATAGAGTTCCCACTAATACCTTGTATTTTCATATTACAGTTATCCTTTATAACGTTTCTCTTTAGTGATGTTTTCTTTAACTAATGATATTTGTGCACCAGTATCTATCAATACTAAACCTAGGCCATTTTTTAATTGTTCACTTAGGATATACATCTCCCAGGGTCTCGGTTCATAACCAGAGGCGTCCCACTGATTAATAGCATTAAGAGTCCCTACTTCGATCTCACAACACGCTGTCTCCATTGAGGTAGGTTTGGTGTCCTTGGATTTTTCCTTAAATCCACTATCCCAAGTTCTATCCCTTGTGGACGACTCGTAGCGTTTCCCTCTATTATTCCACTGTTTCGAGCCTACAATCTCCTGGCGTTTCTCTCTATTATTCCACTGTTTCGAGCCTACAATCTCCTGGCGTTTCTCTCTATTATTCCACTGTTTCGAGCCTACAGTCTCTTGGCGTTCCCCAACCACGCTAGGCCCACAGTCACAGAACCCATTTATTGGCGTTCTAGTCAACTTATGCAGTTCGCCTTGCGACACTGCCCAACAAACACTGTCATCTGGGGATTCATTTGCGTCACTAACTATTTTAGCGGCTTTATCTATCCTATCCTTAAACTTCTGATCAACTAGTTCAGGTAATTCCCCTTCCATATTTACCCTAGTATGATCCCTCAGGCACTCCATGAGTCCTGGCGCGCAGTCAGACGGGAGGATTACCTGCGACTGCTCAGGTAACCCGAATTCTCGTTTCCCTGGCGGCCTCCCAGAGCTGCTCTGTCCCGTCCTCCATGCCTACGGGGTTGCGGTCTCTTACCACATTCTCTACTAATGCGCCCTATCTCATTACAATTATAACACCTTATTTCTTTTGTGGCCAGGTTAACCTCTCTCTTTATCTCTGATCCGTACGGTCTTCTAAATTCCCTTTTTTTACTGCCCCTGTGATTGGATGTCCTTGTCCATTTTGATTACCCCTAAATCTCGTGGACTTTACCTCGCTTTCTTCCTGTAATGCGGTTTCGATTAGTTGCGCTAATGATTCTTCTTCACCCTTAGCCTTTACTATATACTTAATCTTATCGTCCTTTAACCCTGCTACGAAAGTACCTTTTAAAAATTCTCCTATCAGCTGTAGGCCTCCTTCTACATATCTCGAATTATCGCGTCTTTCTAACCTCTCCAATCTATTTCTGACTTCTCTTCTTAAATCCATGGCTATTCCATCTAATCTTGAACCCCACTGTGCAACTGTTTCATTTGTACTTTGTTTTGAATTAAAGAGTATTCCTGCATAATATTCTAGCGTTCTCCTTACAGAAAAGTTCTCCTCCAATATTGCTTTAACTTGAATCCAAGTTTCTCTCTCTGTCCTAGCTAAAAGTCTATCTTTAGCGTCTCCTGAAATTTTGGATTCTATAAATCTTAACAATAAGGGTTGTTTGGTTGGATGGACTACCTGAACCGCAGCTTCTACTCCTTCTATAAATTCTCTTAAATGTTTGGGGTTTCCATCGAATGTTCGGGTATCAACTTAACTGCTTGAACTACAGGGATATAGCTTTCCTCGCTAATATCAATATCGCCCTCGCTAGCCATAATGGAATTGGACTCACCTAAAGAAAGATGTAGGGTGGTCTGAGATGCACAGTTCAGAGTCGTAGTGATGGCCTTTCAGCTCCCCTCAGGGTGCGACTCCTCTCGCGGTGCAGGCTGCCAACGGCTGAACACCAAGGACGTCCCTCGAGCGCGTCGTGGCTGCTGGTGTTGGCCTCAGGACCACTGTCTGCTTTCCTCTGGTGCGTTTACGGGTACCACGGCGCCTGTGGATTACTCTGGAGCGTTGATCCCTCGAGATAGGCTCTGAATTATCTGGGACTAATTGAAGAGTCTCTCCAGCTCGTTCGCACCTTCGGATGTCTCACTGCTCGCTGGTTTTCCAATCCCGATGCGCTGCCACCATGTAATATCTGGGTGGTCGATTCCTTCTATAATTATAAGGATTAATTTTAAAGTATAAATAATAATCAAAATAAGTAAGAGTTGTGTCAGGAGGTGAAGATCGTCTTGAAGTTCTAGTAGATATCTGTAAATTTATAGATTAGGAATCAACCCCAGGAATTCTTCGGAAATGTGGTTAGTAGATAGGATTAAACCTAACTATAAGAAGACACAGCGGAGCAGTAGTGAGAAACAAACAGACTTTAATACCGAAAAACGTGAGACAGGGTATCGGTAACACCGATGAAAAAAACTGTCTAACTTACAATCATAAGTTTCATACATATATACCAGTTGAGTAATGACGTAGTTACAATGTATACGTGAGAATCAATTTGGTTGTATTGTACATGTAACCAGATTCTCCCTTTCTGAAAAGCATATTGAATGCGCTTAACCTATGACCTTTTAAAAGCTAAGTCATCATTAGGTAAGACTACCTATTGTGTAACAATCCCTTATACTGCATGACTTTTCCAAATAACTACAAAGGTAATACCTATTTAAATATTCATGACAGAATTCTTTAAAATCATTCTTCAGCATATTTTAACAAAAAGATCAATTAGGTCAATAATTGTGTTAATTTAGGACAGTCATACATTATAATGAATGTTCATATTATAAAATATATATATATTATGATATACTTCAATATATATTATGATATACTTCAATATATATTACAAAATTTTAAGTGTCTCCTTTCTAGTTCCTTTGAGACTTCGTTTTATTGCAGCCACACATATAATACATTTATTTATTTTATTTTCAATGTCTTCACTTTTTATATGACCGCATTTGTATAGACGCAGATACTTAAAATTGCTCTCCTGTGGTCTATATTTTATTCTCTAATTGGATTTTAAACCTTAGTGGGTTCATGCCCTTCTTGAAAAAGCTAGAAACTTTTTTTTTTTTGGTTATGCATCTAGTGAAAATAATAATAATAAATATTATAATATATACTAATAATAATAATACATAATAATACATTAATATTGAACTAGAAAAAAAATCATCTAAACTATATTGAAATAAAGAATGCAAAATTATAAGCAAAGTTTTATGTCCACAGAAGTCATTGAAGGAACCTTTAGACTCAAGTAAGTGAAAAAGGAAATAAAAATATATGCAGACATTCTATAGTTATATTATAAAACGAAGGTTAAAATTTTATGGCCATAAGTACCGAATAAGCTTTCAAATTGAGGCTTACAAAACAGTATATTGGAATTCTCACAGAATATAGAAGTAAAGCTCGCAGTGGGCATACGATGAAGTGGATTGATTAATGTCCAAAAGGACTTAAAATTGGCAGGAATTACTAAAGAAGATATCCCAAACAGAGATATATTTAGAATTAAGGTGAATAAGTGGCAAGTTGACCAAGAGGACAAACCGAAGAAAAAAACTGGAACAACTTGGACAGATGATAGAAAACAAGCTCATAGCAAAAGAATCAAAGAAATTTGGGCTCAAAGGAAACGCCTCTAAGTATTTTGCGTAGTCCTACATGGACTCATCCGCAATAAAAAAAATAATAATTGAAAAAAAAACTTTAGATTACTTCGGTCAATGAATTATTCTAAATTCTATAGAATCGTATTGCTCTAGCGCGAGGACTTAAAGAAACTTTCGCTAGATGGCGGACATATCTATGAAATTGGTTTGACCAACCTTCGCAATAAATTCCCAAACATATTTATAGAAATGTATGTACACCAACTCAACTACCCCTTCCTAACTTAATAAAATAAATCACATGTTTTATAGCGACACGCCGCGCCGTAGCATAGTGGTTAAGGCACTGCGCTACAAGCTGGAAGGTCGAGGGTTCGAGTCCCGGTGGGGGTCAGGAATTTTAAACTGACACAAACCTTCTGGCGGCACTATGGCCCTGGGTCGACTCCGGAAATGAGTACCAGACGCTTGTTCTGGGGGTAAAGGCGGCTCCTTTATTAAGAAGACATATTTGGGAATTATACATTACAGCCAATGTATTTGCAAGATAGAAGCATGGCTTCACAGCATTTGGTGGATGGGAATTACAATGTATATGGAGAAAGATTTGCGTTTAGATCGGTACTTGCTCAGGTAGCTCAGTTGGTAGAGCACTTGGTCTAGAGAACCAAGGGTCCCGGGTTCAAGTCCCGGTCTGAGCGTATAATTTTTCTCTTCAAATATGATTTATCCATCAATGAGATGTACGAAATCAATAATAAAAAAATAATTGTATTATATATATATATATATATATATATATATATATACTTTATTTGAGAATAAAGTACTTTTTTGGACCAAAGAGAGATGAACAGACAGGTGAATGGAGAAGATCACTTAACAGTGAACTACATGGTCTTTATAGGAAGCCAGATATAATAAGAAAAGTTAAGTCTCGTAGACTGCGATGGGCAGGACATGTGGCACGTATGGGGAATTTAAGAGGTGCATGGAAGCTTCTTGTAGGAAAACCAGAGGGAAAACGCCCAGTTGGTAGACCAAGGGTGAGGTGGGAGAATAACATTAACTATGATTTGAGGGAAGTAGATTATACAGGGAATGATTGGAAAGCATTAGCTCAGGATAGGGATATATGGAGGGCTTGTATCCGCGCGGCCATGAACCTACGGGTTCGATAGTGCCAGTGAGTAAGTAAGTAAGTAAGTAAGTAAGTAAGTAAGTAAGTGTATATACTTAGGTTGTAACTTTAATAGTGGCAACTATTTATTTATTGCTAGTGTACAAGTGACAGACCTCTGAAACTTCTACAGTCCTTCAATGTAGTACCCAGCATTGTCTACAACTCGTTGCCAGCGATGTGGAAGTCGTAGTATCCCTGTAGCAGCTCCTGTTCTGTTGCTGTTTCTGATGGACCGCCTTAATGCCAGCAGAATCTCGGCAACAGTCTGGAATCGAATGTCACGAAGGGTTCCTTCATCTTAGGGACCAAATCATAATCACAGGGGCTTAAGTCCCGAGAATTTCGTGGATGGAACAGCATTTCCCACCCCCAGCGACGGTACATATCAGCTACAGGGTATGCCGTGTGCGCACGAGCATTATCTTGCAAAACTATTGGAGGTTTCTACAAAAAGTGTGGGCGCTTCTTTCGCAACGCTGGACACATTACAGTTTCAACCAAGATTGCTGTTCCTGCTTTGTAAACGTAATAAATAAAATAATTGCATGAAGCGACAGGTCTAGAAAGCCTATAAGCCGGCTGCTGGTCTCACATCCACATGTGTCAATCACAGAGGTAGATTATCATCTAGCCAGTGTAGGGGTGACATGTAGTTAGCATGTCGAGACCCCAGCCGTTATAGCTGGTTTCCTCAACCTGTAGCCGCTACTTATTGTAGCTACCTACCCAAGTACGTCACGATGCTTGGTGGGCACCGGTCCCATACTGGTTGAAATACTATGAGAAAAGTTCTTCCCTCATGGAAAATCGAACCAGCGCAAATCTCGTAGCTCTGCGCCAAGGCTTCCTGCCTTAACCACTCGGCTACGGCGCAGGACGCTTTTTAAACAAAATAGCTTAGAGCGGCAATTCAGAGGAGACAAACTTCCCCTCTCCAAAGCTCATGCGCTTTGAGACGTACAGATGAGTCCATTTACTGTAATATAGGTCAGACATATATTAACATGTAACAGAAGTTACACCAATTAACTCCGCCTGGTTTCGCTTCTACAGCAGTGTTGCCACTATTTTTGTTACAACCCATATATATATGTGTGTAAGTATCGTTGGAGGGAAATAACGTAAGGACAGAGGAATATACTACTATTCGAGGCAGAGAGGGAGGGAGAGAGAGAGAGAGAGAGAGAGAGAGAGAGAGAGAGAGAGAGAGAGAGAGAGACCGAATTTTCTCTTCCAAAATAATGTAACAGATATAGCACTTAAAATAGTAAATAATGGGGAGGATGGAAGTGGTTTTGTGTGAAATATGTGATTGGATGTTTCTCCGTCTGGTTTCAGTTCTACAGCAGTGTTGCCACTATTTTTGTTACAACCCATATATATGTGTGTAAGTATCGTTGGAGGAAAATATCGTAAGGACAAAGAATTATACTACTATTCGAGGCAGAGAGGGAGGGAAGGAGGGGGGAGAGAGAGAGAGAGAGAGAGAGAGAGAGAGAGAGAGAGAGAGAGAGAGAGAGAGAGAGAGAGAGAGAGAGAGAGAGACCGAAATTTCTCTTCCAAAATAATGTAACAGATATAGCACTTAGAAAAGTAAATAATGGGGAGGAAGGAAGTTGTTTGTGTGAAATATGTGATTGGATGTTTCTCCAGCTGGCCATATGGTGGCAGCATAAGCGTTTTGGTGGTCGATAATTTTTGTTTTACTTTTAGTTTATTGTTGTGGAGGAAGATGTATGAGTTACGTTTGGTAATGGAGAAATGTGCCTGCTACGTAAATCACAGTAAGATGGCTCTTTCACTACCCAATAAAACCAGAGTGGGAGGAGGGGGGGGGTGAAAATTACCAAACTCCTTCTCGAGGGGATGTTCAGTTCACGCTTTCCCGTTAACTGCCAACCCAGACAATAAAAACACAATAAAAGAGAATCCCATTTCCAAATCTACATTTACATATAAGTATCCTATATGTATGTATTTATGTGTACATACTATTCTATAATGTTCTGGCCGAGGGCAGGTCTTTCACTGCAATCACAGCATTTTCATGCTATGCTTGCAGCTTTACTAGGGAATTATAGGTGTGGTAGCTTCCCGTTGCTTTCCACACCGGTGAATGGTAGTGATGATAATGCTAATGGTGATGACCGGATGATTTTCGGGTGCCGTTGGGCCTATGTTTCTTGACATTTGTCTTACAGGTGAGGAAAAACCCCGAAAATAACCTCACCTAGAAGCCTGTCCCGACCGGGAATCGAACCCGGTCCGGCTGTGTGACAAAACAGCACGCTACCTCCAGACAACACGGTGAACTGTTCATATATATCCATCCATAGTATTTTTGCCCGAAGGCAGGTCCTTCACTGCAGTCATAGCATATATAAGTTATATGTTATATTGAAGATTTTCGCGGATATAAGTGTGAATAAGAAAGTTTTTTGGGTTTTCTGCGTCTGGAAAAGCTCTTCCTCTGCCTAGTCTTCCATCAGGTTTCCATTCGAAAATAGATTTTGACATATAATATATATATATATATATATAAAATGAGGTGGGAGAATACCATTAACTATGATTTGAGGGAAGTAGATTATCCAGGGAATGATTGGAAAGTATTAGCTCAGGATAGGGATGTATGGAGAGCGTATGTCCACGCGGCCATGAACCTACGGGTTCGATAGTGCCAGTGAGTAAGTAAGTAATATATATATATATATATATATATATATATAAATGTTCTTAGCTAGTTTGTTTATAAAAACAAAATACGCATATTAGGTCTATTCGTTGCATCAGATGCAGCGGGCTCGGTTTCGATCCCCGGTCGGGATATTCTCTTTAAAGTGCTTACTTGTCATAGAAGCTATGAGGTGGCAGTGCGACCGATGACTCGCTGCCTCTCATGAATTTAGGATATAATTATATGAGGAGGAATTAATGTTTGTGCTAGGATGCTCAAGTGGCGCTGTTGGTAGCGAGCTAACACATAAGTTAGATGTATCGGGTTTAAATCCTCGCTCAGGCTTTTATTATTTTCATATATATATATGGTTAAGAAAGTGTTCTTGGACTATACGCGTAATGGACTCAAGGTTGGCCTCTGGTCACTGATTCCGAGGTTCCGACATGTTCCCACATGCCATTATTAAGGAATGGGAATGATTCATTGCATTGGATCCATGACGCGGAAAGCCAAGAAAACTTTCTTAATAATACTTATGTCCGCGAAAATCTACAATATAACATATAATATATAGACAGATCATCGGTTGATTAATGTATTTGACATCACCCGATTCCTAATAGCCAATTTTGTCCGTCCATCCAATCTCCTGGTTCTAGATGTTTCTCCTTCATATATATATATATATATATATATATATATATATATATATATTCATTCCCTAACTCCAGGAAGTTTTAGCTCTTCCTCTGCCTAGTCTTCCATCAGGTTTCCATTCGAAAATAGACAGTTTTTCCGACCGGGAATGGAAACCGGGCCCGCTGCGTGACAAGGCAGCACGCTACCCCGAGACCACAGCGGTGGACTACTTCGACAATATAATATACAAGTTTTTTAAACTGATATAAATCTTCTAATGGGACCGTGGTCCTGGGATCGATTTAGCTTCTAACTCAAATCAGTACCAGACGCTTGCGTTGGGGCAAATGCGGCCGTCACGCAGGGTTGATAGCCCGGCAGAAATCTCCTGCCGATCTTCTAGAATGGTGGAAATCTTAGCCTCCTACAGCCCCAAGAGCCTCCTATGGCCTGTAGTGAGGTTGTTTTACCTTTTTTTTTATGGCAAAGTATTTTATATTATACAGCATATGTATACTGGTATGTTACGTGCAGTACATGAATTTTCAAAAATGCGTTTCGTCTCACCCTGCATAAACTATTAATAATAGGGTAAACCATATTGTACTGTACACAGGATTACTGTATGTCAGATAAAGCTGAATCTGACGTCATAAGCTTTACTTATCTCTACATATACTAGCCAAACATCCAAACAAACCAGTTTTATCTCAAATACAACATATCATTAAATTTGTTTGTCCAGGATTCAGCCACACGACTCTGGAATTCCCTCCTCTCGTACATAAAGTACTGCCCAATTCAAAAACACTCAAAGAACTCACTACATATTTCCTCAGACAATATAATATATAACCGTGTTCCATGTATATTATTATTCTTTCTTTATCTTCGTCTTCTTCCTTTCCAGGATTAGATCAATGTGACCTGTTCCGGTCTCAAGTCCATCGTTTCCTTGGCCGCCCCAAAGATATTTTCCCATGTGGTTTGTAGGTGTTGATCTTTTTGGGTAATCTTGTATTGTCCATTCTGTCTAAATGTTCTTTCCATTGGTATTTGTGCTCTTCTAGTTTATCGAGTATTGAAAATATCTCCAGTTCATTTCTTATTCATTCATTGTGTAATCTATCCATGCGTGTACATCCTTTTACGGATCTTAAAAATTTCATTTCAAGTGGCTTGAATGTGTGAGATATATTTTTTGTACGTACCCAAGATTCAGATCCATATAAAATAACAGAAACAGCCATAATTTTATAAAATCTGAGCTGAGTTTCTCTTCGAGTCTTTCGGAGGGTTCTTCTTATTGTGCCACACATAATTTGATATCGGTAATTATTCTTTTATATTGAAACTTCCTGTACCAAGCCAACTATTTAATCACATTTTAGGTTATTATTGTCCACCGCAGTGGTCTCGAGGTAACGTACTGCCTTGTCACGCAGCGGGCCCGGGTTCCATTCCCGGTCGGGAGAGGCTCCTGGGTGAGATTTTATCGGGGTTTTTACTCACCTGTAAGACAAATGTCAGGAAGCTTAGGGTCCTACGGCTCCCGAAAATCATCCGGCCATCATCACCATCCTTATCATTATCATCATCATCCTTCACCGGTGTGGAAAGCAACGGGAAGCTACCACAACTATAATTCGCTAGTAACACTGCAAAGCCTAACATAAAACTGCTATGATTGCAGTGAAAGACCTGCCATCGGGCAGAATTACTATGGATAGATGGAGGTTATTATTATGGTTATTATTATTATTATTATTATTATTATTATTATTTTATTTAATTTCATTGTCATCTTTATATATATATATATATATATATAATTTAACCCGGTGAAGTGGAAGAGAAGACCTTATGGTCTTAACTCCATCAGGTAAAATAAATAAATAAAAAAATAAAGTCTGATTTTTTCTTTGCAACCATGTGCAGTGGTAAACAGACTTATGCCGCACCCTGTATAAATAGAATATTTTCAATAACTATAATAACAGAATACAGAATAATTATAATAATTTAAAACGCGAATGAATAGAAAAAAGAGCGACATATAATTGGTTGTGCTTGATTGATCGATGGCATCAGTTTTTGACGTTTTGCAATTTATTGATGTATGAAATAAATGTGAAATGGGCTGTCAGTGAATTGGCTTGCGTGTGTGTCCGGCAATTATAGAACCATTATGATATGGATATAGGAAATCGTTAACTAAATACCATCTGCGTGTATTTCTCTGCGTGTATGAATATCGCATCCTCAAAGCGTTTGCAATAACATAGATGCCTGTGTCTTTATGCGTTAGATTCAAAGATAAGCATTGCTTGCCAACAAATATTCTGGGTATGATTTCAGTTATAATACAAGAATGTCTTTGGCAAATGATACATTGCTTCGTTCTATCTATAATAGCATAGTCTATTGTTGAACTATAGCCTCTCCTTTGTAAGGAGTTACTGGACCAAGTTAACTTTTAGTTATGTTATTTGCTCATAGATGTCATGGATGGCATGCGGTCAATGAGATATCTAACGAGCAATTACGGTATTACTAGGACGTTGATGTCTGTAAATTTGCTTAGAGATCTCTAAGATATCAAAAGAAAGTCAAGATATCAGAGATTAATTATAAATATATAGATTTAGAATAGATTTATTTAGCCTGGTGGAGTTGAGGCCATGTGGTCTTCTCTTCCACTCACCAGGACAAACATATGTTACATATAAATACAAAAAATTACAATAATAGTCATACTAAACAATTAATTATCTGTCAAATTGAATAATAATGAAAATAATGTCTGATAATACAATTAAAATTAAATTAATGATAGAATGAATACAGAAAGGAATAACAGCTCGAATCTATTACACATAAAAAAAAAGAAAGAAAAAATACAAAGAAAGTAATAAACGACAATGAAATTAATCTATGCTTTTTATACAAGGCCAATAGGTAAATATATTTAACAAAAAATCTTAAGTCTATTTTTATGAAAATAATGAAAAAAACACATTACTTAATTTTTAAAAAAAGGAATATTGCATTCACATACCTTACTATTCAAATTTCTGCAACAACATATTTACCAACTGAGTTAAAACAACACGTTTTTTCAACATTTATCCGGCTAATCAACAATTTAGGAACAAGCTCACAAGACTCTTCTTTGACTTTTGATACCACAACACAGGACCTGTCGATACTCTGAATCTTACACAAGATTCTATGGCTAGAGCATGGAACTCACTTCACAGCCATGTCAGGGACTGTCAATCGCTATCATTATTTAAATCCAAATTAAACTGATATAGTAAGTTTCGACACAATGCAAAAACATTAACTAAATAACAACTATATAGAGCATTCCTATTAAATAATCATGTGGGAAGCTTACTTACTTTATTTTATATCATTTTAATTTTATTATATTCTATGTTTTTGTTAGCATTAGCTAGTATTAGATCCATCATCATGGTAGTTTGTTTAGTCTGTATTTTAATAGGTTAAAATTGTAATATGTACGTAATTTTTGTATTAATTTTACTAATCGCTGGTTGAGTGGAAGAGAAGGCCCTTATGGCCTTAAATCTGCCCAGCTAAAATAAATCATTATTCTTAGTATTATTATTACTATTATTATTAGTATTATTTATTATTATTATTATTGAGTTGTTTGTACTAATAATTTTATTTTCAATTTGTTTCTGAAGGATGGGTTGCTAAAGTTTTGGCCGTTACTGACAATAGGGTGGAAGGGAATTTCATGTTCTAGCAAGAGAAATTGTAAAAGATTTGGAATAATAGGTAGTGTGATGAGGAGGGATATAAAGGACACCGCGCTCAAGGGATCGGGTATCTAATTTATGTGTATTAGAGAGTCTAGTGAAGCTGTGTGATAAAGTAGTAGTAGTAAAGCGCTTTGTGTGGAGTGTAGCATTGTATGGTGCAGAGACTTGGACATTACGACGGAATGAGGAAAAGCGACTGGAAGCTTTTGAGATGTGGATATGGAGAAGAATGGAAGGTAAATAAAATGGACAGACAAAGTAAGAAATAAAGATGTGCTAGACAGAGTGGGTGAAGGAAGAACAATGCTGGAACTCATAAAGAAGAGGAAAATAAATTGGATTGGCCACTGGTTAAGAAGAAACTGCCTGCTGAAGGATGTTCTAGAAGGAATGGTCAACGGAAAGAAAGTTAGAGGCAGAAAAAGACAATATTAAAATAAATGGTTTGTATGCAGATACAAAAAGGAAAGCTGAGTTAAGGAAAGAGTGGAGAATGCTGAGTTTGCAGTGAAAGACCTGCTCTTGAGCAGACCACTATGAATGAATGAATACAAGATTAATCTAAAGAGAAGTGAACATTTTAATAAATTAACATTTAATTTAACAGTTAACAAAGTGTCGTTATTTGTTTGTGTAAGAAACTTTCTCCCATTCCCCTGATGGGAGTCATCAGTGCCATGGCAAAATTACAGTTATCCAAATTATTACAGTCATATATCTACAACGTGGAACATCACATCCAACAACCCACCTTTATCTCTCATCCAGGGATGTTCTTCATATCCTTGTGTGGTCAGGAAAGTATGCGTTATCTAGAATTATAAATCCTCTCACGGCAGCTCACAATATTTTATTGTTTTTATTTCCTTAATTTCGAGTGTTAGAGAGCGAACTACATTTTCTTAAAACCATTATTCGACAATGAAAATGCAGTCATACATCGACTTTGTTAACAATACAACTGGGACTTATAGTCTTTTTTTTTTTAATGCCGCCAGGTTCTCTTTTATGGCATTTCTGGCTTTCTCCATAGCAATGATTGGGGATTGTAATTCATAGCTTAAGTTGGGGCACCTGCAAGGCAGAGTTACGTTATCCTTGAGATCTTATGGACTATTTAACTCATGCCCCAAATGGGAGTCAATGACCAATCACGTTTCAATGATTTCTGTTTTACAACCAATCAGAGTCGTGTTTCACCAATATATATATCAGTGTTATAATTACCATATTAAAGAAAGCTCCTCCTTACAATATTGCGTTCCTTTGGCAATAAATAGTATGATCTTGTTGCAGTGATAACCAAAAGAAGCAGATGAACGCGTACCTATCGTTTCTCATTTGTTTTCAAACATCGCCGTTTACATTAAATCTATAAATATTTTAAAATAAACTATAGTTAAATAATGATTTGTGAGTAACCAGCTTCTGAATTTTATTCGTTACAATAGTCCTAACACATGCCACTCTTGATTTCCAAATTCTCTAGATAAATTCACTCTCCACTTCGGGAGTAGTGGAAATTTATCGATAATTTGACATCACTCCTGGCATTACTTCTTGATAACTATTTTAACTCATGCCAACAACTGGGAGTCAATGGACACTCACATATCAAAGAATTCTTGTTTCACAATCAATGACCGTCATGTTTCACCTACACTTTTTAATGGGGGAAATTTTTTAACATCTTTACAAGTTCCTGTTTTTGTCGCTAACAAGAGAGAGCTGCTCCTTTTTAATATACTGAACAGTCCTGAGCATTTCATTGCACTGACTGACTCTCCAACAAATACCCTAAATGTAGCCAAATAATGAAACCATTATTCTTTCAGAACTTACACATTTGATAATTGAACATTCATTTTGAGAATGGTTCTCATAGATTGGTCTTACTTTTCTGCTCCTCCTTTCAATTTTCCATGCATAGACGACCTTTGGTAGTCTTCGATCCTGCATTCTTCTTACGTGTCCATACCATTTTAGCCCGCTGTGTTCAATCTCATCCATTATACTTCTTTCTGCATTAATCCATTTTCTAATTTCTGTATTTCTAATCCTTTCCAGTCGAGATTCTAATTTCTGTATTTCTAATCCTATCCAGTCGAGATTTTCTGGAAGCTCTTCTCCAAAAATCCATTTCAACTGTAGTTTTTCTTCAATTTCTGTTAACTGTGTTTTTAAATAATGATTTTACTGAGTTGTTTACTAAAAATTAAATCAGTATCCTATAATGTTGGTTATAATATACAGTTTCATGTATTAAATTTTTTTTCCACTAAGGTGCATTCTTAGAATATTGCTATCCTATTTTGCAATAAATAATATTATCAAGTTGCAGTGAATAAACAAATGAAACATTACTACACATTTCTGATTTGTATTCAGACATCGAAGTTTACATTAAATATATAAATATTTTTAAATACTGTTTGAGTAAACAGCTTAATTTTATACGTTAAATATTCCTAACAAATGCCACTCTTGATTTCTAAATTCTCGTGAATTTATCCATTATTTGGAAATGACTCGTGACACTACTTATGATAAATGTTAATGAAGCGCCGGGGGCAACGACAAGAATAATTTCATTTAAGGAAAGATTCCTATCATCTGACCAGGAACTGAACCCGGAACCTCATGAACTGAAGTCAAGAACGCTGACCCACTAGCCCATGAGGCTAGTCAGTAGTCGTGGACAGAAAATGACGTAGATACCATTGCGCATGCTCCGAGGATTTTCAGTTCGTAACAATAAAACAGGAGGATGAGAAAGTATTTTTTGTGAAAATAAAATACAGGGGTATTCCATCTGAGCATGAATATTGAAAATGACGTGGCCATCATTATTCAAATGAGCCTCACGTAGCCAGGTCCGACAGTCGAGGTGATGGATAGTACGGAAACAATTTGCAAAGTTTTGCTGCCTCGCTGACCAGTAATTTCTACTGACGGCTTTCTGACACGCCCTTATCACCATGTGGTAGCTGGCTTTCTCATTTTTATTTCCAACTCTAATGCTTACATTTTTTCGAGGTATTTTCTAAAATTATATTATTAAATATATACTCCAAAAAAATAGACTTAGATTAATGATGGAAAATTAACTACAATGATGAATCTTTGTTTTTTTTTCCAAACGCTTGCTTTTTTTTAATACCAGCCTCTAAATGAGATCTGGGGTTAAGGCGGTCGTCATACAGGGCTGACAAACCGGATGACATCCGAATCGATTATCTAGAAAGGTGGGATCCCTATCCTCCTACTGCCCAAAGGTCCACTATGGAATGAACTGGGGTTAAAATTACATATCCAATATAACATCTATATTGTGTTACCACGTGTTGTTAATTTAACACACAATGTTTATATATATATATATATATATATATATATATATATATCATCCGGTATCATGGCAGCTGCCACCGTCTTATGGAAACCAAACGCCATTCCTCTCTGTCCATCCATTGATCCTCCTCCATTCCTCTGATATTCATAGCTGCTCGTACCCCTTCTATCCAAGTTTTCTTCGCCATAACAATTTTAGGCAATCTTTGCTCTGGCATTCTTTTGACAAACTTGAAAGAACACTTGACAAGTATGACTGAGAATAGAATACCAAAAGCAGCACATACAACTATTCACCACGAGGAAGAAGAAGTTTGGGAAGACCAAGGAAAAGATGGAAAGAGCAGCAATTTGGAGACGGTACAGGCTAGTAAATAAGGCTAAACCGTGAAGAAGAACAACAACAACAACAAATAGAAGAACACAGAAACATTTGGATAGAGCATCTGAAAAAAACGACAGAGGATAGGATACCAAAGATGGCACTGATGTATAATCCTGGAGTACGAATATCGGTAGGAAGACCAAGAAAGCGCTGGGCTGAACAGATATGAAATCTTAACAGGAAAATAGCTAATCCGTGAGGGATGATGATGATGGCCGTGTGAAAATAAGTAAACAATTAAATACGTAAAGTTTAATTTTAGTGAAATAGGGGTTTACCCAGTCTTAATATATTTTATCTGAAATTAAAAGTGACATGAACAAAGCTATTTTTGATGGTAATAGGTTAAAAATTAGGTTAAACTTAAATAAAAAATAGACTCCTGTAGAAACCAAGAACATCATCACGAGGAAAGACAAAGTGTAAGAAAACATTAAAATCAAAAGATGTGACGCAGTTTGGAATAGGGACAGGCACCAAATCCATGTTGAAGGCTTCGCCCTCTGTAATTCCACACGTCGCTACACATTACGCCTGTTGCCAACCTCTAAACATAAAATTCCCACATACAAGTTTTACGAGACGTTTCCAATATCTTGGCCCCTCCTGATACTGGAATTTATTTTGCTCTACGTTATGATATTTCGTAAATTCTAGCAGAAAATGCGTTGTCAGCTTCTACGAGCTTCGCATACCACGCTCGCACAAGTCATGCATTCTTATTATATTTTAGTAAAAGTCCATTTTGCCAAGATTTGTTTCTTAAAGAGCAACATTGGATTTTTTTATCCATTTTCAGTACATTAAATCATACATTTTTATATCTATTTTTTAATTACTATAACTTATTTATACTTACTTACTTACTTACTCACTGGCACTATCGAACCCGTAGGTTCATGGCCGCGCGGACATAAGCTCTCCATAAATCCCTATCCTGAGCTAATGCTTTCCAATCATTCCCTGTATAATCTACTTCCCTCAAATCATAGTTAATGTTGTTCTCCCACCTCATTCTTGGTCTACCAACTGGGCGTTTTCCCTCTGGCTTTCCTACAAGAAGCTTCCATGCAAGTCTATAACTTATTTATATTAAACATTATATATATATTTATATTATCATCCGGTATCATGGCAGCTGCCGACGTCTTCCGGAAACCAATCGCCATTCCTCTCTGTCCATCCATTGATCTTCTTCCATTCCTCTGATATTCATGGCTGCTTGTACCCCTTCTATCCAAGTTTTATTCGGTCTTCCTCTCTTCCTCCTTTCCATTGGGATCCATTCCATAACAATTTTGGGCAATATTTGCTCTGGCATTCTTTTGATATGGCCATACCACTGTAATCTTTTTATTTTCTATAATGTCTATGATGTCTGGCTCCTCTTCTACACCCATAATTTCCCTTATTTCTTTATTTCGTATTCTATCCATTTTAGATTTTCCAGCTGATCTTCTTAAAACATCCATTTCTGTACATAAAATTCTTTTCATTTCCCTGGTAGGAATTTGCCAGACTTCAGCACCATATGTTAAAATGCTCTGAATTATGGTTTGATATATTTGTAATTTTCTATTTTTTGTAATATTTTTGCTCCACCAAACTGAGTTTAAAGCATTTATTGCTTGTTTTGTTTGTGTGATTCTATTATTAATTTCCACTGTGTTATCGCCTGAATGGTCTAATTTTGTTCCTAAATAAGTGCATTCAATACTAGGTTTTAGTTCTTCTCCATTGTTGAAATTTATATTTTCCATTTCTTCTCCTATACACAGGTATTTAGTTTTCTCAATGTTTATATAAAGTCATATATAACTTTATATATATATATATATATATATATAATATATATATATATATATATATATATGCCGTGGTGGTTAGGTTTTTTGTCTCTTATCCCGAGCGTAGTGGATTGAAACCTGGCCGGGATGGAATTTTAGGGTGGAAAATTCCAAGGGATAAGACTTTAAGCCGTGAGTCCCGAATCTAAGATTTTCCGGTTCGTAAAAAAAATCGCAAGCCTGTATAAAAAGACCTCTGTACAATATTTAACAGCTCAGTCACCAGGTCTGACTAACTAAGTAACTAACTCACTGGCACTATCGAACCCGTAGGTTCATGGCTGCGCGGACATAATCTCTCCATACTCCCTATCCTGAGCTAATGTTTTCCAATCATTCCCTTTATAATTTACTTCCTCAAATCATGGTTAATGTTATTCTCCCACCTCATTCTTGGTCTACCAACTGGGCGTTTTCCCTCTGGTTTTCCTACAAGAAACTTCCATTTCCCATTCGTGCCACATGCCCTGCCCATCGATGTCTACGAGATTTAACTGTTCTTATTATATCTGGCTTCCTATAAAGACCACGTAGTTCACTGTTATGTAGTCTTCTCCATTCACCTTCTGTTCATCTCTCTTTGGTCCGAAAATTTTCCTAACAACTTTATTTTCAAATACTCGTAATCTCCTTTCCTCCCTTAAAGTAAGAGTCCATGTTTCGTATCCATATAATATAACTGAGGGAATAACAGTTTTATATATTTTCAGTTTAACTTTTTTGAAAGGACTTGGGACGTCTGGTCTGACACACATGGAATTTTTCATCTTGGATCACGTGATGAGCCTGGTTTATGTGACTCATATCGAAACGTGTATGGACCAAGTTCCTGGGATTGTAGCATGCATTGATGATGTGCGCCAACCTTCTGCGAAGCTAAAGTATTGTGACAGTCCGTGGTGGACATTTTGAACACTTACTATAACAGTATAACAGTATAATTTGGAAACAGTTATGTTTCGAGTAAACAGATACAAAAATTGTTAAGTTATACTTACTTACTTACTCACTCACTGGCACTATGGAACCCGTAGGTTCATGGCCGCGCGGACATAAGCTCTCCATAAATCCCTATCCTGAGCTAATGATTTCCAATCATTCCCTGTATAATCTACTTCCCTCAAATCATAGTTAATGTTGTTCTCCCACCTCATTCTTGGTCTACCAACTGGGCGTTTTCCCTCTGGCTTTCCTACAAGAAGCTTCCATGCACGTCTTTCAGTCCCTATACGCGCAACATGTCCTGCCCATCGCAGTCTACGAGACTTAACTGTTCTTATTATATCTGGCTTCCTATACAGACCATGTAGTTCGTTGTTATTTAGTCTTCTCCATTCACCTGTCTCTTCATCTTTCTTTGGTCCAAAAATTTTCCTAAGTACTTTATTCTCAAATACTCGTAATCTCCTTTCCTCTCTTAAAGTAAGAGTCCATGTTTCGCACCCATATAATATAACTGGTAGAATAATAGTTTTATATATTTTCAGTTTAACGTTTTTTGAAAGGAGTTGGGACATCAAGAGTCTCTGCAATGCATAATAGCACGCATTTCCAGAATTGAGCCTATGTTTAATTTCTTTGTGCGTAATTGTTAAGTTATACAAAACTAAAACAATGAAATTACTCGGTAAAAAGTCATCGAAGACTATGGATTCCTTACATCAGAACGTTAAAAAAATCCTGAAAGTTAGTCGGTAGTGTTTGGATTCACACCGAATTTTGTTTGATAAACTGGGTTCCATATCTCAAATAACACTGGTCAACATGATTTTTGTCTCATGAGTACCAATAGTTGTACTTAATGCAGTTTTTTATCGTGTTTTCTACTATGTATTCTGAATTTCTCCATCGCCCATAGATTTTTTTATTTCAATTTCAATTAATAATAATTTTATTGCAGCCAAATAACCAGGATTAAAGTAGGATACATTTTAAATTTACATATTTGCATATTCACAAATAGTCTTTGTTCTTTTTGTGCTTAGCTCAATGTGATATCGGTCACATCTTTTTTTGCATAGCATACATTTACAGTCTATGTTTGGTTCATGGATTTTTTTATTGTTACATATCAGGTGGTGGAATCCGTGAATTGCCAGCCTAGTGATGACGTGTCTCATTTCGAAATTTTCTTTTGTCCACGCACGGTCCACCATGGCCCCGGTGCTGTAGAATTCTGGATGTATTTCTTCTCTTTTCCTGTTCAATGTTGCTAGCAGCTGCTCAGATGCGCTGGTGCTGGGTAAGAGTATGCTTGTTCTGAGGTCGTCGATGAGGAAAATTCTCGAAGACAGAGAGAATTTCAATTAATGAATTTAAATAATTATTTTCTGCTTAACAAACATTAAAGGGATTACGTCAAAATCAAAACATACAGTGGTGCACCCTGACTTGCAATCTGCAATGAGACCAGTTGCACACTGCGAAGAATTGCCCGTACCAAAGCCTCCAGAACATGTGACAGACGAAGAGAGCTCAGATTCTGATGGAAGTAAGGAAGAAGAAGAAACAGATTTTGGTGATACAACTTTTGAACAAAGCTGTTCATCTGAGCCTCATTTATTGACCCAAGAAGATCTTAACGATCTCATACGAGATTTAAAGTTATCCGAAAACCAGTCTGAAATGCTTGGTTCCCGGCTAAAAGGATGAAATCTCTCGGAAACCTCGCGTGATGGAGAAAACCGATATCGTATTTGAATTCAGGAGAAAAAATACTATCAGAATCACATATTTTTCTTTCTGAGACAAAAAAAGAAAAGTTTCTTTTTTGTTGCTCATTGTTATTTGTGCAACATTTTATAACCGCAGCGTGCTGCCTTCTCAGCAGCGGACCCAGGTTCGATCCTCGGTCGGGACAAGCTTCCAGGGTGAGATTTTTCTCGGGATGTTTCCTTACTTATAAGACAAATAAGGCCCAAAACGTCCCCGAATATCATATGGCCATCATAAACATCATCATTCAATATTCCCCTTAAAGTTGAAGATTAAGGATTCTCCTGAAACGTCACTATCATCGACACCCATCATATCATCGGGGCTGCGTAACACCACCTTCCAGGCGCCCCAACCTCAGAAGTGGGTTACAATTTCACCAATACCAGCAGAGAATACTAGAAAATGTGGAAATGACAGAACTGGAGCATTGAAAAAAAAAAGTATAACTAAATAAATTTATTGAATTATAGGAATACAAATACTACATAACAGTGAAGTACATGGTCTTTATAGGAAGCCAGATATAATAAGAACAGTTAAGTCTCGTAGACTGCGATGGGCAGGACATGTTGCACGTATGGGGAATGAAAGACGTGCATGGAAGCTTCTTGTAGGAAAGCCAGAGGGAAAACGCCCAGTTGGTAGACCAAGAATGAGGTGGGAGAATAACATTAACTATGATTTGAGGGAAGTAGATTATACAGGGAATGATTGGAAATCATTAGCTCAGGATAGGGATGTATGGAGAGCGTATGTCCACGCGGCCGTGAACCTACGGGTTCGATAGTGCCAGTGAGTAAGTAAGTAAGTATAGGAATACAAATTATGAATTATCCTCGGTCTACACGTGTTCGAAGTCTTGACTATAAGAAGAAGGTCCCATGCATCACTGTGATTAGTCAATCGTTAATCTATCGTGGGAGTTCTGAATGCATCTGCAACATGAAGTTGTAGCGGCTACAGATTCCCTTTTGGATGCTCAGAACCATCCGGGAGTTCCAAGGCATGCCTTTTTGTCCCGCTAATTTTGGAAGTCTGGTCGAAAGAGAATTGAATTGAGTAGAACTGATGTCGAACCATGGCAGTGGTGTGTTGGTATGAAGTTGAGTATTGGTGTGATGTTGAAGTCCGCGCATCCACAAGAAGTTGGTGAAGGCAGTGTTTCCAGCCCCACAAACGAAGTTCCAATCACATCCCGGCTCGGTGATAAAAGATTGCATTTACTGGTGGAGGCTAGGGGACTACTCCGGCATTTGTCTTAGCGCTATGGAAACCACCGAATCCATTAGCAGAGTAGCTTGTTGAAGGAAATTTAGTTGTGTTTTTCGAAACGGTTGTAATTTCAAGCTTATATGGAGATTAATTTTGAGAATATACCCATCGATTTTTAATTTAGAATAAATTTGGGGGGTATTTGTTGTCAACAGCACGTGGTGATCTTAGGCGGTCACCCATCCAAGTATTGAACACGCGCAATAATGTTGCTTGTGGTGTTCCCAAGCGGTCGCCCATCCAAATACTTACTTACTTACTTACTCACTGGCACTATCGAACCCGTAGGTTCATGGCCGCGCGGACATAAGCTCTCCATACATCCCTATCTTCAGATAATGATTTCCAATCATTCCCTGTATAATGTACTTCCCTCAAATCATAGTTAATGTTGTTCTCCCACCTCATTCTTGGTCTACCAACTGGGCATTTTCCTTCTGGCTTTCCTACAAGAAGTTTCCATGCACATCTTTCATTCCCCATATGCGCAACATGTCCTGCCCAACGCAGTCTACGAGACTTAACTGTTCTTATTATATCTGGCTTCCTATAAAGACCATGTAGTTCATTGTTATGAAGTCTTCTCCATTCACCTGTCTGTTCATCTCTCTTTGGTCCAAAATTTTTCCTAAGAACTTTATTCTCAAATACTCGTAATCTGCTTTCCTCCATCCAAATAATGTGATTAATCAATCGCTGTCTTTCTAATGTATTACAGCCCAGCTCCCACTGTTTGCTTTTCCTGGCTTTGACTGAAGATAACGAATAAGAGTGAGTGAGTGACATAATGTGAAGGGAGGAGACAGTGAGTACAGCATATGCCTCTAAAGGTATTATTTAATCGGTATAACTATAATTGACACCCTGTATGTTTAATATATTAAAATGTAAGCTGAATTAGTATCTAAAAAATTTGACATAAAATGAATTATACTTGTTTCCGTTAAATTCCATCCGTGTTTGGAATAAAAATATTTAGCATTGATTTATGTAGGCATGTTGAAATTCTTAGTACCAACGTCATATTGAAATTCTTTCAGTCCGCCAGACCACATCCCACAAACAAGGTATGGGATATTTATTTTACCTGCAGATTTCAATACTTCACACAATCAAAATTATAACGTAGTATGACCTCTGGTGGATTTAAATAAAGTATGAAAGCTGGATACATATCAAGAAATATCAACTAACATAAGAATGATCTAATCTATACTGTATTGCCTAAGGAGATTCTTTGTTTGTAATTATTCTCCCAGTTATATAATATGGAAGTGAAACATGAACTCTTATGTTATAGGCCTATGTAATGTATATATATATATATATATATATATATATATCCATCCATCCATCCATCCTCCTTCACTGCAATCATAGCATTTTCATGCTATGCCTGCAGCTTTACTAGGGAATTGTAGCTGTGGTAGCTTCCCATTGCTTTCCACACCGGTGAAGGATGATGATGATGATGATGATGGCCATATGATTTCGGGGACCGTTTGGGCCTTAAAGTTTTCCTGATATTTGTCTTACAGGTGAGGAAAAACCCCGATACAAACCTCATCCTGAAAAACTGCCCCGACCGGAGATCGAACCCTGGCCCGCAGCGTGACAAGGCAGCACGCTACCTCGAGACCACAGCAGTGGACATATATATATATATATATATATATCCCCAGGACCTATCATCTTGACGTGGTGAAAAAACAGAAGGATAGAATACAGACGGCGGATATGAGGTTCCTAAGACAAGTAAAAGGATGTACAAGACTTGATAGAATAAGAAATGAGGATATAAGAGAATAATTGAAAGTACAGCCTTTATTGGATAAGGTCACGAATTACAGACACAAATGGATTTATCATATGGATGGAACGAGTAAGGAGAGATATCCATTGTTAACAAGAAATTGTCAAGCAAGAGGAAGACGTGATGTTGGAAGACCTAGAAGATGTTGGGCTGATGCATTATGAAGTCGGAACGGGCAATTGCCTAATCCCTGGAGTGATGATGATGATGATATATATATATATATATATATATATATATATAAGTATGTTTGCATATATAAGCCTATTTATTTCTGGTAGTTATCACATACTCCAACAACAAATTGTGTTTTTCCGTTTTATTATTTTTAATTCATGTTGGTAGCATGGTGGTAGAGAAAACCCGAAACGTTGGAGTTTGACAATGTTGTTATAAGTAATTATGAATTGAATATATTGCATGTGATTTTCTCCTTTCAATATGCATTTAAAAAACGCGCCTTTTACTTCATCTGGACCAATAGTATTGCATCGATCTATTTAAGCGATAAGATCGCTGCTGTTGTAAGTGGCGTGATCAAAATGTCGGACAGAATGTTGCGTTCCGTTTTTGCTCTCCAAGTTTTCTGTTTTTTATGTGCGATTTTTAAGTGTTGTGAATCATGTGATTGTGTAATTTGAAGCTGGGATGAAATTACCATCTTTTGATCAGGTAACTTCCTTATTATCCATGATAGTTTTATGTTAAATATGTGATTGAACCATCTCGCCATTTCGTTGGGAAAAGTGTACGATTGTTTTATGGCTGTTGTAATGTCTCCTTGGCTTGTCTTTGTTCTCTGCATTTTTTAAAATGATCTGAACATTATGAACTGTTTGTAAAATAATGTTATTTGACATAAATTAGTTAAATATTTCAAATAAGTTTAAAAACATGCATAGGCCTACGTTATATACTTCCGTAAGATAGAGGAGATATTTGTTCTAATCTATTTAGCTGAGTATGTTAGATTTTGATATAGCTATTAGAAGAAGTAGATGGCGTTTGATCCTCGATATTTTCATTTATCTAGTTTATCTTTTTCAGTCTATTATGCGTTTTCTAAATCCGCACCTCGGCGTGTTGGGATCTTTTAAGAGAGACCGAGCGCGAAGTGATATCGAGTAAATTTTTGAGCACTAGCAAATTTGGAGATAAATGAAGAAATATGTGTTAATAATAATAATAATAATAATAATAATAATAATAATGATAATAACAATAATGATAATAATAATGATAATAATGATAATGATAATAATAATTTAGTAATGATAATAATTTAGTAATAATTTAATATTGATAATAATTTAGTAATAATTTAATAATAATAATAATAATTTAACAATAATAATGATCTATCTATCTTCGGGTTTTTACAGCTGCTGCCGTCTTCCCGTGCCAAACCTCCAAAGCCTACGGTCTTGGGCATCCTCGATGCTTAGCCCTCTAGCTTGCATTACTGTCTTCATGTTTTCCTTCCATGTTAACCTTGGTGTCCCTCTTTTCTTCTTTCTGTTCGGATGCCATGGCTTTGATTGATTTGGTCTTTTAGCATTTTGTTTTTTTTATAATGTGTGGGGAGCTGGCCCACAGCATAAACCCCCAACATGGAGGACCAGGAAAATGTCTGTCTGGGTTTTCCTCCCATAGCCTTTGAAGATCCCTCTTCACCGCAAGGCAGCGTTTCTCTATTTCCCTTAGAGATAGGGTTGCCTCTTCCGCCAGATCCGCCGTGATGAAGGACTCCTTCTGCGCCGACTCTGCCGTTGAGGTCTTCGCCGTAACCCTGGCTAGGGACCCTTACAGAGTACTATCAGTCGGAGCCAACTGAACCATGGTTTTTTAACCAGGTTGTTACTCCTCCCCCTCCTCCTTTCTCATCCGGGCTTGGGACCGGCCATGGCGGAGTTACAATAATAATGATAATTTAATAATAATAATAATAATAATAATAATAATAATTTAATAATAATAATAATTTATTTTACCTGATGGAGTTAAGACCGTAAGGTGTTCTCTTCCACTTCACCAGGTTAAATTATACATATAATAACAATTATGAATTAAATCCAACTTTATTAATAATACATTATAGGCATAGGCTACACAATATTCAGATGACAAGGAAACAACAAAACATTTTAAATAATAATAATAATAAAGGCTTATAATTTCATTAAATAATTCGCTTGGCAAGGAAAGCACAAAATATAAACAATATAAAAATATACATAGAAGAAGGTTATATACTATATTGCATAAGGGAATATTTAGGGAACTGTTTTTTTAGTTGAGCAGTGTTTTATATAAAAGGGGAAAGAATTCCAGAGTCGGGTAGCTGAAGTAAGGAAGGATGAGGAATAGTGAGATATTTGATGTACAGGTACAAATAGGGATAAATTTTCTCTGGATCATGTGTTTAAGTTATGGTGGGAAGATAGTGAATGGAAGCGAGTAGAAATAGATGGAGGAGATAATTCATGATACATTGTCCCTGAAACATATGAGACAAACCCTGTTTATGAGAGAGATATTCTCTATGAATGACGTAGAAAAATCTTCTGAAACTTTAAACCATGCAAAAAAAAACATAATTTTCTTTTAAAATTCGATTTTTATTATTCTATAAAGAAAATAAAACAGTTTTAATATAAAATATGTATTAATCACTGCTCAGACAGTGTAGCCATCTTATCAAACAAACTCGCTAACAAACAAGTAAACGCTAATCTAATCTGGTGAACTAACTCGTCCATTTTTTCGCCCTAACTTGCCCAAACTAACTTACTTATTTACTTACTCACTGGAACTATCGAACCCGTAGGTTCATGGCCGCACGGACATATGCTCTCCGTACAAACACTAACTTTATTTAACTTTTACCGGAATTAATTACTATGAGGTTTAATTTATAATAAAATTAAATGTTTCTTACCTCTCCGCATATAAATCTTCTAAGTAGATCGCGATTTCGAGGACATAACGGTCATCTTCTGAAGATGAGACAGTTATGGTGTTGAAATCGCGATCAACTTAAAAGATTTATATGAGGAGAGGTAAGAAACATTTAATTTTATCATAACACTAACTTGCCCATCTAATACTAACTTCTCATGATCTCACCCTAACTTGCCCACTAATATATGATTTCCTTATATGTGAGTAAACATGTTGGCAATTGACTTAGGCTTTCACGGCCGGACTTGGAACAATGATGTTGTAGAAGATTTCGGGCTGTTGGTCTTGGTCTTGAGGCTTGTAGTTCCCCGACGTTTCGCCAGAGACTGGTCCGGCATCCTCATAGCTAGTCCTCAATTCACTTAGGCATTCACGGTCGGACTTAGTATGATGATTTTGTAGAAGATTTCCGGGCTGTTGGCCGTGGTCTTGAGGCTCTGGCGAAACGTCGGGAAACTACAAGTCTCAAGACCACGGCAAACAGTCTAGAAATCTTCTAAAAGATCATGAGCTCTAGCGGGAACATGTGTTATCACATTGACCAACATGACACTAGCGCTCCCTTGTTTTCCGATAAAATATCAACAAGTGGCACGGTGGCATAGAAGAGCCGAAGTACGGCATGTACCGTAGGTCTATATAAAACACTTGTTTGAACTGATAGAAATATTGAAAGTGGGAACGAATGGTCTGTGCTAGTGATTTATCCGCTTGTGACGATCCACTTGCAGTGACCAAGGTCAACGCTCAACTTTTTATAACCTCAAATACGCAGGCAATAGACAAAGTTTCCATATTGATTTTTGCTCTACCACTGTGCATCATGTTGAGATATCAAGGTTGCGGATCTGCCTCACGGACCGACCAGTTGCCAGTGTGGTCTAGTTGTCACTGTTCTCTGACAGTGTCACAGGTGTGATGCAGATTTTCTCTAAATAGTTGTTCTCATGCTATCAAGCTCTGAGTGTGTGTAATTCTCTTTCTATGCATGTGTCCCTTTATTATATATATATATATATATATATACACACACACACACTGTAGTCAAGAAAAACAAAGTATAAATAAAGAAAACAAATTGGAAACAAATAAAAAACGTAGTTTTATTCCGTCATATTTAATCGAAGTTTTCGGTCTAGGAAAATTAGAATATCTATTGGCTATTAAACATGTAAAGAACAAGAAATGGCTACAATTTAGTAGATTAAAATGGACTAGACATGTTCAAAGGATGGAAGACTTTAGCAATGGCTATAAAAGGAAGAATGTTTGGGAAGAGACACTTTGGAAAATCACAAAGAAGATGGATGGGTGCGTTAAAAGAGGATAGCTATCATTTGTTTCAAAGTGAAAATCAGGAGATGAAATAATAATAATAATAATAATAATAATAATAATAATAATAATAATAAATATATTCTTCTTCTTCTTCACGATTTAGGCTTATTTACTAGCCTGTTCCGGCTCCAACTTGCTGATGTTTCCATCTTTTCTTTGGTCTTCCCAAACTTCTTCTTCCTCGTGGTGAATAGCTGTATGCTGCTTTTGGTATTCTATTCTCAGTCATCCTTGCCAAGTGTTCTTTCCAGTTTGTTCTGTATTTCACTATTGTTGTGTTTAATTCCTCTACTTTTAGTTGTTTTATTTCTGTTGTGTTTTTTGTCTGTTCTTTGATATCCTGCTATTGGTCTGAGGAATTTCATTTCAGCAGCTTGTATTCTGGAAGATCGTTGTGTTGTCACTGTCCATGTTTCGGATCCATAAGTAATAATAGGCACTGACATTGTCTTGTATAATTTCATTATAGAGTCTTTTCTGGCTTTATTTTTCCTAAAAAAATAATTAACCTATAATGTTGATTATAATATTTTAAAATAACTATATTTAAATAATGATAGTTGAGTAAACGGCTTAATTTTATTCCTTAAATAGTCCTAACAAATGCCACTCTTGATTTCCAAATCATCTAGAAAAATAAGAAATCACTCGTGGAATTACTTATGAAAATTAATAGAGAGAATAGAGGTGAAGTGTTATGAAGACAAAAAATCCATTTCGGTCTGTTGTGCCATTTTTGATTATGCATTTCCTTTAGAGGAGAAAATAAAATTTGTAGTTCCGTGTGTGCCGGTTCGCTCAGGGTAGAATATGATCACTAATGATTTTTATATTATACACATATTATTTCAGTTTATTGGACAAATTTGTGTGTACAATTGTATTTACAATGTATGATATTTAACTAACTCGGAGTGGAGTTGATGAATTACTTCCGCCCACGTGTTTTAATATCACCTTCGCGAACGGTTACTGAAGAACTTGACTATTGTGGAACATAGGAGCGTGAGAGAGGTTTCACACGCGTCCTCGCCTTATAAGGGCGATGACTCCTCCCATAAAGCCGCCATCCCCACTCCGAGTGTATATGGTATTCACTATAGCTTAGAGGGGTAGATACCATTCGTTTGGGTTTCTATGTTGGTAATAGACTCGTGTGCACGTTTGTGCGCCTTCCAGTTATTACTATTAATGGTACGTTTTAGTACTCACGAGTCTATTACTTCTTGCCACACGTGTCACAGAGATATATGACATATAAAATAATTATCGAGTAAGGAAATCATATGCTCGGAAGAAGAACCTTATGCCTATGCAGTTTAACCCAAGCAGTAGAAAAGAGCTTCGTTAAATTACAAGGCGAACTTTAAGCCACTAAACAAACATTTGAGCCTGGTACCAAGTTGTTGATAGTTGCTTTATATAAATTAAAGGTCAGAGCATTTAACCCCTAAATATATTGGACGACCCAAAATATGGGAAGATAATGATTTAAATGATATAAAATTGGTGGGTATAAAAAATTGGAACAAATGTGTCCAGAATAGAAAAGTGTGGGAAGAACTCGTTGAGAACGCCAAATTCTCCAATTGAAGCTGTAGCGCCTTATTAAGAAGAAGAAGAAGAAGAAGGAGAGAGGTCAGAGAGAGAGCCAGAGAGAGAGAGAGAGAGAGAGAGAGAGAGAGAGAGAGAGAGAGAGAGAGGAGACGGGGGGAGGGAAAGAAAGAAATTTCTACATCATCAGCCCAATTCATAGCCAATGTAATTCATTAATTTACCACAAAACTCAATTTATATTCTTTGTAGCAGATCCACATGCACACTGTATTGAGTAATACTATTTTCTTAGGAAAGTGTCGTCTATTTCATGTCAAAACCAACCTTCAAATTTCTCTCACAGAAGCATTGTGATGTAACAAAGCCCTGTACAAAAAAATTACTTGCCGTTTTTAACTACAAGGTACAGAAATCGAAGCCAGAATTCAGCAATGGCAATACACTGTACAGGGCAGATGTAGACCTACATCCCTGCATCAGTTAAGAACGGAGCTTAAGTGAAACGTAAAGCTTTACGGACGGCGGGTAGTGAGGGTTATCCAGTCTGCCAATGCAGGAGTTGTATTACTTTTTACATAGTTTAAATTACATATTTGACGATAGATTTTGGTGCCTTGCAGTTAAAAATTGCAGATAATTTTTTGGACACGGTCTTTGTACATCGCAACGCTTCTCTGGAAGAAATTTCAAGGTAGTTTTAGGCATGCAATGGTTGACTGTTCCCTTGTAAGAAATTGGGACTGGAAATAAACATCAATAAAACTGAAGTCACACTCAAAATATTTCAGCTCTGAAAGAAATCCATCGACTTGGTCAGGGTTTGAACCCGCGTACATCGGAACCAGTTGTGAGTCTGTTGCAACGAAACCGGTTAAATGTTGGGAAACCTTCTGTGTGAAGATTTTGGAAAGGCTTAAGGAAGTGAGCGCTTTCCTTTACCTTGTGTCCAGATATCCCTAGGGTAATAAATAATCCTACAGAAGTGACAGCTTTAAAATCGATCGAGGAAACAATAAGATGGAAGGGAAGGGGGGGAGGTATGTCGCTCTACGTGAACAGAATTCTCTAGTACCAGCGATTTGATGCCAAGTTTCCTTCGTGTCTACTTACAGTTCAATGGTTTGTTTATCTAATTTTCAGATTGTTTCTACTTTCGCAATAAAACTTATTCTTACATATATTTTGACATATAAATTTAATTTTGTTATTTCAATTTTATTTTGTGACTTTTGAAAGTCCTGTTATATCTTTCCTGTATACCTGTAGGCATTCTATTCTATTTTCTGTACCAGCCATTTTATAGAGGAAGGTGAATTTTAAAGAGTTATCAATTATAGATTGGCAGTTAGGGATTGGGAGTTGGTTCCAAATGTGAGAAAAAGAAGAGGGAGATTTAAGAAGATATAGATAGAGAGAATTATGAATTTACTGCAGGACAGAGGACTGCATGATGGTGATTGCAAGGATAGAGATGGACGGAGGTATAGAATCAAAACTTAATAGGCCATTGCCACAGGAAGATGTTTTATAAATTTAAAACTTGTTGAATAATGATAATTATATGATGGCAATTTTTATAAATTGGGTAAAATTAAATTTTGGAAGTATAAGAATACATTTTATTTACAGATATAATTTGTACACAGTATTGGCACCCGACTCTACTATTTAATTTTGTACTAGAGCATGACATCAAATCTTTAGACGACAAAGAAGGCCTACAACTCAGTGGTATTAATAAGCCGTTAGTTTATGCTGATGATGTAGTACTATTGGCCGATAGCGAGGAGATACTAAAGGACAACACGCACATACCATTGAATAACACTAAGAAATTAGGACTGGAAGTAAATATCAATAAAACTAAATATATGGCCACACATAGAAATACATTATATAATGCAAATGGATAGCTTATGACAAATGAGGGAAATTTTGAGGAAGTGGCTGATTTCAAATACCTAGGAACAATAATCACAAATAGTAATGAGATGCACAAAGAAATTAAACATAAGCTCAATTCTAGAAATGCGTGCTATTATGCATTGCAGAGACTCTTGATGTCCCAACTCCTTTAAAAAAACGTTAAACTCAAAATATATAAGACTATTATTCTACCAGTTATATTACATGGATGCGAAACATGGACTCTTACATTAAGGGAGGAAAGGAGATTACGAGTATTTGAGAATAAAGTACTTAGGAAAATTTTTGGACCAAAGAGAGATGAACAGACTGGTGAATGGAGACGACTACGAAACAATGAACTACATGGTCTTTATAGGAAGCCAGATATAATAAGAACAGTTAAGTCTCGTAGACTGCGATGGGCAGGACATGTTGCACGTGTGGGGAATGAAAGACTTGCATGGAAGCTTCTTGTAGAAAAACCAGGGGGAAAACGCCCAGTTGGTGGACTAAGAATGAGGTGGGAGAATAACATTAACTATGATTTGAGGGAAGTAGATTATACAGGGAATGATTGGAAAACATCTCAAGATAGGGATATATGGAGAGCTTATGTTCGCGCGGCCATGAACCTATGGGTTCGATAGTGCCAGTGAGTTGTTAGTTAGGACATGTTTTAAGAATAGATGATGAGCGATGGCCGAAACTACTATATCAATGGCAACCGAGCAGAAAGAAGAAAAGAGGGAGACCAAAGTTAACATGGAAGGAAAGCATGAAGATATTAATTCAAACAAGAGGGCTAAGCATTGAAGATACCCAGGATTGTAGGTTTTGGAGGTTTGGCACGGGAAGACGGCAGCAGCTGTAAAAACACGAAGATAGATAGATAGAGAATAAAGGAGAAAACATTCGGCGATAAATTCACTTAACATACGTACAAGCAAACTCCTGCAAGAAATGACATAGGAAATAAGAAACGTACATCTGCAGGTAAAATTAAATAAGTTTTGACATCGCTGAAACGTCCTGTGGCTTGGAAATGATTCCATCGGAACTGATATTGCCACGTCTAAATGTAATTTGTCACTTTGTCAGCAAATCCTTTCCTTTCGCGAAGCAAACACATTGTCAGAGTAGTGTGAATAAATGAAGCGACCTATTTCACATAATCCAGCCTTTCCTGGGTTCAATTCCCAGTATGATATATCAGTGTAACTCACGCGTAATTACACACAGCCATTCCAGATTTAAACGAGCGTCATTTATTTTCTTTCTTCCAGTATGTAGCGTCACACTTGCCAGTTTACATCACGATAAAACAGTAGACAAACTCAAAATAATATGTCTAAATTCTTATTAATATGTATCTACCTATTTATAATGGCGCAGCCCATTGTTGAGCCATGGCCCCTCCTATGTAAGGAGTTACTAGACCAAGGTAATGTTTTAGTTACCTTATTTGCTCATCGATACTAGTAAAATTCATTTGCTCATAGATGTCATGAATGGCATGTAGTCAACACACCGACCCAGTAAGAGACATCTAACAGCCAACTAAGATAATGTTGAGTGATTCCGGGTTATGTGGCCGTGGTCCATAGTTGGTGTTGGTACCAGACGTTTCGCCCTCAACTGCGGAGGGCATCTTCAGTGGCGAGTGCTTCTAGGCGTGTTTCCTGGTCGGAAGATCTACTGAGAGTGAGCGCTGTGGACGTAGAGGACGTTGTATTAGTGGAGGGTGCAGGGTGAGTAGGCGTGGCTCTTGCTGATTGGCTAATGGTCGTCTCCTTGTTGTCACTGGTGTTAATGCATTTATTTTCTAGTGTATGAAACCAGGCCTTAGACAGTTTGATACCTTCCTCTTTTCTGTTAATATTTCCCTTATGCTTGTATATTTCTATAGCCTCTCGGTATAATCTAGGGAAATAGTAGGAAGTTGTGGCTAAAACTTGTGTATCGTCGAATAGAATCTGGTGTCCATTCGTAATGGCATGTTCTGCTACAGCTGATTTATCCATTTCTCCTTGTCTGCAGTTTCTTTTATGTTCTGATAAACGGGTGGCTATACTTCGTTTCGTGGTCCCTATATATGATTTACCACACGTGTATGACCACGAAACGAAGTATAGCCACCCGTTTATCAGAACATAAAAGAAACTGCAGACAAGGAGAAATGGATAAATCAGCTGTAGCAGAACATGCCATTATGAATGGACACCAGATTCTATTCGACGATACACAAGTTTTAGCCACAACTTCCTACTATTTCCCTAGATTATACCGAGAGGCTATAGAAATATACAAGCATAAGGGAAATATTAACAGAAAAGAGGAAGGTATCAAACTGTCTAAGGCCTGGTTTCATACACTAGAAAATAAATGCATTAACACCAGTGACAACAAGGAGACGACCATTAGCCAATCAGCAAGAGCCACGCCCACTCACCCTGCACCCTCCACTAATACAACGTCCTCTACGTCCACAGCGCTCACTCTCAGTAGATCTTCCGACCAGGAAACACGCCTAGAAGCACTCGCCACTGAAGATGCCCTCCGCAGTTGAGGGCGAAACGTCTGGTACCAACACCAACTATGGACCCACGGCCACATAACCCGGAATCACTCAACATTATGATTACCGGCCGTGAAAGCCTGCATTCAGCCAACTAAGATATTACTAGGGCTTTGATGTCGGTAAATTTTGCTTAGAGGCCTCTTTATTCAGGCTTAAGGATATTTTATGAGCCTGGAAATCTTCAGACACACAGCAAAACCCTTAAATTAAAAATGTATCCTATTGGATACATTGATTTAATTTATTTAATATTGTTTTTCAGATCAATAAAAACACAAACGAGTAAAAATTACTTACATGTATGTCAAATTACGCAATAATGTATAATAATAACTTACAGTTTTACATGAATTTATTTTCCTTGCGGTCCGGAATATTTAGATAACTGCACGAGAAAATATTGTATTGACAATTTCGGGGTTAAAGTCCCTCCCGGAAGACTTGCTCCTTGGATTTTTCCGTCCTAAATAAATCCATCGATCCCGGCCGGGTTTGAACCCGCGACGTCGGAACCAGAGGCAAGGAGCATAATTAAATTATGATACAATATTTTAATTACGAGTATTTGAGAATAAAGTTCTTAGGAAAATTTTTGGACCAAAGAGAGATGAACAGACAGGTGAATGGAGAAGACTACATAACAATGAACTACATGGTCTTTATAGGAAGCCAGATATAATAAGAACAGTTAAGTCCCATAGACTGCGATGGGCAGGACATGTTGCGCGTATGGGGAATGAAAGACTTGCATGGAAACTTCTTGTAGGAAAGCCAGAAGGAAAACGCCCAGTTGGTAGACCAAGAATGAGGTGGGAGAACAACATTAACTATGATTTGAGGGAAGTAGATTATACAGGGAATGATTGGAAAGCATTAGCTCAGGATAGGGATGTATGGAGAGCTTATGTCCGTGCGGCCATGAACCTATGGGTTCGATAGTGCCAGTGAGTAAGAGTAAGTAAGTAAGTACAATATTTTAATTGTAAAAAAAGTCGTACGCTGTGGACTAGTGGTCATATTCCTTGTCGAGGGTCGCGGGTTCAAACCCGGCCGGAGTCGTTGCTTTTTTAGGATGGAAAAATCCGAGTAGCAAGTCCTCTGAGAGTGACTTTAAGCCGTGGGTCGCGAGTCTGAAGATTTTCAAGCTCGTAAAACAACCTTAAGCCTGAATAAAAAGGCCACTACGCAAAATTTTCCAACCTTCTTCATTCTAGTAATACCTTGGTTGCCTACTAGATGTCTCGTTAACTAGGTATGTTGAACGCATGCCATTAATGGTATCTGTAGGAAAATAAGCGTAATTTGGTCTAGAGTATCCTAACAAAGGAGAAGCTGTGGCCCAACTTTGGGCTGTGACGTCATTGTAGATAGATATAATTGTAAAAAACATTATTTCTTATAATGTTAATATTATTCGAATTTAAACATCTTAATGATGGACAAAATATATTTGAAAAGAAAAATACGCGTTTAGATTGGAGGCCTAGGTAGCTCAGATGGAAGAGCATTGACATAGAGAGTCAAAGGCCCTGGGTTCAAATCCCAGTCTATGCGTATATTTTTCTTTTCAAACATAATTTGTCCATAATTAAGATGTTTAAAAACGAATAATATTAACATTGAAAGAAGCACTACTGGCTTTATAAGTAATGTTTAAATTCCCAATAAAAAGTCATCTAATAAAGAAGCAGCCATTTGTAAAAATCGTAGCAACGGCTCGTAGCATTTGGGGTTAGGGAATTAACTATGTATACGAGAAAAATACGCGTTTAGATTGGAGGCCTCGGTAGCTCAGATGGAAGAGCATTGACATAGAGAGTCAAAGGTCCTGGGTTCAAACCCCAGTCTAGGCGTATATTTTTCTTCTCAAATATAATTATTTCTTATTGTAAAATGCATTCCCTACCGCTCTAATAAAACCATTCTAGTCCAAACAGCGATGTCTCAATTTGACTATTATCACATTCCACTGACTGACATAAGTCATGGGTTGTCACACAACACAAACTGCACCGTGTTTACATATTATTCCACGAATTGCAATGGCTCCATATTAAAGATAGAAGACAATTACGGTGTCTAGTTATCTTATTTAAGATTTCCAATTATTTATTATCTCGTTTCCAGTATCTATCCTCCAACCATTATTTAAACACAAGATCACAACATAGTCTCTTGCTTAATATACCGCAACATAAGACATCACATCACTCCATGTCATATACTGTCAGTTCTCACAACTAGAATTCTCTTCCACAGGAAATTTGTTGCTGTCGGATGTTAAAATCGTTTAAAAAATATATAAATTTGCATTTGCTCTAATTTTGGCTTGATCATTACCTCGTATAATGTATACATGTTTTAATTGGTGTTTCCCTTTTAGCTATCGGCATGCAATAGTTGACAATTCCATTTTTAGGATTTTAACATCCTTACAATCATCGACCCTGTTCCAGGTTTGAATCTACGAACTCGAAAAAAAGACAAGTTTAGTAACAACAGGTCCACCAGGACCGAATAGACGTGAAACATCTGTACGAGATATCCATCCATAGTAATTCTGTCCGAAGGCAGGTCCATCACTGCAATCATAGCATTTTCATTCTATGCTTACAGCTTTACTAGGGAATTCTAGGTGTGGTAGCTTCCCGCTGCTTTCCACACCGGTGAAGGATGATGATGATGATAATGACAAGGATGATGATGATGATGGCCATATGATTTCGGGGACCGTTTGGGCCTTAAAGTTTTCCTGACATGTGTCTCACAGGTGAGGAAAAACCCCGATAAAAACCTCACCCAGAAAAACTGCCCCGACTGGGGATCGAACCGGGCCCGCAGCATGACAAGGCATCTCGAGACAACAGCGGTGGACATACGAGATATGATGATAGGTATTTGGACGACTCGTTATTACTAAACCTAACTTTATATCTAGTTGTCTACAATGTTTTATCTACGTTTATAGTATTTTAGTATGTGTTGTATATTTAATTAAATGTATTTATTGCGGAAACGATATGTTTAGAGAAAATGTAATGTGGGTGTTAGAGACAAAAAAAAAAAATATATATAACAAACATTGTTGTTATATTCTGCAATTTTGGGTGCTAGTTTCATATGTGAATGTATACTAAAAATTAGCGGAGATGGTGATTTTCACGGTTCATCAGGAAAAATTATAAAAACCGTCCAAGATGCAGCTATTTTCCAGGAAAGTCAAGGAAAGTTTATTTATTGTAGTTAAACGAAATCATCTTTAAAGTGTATTTTACGTTTTGTTGAAATGTATTTTATGTTTTGATAGCGTGTTTTGTGTTTTGTTAGAATATAAGATATTTTTTTTGCCTAATAACTACGTCACTGATTGTTATAGTACGTAGTAATAGATAATAGTATATTGCAATCTGAGGTTGGGAAGTGGTTTTTACAGAAGGCAGGAAATTATTGAAAACCGAGCGAGAGCGAGGTTTTTAATTTCCGAGATTCTCTAAAACACTTGACAAACGTGTGTTGTACATTATTTTTTGCACGATGGTGCTTCTAATATAATAAATACGAGTAAAAGTAAAATGCTTACATATTTGTTGGAAATACTTGCGTTCATTATAAACAACTGACTGACGTTAGCAGTCTGGCCAATGTATATATGGTAAATGCCGAAAATAATTTAGGTGAGACTACAGCAGGCCGTGACACCTTTCAGTCATAAAATGGCGGCAAGTACAAATTTGTTTTATATTGTTTCAAATAAAGTTCAGTTCATTTAAAATGCGGTGATTTTTTCGTATAATGTATATTAACACTACATTTTGGATACATTTTTTATATACATTGTATGTAGTAGGCAATACATAAAGGGCAGTGTTTTTTTTTCCGCCGTAGGTAAGTACTTTGTAATATTACAGTATAATTATTTAGTTATTTATAGGTTGGCAACCCCGAAATTTATGAAATTGAACTTATAATCATGGTCGCCATTGTTGTAACTACGACAGAAAGCACTATCGCTCAAAATAGTATATTAAAGTGTTTAACAGATAGCGTTAAATAATAGAAATATTGTAGTCGGAAATGGAAAATAAAATCCCTGGTGGATAGGTTTGGATGTGGTATATTTTTCTACAGTTTCTTGACGTTTATATTGTGTGGTGTATGTAAATATTTTACATTATACAGAGAGAAGGTTGGCTGTCGGTTTGAAATGATGGAATTTATTGTAAGCTGTGAACTGACTTCATCTTGTTAGTTTTATGGAAAAACTCCAAGTTTAGTAGCTGCAATAAAACTTTTACCAACTTTATTACCCACCAACTTTTAAAACAGTACCTACACTATTCAATTTATTTAGATAGCATTTCCGTTGTGTTTATTTACTCTTTTTGTTTTTTTCTGTAAATATCAATTGAAATGGATATTTCAGTATAATGCGTATCATTAAAAATCATATCCTGTCATTAATATTTGGCTACGCATTAAAAATTGCAGGTAGGCCTATGTGTATTTTTACCTTAAAAACTTGTTTTTAAAATCTTAATATATACAAATTTCGTGTCACGTTGTTTGTCCGCGATGGAATCCTAAACTACTGAACCGATTTTAATAAACTTTTGCACACTATGTGCAGTTTGATCCAACTTGAGATATAGGGTAGCTTATAACTAAATTTATAGTCGCATTATTTTTCTATTGCAAATTATTTGTTTATTATTTAACAAAGAGTTATAATTATCTGTGAGTTCCATACGATTCTAACATATGGCGGTGTAAGGTAATTTGGTAAGGTGATTGGTTTATTATTTAACAAAGAGAAATCCAGATGGCTGTGCTTTTTGTTGCAACCGCGAATTTCAATTGAATTACAAATATTGATTATTTCATAATTTAAGTGTGTTCAGTGTTTATTTTATTTTCATTATTATTAATTTCGTGTGTAAGTATTAGTTTTAAGTAATCTGGCTGAAAGACAGCAACTTAATTTAAATTTTTAACGTACACCTTAGCCACAGCAACGCGTGGCCGGGACTTCTAGTTAGATAATAAATATGGGGTTAGGCGATAGCGAGGAGTGTTAAGGACCAATATGCACTCTCTATTGAGTAAGATAAAAGTTAAAAATTAAAATGTACCTGTTGGCAGGTGCCGTCATCCTCAACTTTGTTAAAATGGTGTATGTAAAATTACCTGGATGCCTTTCGGAAGTTAACTTCCATCATCAGCAGGTTGAGCTTCTGCTACTAGTTATTGTTTCCGATAATGTATAATCCAAGTGCTTGTAGCAGCAACGCCGAAGGCACCTGCCAACAGGTACATTTTAAATTTTATCTTATGGCTATTCACTTCAACGGAATTTGATATGCATTTTATTAGTATTGTCTCTATTGAGTAACACTAAGAAATTGGGACTGGAAGTAAACATCAATAAAAGTAAATAGTGAGCTACATGATCTTCATAGGAAATGAGAAAAGGGCTTAGAAGCTTCCAGTATAAAACCACAGAAAAAACTCCCAAGTGGTAGACCAAGAATGAGGTGGGGGTATAACATTAACTATGATTTGAGGGAAGTAGATTACAGAGGGGATGATTGGAAAACATTGGTTCAGGATAGGGAAGTATGGAGAATTTATGTCCGCTTGGCCATGAACCTACGGTTTCGATTGCCCAGTAAGTTAGTTAGAGTTTGTTATTGGCGGCAGTGTTTGAATTTGTTTTAATTTATAGCATTGTTATAAGAAATATCGCAATACCTGACTTTACCCCTGTATAATAATTTATATTTTATGAACACATTTTTTTTTTTGGTTTGTAACTTTTATTTGTATTTTATATTTAGTTAGACTTACAAGGGAACTGTCAACCGTTTAATGCCAAATCCAGGGCCAAATCTTTCATTTAAACCACTGGGAAGTAAAACAACTCCAGACTTGGTGGATTCAATAATCCTCACAACCTTCGTCCGCACCGGGCTCCACCTCACTCCATTCTTTCTATTCAAGCATTGATGTCGATCTGCTTCTCACAATGGGGTGTCATTGCTGGATTCTGACTTATATTTCTGTGCCTTGCAGTTAAAAGCGGCAGATTTTTTTTTTTTGACTGGGTACATCACAACGCTTCTGTGGGAGAAATTTGTAGCAAGGTTTCGGCATGCAATGGTTGGCAGTTCCATCCCTAGTAACTTCAATGCTACCTATAGGGGAGTTTATTCTAAATACTTTTATCAGTCTAGTTATTCTGGTTGAATATTAAATATTCGGCACCACTTTTTTATTTGTTCCACAGTTTATTTTAACAGTATCTGCTGAATTGCGTTGTGTAACATCGAAAATTGCGAATCCTAGAGCGATTTTTTAAGTTTTATTTCAGGTGAACTCCAACACCTGATCGTTTTATAATATGACAGCGGCTAAACACTCCCTGTATCTGAAAACCTCTATGTTAAAATTTCCACTTTCACATCAGTTGTGTGATTTTGGAGTCTATAAATGAAACATACACACATCCGTGTTTGTTAGGAAAATTTTAAAAGAAACACTTGCAATGCCCCATTTTGATTATTGTGACACTCTTTTTACAGACTTAAATATTATTTTCACTCAAAGACTTCAACGTGTTCATAATTCTTGCGCACGTTTTATTTGTGGTATTCGCAAATTTGACCATGTTACACCGTCCCTGGAACAATTATCGTGGCTTCGTCTAAGAGATCGTAGAACTGTCCATTCACTATCCCTCCTCTATAAAATACTTCACATATCATCGCCTAATTATTTATCACGCCGCTTCATCAGACTATCCGACACACATAATCTTGACACTCGATCCCATCAGCACATTGTCCTTTATATCCCTCCTCATCACACTGTATATTATTCATTATCTTTTACGGTCTCACTTACCAAAACATGGAATTCCCTTCCGCTCTATGTCAGAGACTGTCAAACTATAACATCCTTCAAAAACAAACTAAAGAATTATTTAATAACAAACTAACTTATACACCTCACTGATAGTATTCTTTTAACAATTAATAAATTTAATTATTTATGAAAATAATGTTAAGATTAACAAATATTTTCATTTGTTTTGTTTTAAATATTGTTTAATCGTAAAATTAGTTTTCTATAGCCTATCTCATTATTTTTCTTTGTTTTTTATATACATTAGACAGGGACAATTTAATATGTCTTGCTTGTATACATTTTATTATTAGTTTTAGTCTTAATTTTAACTAACATTAACTGGTTGCATTATAGATCGTAATATAATAGATATTATCTTTTTGATCAAATTTTTATTTAGTATTTAATATTAGAGTTCATTGTGATTGTTATATTCTGATGTAATATATGTTTGTCCTGGTGAGTGGAAGAGAAGGCCACATGGCCTTAACTCCACCAGGCTAAATAAATCTAATCTAATCTATATATGTGTGTATATAGGCCTATATATATATATATATATATACAATACATACATAATACTGTATTTTTGTTATGAATTCTTTACAGCAAAAAAAAGTGAGCGCTGAATTTAGTTCTTGTTTGAATGTCAAGAAAGTAGAATATTTTAGTTGGAGTTCAAATTAGATCTGAGGGGCACAGCTGCAAAATCTCCTTCCCATGGACCACGTCCTTCCAATTCAATAATGAATCTGATTTCTGCTTGATCGAAATTCCCCACAACGCCAAACAAAATTTTCTCCCGCTAGAATTCACCCAAACCACTCATCGTTCAATCAGGCACGAAATGTGACCGATTTCTAAACCAACACCTCAGAAGAACTCGGATTTCGATGATTCAGTAAAGTGAAAGGAAAGTTCGTAGTCCTTTTCCGACAGACAAATAATTCTTTATTGTCAAAGACATAGCAAAGCGTAAAACAATGTATTTGTCTATGTAACGGACCAGTGAAACATCAGTTTTGAATCCTGCCGATGATGGGACAAATTGTCAAAGACATAGCAAAGCGTAAAACAATGTATTTGTCTATGTAACGGACCAGTGAAACATCAGTTTTGAATCCTGCCGATGATGGGACAAATTGTCAAAGACATAGCAATGCGTAAAACAATGTATTTGTCTATGTAACGGACCAGTGAAACATCAGTTTTGAATCCTGCTGATGATGGGACAAGTCCCGAAAGCGCTACAGTTAAATAACTAATTAAGTTGAGGAGATGGACCTTTCAGGTGAATATTCCATAATTTTATATTTTAAATTTTACATCAGTAAAACTTGTTTAAATATCTTGTATTAATAACATTTGACCACCGCTGGCCAGAGTTCGATTTCCGGTCGGGACAAGCTTCCTGGATGAAATCTTTTCTGGCGTTTTTCCTCAGCTGTGAGACAAATTTCAGTAAGGTTTGAGGCCCAAATGGTCCCCGGACATCATCTGACTATCATCACCATCATCATCTACGGCGTGGAAAGCAACGGTAAGCTATCACGTCTATAATTCCCTAGTAAAGCTCCATAGCATAGCATGAAAATGCTATGATTGCAGTGAAAAACCTGCCTTAGGGCAGAACACTATAAAACATTTAATTTGATACAATATTAAAACCAGAAAATTTTCAATGTATGTGTCAACTGCTGGATTCTCGTCTTCTTTTATACATACTAATAATAATAATAATAATAATAATAATAATAATAATAATAATAATAATAATAATAATAATAATAATAATAATAATAATAATTTAATTACATCTATATATTAACACGCGAAGAAAAAACTTTATACTCCTTTTTAAGCAGATTGCGTGCACGGAGGAGTGTGATATTTGGCATAATTAAAGATCATATACAGAAGGAGTGCAGGAAAATAAAATTTACGTATAAAATGTGTTACAAATAAATTAAATTAAACAAAATAAAATAAATTGTCTCTAAGGAATTTATGTGTATTACTCATTCATTTGTTTACGTTCATACTGAAAGTGCATTGTTGCGAAAATGTAAATTGTGCAGCAGCAATGTGAATTGACTTACTTTCGCGTATTTATTATTAGTGGTTTAAAAAAGTGAGTACATTTTATTATTTTAATTTAAATTAAACCCTGTCTAATCTTGGTTTCAGTAATTTCATTACATTTCTTTTATATTTACACATTCGCACCTACTTCCATTATGCCTCGACATAGAACATTGACGGGTTGGAGTGAGAGACAAAGAAGAAGGGATATATATTCCCGTACACATAATAATAGGCCAAATGCAAATTTAAATAGTATGTTATTTTTTTTAATGTGGCTTAGCCAAGCTATACCACATATTTCCTACCGTTTGTATTTTTAAAATATATCAAATATTAATGCAAAATTAAGTATTTTTCGCAAACGTAAAAAAATAATGAGGATTTATGTGATCGAATTTCAACCGCTGGGCGATCACCTGAGCATTAAAATCGCCTCATTTAAGGCGGCATTGACCTTGACGGTTCCATAAATCATACCGTTACTTTTTTTATTTTTGTGTGGGGGTTGATTACCCAAACCACGCTACTGCTATAATTTGTGGGGATTGAAAACCCAAACCACGGTCTGACTACCATTAGTGGGGGTTGAAGACCCCAATTAATAAACCACGCTTCTGTGCAACCATTTGTAGCTTTTTAGAAACCACGCAGACTGCTACCATTTGTGGGCAAGAGAACCACGCTACTACTACCATTAATCCGGGATCGGGTTTTGTAATTGCTGTCTCTATTAACGGGGATCTGATTTCCTGCAAGGTTACCAATCAGGAAGTTGCTTGCCTTGGGCCCATAGAAGGCAGCAATTGATTCATCTTTCTCTCTCTGATATATTGACATAGAAAAATAATGATTCTTAAATACATAGAGTGAGTGAAAAAGATAATTGTCTTTCAAGAAAACTAAACAGCATAATAGCAAAGGAACTGGGAATAGTTTCCTACTCGAGTGACTTTCCGTACAGGATTATAAACAACTACGTATACATTAATGAAGAAGCAGAGAAGTTGTTTAAAAGATGACATTTAATATAAACAAGTTGTCTGAATAAAAAAAATAAATTAACAAAAATAATTGTTCTGATCATACAACCAAAATAGCAATGTAAATAAATAAATGACGATACTCTTACATAAGAAAAAACATACCATACTTCACGCAACACTCATACTTGCGTCCGAGTCAGGGACCACTTCTTCCCTGGTCTGCCGGACTAACTCAATCAGGCCTCTACTCAGCCTCAGACTACCTTGTCTATTAGAATTCCAGTCGCATCGCGACCTGGATGCGGATTCAAACCTTGAATCCCCTTGAACAACTAAAACGATGACTGCTTGAATGATCGAATGATACTGTTCTGTTAGTGCACCACGTATATGAAGGTTCCGAAGTAGAGGGGAGATGCGCCGTAGACGTTGCGAGGCAGGAAGGGTAAAGAGGGGGGGTGACTACCAGGAGAAAAGGATATTGGCATAGTTCGTAAATATTCCAGAGTAGGGAGGAGAACGTCGCTACAATAATGAGCCGAAAAACACACTTTCGGTTCATTTGTAAAATTAAAATTTGTCGACCGCGGTGGACTAGTGGTTATGCTCCTTGCCTCTGGTCCCAAGGGCGCGGGTTCAAACCCGGCCGGGATCGATGGATTTTTTAGGACGGAAACATCCAAGGAGGAAGTCCTCCGGGAGGGACTTTAAGCCGTGGGTCCCGAGTCTGAAGATTTTCAGGCTCGTAAAAAATCTTTAAGCCTGAATGAAAAGGCCTCTAAGCAAAATTTACCGAATTTTCCCGTCCTAGTACTACATTGGTTTCCTAGATGTCAGTATGAGGCGGAACGCTGACCACGTACCACTCAAAATGACATCTATACGAAGACAAGTGTAACTAAATTAGTATGGTTCAAATTCTTCCCTGTAGGGGGAGAGCGCCTAAATCTCTGTAAAGGGAAAACATAGGCTTACAATACAACACAATGTCAAAATTTACGAAATTTAAAAAACTGCAAAAATACTATCTAGAGGGTGTATCCAGGATTAATAATGCAAAAAATCCGGTATAAATCCAAAATTTCCAAATTGAGTTTTCCGAGACTATAGTCTTTGTAGTCCACCGCTGTGGTCTCGAGGTAGCGTGCTGCCTTGTCACACAGCGGGCCCGGGTTCGATCCCCGGTCTGGGCAGTTTTTCTGGGTGAGGTTTTTATCGGGGTTTTTCCTCACCTGTAAGACAAATGTCAGGAAAACTTTAAGGCCCAAACGGTCCCCGAAATCATATGGCCATCATCTTTATCATCATCATCCTTATCATTATCATCATCATCATCCTTCACCGGTGTGGAAAGCAACGGGAAGCTACCACACCTACACAATTCCCTAGTAAAGCTGCAAGCATAGCATGAAGATGCTATGATTGCAGTGAAGGACCTGCCTTCGGGCAGAATTACTATGGATGGATGGATAGTCTTTGTGTTTTTCCAAAAAAATGTAAAAATTTTCGAAATTTCAAAAACTGCAAAAATACTATTTAGAGGGTGTATCCAGGATTAATAATGCAAAAATCCGGTCTAAATCCAGAATTTCCAAATTGAGTTTTCCGAGACTATAGGCTTTGTGTTTTTCCAAAAAATGTAAAAATTTTCGAAATTTCAAAAACTGCAAAAATACTATGTAGAGGCTGTATCCGGGATTTATTATGCAAAAAATCCGGTCTAAATCTAAAATTTCAAAATTGAGTTTTCCAAGGCTCTAGTCTTTAATTCATTCATGGTATTCTGCTCAAGAGCAGGTCTTTCACTGCAAACTCAGCTAGTCTTTAATAATAATAATAATAATAATAATAATAATAATAATAATAATATTAATAATAGTAATAATAAATAAAGTATTATTATTATTATTATTATTATTATTATTATTATTATTATTATTATTATTATTAATCTAAGAAAATTGCACAATTTATATTAGTAGAAAGGGTACAATACTTTCTCATTCTGTGAAAACGTTAACTTTATTTGCAGTGTGTTGTTAATTTGTTCAAAATACTGGGACGAACAAACTGGGAAAAGACATAACGAGAAGAATAGAAGATAGTCGGGCAAGTAGAGGATAAGTTAGACAGATGGGTATGTTCCTGGAAACACTTTCTGTCTCAGAATCCGCTTACTGTTAGAAGCTTTGAACATGTTCACAAACTTCTTTTCACTTTTTCTTTTTTTTTCACGATTTTTTCATCTCTATGTTTGTTCGTATACAATGTTCATAAAAAAATGTTATTTCCAATATATGTATGTTAGTGCCGCGCGTGCCCGTGCGGTCTAAGACATTCCAGAACACCTGAAATCTCCAAATGACAACCTGGAAAATTGAATAAAAAACACTTCATTCGTTAATCGTAGAGTAAATTAAAATATATATATATATATATATATATATATATATACATACTAGAAGTCCCGGCCACGCGTTGCTGTGGCTAAGATATACGTTAAAAATTTAAATTAAGTTGCTGTCTTTCAGCCAGATTACTTAAAACTAATACTTACACACGAAACTAATAATATTGAAAATAAAATAAACACTGAACACACTTAAATTATGAAATAATCAATATTTGTAATTCAATTCAAATTCGCGGTTGCAACAAAAAGCCCAGCCACCTGGTTCAATAATAAACCAATTACCTTACACCGTCATCTGTTAGAATCGTATGGAACTCACAGACAATTATAACTCTTTGTTAAATAACAAACAAATAATTTGGAATAAAAAATAATGCGACTATAAATTTAGTTATATACAACCGTAGGTCTCAAGTTGGATCAAACAGCACACAGTGTGCAAAATTTTATTAAAATTGGTTCAGTAGTTTAGGATTCCATCGCGGACAAACAACGTGACACGAAATTTTTATATATTAAGATAATAATAGTATTGTTGATATACTACATTGTCTTCATAGGAAGCCAGATATAATAAGAACAGTTAAGTCTCTTATACTGCGATGGGCAGGACATGTTGCACGTATGTGGAATGAAAGACTTGCATGGAAGCTTCTTGTACGAAAACCAGAGACCAAGAATAAGGTGGGAGAATAATATTAATCATGATTTGAAGGAAGTAGATTATACAAGGGATGATTGGAAACTATCTCAGGATAGGAATATATAGAGAGCATATGTCCATGCGGCCATGAAACTATATATATAATATAATATAATCCATCCATAGTAATTCTGCCCGAAGGCAGGTCCATCACTGCAATCATAGCATTTTCATGCTATTTTTGCAGCTTTACTACCGAATTGTAGGTGTGGTAGCTTCTCGTTGCTTTCCACACCGGTGAATGATGATGATGATGATGGCCATATGATTTCGGGGACCGTTTGGGCCTTAAAGTTTTCCTGACATTTGTCTTAGAGGTGAGGAAAAACTACGATAAAAACCTCACCCAGAAAAAACTGCCCCGACCGGGGATCGAACCCGGGCCCGCTGCGTCACAAGGCAGCACGCTACCACGAGACCACAGCGGTGGACTTGTTTTATATATATATATATATATATATATATATATATATGTATATATATATATATATCACACAATAAAATTATTATTTATAATGCGTTTTGATTTATTCTAGATTTAACGAATTAAATGTAAATATTACAAGATATATAAAAAAACGAGAAAAACTATTAATGACATAGTGTATCGCTTCCCTATGATGGTTTTCCGTTTATATAAAATCGGGTACCGCGCGACAATGTTTAACATGCAGAAGTATTATAGTGGCGGTAGTCGGCATCTTTGTATTTAATTCCAGTAAAAGAGGAACTGATAAGTAAAGTAAAGTAAAGTGATCCCACAACAGACCCGGAGGTCCTTGGGGTAGTAGGAGGTTAAGGCTCCCACTTTTTCTAGACAATCGGCACTTTATGTCAGCCGGGTTGTCAACTCTGCGTGACGGCCGCCTTTACCCCAGAACAAGCGTCTAGAACTCAATTCCGTTAGAGGCTGAGTCGACCCCAGGGCCATAGTGCTGCCAGAGGGTTTGGGTCACTTTAAAAACCCTGACCCCAACGGGACTTGAACCCTCGACCCTCCGGCTTGTAGCTCAGTGCCTTAACCACTACGCTACGGGAGGAACTGATAACCGTTGGAGAATCAAAACAAATACTGAACTAACAAATTAATAAAAAAATTGAATATAGTAAACCACATAAGATCTCTCAGAATTGGTTGGCTTGGACATTTGATAAGAATGGATGATCAGAGACTGGTCAAAAAACTCTACAAATGGAAACCTATAGGAGACAGAGTTGTAGGAAGAACAAAGTTCAGATGGGAGGATGACACAATTGAACGATCTAAGGAAAATGAAAGTGACTAATTTGAATATGGCAAAAGCAGATTGGCATGGAGGAGGATTGTTGAGAAGGCAAAAACTTTGACTTTTGAAGTTGTCGTGCCTTAAGATGATGATGATGGTGTGTAACCTCTGCGGGGAAACAAAGCGAGCCGCTGGTCATAGCGAGGCGATAATAGTATTTCTGTAAGGTTGGGAAGCGTGAATCACGTAAAAAGTCTACAAACTATAACGTCAACACGAGGAAACGAGAGAGTTTCTAGAAGTGAGGTGAAAGTTGTGACACCCCTGACAGTTAATTGAATGGTGGAGTAGATGGGGTGTTAAAGATGAAATGACTAGCAGCTCTACTTTGTTTATAGTTCGGTCAATATCACCGCCGCCATGCTCGCTCCTTCAACAGGTGCTAAGACAGATGACGCTCGCTGCTAGATTAAAGTGCGGTTGTCCCCGGGGATCTTGTTCGCATTTAAATACAGGTACCTACCACTTTCAGTATTACATTCGGGCTTCTCACCTTTCAATGAAAAATTATTCACTTTTGGGTACAGGACGTATATCCTTAGCTTTCTGAATATTAAGGTTATTGCAGTCCTAAGGGAAGGACTCTTTGCACAATATTTTGATATAAAATGAATCTAGATCTAACGAGTAACTAACTAATAACTAACTCACTGGCACTATCATACCCGTAGGTTTATGGCCGCGAGGACATAAGCTCTCCAAACATCCCTATCCTGAGCCAATAATTTCCAATCATTTCCTGTATAATCTACTTCCCTCAAATCATAGTTAATGTTATTCTCCCACCTCATTCTTGGTCTACCAACTGGGCGTTTTCCCTCTGGCTTTCCTACAAGAAGTTTCCATGCACGTCTTTCATTCCCCATACGCGCAACATGTCCTGCCCATCGCAGTCTACGAGACTTAACTGTTCTTATTATATCTGGCTTCCTATAAAGACCATGTAGTTCATTGTTCATTGTAGTCTTCTCCATTCACCTGTCTGTTCATCTCTCTTTGGTCCAAAAATTTTCCTAAGAACTTTATTCTCAAATACTCGTAATCTCCTTTCCTCCCTTAAAGTAAGAGTCCATGTTTCGCACCCAGAGTGCGAAAGAGTGACGATCTTTCACCGTAAAAATACAACCGTCAAGAAATGCGGACATGGGTTCATCTGGGGTAAAATTTTCCGGAGGTCAAATAGTCCCCCATTCGGTTCTCCGGGCGGGGATTACTTCAGGGAACCCATGCCAAAGGCTCATACTGCCATCTCTTAGGAACCTAAATAAACTTTTTCCATATTTTTCCCTGCATTGAGGTAGGAGGGTTTTAAAGGCTGGAAATATCTCAGCAGTGAAAAGGTTAATGCCCAAAAGGTCCCTGAATGTCATCTGGCCATAATCATCGTCCTCCACCGGTGTGGGAAATTGCCACACATATAATTCCCTAGTAAAGCTGCAAAGCATAGTATGGAAATGCTATGATTGCAGTGAAAGACCTGGCCTAGGCAGAAAACTATAGATAAGAATGTTTTATGAGATAAATTGCGATGACAATAGCTTATGATATCTGCGTAACATAAAAAATGACTATAATAAAATTTATTCGGTTACATTTCTCAGTTGAATATGATTTACAAAGTAAAACTTGATGTTAGCGTGAGACCTGACATCTAGCGAGAGGGTTACGAATGAAATCAAACTATTTGACACGGGATGGTTCAGCCCGGAACTTGATGAGATGAAAGCGAGTCCGGGTGCAGGGATTTGGAGTTGTAATCCCCGCAGCGGCACAAAAGAAGTGAATCCGGAGTAATACAGACTCCTTTCTATTCAACTGTCCAATATCACGAAGCCCTACACAAACTAGATTTAAATTTATCTTCTCTCAATGTTGGGGACAGATCTGCCCTCTCTCATAAGATTCCATAGCTTTCTATCTGCCACCTTTACAACACTACAAAATAAGCAGGGATTTTCTAAAAAAAATACTTAACTTTTCCAATACTTAATCATATCAACTTTTCAATAATAATAATAATAATAATAATAATAATAATAATAATAATAATAATAATAATAATAATAATAATAATAATAATAATAATAATAATAATAATAATAATAATAAATAAGAACAGTTAAGTCTCGTAGACTGCGATGGACAGGACATGTTGCACTATGGGGAATGAAAGACGTGCATGGAAGCTTCTTGTAGGAAAGCCAGAGGGAAAACGCCCAGTTGGTAGACCAAGAATGAGGTGGGAGAATAACATTAACTATGATTTGAGGGAAGTAGATTATACAGGGAATGATTGGAAAGCATTAGCTCAGAATAGGGATGTATGGAGAGCTTATGTCCGCGCGGCCATGAACCTACGGTTCGATAGTGCCAGTGAGTAAGTAAGTAAGTAATAATAATAATAATAATAATAATAATAATAATAATAATAATAATAATAATAATAATAATTGTTGTTATTATTATTCAATATTACATTTTGTGAGATACAGACAACTAGATTGGTATCGTCATATGCATAGGATGCCAGAGAAAAGATTACCCAGACAAGCTTAGGAATGGATCCCACCCGGGAAAAGAAAGAGAGGTCGACCTAGATTTAAATGGATGGATGATGCAAGAAGAGGCATGAGGGAGCTAGGTCTGGAAGAATTGGAATAGGAAGATAGAGCAGAATGGAGAAAGAAGATAAACATTTAAAATGAGTTGGCACAGGGAGATATTTTATTACAGTGTATACCTGTTTATAAATAAAATTGTTATTATTATTATTATTATTATTATTATTATTATTTATTAATTCAGAACTTTCTTCATCATTGAGGGTTTTCTCCAACCAATGTTAAAAATTAGCATGAGTTTAAAAAAATAAATAAATAAATGACTATCAGTGTGTAACAAACATTCACAAATTTCCCTTAATTAAATTTCTCCATCATTGGTGAAATTAAATGTTTCTTACCTCTCCTCATATAAATTTTCTAAGTTCTCTGTCCTCTGTGTATATACAGAAAATATCCAAAGGTAGTGTTAATATACATTATACAAAACAAATCACTGCATTTTAAAGGAACTGAACTTTATTTGAAACAATATAAAACAATAAATACGTACTTACGGCCATGTTATCAATAATTGTTCTCAAGGCCTCCTGTTGTTTCAACTAATAAACATTGCCCACACTGTTAACGTTAGTCAATTGTTTGTAATGAACGCAAATATTTCCAACAAAGATATTATTTTACTATTATTTATTATTTTGAAAACACTATCGCGCAAAAAATAATTTACAACGCACGTTTGTGAAGTGTTTTACAGAATCTCGGAAATTATGTTTCCTCGAATCTGTAAAAACCACTTTCCAACATCGCATCGTATTATGCTATTAAATATAAACAAAATTATAATAATAGTACATACTAAACATATGCTAAACAATACATATTTTTATTAGTTTTATTTCCTCCATTTTGAGTGTTAGAGAGGGAACTACATTTTATTAACGTTCAAAGATCAAATCATTTTTTCGACCAATGAAAAATGTAATCGTACATCTGGTTTGTTTACATTACAACTGGAAATTAGCTCGGAATTAGTATAGTGTCCAGGGATCAGCTCCAAGCGTTGCCAAACTAAAACGAAACAGTTCATTAAATCCACAGTACCCTTTGCCCCCATTAAATAGTCTAATATATAAAAATGAATGTTTGTTTGTACTTTACGCGCGGCCATACCGTTGATCCGATTGTGATGGGGCTTTTTGCAAATTGTTCAGGAGATTCCCGAGATGAACATAGGCTATAAGAGAGTTGTGATACTCAACTCCTACACCGTTAAAAATCACCCTTTGTAATGGAAAACGTGAAAAAAGTAGCTCTTTGGAAGCTTAAATGGCTTACACTGCCTAAACCATAACAAATACACAAAATTAATGTACACAGAATTGAATATCTGAAAAAGTCCGCGACAGCATATGTTTATCTCTTACAGATAACTCACAATAATATTTTTTGTCTTTCATTGATGCCAAGAATATCGAGACAAGTACGTAGATTTCTGTGCAAGCATAGCAGCACATGGCGGGTATTCTTTTTACGGACTATTTAACTCATGCCCCAAATGGGAGTCAATGACCAATCACGTTTCAATGATTTCTGTTTTACAACCAATCAGAATCGTGTTTCACCAAATATTTATCAGTGTTATGATTACCATATTAAAGAAAGCTCCTCCTTACAATATTGCGTTCCTTTGGCAATAAATAGTATGATCTGGTTGCAGTGATAAACAAATGAAGCAGTAGAAGCGTACCTATCGTTTCTCATTTGTTTTCAAACATCGCCGTTTACATTAAATATATAAATATTTTAAAATAACTATAGTTAAATAATGATTTGTGAGTAAACAGCTTAATTTTATTCGTTAAATAGTCCTAACAAATGCCACTCTTGATTTCCAAATTCTCTAGATAAATTCACTCCTCACTTCGTGAGTCGTGAATTTATCGATAATTTGGAAATCACTCGTGGCATTACTTATGATAACTCACAATAACGAATTTTGTCTTTTAGCTCCTTTATACCAAGAAGATCGAGATAAGTAGATTCCCGGGCTACACCGGGTAAATCAGTACGGGGAATCTTAAAATAATTATGATATACATTTATAATTATTTTTCTATTTACTTATTCAACTAATCATAAGAAGTACATTATTTTTTTGTCTTTCAGCTCATTTATGGCAATAAGATCGGGATGAGTAGATTCCCGCTCAACGCCGAGTAAATAGCAACACTATGTAAAAATAATTACGATATAAATGTTTCCTTTTACTACTTTAACCAATCATAAAACACATTAATTTTCTTATTTCAGCTCATTTATGTCAAGAAGGTCGGGATATGTAGATTCCCGGGCAACGCCGCGCAGGGTAATCTAAAATAATATAAATTATCATAAGTAATGCCACGAGTGCTTTCCAAATTATCGATAAATTCACGACTCACGAAGTGAGGAGTGAATTTATCTAGAGAATTTGGAAATCAAGAGTGGCATTTGTTAGGACTATTTAACGAATAAAATTAAGCTGTTTACTCACAAATCATTATTTAACTATAGTTATTTTAAAATACTTATATATTTAATGTAAACGGCGATGTTTGAAAACAAATGAGAAGCGATAGGTACGCTTCATCTGCGTCTTTTGTTTTTCACTGCAACCACATCATACTATTTATTGCCAAAGGAACGCAATATTGTGAGAATGCTCTCTAGTGGAGAAAAAATGAAACGCATCAAACTGTATATTAATTCATTTCTGATGCCGTATGATGTAAATATGACAATTATATTTTTCTGGATTGTTACCTGGGAAAAAATACATTTAAGAAAGTGCAAACAATGGTTTCTTTTTTTGGTGGTATAATCAATTGCTACAAATGTTTTTAAATTAACTCCCGCATGCGGCACGTGTTGACAATTAATTGAAGTTGCATGAACGATTGCGCCTGCTATTATTTTAATCTTCATCGCAATTGCACTGTATATACAATCTGGTAGCCGTATTTGTCACAGGCTCAGTCACTGCAAAATAATGGTCAGACCTGTTCAGAATATTAAAAAGGAGGAGCCTTCTTTAATATGGTAATTATAACACTGATAAATATTTCGTGAAACACGACTCTGATTGGTTGTAAAAGAGAAATCATTGAAGCGTGATTGACCATTGAGTCCCATTTGGGGCATGAGTTAGATAGTCATTGTTTTTCCTTTTACTTATTCAACTAAACATAAAAGCACATTCATTTTCATTTATTTAGGCGTAGCAGCGCATGCCCAGTACTAGGTAGTATTAAATAAAAATACGCGTGCTATTGATTATCTACTTAGTATTCGAACGTTTTAATGCAATAGTACATACAGTATTTTTCTGCTGTACGTAGAATTAATATAAGATTGTGGAAAACTAATTGTCAGTTCGTAAAGACGATAGCAGAAATACGTTGGCAATTTTAGGAGAGTAATTTGTTGGTATGAGAGGAAAAAATCTTGAGGTGAGTTTAAACGATAGTGAACTAGCGGACTATATTGCTTCTCTCTTGCGGGACATAATCTCTTAAAACCCTCGGCATCACGTTTCTTATAATCTGTTTGTTTTCCACCTTACGGTTACAAAGTCGATATTCCCGTACACTCAGTTTTTCTACCGATGGTACATTCGTTCAACGAATACATTTTATCACAAACGCATTCCAACTCTGAAATTTTATTGGTTTGTAATGTAGAGTTAACCGATACTGCCAGATACATACGTTCCTATTCTGTTGGATGAATTATTCCCAATAATATCAATTTTCCAAGAAAAGTTGAAGTGAGAATTTATAAGACAATTATTAAATGTACGGTTACATGGAAATGAAATCTGGACCCTAGCTAAACGAGTAATAACTATTGTCGCTAGGGGGACCAGGAATTTTGTTTGACGTTACTTCGGTGTAAGTGAACACACAGATATTATCTAAAATCTCACTTAATAACTTTATTTCTTTCCACATATTATCAGAATTTTTTTAACTTTTCTGGAGAACTAAATTTGTTCTATGCCATTAATAGTTTTTTTTGTCATTTTTCTACCTTGTACATTTTATTTTTCATTAGTTTATCTAGATTAATTAAAAATACATGATAAATTATATTTGTATTGTAGACATACCATGTAATATTTATTTTTATTATATTTGGATATAAGAATAATTTCTGTATTTTTTTAACCTGGTTGAGTTGTAGACAAGGCCTTGAGGCCTTAACTCTGGCAGGTAAAATAAAGCTACTATTATTTGTATTATTAATATTGGAAAGCTAATGGGAGAAGTGGAAGAGGCAGGCCTAGAGAACATTGGATAGATGGAGTGAAGAGAAGTATGGAAGCTAGAGATTTGAGGGAAGAAGATCCTTTAGACAGGAACCTCTGGCGACAAATCACTTTGGCTTGAAGGAGAAACACTGTATTGTGGAATATTCCTAATATAATGTATTATTATTATTATTATTATTATTCTTATTATTATTATTATTCCATTTTCTTCCGAAAAAAATATCAGAAATAATTAATATTACAAAATAGGAACTTATTTCCTGCAGACTTTTTTTTTTCGGTCCAAGTGTTAGTCCTAGTCCACATTTTCGAATGTTTTTACCGTGTTCCCTTTCCTTAATTTATGAAGATATGCTTCACAACCATAGAATATCATAGATAAGATTATAGTTTTATTTTTCATTTTGAGAATTTTCCTCATCATTGAGGGTTTTCTCCAACCAATCTGCATAATTAACACGAGTTTAAAAAAAATACATAAATGACTACGGACTTATAGACTATCAGTTTGTAACGAACATTTACAAATTTCCCTTAATTAAAGTTCTCCGTCGTTCTCTGTCCTCTGTGTCTTCATCTGTCACACCAAATTTCCTCTGATTGTTATTCTTTCAGGTTGTTCTTGATCTTCCTTTTCTGCTCCTTCTTTCAATTTTCCATGCATAGACGGCCTTTGGTAGTCTTCCATCCTGCATTCTTCTTATGTGCCCATACCATACGCGTTCAATCTCATCCATTATGATTCTTTCTGCATTAATCCATTTTCTAATTTCTGTGTTTCTAATTCTTTCCAGTCGAGATCTACTGGCAGATCTTCTCCAAAAGTCCATTGCAACTGCAGTTATTCTATTTCCATGTTGTGTCACTGTCCAAACTTCCGATCCATTTAACATTATAATCTCTAGTATGGACTTATAAATTAGTTGTTTTGTTGTGTTAATGATGTTTTTTACTCGATAATTTACAAAAACGCAATTAAAGTTTTTCCCTTTACCCAAAGAAAACATAAAGAAATATGTCGTAATGTCATACATAGGCCCACTTTCAAATAAAATATCTAAACACTTTAAAAAGTTGAACATTAATGTGGCATTTAAAACTAATAAAACTCTACAAATATAATAAAAAACAATAAAACCACAAAACAAAAAAAGAAAAATTATCAGGTGTATATAAATTGAAGTGTGGCACATGTGACAATGTCTATATAGGACAAACTGGCAGACCTTTTATCTCTCGGATAAAGGAACATATGAGACCATATAACAGAAATTTAGAAAGTTCAAAATATGCTAACCATCTATTCCAATTTAATCATTGTTTCGATCGAAATTTTGAAATTTTACATATTTGTGATAAGGGTAAGAAGTTAGATCTTTTGGAGGCTGTAGAAATTAATAAATTTAAAAGTAGTAAAAAACTGTTAAATTCTCAACTTGATTTGAATGAATCCCCTTTGTTAAATTAAAACATTTAAATAAATATTGTGTATTGTTGCTTAGATCAGTTGGAACACAATTCATAATTTGTTAACATGTCTGAAGAAGGTACAGTGTACCGAAACAGCTGTCACTGAATTATATAATAAATATGAAAATCAAATAAAACTACGTTTTATTTTTATTTAATTAATTAATGTAGAGTTTAACATTCGTATGGCTGTTCTTCCATTACTGATCCTTCTTTGCAGTTCTTTATTTGATGTTCCATTTTTCTCTATAATTGACCCCCAAAACAGAAACTATCGATCTTCTTTATCTTTATCCCATCAATATATAATTCATCTGGGTCATTTGTTAATACTCTGTTTTTTGTTGATATTCGAACCCATTCTGATATGTTGTTGACAACTGATTATATATATCATTATAGTTTTATCTAATATATAAAAATCAATGTTTGATTGTTTGTTTGTATTCAATGCGCGGCCATACCGTTGATCCGATTTTGATGAGGGGGTTTGCAAAATGTTCAGGAGATTCCCGGGATGAACATAGGCTATAAGAGAGTTGTGATACTCAACCCCTTCACCCCTAAAAATCACCCTTTGTAGTGAAAAATGTGAAATAAAGTTCCTATTTTGACGCTTAAATGGCTTACGCTGCCTAAACCATAACAAATACACCAAATTAATCTCCACAGAATTGAATATCTCAAAACGCTCTACAAAAAAGTCTGCGACAGCATATGTTTATCTCTTACGGATAACTCACAATAACCATTTTTGTCTTTCATTGATGCCAAGAAGATATATTTCATCCGATTGAGATGTGGCTTTTTGAAAAATGTTCAGGAGATTTCGGGGATGAACAAAGGCTATAAGGGAGTTGTAATACTCAACCCCTTCACCCCTAAAAATCATCCTTTGTAGTGAAAATTAAATGAAGTCCCTATTTTGACGCTTAAATGGCTTACGCTGCCTAAACCATAACAAATACACCAAATTAATGTACACAGAATTGAACATCTCAAAACACTCTACAAAAAAGTCCGCGACAGCATATGTTTATCTTCTAAGGATAACTCACAATAACCATTTTTGTCTTTCGTTGATGCCAAGAAGATCGGGATAAGCAGATTCCCGGGCAAGTATAGCAGCGCATGGCTGGTGGTAAAAAAACATTAACATTTATTTAGGAGTAGGAGCGCACGCCGGGATTAGCTAGTATTAGATAGAATGATATGTTAAAATAATGGTATTAGATTGTGTTTTAGTATTTTTGAAATTATAGTTGTGTTCCATTGTTCGTTCATCAGATTTTTTACACATATTTTGTAAGATTTGTGGTTGCGATTAATCCAGTTTGGTTTTGAATTCACTCGATAAGTTTAATTTTGTGGGTGAAATCTGTTTTGTATCAGACTATATATTCGGACCCACGAAATCTCTTCTTTATTCTGGAAAAAGGGGATAGAAGGGGTCGCTAGGGTGGGTTTGGGGTCAGGTCAGGTTGGCCAGCTCCAGTATGATATAGAGTTCACAGACCATCGTCACGTACCAACACTGAAATATAAACATCTCCCTTCACTGGTTTATTTAACCATTTGATATCAATATTGTGTGATAACTGCTACTTAATAAAAATACACTCTTCATTCTGTGCTAGTAATTTTTTTAGTAATTTAAATACAGTATCCATTATATCACTTCAAAATCTCTAGTATATAATTGTAACAAAATAGGCATCATGTATAAGAAAGTGCAGGTATAGTAATAATAATAATAATAATAATAATAATAATAATAATAATAATAATAATAATGATTTATTTTAGCTCGCAGAGTTAAGACCATAAGGCCTTCTCTTCCACCCAACCAGCGAATAGTAAAATTATACAAAAATTAGATACATATTACAATTTTAAGATATTAAAATACAGACTAAACAAAATACATTAAATGTAGTAGGACTTTATTAGACAAAAAGTAAGATATTTACAATATTATTTACAAATATGGGTCGCACGGGCAGTAAGCCGTACGTGCTGTTGACAGTCCATTACAATAAAGTAATAATTGGTACTAGTGTAAAGAAAAATAAACAAAAACAGCAATAACATTACAATTACATAAAGAAAACACAATAAAAATATTACAATTAAATAATAACACAATAGCATTATACACTAAAAACATTAACATTACAATTATATAAAGAAAACACAATAATATTACAATTAAGTAATATTACAATTAAGTAATAACATTACAATTACATAAAGAAAACACAATAATAATATTACAATTAAATAATAACACAATATCATTATACACTAAAAACATTAACATTACAATTACATAAAGAAAACACAATAATATTACAAAATACAATAATGATGTGATCTAACACTAGCTAATACTGACAAAAAATATAGAATATAATAAAATTAAAATGATATAAAATAAAGTAAGTAGCTTCCTAGATGATTATTAATGGAATGCTTCTATATAGTTGTTATGCAGTTAATGTTTTCATTGTGTGGAACTTAAGATATTAGTTAATTTGGATTTAAATAATGATAGCGATTGACAGTCCCTGACATGACTGGGAAGTATGACAATTGATACAGAGAAAACAAAAATAAGATTTTATATGGAAAATATCCTTTTAGTAGCAAAATCTGTATAACTAACTAACTCACTGGCAGTGTCGAACTCGTAGGTTCATGGCAGCGTGAACATAATCTCTCCATATATCCCTATACGTAGCTAATGTTTTATAATCATTGCCTGTATAGTCTACTTCCTTAAAATCATGGTTAATTTTATTCTCCCACCTCATTCTTGGTCTACCAACTCGGTGTTTTCCCTCTGGTTTTCCTACAAAAAGTTTTCATGCATCTACGTATTTCATTTACCATTTGTGCCACAAGTCTTGCCCACCAAAGCCTATGAGACTTGACTTACTTACTTACTTACTTACTTACTCACTGGCACTATCGAACCCGTAGGTTCATGGCCGCGCGGACATAAGCTCTCCATACATCCCTATCCTGAGCTAATGCTTTCCAATCATTCCCTGTACAATCTACTTCCCTCAAATCATAGTTAATGTTATTCTCCCACCTCATTCTTGGTCTACCAACAGGGCGTTTTCCTTCTGGCTTTCCTACAAGAAGTTTCCATGCACTTCTTTGATTCCCCATACGTGCAACATGTCCTGCCCATCGCAGTCTACGAGACTTAACTGTTCTTATTATATCTGGCTTCCTATAAAGACCATGTAATTCATTGTTATGTAGTCTTCTCCATTCACCTGTCTGTTCATCTCTCTTTGGTCCAAAAATTTTTCTAAGAACTTTATTCTCATATACACGTAATCTCCTTTCCTCCCTTAAAGTAAGAGCCCATGTTTCGCACCCATATAATATAACTGGTAGAATAATAGTTTTATATATTTTCAGCTTAACGTTTTTTGAAAGGAGTTGGGACATGAAAAGTCTCTGCAATGCATAATAGCACGCATTTCCAGAATTGAGCCTATGTTTAATTTCTTTGCGCATCTCATTCCTATTTGTGATTATTGTTCCTAGGTATTTGAATTCAGCCAATTCCTCAAAATTTCCCTCATTTGTCATTAGCTGTCCATTTCCATTATATACTGAATTTCTACGTGTGACCATATATTTAGTTTTATTGATATTTACTTCCAGTCCTAATTTCTTAGTGTTACTCAATAGTGTGTGCGTGTTGGCCTTTAGTATCTCCTCGCTATCGGCCAGTAGTACTACACATCATCAGCATAAACTAACAGCTTATTTGTTCTTATTATATCTGGTTTCCTATAAAGATCATGTAGCTCACTGTTATGTAGTCTTCTCCATTCGTCTGTCTTTTCAACTTTCTTTGGTTCGATAATATTCCTAAAAACTTTATTCTCAATTACTCTAATATTTTCTCCTCTCTTATAGTAACAGTGTATGGATTGAAGAATACTGGAAAGAGTAAATTTATTAGATTAGATTAGATTTATTTAGCCTGGTGGAGTTAAGACCATGTGGCCTTCTCTTCCACTCATCAGGGCAAACATATATTACATCAGAATATAACAATTTGAATTAACTCTAATATTAAATACTAAGTAAAAATTTGATCAAAAAGATAATATCTAATATATTACGATCTATAATGCAACCAGTTAATGTTAGTTAAAATTAAGACTAAAACTAATAATAAAATGTATACAAGCAAGACATATTAAATTCTCCCTGTCTAATGTTTATAAAAAACAAAGAAAAATAATGAGATATAGAAAACGAATTTTACGATTATACAATATTTAAAACAAAACAAAAGAAAATATTTGTTAATCTTAATATTATTTTCATAAATAATTGAATTTATTAATGGTTAAAAGAATACTATCAGTGAGGTGTATAAGTTAGTTTGTTATTGAATAATTCTTTAGTTTGGTTTTGAAGGATGTTATAGTTACATATTTGGAAGTAGTAGATATATCAAATATAATTATTTATTTAAATAAAATCATGGGAATAATAAATTCAGCAATGAAACCTTCTCTAGTCCAGAAAGATACCAGAGTACGGTTATACAAAACCTTAAGACTTGCACTTTGCTACGACAGTGAGGCATAGACTCTGAGAAAGGAGAGCAGACCAGGATAACTTCTAGTAAAATCAGATTCTAGAGATATACAGCTGGGTCTAGGAAATGTAAGATTAAGGGATTGAAAATTGAAAATTATTACTTACATACTCTATTAATTGCAGATGATCATGTTATTATTGCACAAGTTATAGATGATTTATCAAATATGATTAGGAAATTAATCTAGTAATACGAAAAATTAGTTTTAGAAATTAAATATCTAAGTCAATATTGATAACTATTTAACTCATGCGCCAGATGGGAGTGAATGACCAATCACATTTCAATGATTTTTGATTTACAATCAATCACAATACTGTTTCGCCTAGAATTTACCAACTAACGTTTATCATATTAAAGAAAGCACCTCCTTTTTAACATTCTGAATAGGTCATAGCATTATTTTGCAGTGACTGACTCCCTAAGAAATACGGCTACCAGATTGTATATATAGTGCATGAATGTCAACACATACCGCATGCGGGAGTTAATATAAAAACATTTGTAGCAATTGATTATACCGCCAAAAAAAAAAAAACACTTTATGCTTTCTCAAATGTATTTTTTCCCAGGTAATAACATTCCACAAAAATATAATTGTCATAGGACATCATAAATTAATTAATATATAGTTTGATGTGTTTCATTTTTTCTCCACTAGAGTGCATTCTTACAATATTGCGTTCCTTTGGCAATAAATAATATGATCTGGTTGCAGTGATAAACAAAAGAAGCAGATGAAGCGTACAAATCGTTTCTCATTTGTTTTCAAACATCGCCGTTTACATTTAATATATAAATATTTTAAAATAACTATATTTAAATAATGGTTTGTGAGTAAACAGCTTAATTTTATTCGTTAAATATTCCTAACAAATTACTTATGAATAATATCTTACAGGACTAAATTACATTAAACATTTCAATAAATTTAGATATGCAGGATCAAACTTAGAAGATGAAAAAGAATATTCATCACAATTAAAATAAATAATAGTAGATGGGCGGAGAGTAATTGACAAGCTAAACTCAGTATTGTGGAGAAAAACATTATTTACAGAACGTATTTATAAGGTCATTGCAGATAGTATTATGTTACATGTATCAGAGACATGGGCAAACACTGAGCAACGAAAAATAACCTTTTTTTATCCCACAAAGAAAAATATGTGATTCTGATAGTAGTTTTTCTCCTGAATTCAAATATGATATCGGTTTTTCTCCATCACGCGAGGTTTCCAAGAGAGATGCATTTATAATTTCAAACACTTTAATATTTTCTACATTCGTAACTACACAATTTTACCCTGACATCTCTTTTCCATAGCTGAAACCATTTGAGTTAGCTCATTTGGTTTTATTTTACAATGGACAAATGGACGAAAAAAGTTTATTAAAAGGCAATTATTTAAATCTATTAATTGAAATTGAAATAAAAAAACTGTGGTTGATGGAGAAATTCCGAATACTTATTTGAAAACACGATAAAAACTGCATTAAGTACAACTATTGGTACTCATGAGACAAAAATCATGTTGACCTGTGTTACTAGTAACAGAGATGGATTACTGGAGAAGATCATGGCGGAAGTCCAGGTAAAAAAAATGATATTTTGAAAATTATGAAAGATAATCGAAGAGAGACTGTGAAGATGGTACTGACATCTCAAGAGGATGACATTTCATAGAATCCCTAAGAATATCGTGGAGTGGAAAATATATGGTATTATAAGAAAAAGAAGACCTAAAAAAGGTTGTATGGTTGTATGGACGGTGTGAGAAGAAGTATGAGTGAACTGGGAGTTACAGATGAGGATTTCCAGGACCACTACAAGTAGAGAAGCCGAATTTCATGAGGGTGACGGAAAACACTGTATTGTGGTTAAATTCCGAAAAAAAAAAAAACTAATATAAAAACTAAATTTTCATAAAAATCCTAGATGTAGAAGTTTTCGGACACTTTTGAAATCCAGAATGGGTTGAAGCAAGGAGATGCACTATCTCCTCTATTATTTAATGTTTTACTAGAGCATGTCATTAAATCTTTAGAGAGCGAGGAAGGCTTACAACTCAATGGTATTAATAAACTGTTAGTTTATGCTGATGATGTAGTATTGTTGGCCGATTGCGAGGAGATACTAAAGGACAACACGCACACAGTATTGAGTAACACTAAGAAATTAGGACTGGAAGTAAATATCAATAAAACTAAATATATGGTCACACATAGAAATTCATTATATAATGGAAATGGACAGCTAATGACAAATGAGGAAAATTTTGAGGAAGTGACTGAATTCAAATACCTAGGAACAATAATCACAAATAGGAATGAGATGCACAAAGAAATTAAACATAGGCTCAATTCTGGAAATGCGTGCTATTATGCATTGCAGAGAATTTTGATGTCCCAACACCTTTTAAAACACGTTAAACTGAAAATATATAAAACTATTATTCGACCAGTTATATTATATGGATGCGAAACATGGACTCTTACTTTAAGGGAGGAAAGGAGATTACACGTATTTGAGAATAAAGACTCATGAACATTTTTGGACCAAAGAGAGATGAACAGACAGGTGAATGGAGAAGACTACATAACAATGAACTACATGGTCTTTATAGGAAGCGAGATATAATAAGAACAGTTAAGTCTCGTAGACTGCGATGGGCAGGACATGTTGCACGTATGGGGAATGAAACACTTGCATAGAAGCTTCTTGTAGGAAAGCCAGACGGTAAACGCCCAGTTGGTAGACCAAGAATGAGGTGGGAGAATAACATTAACTATGATTTGAGGGAAGTAGATTATACAGAGAATGATTGGAAAGCATTAGCTCAGGATAGGGATGTATGGAGAGCTTATGTCCGCGCGGCCATGAACCTACGGGTTCGATAGTGCCAATGAGTAAGTAAGTAAGAAATAACTTACAGTAACACATGATTTTGTTTTCACTCCAGTCCGATACATTTAAATAATTGGCACTTGAAATTAGTGTTTCGGCTTTATAATGGTTAATGGTTTTGTTTGATAACACACAATGCATGGTAGTATTCGAATTAGGCATATGTTAATTCTATTATGAATTTTTATTCTTTACAATTTGAGCTGAAATGTAGGTATCTTTTCTGGAACGTTACAGAAAAGAACAAGGAAGAGAGGTGGTTTGTTCAGAATTCATGAAATCTGTTACGATCTCTGCATTTCGAGCTCAATTCCATTACGATAAATTTATAGTTTACATAAAAAATATGGATTCGCGTCAAGTTTCCTAGACTGTAAAATTGTACGTGATTGTTGGAATACTTCCAAAACAATGATACGGAATTTTTCTCTTTATGAAATCTGCTTCTTATATTGTCTCGGTGGTTTATGAATCATCCAAAAATCTACAAAATAGTAGGGCCTACTGATACATAAGTCTAAAAACATAATTTCAGAGGCTGCCAAACTATAACCTATTTCAGAAACAAACCGAATAATGTTTTACCAACAAACTAACACAAAAATCACACTAAAAGTATTACTTTCACAATAATTTACTTTTATTTTATTTAATAAAAATACGAGTAGTTGAATATTTGAATCTAATGTCGGATGTTGTATACTAACCGTCGCAAAAAAATGTCAATGTAATATCTTATGCCACTGGTGCACTAAACGCTTTTAAACACGTTTAAAACATTTTGCAACACTTTTAAACACGTTTTAAACATCTTCCAATGTTGCAACGATATTTTTTTTTATATTTATATATTTACGTAAAACATGGTCGTCCTACATTCTTGCTTGCTACTTTCTGCTATTTTCCCTCCTCTTCCTATGTTGTTCCAGCGTTGCCACCATCAACAACCCAAAATTCTCCAGATGTTGCCAACATCACTTCCACGTTCCCTGGATTTCACCTACGTTAGAGTAATTGATTTGTGTTACAGTAATTGATTTAGGTTTGGTTAGCTTTTAGATTCCTTGCTTTTTAAATGTGATTTGATACGTAAAATAAATTACCTCTTCATATCTGTTATTCTATGAAAAATTCAAAATGTCGGACGGTTACCACGTAAAATCATATTTCCACTAGTTCATTTCGTGTTAATTATACATATTTAGACAAGTTCTGGGAATTTTGTGTCAATGTTGGTCATTCTGATTTCACATACATATACCGCCAACTGCTGGAGGTTGCATTTATCTACCTGGGATAATTGGAGCACTAGCGCATGCGCACTGCGATTCTATAGAATTAAATTCGGTAATCTTTTGTTAACATTTATGTATAGTAGAGGAATGTGTTTTGGCCTTCACCCTTATCGTGATCTCAAGTACCGTTATCTTTTGTTTGTTTTGAATGTCTGAAAATATACAATATCATTTACGCTAACTTAAATCTGGTGTCTTGGGAAATTAATTGAACATTTAAATATGAAGCGAATGGGTTAAGGAAACATTCTTATGGTCAGACCGGGAACTTCGTGAACAGTAGTCAGAATTTTGACCACTATCCCATGAGGCCGATTATATATATTAGTTTTAATTTTAATTGCATTTAAATTTATTTTGTTATTAAATCTTACATTTATTATTGCTTAGTTCGGCCAGATAATCGTTTAGGATTTTTTTTATTTCGAATGTAACATAATATGTGTGTGAGTGGAAGAGAAGGTCACATGACTTGAACTCCATCAGGCTAAAAAAAATAAATATAATAATAATAATAATAATAATAATAATAATAATAATAATAATAATAATAATAATAATAATAATAATAATAATAATAATAATAAAAATGGGGATACTTGTGTAAATATTCCCCTGTAATATATTATAATGCGTTAACAGCATAGTAAACAAATTTAACGTTATTCATAAACTTATTATTTAACCCATTCGCCTCAGAAGACGAGGTAGACTCGCCGGCAGTTAAATGACCTTCAATCCAGAAGCCGAGGTACACTCGCTTAACTCTGCTGTTATATATTTTGCAATATTTTGTACATCTCTTGGCAGAATAATCTTTTGTCAACATTTATGAATAGTGGAGGAATGTGTTTTTGCCTGCACCCTTATTGTGATCTCAAATACCGTTATCTTTTGTTTGTTTTAAATGTCTGAAAATATACAATATAATTTACAGTAACTTAAATTCAGTTTCTGGGGAAATGCATTCAGAATTTAAACCTTGGCAAGGACGACTGAGAATAGAATACCAAAAGCAGCTACAACTGTTCACCACGAGGAAGAAGAAGCTTGGGAAGACCAAGGAAAAGATGGAAAGAGCAGCAATTTGGAGCCGGAACAGGCTACTAAATAAGCCTAAACCGTGAAGAAGAAGATGAATGAATTTAAACCTGAAGTGAATGGGTTAAAGATTAACACTAATATTAAATATTAAATGAAAATTTGACCAATAAAGTAATATCTATTAGAAAAGATCGATACCATACTGATGTGAATTATACGTAGGGTTGTTTCCGATCTCTGATAACGATTTGCCAAGTAGATTGTAACGTTGGAGTATGAGTAATCAGGACAGGAGCGTGCGAGGTGATCAAACCAGTCAGTGTGCTGCTTCTGTTACACTCGCACGCGTGTTGCTCTCATAATGCTTAAGGAGAAAGACCCGTTTTGGGAAGGGTACATTACTGCCCTTTCCGACGCTACTTATAGTTAATCCGCGATTATTGGGGCTTGCTAAAACGTTATTTTGTGGTGTCAAAGTGTGGAATTAGCTCAGTGCTTAATAAAAAGGGAAAGGGTGCTTGGGATTAATTCCAAAAGGAAAAGAAACGGGCAAATCCACGACCTGCTACTACCCACACCCCAGATGTAATCAGAAAGGTCAAGGTCCTTATCTCTGGTGGTAACCCTGCCGCACAAAGGGTGATTGCGAACAGATTGGGAATATCCCTTACAACTGTAAACACCAGAATAAACACAGATTCAAACATGGAGAAGCGCTACAAAAGCAGGGTTCATAAATTGTTGCCACGTCACATTGCCGAATGCCGCACCAACAGAAGGAAACTATGAAAAAGCACCTGGCAGGAGAAAAATGGAAATTTTTGGTCACCACTTGATGAAGCATATGTTTATCTAGGAGATTGCAATAAACGCCGGGCAATTTACTATTGAGAAAGGGGTGAAAAAAATTTTCAAAAGTGGTATGCTGAATGCAGAAAAAGTTTCTCCAATCGATTTATGGTCATCGCGGGATATTGCTACAATGAAAAACTGACCATTCGTAGAGTAGCTAAAAAGGCCAAAATAAACTCCCAGTACTACCAGGAAGAAGTTCTCACCCCAATTTACCCGACTGAAATCCCAGCTCTCTATGGTACATACAAAAACCAAGTCTGGGTGCACCAAGACAAGGCCTACAGTCACACTTCGGGTTCAACCCTGACATTCCTGGAGAAATGGAGCAGGAAACTGGAAATACATGCTATTCCATTCAGCAACATCCCAGTGAAGTCTCCTCATGCATCACCGATGGACTTTGTGACTTTGGACTCTTCAAAAGGACACTGGGAGACAGGCTTCCTCGGACAATAGACGCTCTCTGGAAAGCATATAAAGAGGAGTGGAAACTTCTAGACATGGCTGTGCTGCGTAAGAGTCTTCTGCAGCGGAAACTCCGATGCCGAACCATAGCTCGGGTGAAGAGCCATCAATTAGAGTTTGCTCGATGGTGGAGACACGGATTTTCTTAAGGTGAAACTTACAAATCATTTGTTATCAGAGATCAGAAAGAACCCTCCGTAATTGATAATAAGGTAAAAGCGCTAATAAAATGTACATACTTACTTACTTACTTATTGGCACTATAGGCGTTGCGTTGTGTTGTGTTATTATATTCTTCTTGTATTCTGTAAGCCTATGTTTTCCCTTTACAGACATTTAGGCGCTCTCCCCCTACAGGGAAGAATTTGAACCATGCTAATTTACTTACACTTGTTTTCTTATAGATGTCATTTGAGTGGTCCGTGGTCAGCGTTCCGTCTCATACTGACATCTAGGAAACCAAGAACCAAGGTAGTAGGCCTACTAGGACGGGAAAATTCGGTAAATTTTGCTTAGAGGCCTTTCATTCAGGCTTAAGGATCTTTTACGAGCCTGAAAATCTTCAGACTCGTGACCCAGGGCTTAAAGTCCCTCCAGGAGGACTTGCTCCTTGGATTTTTCCATCCTAAAAAATCCATCGACCCCGGCCGGGTTTGAATCCGCGACCCTCTGGACCAGAGTCAAGGAGCATAATCACTAGTCCACCGCGGCCGATATATTATATAAATAACAAAAAAAAAAAACGGAAAGAAGAAGAAATATCAAGAACAAAACAAAAGAGAAATTGTAACCCATCAAATTAAAGTCAAAGCAAATTAATAATAGGCCTAATCCATTTCCAAATATATATATATATATATGATAATAAATCATCCAGTACAATGTCAAATAAAATAAAATACAATTTAAAACTAGCAATATCTAATACAATATAAAGTGAGATAATAAATGAGGTGACGTGTTATGGCCGAATTACTATCAATGGGCGAACACTAGTTTTATATAAAAGGGATAAGAAATGGAAAGCGCTATGATCTCGTGATTGATGCAATGATAGTTGTTGCAGGGACGGTGTAACATGATCAAATTTACGAATACCACAAATAAAACGCGCTCAAGAAAAGTACAAGGGATGAAAAAAATATTACATTATTTACGATGGAATGATGTATATGTATTCTAACACTTCTGGCGAACTGTCCCTGTTTACTGGAGAGTTTTATTACAGCATTTGTCTCTTTTTTCCCAAGAGTATCAGGAATGTAATGAGAAAGTTTTTAGGCCATAACTTTAGCGCCTGCTTCCACATAAGCTCATAAGGGATTCGTGTTTAAATGACAAATAATGTTGTGGCATTATCTAGTGTGCATCAGGTAGAGCTAACGCAATGTGTTCCCTCAAGCATATCAAATCGATATTAACATGTCATATGGCCCTTAGAGACATTCAACTGCAGGCATGTACTCTAACTGGATATTCTATCCCTGTCAAAGAAGACTTTGCATCAAACATTTATAAATCAATAAACCGGTAATAACAACATGTCGGATACTCTATGTACCGACATAATTAACAAAACTCCTCAAATAGCCTAAAAATCCCTTTAACATTACTTCATGAAGTAAGACATTTTCCCTGATCATACGGAAAAACCTTCACTGTGCTTACAAAGAGGCCTAAAACAAGTTTGGGGAAAATAGTCATATATATACAGAGTGTTTGAGAATACGTATTACAGTCTTTTAGAGGTTATAGAGAGAACTTAGTAGATGAAGTTTGGATAAGGAACCCATGTCCGGAAACGTACCATTTCGATGTAAATTAAGTTTTTGCGCGATACTGCGTTTTGTCGTACTTACAGCAATGACGACCACGACTGAAAGTTCAACTTCCTATATTTCGTGGTTGCATACCTAAATAACTGTACTGTAACATTACATATTACAAACCTCGTGCGGGAAGTAAAACCACTGCCCTTTATGTATACTACGTACAATGTATGTATAAAAATATGTCCAAAAGGTAGTGTTAATATACATTATACAAAACAAATCACTGCATTTTAAATTAACTGAACTTTATTTGAAACAATATAAAACAATTAAATTCGTACTTGCCGCCATTTTATCACTGATTGGTGTCACTGCCTGCTATAGTCTCAACTAATAAACATTTCGCAGGTTGTTAACGTTAGTCAGTTGTTTGTAATGAACCCAAATATTTCAACCAGAGATGTTAATATTTTACTATTATTTATTATTAATTAAATATAAATAAAACGTAGTTTTATTTTGATTTTCATATTTATTATATAATTCAGTGACAGCTGTTTCGGTACACTGTACCTTCTTCAGACATGTTAACAAATTAATTTGTTTCGGTACACTGAATTATATAATAAATATGAAAATCAAATAAAACTACGTTTTATTTTTATTTAATTAATAAATATGGATTTTCATCACGAACTCAATTGATTATTATTTATTATTTTTAAACGCCATCGCTCAGAAAATAAAATACAACTCATGTTTATGAAGTGTTTTACAGAATATCGGAAATTAAAAACCTCGATATCGCTTGGTTTTTAAACATTTCCTCGCTTCTGTAAAAACCACTTTCGAACCTCGCATCGTAATATACCATCGAAGTTCGAAACAAAATGGACTCTTGTGTTTCAGAATAAGTATCACAGACTTCTAGGGGTTGTACTGCACCTGTCGAGTGGGAGGAAGATCCTCTTGCACGAATTCTGGCGACAGCAGAAATTATTGAGCACGCACCAGGCCTTGTAGGGCGTGTGTATGAAAACATGCGTCGTACGTACACTTTGTGCAACGAATAACAGGGTCTCCACGTGGAAACCATATTGTAATACAACTCCTAAACTCTGTAATACCTATTCTGAAACACAAGACACACGATATCAGCCCATTGTGTTTCAATCTTCAAACCTATTTTATAATGAAATGGTACGTTTCCGGACATGGATTCCTTATCAAACTTTATCTATTAAGTCCCATCTACTACCCCTAGAAGTCTGTAATACTTATTCTGAAACATCCTATATATATATATATATGTGTGTGTGTGTGTGTGTGTGTGTGTGTGTGTGTGTGTGTAAGGGCTCGTTTGGTTTAGGCCTAAGTTGGTGACATGAGAATTTCTAAAAATTACCGACGATTATGATATGCGATTATGTCCAATGTGCGAGGGCATTGAAGACGAAATACATAATATTTTATATTATACTATCCATCCATCCATCCGTAGTAATTCTGCCCGAAGGCAGGTCCTTCACTGCAATCATAGCATTTTCATGCTATGCTTGCAGCTTTACTAGGGAATTGTGTAGGTGTGGTAGCTTCCCGTTGCTTTCCACACTGGTGAAGGGTGATGATGATAATGATAAAGATTATGATGATGGCCATATGATTTCGGGGACCATTTGGGCCTCAAAGTTTTCCTGACATTTGTCTTACAGGTGAGGAAAAACCCCGATAAAAACCTCACTCAGAAAAACTGCCCCGACCGGGGATCGAACCCGGGCCCGCTGCGTGACAAGGCAGCACGCTACCTCGAGACCACAGAGGTGGACATATTATACTTATATTATATATTATATTGTATTGTATTTTATTGTATTGATTATATTGTATCATATTGTATTAATTTATATTATATTATATTATATTTATTATATTACATTACTTTACATTACATTACATTAGTACATTACATTATATTACATTACACTATGCTATTACTATTACTATATTATACTATATTATATATTACATTACATTACATTATCGCGCAAGGCACCTCGCACCGTACCACGTAACGCACAACACCACGCACCTCACCGCGCACCTCACCCCGCAACGTACATCGCACCGCACCTCGCACCGCACCGCGCACCTCACCGCGCAACGTACATCTCACCGCACCGCGCACCTCACCTCGCACAGCACCGCGCACCGCAACTCGCACCGCAACGCACTGAGCAACCCGCCGCGCAACGCACCGCGCACCTCGCCGCGCACCGCACCGCGCACCGTATCGCGCACAGTACCGCGCACCGCACTTTGTACCGCGCACCGCACCGCGCACCACACCTCTCACCTCACAGCGCACCGCATCGCTCACCGCACCTCGCTACGCATTACATTACATTACATTTCATTATACTATTCCTATTACTAATATTATTAATATATTATATTATATTATATTATATACACACTTTAATTATTTAGGTAATAATATATCACAGTTTCATAATCAAAAAGATGTGGAAACAAATTTAGAAAAATATAACAGATTAAATGGTATAATTAGGAGAAATTTTGGAAAACAAATGAGGAAAGAAATCCAATTGAGATTTCATAATGCCATAGCCAAACCTGCTCTACTATACGGAAGTGAATGCTGGACACTTCGAGCAAAAGATAAATCCCGCATTAATAGTTCACAAATGAGATTCCTCCGATCACTAACAGGAGTAACATTAAGGGATAGAATGAAAAGTGATGAGATAAGGATGCAGTGGAATAGTAGGGAAATGGTTGAACATATACAAAATTATCAGATTAAATGGTTCCAACACGTCCAGAGAATGTCAAATTCCCGTTTACCAAAGATGATTTACCACCTCAACCCTAATGGCAAAAGAGACCTCGGAAGACCCTTCAACCGATGGAAGGATCAGTTTTTGTAGTCGCAGAACGGGCATCATCACCCAATACTGCATTCGGAAGAAGAAGAAGAAGATATATTATATTATATTATAACTCCGCCATTGCCGGCCCCAAGCCCGGACGAGAAAGGAGGAGGGGGAGGAGTAACACCTCGTAAAAAAACCTTGGTTCAGCTGGCCCGGCTGATAGTACCATGTGAGGGCCCATTACCAGGGAACGGTGAAGACCTAACGGCAATGAAGGCGGAGAGAGATACCCTTAATACAGCAGATTTGGCGGAAGAGGCACCCTACCCTCACTCAGGGAAAGAGAGAGGAACCGCTGCCTTGCGGAGAAGGAGAAACTTCAAAGGCTAAGGGAGCATCCCCTACAGAAAAGCATGCCTGTCCAAGAGGCATTGAGGTGGCAACCCCACCACTGGACTTACCCAACTATAGGCTGGTAACCTATAATGGGGAAAACTTTAAATACTCGAAAGACTACAAGAAATAAGCAGGCTGATAATAAAACTATGACGACAGGCAAAGAACAAAGCATTTATCAACCGATGGAAAGATCAGTTTTTGTAGTCGCAGACCGGGCATCATCACCCAATACTGCATTCGGAAGAAGAAGAAGAAGAAGATATTATATTATATTATATTATACTATATTATATTATACTATATTATACTAATATTATATTATATTACATTATATTATATTATATTATATTATATTATATTATATTATATTATATTATATTATATTATATTATATTATATTATATTATATTATATTATATTATATTATATTATATTATATTATATTATATTATATTATATTATATTATATTATATTATATTATATTATATTATATTATATTATATTTATTACATTACATTACATTACATTATCGCGCACCGCACCTCGCATCGCACCTCACCGCACCTCGCACCGCACCTCACCGCGCACCTCACCGCGCAACGTACATCGCACCGCACCTCGCATCGCACCTCGCACCGCACCTCACCTCGCACCTCACCGCGCACCACACCGCAAACCGCACCCCACATCGCACCGCACACCTCAACGCGCACCGCTCCGCCCATCTCACCGCACACCGCACCGCGCACCTCACCTCGCACCGCCCCGCGCAATGGACCTCGAACCGCACCTCGCACCGCACCTCACCGCGCACCTCACCGCGCAACGTACATCGCACCGCACCTCGCATCGCACCTCGCACCGCACCTCACCGCGCACCTCACCGCGCACCTCACCGCGCACTTCACCGCACACCTCACCGCGCACCTCACCGCGCACTTCACCGCACACCTCACCGCGCATCGCACCGCAACGCACCGCGCACCTCACCGAGCACCGCAACGCAACGCACCGCGCACCTCAACGCGCACCGCTCCGCCCACCTCCAACCGCGCACCGCACCACGCACCGCTTCGCACCGCGCACCTCACCTCGCACCGCACCGTGCAACGGACCTCGAACTTCACCGCGCACCGCATTATATTACCACATTATACTATATTATATATTATATTATGTTATATTATATTATATTACGTTATATTATATTATATTATACTATATTATACTATATATAATATTATATTAAATTATATTATATTATACTCTATTATATTATATTATATTATATTATATTATATTATATTATATTATATTATATTATATTATATTATATTATATTATATTATGTTATTTATGTTATGATTATGTTATGTTTGTTATGTTATGTTATGTTATGTTATGTTATGTTATTTTATGTTCTTTTGTTTTTTTGTTCTGTTCTGTTATGTTTCTTATCTTATCTTATGTTATGTTATATTATATTAATTATGTTCTATTATATTGTGTTATTTATTATTATTATTTGTTATATTATATTATTTTATATTATATATATTTATTACATTGCATTACATTGCATTACATTACATTACATTACATTACATTACATTACATTACATTGCATTGCATCACATTACATTACATTACATTACATTACATTACATTACATTACACTACATTATCGCGCAACGCACCTCGCAACGCACCTCGCACCGCACCTCGCACCGCACCTCGCATCGCACCTCGCACCGCACCTCGCACCGCAACTCGCACCGCAACTCACCGCGCAACGTTCATCGCACCGCACCTCGCACCACACCGCGCACCGCAACGCACCGCGCAACGTTCATCGCACCGCACCTCGCACCGCACCGCGCACCGCGCACCTCAACGCGCACCGCTCCGCCCACCTCAGCACGCACCGCTTCGCACCGCGCACCACACCTCTAACCGCACCGCGCAACGGACCTCGAACCCCAACACGCACCGCACCGAATCGCGCACCTCACCGCGCACCGCACCGCAACACTTACCGCGCACCGCACCGCAACACTTACCGCGCACCGCAACACTCACCGCGCACCGCACCTTAGACCGCGCACCGCGCAATGCGCACCACACCTCGCACCTCACAGCGCACCCCACCGCGAACCGCACAGCGCACCGTACCGCGCACCACACCGCGCTCCGCAGCGCACACCTCGCACCGCACCGCGCACCGAAGAGCGCACAGCACCGCGCACCGAACAGCGCACCTCGCACCGCATTACAATACATTACATTTCATTATACTATTTCTATTACTAATATTATTACTATATTATATATTATATTATATTATATTATATTACATTACATTACATTACATTACATTATATTATATTATATTATATTATATTATATTATATTATATTATATTATATTATATTATATTATATTATATTATATTATATTATATTATATTATATTATATTATATTATATTATATAATATTATATTCTATTCATATTATATTATATTATTATATTGTAACTTGTATTGTATTATATTATATTATATTAATTATATATAGTTCTTCTAGTCCTATTATCTTATTCTCTTCTCTTCTCTTCCTTCTCTTCTCTTCTCTTCTCTTCTCTTCTCTTCTCTTCTCTTCTCTTTCTTCTCTTCTCTTCTCTTCTCTTCTCTTCTCTTCTCATCTTCCTCTTCTCTTCTCTTCTCTTCTCTTCTCTTCTCTTCTCTTCTCTTCTCTTCTCTTCTCTTCTCTTCTCTTCTCTTTCTCCTTCTCTTCTCTTCTCTTTCTCTTCCTCTTCTCTTCTCTTCTCTTCTCTTTTCTCCTCTCTTCTCTTCTTCTCTTCTCTTCTCTTGTCTTGTCTTGTCTTGTCTTCTCTCTTCTCTTCTCTTCTCTTCTCTTCTCTCTCTCTTCTCTTTTCTCTTCTCTTCTCTTCTCTTCTCTTCTCTTCTCTTCTCTTACCTTCTCTTCTCTCTCTCTTCTCTTCTCTTCTCTTCTCTTCTCCTTCTCTTCCCTTCCCTTCCCTTCCCCTTCCCTTCCCTTCCCTTCCCTTCCCTTCCCTTCCCTTCCCTCCCTTCCCTTCCCCTTCCCTTCCCTTCCCTTCCCTTCCCTTCCCTTCCCTTCCCTTCCCTTCCCTTCCCTTCCCTTCCCTTCCCTTCCCCTTCCATTATATTACATTATATTATATTATAATTATTTATATTATACTTATATTATATTTATTTATGTATATATATTAGGAAAAAAATACGATTTGGACAATTGGAGGCGTCAGTTGTTGCCAGAAATATATAAATATTTTAAAATAACTATAGTTAAATAATGATTTGTGAGTAAACAGCTTAATTTTATTCGTTAAATAGTCCTAACAAATGCCACTCTTGATTTCCAAATTCTCTAGATAAATCACTCCTCACTTCGTGAGTCGTGAATTTATCGATAATTTGGAAATCACTCGTGGCATTACTTATGAGAATTTGGAAATCATGAGTGGCATTTGTTAGGACTATTTAACGAATAAAATTAAGCTGTTTACCCACAAATCATTATTTAACTATATTTATTTTAAAATATTTATGTATTTAATGTAAACGGCGATGTTTGAAAACAAATGAGAAATGATTGGTACGCTTCAATTGCTTCTTTTGTTTATCACTGCAACCAGATCATACTATTTATTGCCAAAGGAACGCAATATTGTAAGAATGCTCTCTAGTGGAGAAAAAATGAAACACACCAAACTGTATATTAATTCATTTCTGATGTCGTATGATGTAAATATGACAATTATATTTTTCTGGATTATTACCTGGGAAAAAATACGTTTAAGAAAGTGCAAACAGTGGTTTCTTTTTTTGGTGGTATAATCAATTGCTACAAATGTTTTTATATTAACTCCTGCAAGCGCTATGTGTTGACATCCATGCACTATATATACAATCTGGTAGCCGTATTTCTTACTGAATCAGTTACTGCAAAATAATGGTCAGACCTGTTCAGAATATTAAAAAGGAGGAGCTTTCTTTAATATGGTAAATTTAATATTGATAAATATTTGGTGAAACACGACTGTGATTGGTTGTAAAACAGAAATCAACGTGATTGGTCATTGACTCCCATTTGGGGCATGAGGTAAATAGTCAATGAAATCGTTATAGATTGGCAGCTATGAGTAATCTGACATCCCATGTTCCGAAAACTAATTTTTCTGATATTCCTAACCTTTTGTCTGTATTAGCGTCGAGTCGTCTTCGATTTACCTTAATTCTTCCGGCTAAAATGAATAAATATTTTATTATCATTGCCATTATTTTTTCTGCAAGACATCTTAAAAACTGCTTGTGAGTTCAAAGCGACGACAGAATGACTGTAGATACAACTAATGGATATTTGAAAATGTGGATGATTGGTGGAATATATAGGGATTTTAAGTTTAAATTAAGTTTTAAAAGTTTTCAGAACTTAATGAGATTCCCAAGTAACTAAAAAAAACTTACTCTCAATAAATAAGATACAAGTTCCTTTTTTTCTTCTTTTCTCTCTCTCTCCCTCTGTCTCTTAAAAAAAGAAAATCTGTTTAGCCATCTCCATGATGATTTACTGTTTTACTGAACTTTTACTTGTCACTTCCATGTTTAAATGCAACATTATAATTTTCTTTTGCGCGATAGTGCGTTTTGTCGTACTTACAGCAATGACGACCATGATTGAAATTTCAACTTCCTACATTTCGGGGTTACCAACCTAAATAACTATACTGTAATAAAAATAACTACTGTAATACTACATATTACGAACACGCGTGTGGGAAGTAAAACCACTACCCTCTATGTATAAAATAAAGTGATCCCACAACAGGCCCGGAGGCCCCTGGGATAGTAGGAGGTTAAGGCTCCCACTTTTTGTCAGCCGGGTTTCAGCCCTGCGTGACGGCCGCCTTTACCACCAGAACAAGCGTCTGGTACTCATTTCCGTTAGAGGCTGAGTCGACCCCAGGGTCATGGTGCCGCCAGAGGGTTTGGGTCAGTTTAAAAATCCTGACCCCAACGGGACTTGAACCCTCTACCCTCCGGCTTGTAGCTCAGTGCCTTAACCACTACGCTACGGCGTGCCCCTACCCTCTATGTATACCACATACAATGTACATATAGAACATATCCAAAAGCTAGTGTTAATATACGTTATACGAAACAAAACAGTGCATTTTAAGTGAACTGAACTTTATTTGAAACAATATAAAACAGTAAATTCGTACTTGCCGTCATTTTATTACTAAATTGGTCTCACGGCCTCCTGTTGTTTCAATTAATAAACATTGCCCACACTGTTAACTTTAGTCATTTGTTTATAATGAACGCAAATATTTCCAACATATTGGAATATGAACAATTTTTTTACACAATATAAAGGGTGTATCAAAATTACTAGCGCAAACTGTAACGGTTTAAAGTATACGATAATAGAAGCAAAAAAAGCTTCTATACCCTATTCGCTTTTTAAGTGATCCTCGTCAAAACAAGACCACGTGATCTGCTCGTTTTTCATTGATAATGGACACTGACGTACGATGTAGAAGCAATAAGTACGCGAAAAAGTAGTTCCCTTCATAATATTAAAAATATGTCCTATGAATATTCTTGTTATTCTTCGTGAATGAATATAATAATATTCAAAACATAAAAAAATATTCTAAAATATTCCTAATAAATAATTTCAACTTAAAATACTTTATTACGTATGGGTGATGCATTTGAGTCATGCTTTAGTCGATTATCATGAAATAAAATGGCGGAAAGTATCGAGTCTTCTTGTTACTGTGTCGTCATCTCCCTGTCAAAAGTGACAGTAATTGTGACGCGAATGGCGGAAGGATATTGCTTCTACAACGTTTGTCGGTGTCCATAACCAATGAAAAGCGAGCAGGTCACATGGTTTTGTTTTGACGAGGATCACTTGAATAGTGAACAGAGTTTAGTAAACATGGTTCCGAAAACGAGTCATGTGAGAAATAATTGGATATGTGTAGTTACAAGCCGCCACTGACTTCATTAAGGAATATCGTCCTAATTAGAATAAATTAATTTGAAAAGTAGACTTTTCGTTCAATTTCCATTCTACGTTGCCTCAAAATCCACTCATAGCTTAACCTACCAATGAATACATTTATTACTTTACATGTTATACTGTGCACTTGTGGGGCACGCCGTAGCGTAGTGGTTAAGGCACTGAGCTACAAGCCGGAGGGTTCAAGTCCCGTTGGGGTCAGGATTTTTAAACTGACCCAAACCCTCTGGCGGCACTATGACCCTGGGGTCGACTCAGCCTCTAACGGAAATGAGTACCAGACGCTTGTTCTGGGGGTAAAGGCGGCCGTCACGCAGGGCTGACAACCCGGCTGACATAACGTGCCGATTGTCTAGAAAAAGTGGGAGCCTTAAGCTCCTACTACCTCAAGGGCCTCCTGAGGCCTGTTGTGGGATCACTTTACTTTTTACTGTGCACTTGTACCTGTTAAGGAGGTGTTCAAAATGTCGTCCTTACATCTGGTTGCAATATTGCACTCGTCTCTGCAGTGAGTTTGGATATGTTTACAACGGGATACGTCAGTAGCGGCTCATAACCATATATCCGAAATGAAAAATCTTGTACACGGTTTGTTTCCGGAGCCATCTTTACTGGAAATGTTTGCTTATTTAACCGTGTCCCTTCAACCGTTTCAGTTTGCGCTAATGAACTATTATTAATATTTTAAAACAATAAATTAATTAGTTTAATAGCTGCAAGAAATTCAAGATCATCTTTATCAAATATAAATATTAAATAACCCTGACACTCAAGGTACAAACTTAAAATAAACTTTTAAAATAAATAACACAGGTCAATATGATTTTTGTCTCATGAGTACCAATAGTTGTACTTAATACAGTTTTTTGATCGTGTTTTCAAATATTTATTCTGAATTTCTCCATCACACACAGTTTTCTTTATTTCAGTTTTAATTAATGGATTTAAATAATTATTTTTTTTAATAAACCTAGATTTCTTTCCGCAAAATCTTAGCGCAGTGAGCGATGAGCACGGGGAACACTTTCATCGGGAGATTTCAGCTATGGGAAAGAGATATCAAGGCAAATGGAATCCTAATATGCTGGTCGATTATTGTTGGACCATCAAGAGGGATGCTCCACAGGCGAAATATAGCAGAAAATAGCCATTTCTTACTTTCTACGTGAGTCCAAATGTTCTAATATTGTGTAGTTACGAATGTAGAAAGTATTAAAGTGTTTGAAATGTTAAATTCCTGTCTCTCTGAAACCTTGCGTGATGGAGAAAAACCGATATCATATTTGAATTCAGGAGAAAAAATGCTATCAGAATCACATACCGGTATTTTTCTTTCTCAGACAAAAAAAAACAAAGTTTATTTTGTGTTGCTCAGTGTAATTATCCTATAGAGTACAAATAACTATAATAATAATTTTGTCCACAATAGATACAAAAACAAATAATTACACTTAAATACTCCACCAATAAAAATATATTAATAAAATTCATCGTTGAAACCGTTGAGGTGGAGCGTCATAAAATAAAATAAGTTAAAATATACCTTCTTATGTAAAATCCGTCGTCATCAACTTATAAAATATGTAATCTTTATACCTATAGGCCTTTCGGAACATCCGTTCCATCTTCAGCAGGTCACTCTTCGCCATAACATCCAGTATGGTGTTGTCGTGTCAAAGCCACATTAGAACCAGCAGCATCAACCATCATACTGAATGTTGTAGCGAAGAGTGGCCTGCTGAAGATGGAACGGATGTTCTGAAAGGCCTACAGACATAAAGATTACATATCTTATAAGTTGAGGACGACTGATTTTACTTAAGAAGGTATATTTTAACTTATTTTATTTTACAATAAAAATATTCATAAAATTAATTATAATTAATTTTTATACACCCTGTATACAGTATGTCAATTATTTTTTAGATCTCATTTATGAAAAATAATTCAGAATATAGGTAAATAGGATTTGTTTATGTAGATGTTTCGTCGATAAATAAACGACCACATAAAACAAACCACAGTTCTGTTCCTTTGTGTGGTTACCATGCAGTTGATATTGTATGATGCTGTTGGTCATACCACTTTATGATTATTATATCTATCCAGAATTTATTTTATTTCCTCGAATACATAGTGATTCTAAAACGGACAATCGTTTGTATATTGTGAGAAATGTTTAATTCATTGTTAAACAGTACCTCTGTCTGGAAATACATGGGTTTTGGCTCAAATGTTTTATTTTTTTTTTGCAAATGCCCCAGGTTCCTGGTGTTCTCTCTTGGCATGGCGTACTTGTAACCCACTTCTGAGGTTGGGGCGCCTGGAAGGCGGGGTTACGTTGCCCCGATGATATGATGGGTGATGATGATAGTGGTGCGCCAGGAGAGTCCTTAATCCTAAGCTTAACCTAAGATGAATATGAATGATGATGATTGCGATGGTCGTATGATTTCGGGGACCGTTTGGGCCTTAAAGTTTTCCTGACATTTGTCTTACAGGTGAGGAAAAATCCCGATAAAAACCTCGCCCAGAAAACCTGTCCCGACCGGGGATCGAATCCGGGCCCGCTGCATGACAAGGAAGCACGCTACCTCGTGACCACAGCGGGCTCAAATGTTATTCAGATTATTTTTTTCCACCAATTGATATACAGGCATATTATCTTGTGATGCACGAACCTCGTTTACTGGTCACCTGCCTAATTAATCAGTTGAGTTTCATTTAGTATTTCAGCTAAATTAATGATGTAACTAACTGAATGGGCTATCGAACCTGGAGGTTCATGTTTGATCTGACATAATCTCTCCATACACCCCTATTCTGAGATATCCTTGTATAATTTAGCTCCCTCAGAACAATGTAATATAATGTAATATAATATAATGTAATGTGATGTTGTGTGAGGTCCATCCATAGTAATTCTGCCCGAGGGCAAGTTTTTCACTGCAATCATAGCATTTTCATGCTATGCTTTGCAGCTTTACTAGGGAATAGTAGGTGTGGTAGCTTCCCGTTGCTTTCCACACCGGTGGAGGATGATGATGATGATAACGATAAGGATGATGGATATATGATTTTGCGGACCGTTTGGGCCTTAACGTTTTCCTGACATTTGTCTTTGTTAGTAATAACCCCGATAAAAACCTCACCCAGAAAAACGGCCCCGACCGGGGATCGAACCCGGGCCCGTAGCGTGACAAGGCAGCACGCTACCTCGAGACCACAGCGGTGGACATAATGTGAGGTAATGTGATGTAATGTAAAGTAACGTAATATAATATGTTCAGAGAATGGAAGGAACAAGATTGTCCAAGATAGCATATCACTATAAACCAAAGGGATTAAGGGATATAGAACGACGTAACAAGAGATGGAAGGAATCATTGTGAATTCGGAACAGGCGAATCGCCTAAACCTTGAAGTGAAAAAGATGGTGATGATAATAATATAATGTAATATAATACCAAAGAGAGATGGACAGACAGGTGAATAGAGAAGACTACATAACAGTGACCTATTTGGTCTTTATAGAAAGTCAGGTATAATAAGAACAGTTAAGTCTCGTAGACTGCGATGGGCAGGATATGTGACACGAATGGAAAATGGAAGACGTGCATGGAAGCTTCTTGTAGGAAAACCACAGGGAAAATGCACAGTCGGTAGACCAAGAATGAGGTGGGAGAATAATATTAACCATGATTTGATGGAAGTAGGTTGTATAGGGAATGATAGGAAAACGTCAGCTCAGAGTTGGGATGTATGGAGAGCTTAAGTCCGCGTGGCCATGAATCTACGGGTTCAATAGTACCAATGATTTAGTTATAATAAAATATAATATACAGGGTGTAACAAGACCTCACCGACAAAATGATAGGGATGATAGGCCATGTAGAGGGGATATTTTTTGTGAAGGAACATATAGTCGCAAACACGTCGTTTATGAGTTATGCGCAGATGAAGGTGTTCACCCGTAAGTGTCGGAATTTAATACAAACAATTGTACACGCATCATTTTTATTGAAAAAGACATGTTTTTACAATAAGTGTTCAAACAGTCGACCCTGTGCCTCATTGCATGTTAGATATCGTCGCAGCATCGATCGGCCAGCACGGCCGATCATGGTAGGATTCTTTTTGACGTTGTCAAAACACTTATTGCTTGAACACTTACTGTAAAAATATGTCTTTTGCAATAAAATGATACGTGTACAATTGTTTGTATTCAATTCCAACTCTTATGGTTGAACACCTTCATCTGCGCATAACTCATAAACGACGTGTTTGCGACTATATGTTCCTTCACAAAAAAATGATCCTCTCTGCATGGCCTATCATCCCTATCATTTTGTCGGTGAGGTTCTGTTACATCCTGTATAGTATAGCATAATTTAATATAATAAAGCACAATAGGTCTATGGGAAGTAGGTTGTTAGGCAAATGGTACGATATATCAGCAGGGTGTCAGTCTTGCTTGACGGCCGCCTTTACCCACATAATAACCATCTGGTACTCATTTCCGTTAGTGGGCGAATCGTCCCCACGACCGTTGTGCCGCCAGAAGGATTTATGGCGGTTTAAAAATCCTCATTCCACTCAGACTCGAACCTTGTAGAGTATTGATTCAATTAACTACGAACCAGGGAACACCACCTAGAACAACTCGGCACTGAAGATGTCCCCCGTAGTCGAGGGAGAAACACCAGTTGTGAACCACGACCTTATACCCTATAATCTTCTAAAATCACTGTAACAAACCCTTGTGCAGAATCTTATGCTGCCACACTTCGATTACACTGGTCAACATGATTTTTGTCTCATGAGTACCAATAGTTGTACTTAATGCATTTTTTTATCGTGTTTTCAAATATGTATTCGGAATTTCTCCATCATCCACGGTCTTTTTATTTGAATTTCAATTAATGGATTTTAATAATTTTTTTAATAAACGCTTTTTCGTCCATTGGCGCAGTGAGCGATGAGCACGGGGAACACTTTCATCAGGAGATTTCAGCTATGTAAAAGATATATCAAGGCAAATGGAATCCTAATATGCTGGCCGATTATTGTTGGGCCATCAAGAGGGATGCTGCACAGGCAAAATATAGCAGAAAATCGTAATTTCATACTTTCTAGGTGAATCCGAATGTTTGAATATTGTGTAGTTACGAATGTAGAAAACATTAATGTGTTTGAAATTATAAATGCCTGTCTCTCGAAAAGCTTGCGTGATGGAGAAAAACTGATATCATATTTGAATTCAGGAGATAAAATACTATCAGAATCACATATTTTTCATTCTGAGACAAAAAACAAAAAAGTTTCTTATATAATGAGTTTGTACATAATGTATATAATGAGACTGCAGCGTGTTCATAATGCTTGCGTTCAATTCATTTTCAATATCCGCCATTGTGATCATACTTCTGAACACTTCAATAAACTCTCTTGATGCCGTCTTACTTAAAGGCGTAAATTGCACTCTCGTTCACTACTTTTCCAGCTTCTGAATATTCCTACACTCCTACTTACCTAGCGTCTAGATTTGAGAAGTTATCTTCTTACCACAATATTGACACTAGATCACAAGATAACAGTCTGCTAACAATCCCTCTTCATAGCACTTCCTCTTATTCTACTTTTTTACAGTAGCCACTGCCGGCTCCTGGAATTTCCTTCCTCAATATATCAGGGGTTGCCGCACTCTTGGTACTTTTAAGTCACGCTTATACAGTTACCTGTTGTTAAATCATTAATTTTTCTCGAGAATTAAATTTATTCTATGTCCTTAATACTTTTTTCTCATTTTTTTATCTTGTATATTTTATATTTCATTCGTTAAATCTGGATCAAATCAAAATATTTTGTAAACAGTAATTATATTTTAGACGTACCACGTAATGTTTTTAATATTTTTATTATAATTAGATGTAATAATCATATTTGTGTCCACCGCTGTGGTCTCGAGGTAGCGTGCTGCCTTGTCACGCAGCGGACACGGGTTCGATTCGAGACAGGCTTTTTAGGTGAGGTATTTTAGTGGGTTTTCCTCACCTGTAAGACAAATGTCTGGAACTTAGGGCCCAACGGTCCCGAAAATCATCCGGGCATCATCGTCCTTATCATCATCATCCTTCACCGGTGTGGAAAGCAATGGGAAGCTACCACACCTATAATTCCCTAGTAAGGCTGCAAAGCATAGCATGAAAATGCTATGATTGTAGTGAAGGACCTGCCCTCGGACAGAATTACTATAAAATAGTAATTTTTTTGTATTTTTTAACCTGGTTGAGAGGTAGACAAGGCCTTAAGGTCTTAACTCTGCCAGGTAAAATAAATTTATTATTATTATTATTATTATTATTATTATAGCACAATGTTTGACCATGAAAAGACATGAAGATGCTCCCGGTTATATAAACACCTCATGCAAGGGCACAATCAACACCCATCTTGTAGTCTAATTTAAATTCAGCTAAGAATTTAAGTTAAATTTAAATTAATAACCTTTAAAGTTATAAATAGGTAGCTGTAGAAAAGTATCATGATTAAAGCAAAGCTCTGTGCTTTACTGATGAGTGTAACTGTAAAAGTAACGTAAAACAGATTAAAGTTGGTAAAAGTAAAAAAGGAGAGAGAGAGTTCATAGCATTTCCCTTGTAAATACAGGCCTTAAGCACTGATGAAGCGTTTTTTTGAGAAATGTATATTTAATAGGAGGGAGGGGGAGGTTATAATTCAGAACTACTTGTTCACAGGATGGTGGAGGGAGGACGCACGGCGTCGCGGCAAGTTACCAGCGCAGTCGGCTTGTAGCCCTCGTCCGTTCCGCACGTCTTTTTGCAGAGTGTCGGGTGAATTGTTGAAGAAGCTGATCTCGCGTCTTTAATCGCATCCGCAAGGTAAGTGTTGCACGCCACGTGTGTGCTTTTGTACTTGCTCCCCCATCACATGTGTGTTGTATTGCTTATTAAACGTGTCTTCTTAGACTTCTATTTTTGATTAGTGGCTAAAAACAACGATTATATGAGATTTTATAAGCCCTACTGAATTTTTGATAACACTGGTCGACAAAAATTAACTTTTTTTCTTTCACAAGAATAAAAATATGACGTAGTTTTATTTGATTTTCATATTTATTATATAATTCAGTGACAGCTGTTTCAGTACACTGTACCTTCTTCAGACTTGTTAACAAATTATGAATTGTGTTCCAACTGATCTAAGCAACAATAAACATTCAATACAATATTCAAAATGTGCTAACCTCGTATTCCAATTTAATCATTGTTTCGAACCAAATTTTGAAATTTTACATGTTTGTGATAAGTGTAAGAAGTTAGATCTTTTGGAGGCTGTAGAAATTAATAAATTTAATTAAAAGTAGTAACAAACTGTTAAATTCTCAACTTGATTTGAATGAATCTCCTTTGTTAAATTAAAAAATTTAAATAAATATTGTTGTATTGTTGCTTATATCAGTTGGAACACAATTCATAATTTGTTAACATGTCTGAATAAGGTACAGTGTACCGAAACAGCTGTCACTGAATTACGTATATAATATGAAAATCAAATAAAACTACGTTTTATTTTTATTTAATAAATATGGATTTTCATCAAGTAAACACCAACTCAATTGATTATAAAAATATGAGATTTTAGAAGTATTTTTCATCCTGAATTTAAATATCATTTTAGTTTTTTCCTATCAAGCAAGAATTTTCTGTGATATTCATTTACATTTTTTATATTTTTTATTAAAATCCATCTAACTCCAACTCATTCTCACTTAGCCTACCTAGAAAGTGGTAGATAGTGATTTTCGGGCATATTTTATGTAAGATCATTTTTTTATTTCCATCTGAATTATTTTCAGTTTGAGCTATGTCAGAATCAGAGTTATGAGTTAAGGTCATATCTGTATATACTGGTACAGGGAACTCTTCATATAAGGTAAATGTTCCTATGACAGGTCAAAGAAAATACTAAAATAAATTTTTAAAAAGTAGCTGTCACAAAAAAACTGTGCCTCATGGGAAAATGCTGACTACATATCTGAATTCAGTATGAAAACATGCACTAGATTCACTAATCAGATTTGTTGTTAAGAAAACCTTGTCGACCAGCGTAATCGTTTACTAAATTGCCTATTTTCCTCACTGTACTTATTAAAACTGTTTATTATTCTAGCCTTACTGATACCACTTCGTCGCTGATATTACGAGTTACCTTAATCATTTGATTTAGAGTTTTAATTAAGTTGTATATAAAATATTTAATATTGATTCATTTTGAGAATTTTCCTCATCATTGAGGGTTTTCTCCAACCAATCTTAGTAATTAACACGAGATTTAAAAAATACATAAATGACTACGGACTTACAGACTATCAGTTTGTAATACACATTCACAAATTTCCCTTAATTAAACTTCTCCATCGTTCTGTCTCTTCATCCGTTACACTAATTTCCTCATTGAATTCTGAATGTTATTATTCCAGGTTGTTCGTCTTCTTTTTCTGCTCCTTCTTTCAATTTTCCATGTATATACGGCCTATGATAGTCTTCCATCCTGCATTCTTTTTATTTCTCCATACCATTTTAGCCTTCTGTGTTCTATTTCATACATTATTCTTCTTTCTGCATTCATCAATTTTATAATTTCTGTATTTCTAATTCTTTCCAGTCGAGATTTTCTAGCAGAATTTTTTTAATACTGGTAAAATTCGTAATACATTTTCGTTGACGTAAATAGTGACAAAGTCTTCTTATTCTTCTTCTCTTAGTTTTAGGTCCATGACCGGTTCTATCCAGAATTAAGAATCCCTCCACCTCCTTTTTTGGTCTTCCAAGTGTCCTTCTCTCATCCTCTGGTAATGTATCTCTTACTATGTGTACAATTCTATCTGGTGTCATGTGGGATATGTTGTTTGCATTCAAATCTTCTTCTTTCTACGCATTCAGCTATTGCCTGAATATTCAGCTGTCTTCATATTTCTTCATTTAAAATTTGATCTTTCCTTGAGTTACGTGCAATTTTCCTAAGAATGTTGATTTCTTTTTTTTTTCTAAAGTTGTTGTTTTAAGAATATTTGCTCTTGTTTCGAAGGCATGGGTGAATATTGAGCGTATCACTGCTTTATACACATATATATATATACATATAGTTGTTTTGGTATCTTTATTTAGGGCACCGAGTGGTGAATAGTTGCAAAAATGCATTTTTTTGTTTATTTACTTTATAATTGCTCTGATTCTTTAGGATCATTTTCGCGTGCATTGCTATTTATACTTTAATAGGCCTATATGTTTTTTTTTGACATTTTCCAAAACTTAAAATGCTCCTTACGATACAATTTTTATGCCATCAAAGTGAAATTTTGTGGTTAGACTCTCAAATATATGCTGATTCCAATTTGCTATGCAGATACTGGTCTAAGGCACATGTGTTCTTTAATTTGAGATGGAAATGCATGAGAGTGAATAAAAAATAAATAATATTTTTTTTAAAGAAATGAAATGTTTTTTTGTTTGCACAGCAAATGTGTTTAGTGGAATCATAAAGACTCTGAATCTCAAATTTCACGAGGGAATACTTAAAAATACATTAGTAAGGAGCATATGTTTAGAAAATATTAAAAAAAGTAATTAAAAATCATAATTCTGAAACTATTCAACTTACAAACACCAAACGCCACAGAAACACTTCTATAAGCACATAATGTATGTGATAACAATTTCAAAACAATCAGATTAATACATTTTTTTTCTTGAAATTCAGCAGTCAGTTCCCTTAATTACTTTTTTTTTTTTTTCCAAATGATAAAATTTACAAAGTAAAATATTAACATAAATACCTGGAAGGCGCCGTCGTCCTCAAAGTCAGGTTAATGTAAAAAAACACTTTTAAGAACTGTAGGCCGTTCGGAAACCAATTTCCATCTTCAGCAGACGGATAGAGCTACTGATTTATTGTTGTTACTGTTTTCCGATGCTTCTCGTATCAGCACCTTCCAGGTCGTCCGTAATATTATTTACTAATCTAGTTGAGGACGACGATAGCAGCTGCCATGTGCTCAGCCTATTTTAATATTTTACTATATAAATTATTTTTTCAGCAAGTTTAACTATAAAGACAAACGACACATTTCTATCGATTAATGCATTTTAATTCAATATTTCTGCAATAGAATTTATATATATAGGCCTATCCTGTATCGTACCAGCAAAATTTAGACAGGGAGAAGAAATTAGGGAAATTTCAACAGATATGTGGTTCAATAAGAAGATATTTGAGAAATAAAACCACAAGAGAAACTCAATTAAAATTTTACAAAACAGTAGCCGTTCCAACGTTAACATACGGGTCTGAGACTTGGCCTTTAACGATCTCTGATAAAAATAAAATTGAGACAATAGAAATGAGATTTCTCAGATCAGTTACAGGTGTATCTCTAAGAGATCAAAAGAGAAGTCAAGATATCAGAGATGAATTACAAATATATAATATAAACGAGAGAATACACACAAATAAATGTAATTGGTTTGAACATATACAAAGAATGCCAAATAATCGTTTATAAAAGCAGCTGCTTCATTATAAACCTCAAGGCCAAAGAAGTGTAGGAAGACCAAAACATCGTTGGAAAGACGACCTGCACTTGCAGCATATAGTGGACCGGGGAGCGGAACGGGCCAACAGTCCCATACCTTGAAGATGATGTTATCCGGATTATTATGCAAGATAAGTCACTGAATTTACACATTTTCCTAGTTCAATCGTTTTGAGGTAATTTTATAAATTTTCAAATTTTTCTATCTCGTTATGTTTAATATTTTTATGCTAATCTAAAACGTAAGAAGCTGGTAAATTTACTGCTCTAATATTTATTTATTCAGTAGCTTCTCGCTAGTCCTTGGTAATAATCTATATTTTTAGGAACTGTTGTAAACATATCTACTAATGAAAGACAATTTTTAAATTTTGTTCATTGGAAGATTAATTCGAAATAATTAAACACAAAATATTTCTAAAATACATTGACGCCGTTTTCCATTTTGATAAAATTCTGCTTTTTGTTTATTTGAACAAATTCCTACAACGTGCGTTTCACGATATTTAGTCTAAGAAATGCTAGTTGTTAAGGAAATATCAATAAAACTAAATATATGGTCACACGTAGAAATACATTATATAATGGAAATGGACAGCTAATGTGACAAATGAGGGAAATTTTGAGGAAGTGGCTGAATTCAAATACCTAGGAACAATAATCACAAATCGGAATGAGATGCACAAAGAAATTAAACATAGGCTCAATTCTGGAAATGCGTGCTATTATGCATTAGAGAGACTCTTGATGTCCCAACTCCTTTCAGAAAAACGTTAAACCGAAAATATATAAAACTATTATTCTACCAGTTATATTATATGGATGCGATACATGGACTCTTACTTTAAGGGAGGAAATGACATTGAGTATTTGAGAATAAAGTTCTTAGGAAAATTTTTTGGACCAAAGAGAGATGAACAGACAGGTGAATGGAGAAGACTTACATAACAATGAACTACATGGTCTTTATAGGAAGCCAGATATAATGAGAACAGTTAAGTCTCGTAGACTGCGATGGACAGGACATGTGGCACGAATGGGGCATGAAAAACGTGCAAGGAAGCTTCTTGTAGGAAAATCAGAGGGAAAATGCCCAGTTGGTAGACCAAGAATGAGGTGGGAGTACAACATTAACTATGGTTTGAGGGATGTAGATTATACAGGGAATGATTGGAAAGCATTAGCTCAGGATAGGAATGTATGGAGAGCTTATGTCCGCGCGGCCATGAACCTACGGGTTTGATAGTGCCAGTGAGTAAGTAAGTCCATAGAGTTTCATTATAAGTATAGATATTTTCTACGTGTTTTTCTAAGTTAAATATTATAAGTTTTTGAAACAACCAAATATATTTCTTGATCTGTTAATTTTAAAATTATCGTAGTTTTGAAAATAGCTGAAAAACGTTACACGTTACAGTAAAGGATAAGATATTATGCATTATAAATTGTTTTTTTTACATTTTCGTTCATATGGTAAAATGTAGTATTATGCGATAGCCAATATACTAAGTAACTCACTGGCACTATCGAACCCGTAGGTTCATGGCCGCGGGGACATAAGCTCTCCATATATCCCTATCCTGAGCTAATGTTTTCCAATCATCCCCTGTATAATCCACTTGCCTCAAATCATATTTAATGTTATTATCCCACCTCATTCTTGGTCTACCAACTGGGCGTTTTCCCTCTGATTTTCCTAAAAGAAGCTTCCATGCACGTATTTTATTTCCCATTCGTGCCACATGTCCTGCCCATCGCAATCTAAGAGACTTAACTGTTCTCATTATATATGGCTTCCTATAAAGACCATGTAATTCACTGTTACGTAGTCTTCTCCATTCACCTGTCTGTTCATCTCTCTTTGCTCCAAAAAATTTCCTAAGAACTTCTTCTTCTTCTTGTATCTTGTAAGCTATGTTTCCCTTAACAGAGATTTAGGCGCTCTCCCCCTAGAGAGAAGAATTTCGACCACACTAATTTTGTTACACTTGTTTTCGTACAGATGTCATTTGAGTTGTCCGTGGTCAGCGTTCCGCCTCATACTGACATCTAGGAAACCAAGGTAGTATTAGGACGGGAAAATTCGGTAAATTTTGCTTAGAGGCCTTTTTCATTCAGGCTTAAGGATCTTCTACGAGCCTGAAAATCTTCAGACTCGGGACCCACGGCTTATAGTGCCTCCCGGAGGACTTGCCCCTTGGATTTTTCCACCCTAAAAAATCCATCGACCCCGGCCGAATTTGAACCCGCGACCCTCGGGACCAGAGGCAAGGAGCATAACCACTAGTCCACCGCGGCCGATAATTTTCCTAAGAAGTTTGTTCTCAAATGCTCTTAATCTCCTTTCCTCCCTTAAAGTAACAGTCCATGTTTCGCATCCATATAATATAACTGGCAGAATAACAGTTTTATATATTTTCAGTTTAACGTCTTTTGAAAGGAGTTGGGAATAGCCAACATACACGCATTCTAATAAATATCGCTAAGAAACTGGGGTTGGAAGTAAATAAATTGAAACTAAATATTTAGACATACGTATAAATACACTATTAATGGGGAATGGACTGTTAAACAAGTGAGAGAATATTTTAATAAGTAGCGGAATTCATATATCTGAGAACAATAACTACAATAGTTTTGATAAGAGGTACAGAAAGAAATTAATCTGAGGTTTAACTCTGAAAACGTATAACAGTAGTCTAAAAACGGGCGAAGTAGTTAAGAGAGAATAGTTCAGAGAGTCGTTCTTCATATTAATCCAAGGGAAGTATGAAGTTAGAAAACTTTTCTGCACGCAGCGTCTAGACTCTTGGCAAGATGTCCATCGTCGCATGTAATGTTGTTATTGGATTTGTTTGCTATTTATTTCCCGGCGCAGCTTTTAAATATGTACCCGTCGTGATTGGAACCAACACGACTCTTTGTGCTGAGGTATTCAACCAGTTAAACTAATAAAAGTCCTCACAATTCTGCAATTACAGAACCAGACAAAAAACTAACTTATGTTTTCTGATCAATAGAGTCACGATTTTATCTAATAAAATATGTTTTGTGCGATACTGCGTTTTGTCGTACTTACAGCAATGGCGACCATGATTGAAAGTTCTCCTTCCTACATTTCGGGGTTGCCAACCTAAATAACTATACTGTAGAATAAAGTACTTAGGAAAATTTTTGGACCAAAGAAAGATGGACAGACAGGTGAATGGAGAAGACTAGACAACAATGAACTACATGGTCTTTATAGGAACAAGATATAATAAGAACAGTTAAGTCTCATAGACTGCGATGGGCAGGACATGTTGCGCGTATGGGGAATGAAAGACTTGCATGGATGCTTCTTGTAGGAAAGCCAGAGTGAAAACGCCCAGTTGGTAGACCAAGAATGAGGTGGGAGAATAACATTAACTATGATTTGAGGGAAGTAGATTATACAGGGAAAGATTGGAAAGGATTAGATCAGGATAGGGATGTATGGAGAGCTTATGTCCGTGCGGTCATGATCCTACGGGTTCGATAGTGCCAGTAAGTAAGTAAGTAATATTACAAACCTCGTGCGGGAAGTAAAACCACTGTCCTTTATGTATACTACATACAATATATATACAAAAAATATCGAAAAGGTAGTGTTAATATACATTATACGAAACAAATCACTGCATTTTAAATGAACCGAACTCTGTTTGAAATAATATAAAACAATAAATACGAACTTGCCCCATTTTATCATTAATTGGTCTCACGGCCACCTGTAGTTTTAATTAATAAACATTGGCCACACGGTTAACGTTAGTCAGTTGTTTATCCATCCATAGTAATTCTCCCCAAAGGCAGGTCCTTCACTGCAATAATAGCATTTCCATGCTATGCTTGCAGCTTTACTAGGGAATTGTAGGTGTGGTAGCTTCCCGTTGCTTTCCACACCGGTGAAGGATGATGATGATAATGATAAGGATGATGATGATGATGTGATGGCCATATGATTTCGGGGACCGTTTGGGCCTTAAACTTTTCCTGATATTTGTCTTACAGGTGAGGAAAAACCCCGATAAAAACCTCACCCAGAAAAACTGCCCCGACCGGGGATCGAACCCGGGCCCGCTGCGTGACAAGGCAGCACGCTACCTCGAGACCACAGCGGTGGACAGTTGTTTATAATGAACGCAAATATTTCCAACAAAGATGCTATTATTTTACTACTATTTATTATTTTGAAAACGGCATCGCGCAAAAAATAATGTACAACGCACGTTGCAAAGTGTTTTATAGAATCTCGAAAATTAAAAACCTCGCTATGGCTTGGTTTTTAAACATTTTCCTCGATTCTGTAAACCACTTTCCAACCTAACATCGTAATATACTATTGCAATACAAATAGTATAATCATATTATTCAACTGTTTGTGTTAGAAACCAAGATAAAAAACAGTCGGAAATCTTATAATACAAGTTGAATTATTCAACTGTTTGTGTATGAAACCAAAACAAAAGACAGTTGTAAGTCTAACTTCTCATTATACTACGTTGCAATCCTACCTTGTAGTGCATAAAATCCATGACACTATTCATCAGGGTATATAAACAACTCCCCGAACTTGTTTGTACCCTAATAAAAAAGTAAATTTATTAACTCTGCCAGCATGTAGTGCGGAGGTACCAACCCCTAGACATAAACTCTGTCATTTTATTTTATAAGTATTTCCGATATACAGTAATTCTTGCGCACGTTTTATTTGTGGTATTCGCAAATTTGACCATGTTACACAGTGCCTGGAACAATTATCGTGGCTTCGTCTAAGTGATCGTAGAACTGTCCATTCCCTATCCCTTCTCTATAAAATACTTCACACATCATCGCCTAATTATTTATCACGCCGCTTCATCAGACTATCCGACACACATAATCTTGACACTCGATCCCATCAGCACATTGTCCTTTATATCCCGCCTCATCACACTGTATATTATTCATTATCTTTTACGGTCTCACTTACCAAAACATGGAATTCCCTTCCGCCCTATGTCAGAGACTGTCAAACTATAACATCCTTCAAAAATAAACTAAAGAATTATTTAATAACAAACTAACTTATACACCTCACTGATAGTATTCTTTTAGCAATATTAACATGTACTTAATTATTTATGTAAATAATATTAAGAATAACAAATATTTTTATTTGTTTTGTTTTTAAATATTGTATAATCGTAAAATTAGTTTTCTATATCTCATTATTTTCCTGTTTTTTATATACACTAGACAGGGACAATTTAATATGTCTTGCTTGTATACATTTTATTATTAGTTTTAGTCTTAATTTTAACTAATATTAACTGGTTGTATTATAGATCGTAATACGTATATTAGATATTATCTTTTGATCAAATTTTTACTTAGTGTTTAATATTAGAGTTAATTAAGATTGTTATATTCTGATGTAATATATGTTTGTCCTGGTGAGTGGAAGAGAAGGCCACATGGCCATAACTCCACCAGGCTAAATAAATCTAATCTAATCTAATCTAAATTATGTGGATTCTAAGCTAGAAGTCCTGCTAGAAAATTAAATAAAAAATAAAAAAAAACGCACAAATTATTTTTGCATTGTGTGAATAATACCTGAGGAGGGAAAATTTATTTTTCGAAAAAATGCGAGACATACGTTGAAATTGAATGAGAAGCTGAGGTAATTTAACTTAAAAAACGCTCTATTTTCTACGGTAAACGTGCATTAAGCATTGTTTAAACGGAACAGCCAATTTATCCTTATGTGGCAAAAAAATGTAAACAAATCAATGTACACTATAGTCTCCCTGGTTTAACTTTATGAGAAATTTGTAGAATGAGAGAACTGTACTCACCTCTCTCACTCGCACTAGTGTTGTCGGTTTTTCTTCACCAGATGTTAATAGGGTGAAGGGGGAAGAGGAAAATGACAACAGAGTTAGTTCTTTCTTTTGTATCTGAACTAAAGCGGTCAACGATCTACCCTTGTATCTCCATCTCTCTCTCTCTCTCTCTCTCTCTCTCTCTCTCTCTCTCTCTCTCTCTCTCTGCCAAGTTAAACCAGCTATACAATAACTAGCCCATTTTCTGACCCTAACTTGTACATTTTCTCACATAACGCAATTAAATGAGTAATATGCGGTACAAGGATATATTAATTACTAAATAAATATAGTATAAAAAACCGTAATCTGATAGCAGAAATTATTAGCAGTCACTTGTTCTCTGAAGGAACATTCATATATGAGCATCTGACATTTAATAGCCTAAATTACATTCGTCATTCTGTATATATTAAACATATTTATTATTTATTTATTTATTTATTTTACCTGATGGAGTTGAGACAGTAAGGTGTTCTGTTCCGCTTCACCAGGTTAAATTATACATACAATAACAATTATGAATTATCTTCATGTTGATTAATGATACGTAATAGGCATAGACTACAGAATTTTGAGTTGACAAGGGAAAGAAAGAAAAATAGTAATAATAATAACAGTAATAATAGTAACTAAAGCAACTAAAATGGTACGGGCATATTAGGCGAATGGCGAATGAAAGATTACCGAAGAAAATAATGGAATGGACACCATTAGGAACGAGAAAGAAAGGACGACCAAATCTCACGTGGATCGAAGGGATTAGAGAAACTTTGAAGGACTGGGAAATAGATGAAGAAATGTGTTATAATAGAGACGAATGGAGGAAAATTATTATAAAACGAAATTGATGACAAATCATTGGTGCCGGAAAAATGTATAACACCGTTAAAACCGGAAATATGTATAATAATAGTAATAATTATAACCTATAACTTGATTAAATAATTGGCTTCGTAAAGAAAGTTTAAAATATAAAGTAATAATAATAGTAATAATAATAATAATAATAATAATAATAATAATAATAATAATAATAATAATAATAATAATAATAATAATAATAATGATAATAATAATGATAATAATAATAATAGGCTACATGGAACACCTTCCTTCTACTACAGGGTTTAGGCTATGCAGCCTGTTCCGGCGAAGTTAAAAGTGGAGTCCATCTTCTGCGTGGTCGGCCAACATCTCTTGTTCCTCTGGGATTATACAGGAAGGTTCTTTTTGGTATTCTTTCGTTGTTCATTCTCATAAAGTGTTCTGTCCATTTCTTATTATTTTCGCTGATTTTATCTTCAATTTTATATATATTTAATTCTTCTCGTATAGTTTCATTCCTTATTCTATCCGCTCTTGTGCATCCTTTCACATTACGTAAAAACAGCATTTCCGCAGTCTGTATCCTGCTTTTATCCCTTGATTTCATTATCCAATTTTCACTTCCATACAACAACAAAGGAACAGCCATTGTTTTATATATACATGGAACACAATTATATATTATATTATTTAAGGAAATATGTAGTAAGTTTTTAAAACTGTTTTTGAATCGGGCAGTCCTTGATATACGAGGGGAGGGAATTCCAGAGTAAGGTGTCTGAATCCTGGAGAAACAAATTTAATGATATGTTGTATTTCAGATAAAACTGGTTTGTTTGGAAGTTTGGCTAGTATATGTAGAGATAAGTAAAGCTTATGACGTCAGATTCAGCTTTATCTGACATACAATAATCCTGTGTACAATATGGTTTACCCCATTATTAATAGTTCATGTAGGGAGAGACGAAACGCATTTTTGAAAATCCATGTACTGCACGTAATATCATAATATATATATATATATATATATATATATATATATATATAATATACTTTGCCATAAAAAAGGTAAAATGACCCCACTACAGGCCATAGGAGGCTCTTGGGGGTTGTATAAGGTTAAAGTTCCCATCATTCTAGAAAATAGACTGGATTTTTTGCCGGGTTATGAACCCTGCGTGACGGCTGCATTTGCCCTAAAGGAAGCGTCTGGTACTAATTTCAGTAAGAGGCTGAGTCGACCCCATGATCGCGGTCCCATCATTGGAAGGTTTATATCAGTTTTAAAAAAAATTATCCTATCGAGATTCGAACTCCCGATTTTCCGGCTTGTAAGCCTTTTACCTCAATCAACTACGCTACGGAGTGCACTCTTTACCATGTTAAAAAATAAAGCGTCGCTGCCTCCTATGCAGCGGGCCCGGATTGTATCGTCGATCGGAACAAGTATTCTGGGTAATTGTTTTTTTCGTTTTTTTCTCATCTGTAAGATAAATGTCGGTAACTTGAAGCCGAAACGGTCCCCGAACATCATAATAGCACAGGTCAACATTATTTTTTGTCTCATGAGTACCAATAGTTGTACTTAATGCAGTTTTTTATCGTGTTTTGAAATATGTATTCGGAATTTCTCCATCACCCACAGCTTTTTTATTTCAATTTCAATTAATGAATTCAAATACTTATTTTTTAATAAACGTTTTTTCGTCCATTTGTCCATTGTAAAATAAAACCAAATGAGCTAACTCAGGAGATTTCAGCTACGGAAAAGATATATCAAGGCAAATGGAATCCTAATATGCTGGCCGATTATTGTTGGACCATCAAGAGGGATGCTCCACAGGCGAAACATAGCAGAAAATCGCAATTTCTTACTTTCTAGGTGAGTCCGAATGTTCGAGTATTGTGTAGTTACGAATTTAGAAAATATGAAAGTGTTTGAAATTATAAATTCCTGTCTCTCGGAAACCTTGCGTGATGGAGAAAAACCGATATCACATTTGAATTCAGGAGAAACAATACTATCAGAATCACATATCTTTCTTTCTGAGACACAAAAAAGTTTCTTCTTTGTTGATCAGAGTTATTATTACATTCGCCAGTATGAATGTGTGTGAATGTTGTGTTGTCTCGGAGGAGGCCCCGACATTCAGCTGATCAGTCATTCGGAGAAGCACTCCATGCCCATGTGTGGTCAAAAATATATGTATTTGATCCACAGTTAAAATCTATTTCTGGACAGACAGGTTGTGTCACTGTAAGGCGCGGGTGGCACGAAAAAGTGCCTGTAAAGTGTGAGGTTAAACTGTATTAATGGAATGGAACACTAGAAGTAGAATTGAAATGAAATAAAATTGAAAATACACTATCAAAACGAAAATAATTTCTTAGTATTAAATTTTGAATGACCCTTCATCACATTGGGAGACATCGTATCAGACGAAATGGTCTTCAGTACTCATCAGTGGATCGGTACCTATTCATTGATAGATAGATAGATAGATTTTTGTTGTCAAATACATGGTATAAAGTACGGCTACATCAATTAGTAGGTAATGTTAATTTATACGTTGTCTCGACCAGTCAGTGCTAAAAATATTCGTGAACACTGTATAGAGGATTCAGTCAATACTGATTTAATTATCATAAGTAATGCCACGAGTGATTTCCAAATTATCGATAAATTCACGACTCACGAAGTGAGGAGTGAATTTATCTAGAGAATTTGGAAATCAAGAGTGGCATTTGTTAGGACTATTTAACGAATAAAATTAAGCTGTTTACTCACAAATCATTATTTAACTATACTTATTTTAAAATATTTATATATTTAATGTAAACGGCGATGTTTGAAAACAAATGAGAAACGATAGGTACGCTTCATCTGCTTCTTTTGTTTATCACTGCAACCAGATCATACTATTTATTGCCAAAGGAACGCAATATTGTAAGAATACTCTCTAGTGGAAATAAAATTAAACCTATCAAACTGTATATTAATTCATTTCTGATGTCGTATGATGTAAATATGACAATTATATTTTTCTAGATTATTACCTGGGAAAAATACATTTAAGAAAGTGCAAACAGTGATTTCTTTTTTTGTGGTATAATCAATGCTACAAATGGTTTTTTATATTAACTCCCCCATGCGGCATGTGTTGACATTCATGCACTATATATACAATCTGGTAGCCGTATTTCTCACGGGCTCAGTCACTGCAAAATAATAGTCAGACCTGTTCAGAATATTAAAAAGGAGGAGCCTTCTTTAATATGGTAATTATAACACTGATAAATATTTGGTGAAACACGACTCTGATTGGTTGTAAAACAGAAATCATTGAAACGTGATTGGCCATTGAGTCCCATTTGGGGCGTGAGTAAAATAGTCGCTTTAAATATTGAAACAGGAAGATTCTTTACATCATCTGGAAGATAATTACATATATTCACTGATACCACTTCATTAATATTTTCAGTTTTGCTAATTTACATTTATTTAAATATTGCATTCCATTCCATAATGTTCTGACCGAGGGCATGTTTTCACTGCAATCATAGCATTTCCATGCCATGCTTTGCAGCTTTACTAGGGAATTATAGTTGTTGTACCTTCCCGTTGCTTTCCACACCAGTGAATGATGATAATGATAGCCGGATGATTTTCGGGAACCATTGGGCCCTACGCTTCCTGACATTTGTCTTAGAGGTGAGGAAAAACCCCGAAAAAACCTCACCCAGGAGCCTGTCCCGACCGGGAATCGAACCCGGGCCTGCTGCGTGACAAGGTAGCACGCTACCTCGAGACCACAGCGGTGGACTATTTAAATATATATTGTTACTATGCCGTTCCGAATTCCTAAAAAAAATAGACTTATACGAATGTGTCTAAATGGCACAAAGAGTAGGGTGCGTGTAGACAAACAGTTTCGAAAACTTTTGAAATCCAGAATGGGTTGAAGCAAGGAGATGCACTAGCTCCTCTACTATTTAATTTTTTACTAGAGCATGCCATCCAATCTTTAGAGGATGAAGAAGGTCTACAACTCAATGATATTAATAAGCTGTTAGTTTATGCTGATGATGTAGTGCTATTGCCGATAGCAAGGAGATACTAAAGGACAATACACATATACTATCAAGTAATACTAAGAAATTAGGACTGCAAGTAAATATCAATATATTAAATATATGGTCACAAGTAGAAAGAAATACATTATATAATGGAAATGGACAGCTAATGACAAATGAGGGAAATTTAGAGGAAGTGGCTGAATTCAAATACGTAGGAACAATAAATAATGATTTGTGAGTAAACAGCTTAATTTTATTCGTTAAATAGTCCTAACAAATGCCACTCTTGATTTCCAAATTCTGTAGATAAATTGGAAATCACTCGTGGTATTACTTATGATAATTTTATTTTTATACAATATATGTAGGCCTATATACACACAATAATTGGAAGAATATAGGCAAGTTTATTGTGAGTTGCAGTTGTTTCCATGACAGTTTGAAGAACGTGAATAATTCAAGTTGATGGAATGCAGTTCGCAGCTGTTCACACTAGTCTCAAAGTTAGGTGAAAGCCAAAACTTGCGCAGCTTTGTGACATAAAGTTTCTCAGTCTCACATATATCTGCAGTAGTTTTACAGCATAAAAACTGAGCTTTTTACAACTTTATACGTCAAATAAATCTTATCTTAATAGATAGTGATATTTTAGAGCCTGCGAGATACGTTCACAGGTGCCCGACTTGTATTTCACTCCATCCATATAATAAGGGAGGATTAAAATACAAATCACACAGCTGTGTACATAGTATATTATTAAGAGACCTATGGCGTGTTTTATATTATTTTTATCTTAGTTTATCCATCAATTTTAAGGCGTTAGAAAATATTTACAATCGAGGTCTACTGGGTTACTTTTATAGTTATTTTAGCTGCTTCCTTTACATAGGATTTCTTTTGAAAAGAATCAATCATGCACACGCACAGGCACACCCATGCACACAATATAGACGCACACTATACCCCAGCCACTGGATCTCCAGCTCTGAAGTTTAGGTTGTACGAGAGGTTAAAGGGAGAACTCGCCATCTACCGCCAATAAGGAAATGGTTGAAGTGAGAGTGAACGTCTGCCACAACCAATCACTACTCTTGACGCAGCTATAGCGCGCTAGTAAGGTTTGAAATTGCTGAGATGTTGTCAGCTGTATGTCTGCTAACCACAAACATAGCACCTCCCACTGAATATCCATATCGGCAACACTGTCGTGAAAACGTCAGGGCCGGAGAATCAGCGGCTGGAGTATAAACATTCAATACTTCTAGGGATTCAATACTTCTAGAAATTTTAAAAGGAGCTGAGAATACAGACTTGTTCAACGAGAACACACCCGCAGACCTGAACCCGTTGTACAACTTATACTCATGTCTTTAACTACTTGACGAAGTTTTTTAAACAGAGCTTTATTTAAGTGATGATGACTGATTTATCAACTAACACTTTTAAAATCCATATTAAAGCTCCGTTGAGGTTATGTAATAACGTATTAAATATAAAATTGGTACCTGGTAAGTCAGTCGTCCTCAACTAAATTATTAAACTTCATCAAGTTATTCCAATTTGGACGCCTTTCAAAAAGAATGTTTCATCTTCTGCATTTTAACTTGCAGAAGATGAAACATTGTTTTTGAAAGGCCTCCATATTGGAACTACTTGATGAAGTTTAATAATTTAATTGAGGACGACTGACTTACCTACCAGGTACCAATTTTATATTTAATATCTGATTTATCAGGTACTTATTTTACATTTTTAACAGTTTAAATCACTAAACATACACTCACACACACACACACACACACTGAAACACGCATACAAGTGTCACACACAAACAAACAAATAACACAAAAATCAAGAACATGCAAAAAAATACAAAAATCAAATATATGCACAAAAGACACGCGCACGAAAACGCACACAACACACAAAAAAAACACACTCACAAATAAACATATCAACAAAAAACACACCTACAAAAAACAGACAAACAAAAGACAATGGCATATGAAAAACACAGACGCGCGATAAAAATCACAGACACGCAAAAATTCAGACGCGCGCAGAAAAAAATACACAAAATAACACATAAAAACACAAACAAACACATTTTTCTCAGCTAATTGTTATTCACATATTCATAATGCTGAAATATTTTTGAGATTTTTTGTTTCTTATTTGAATTTATGTAGACTGATATATGCCATACAATCTTCCACAATACAAAAAAGAAAAAGCTCTAAAACATATCGTTTTAAAGTCATATTCTTATAAAGTATTTTATTTCATAATATGTCCCATTTGATTGTTTTACTGTTTTATAAAATGGACGACTAATTCAATATTATGGTACCATGTCCTCCGCATGACATGTAATCAGCTTAGCTCCAGATTCTTTTCAATTGCAATATTTCTTTAATCCATTCGCTTGACGTTTAAATGCTCAATGTATTTGCCCAGAAACCGAATTTAAGTTAATGTAAATTATATTGTCTATATTCAGATATTCAAAATAAATAAAAGATAACGGTACTTGAGACCACAATAAGGGTAAATGCAAAAACACAGTCCTCTACTATTCATAAATGTTAAATAAACATTACCCTGTCAAGGGATGTACAAAATATTGCAAAATATAGGGTTTCCAGTATAAAACCGGACACTCTGCGGCTGGCAGAGTGAAATGCGGACGAGGAGAGAGCGCAGCCTGACGGGTGAAACCCCGTGAGGCGTGTCCGGTTTTATATTGGAAGTCCTGTATATAACAGTAGAGTTAAGCGAGTGTACCTCGTCTTCTGTGTTGAAGGCCATTTAACTGCCGGCGAGTCCACCTCGTCTTCTGAGGCGAATGGGTTAATAACCTATGGAAGGTTTAGGTTAACATTACTCTGAAGTTTTCAGGTCCTAGATATGTTTAAGAATGAACTTCTATATTCCCGAAAACGTCTTTTAATATAGTCGCTGAATCACTCTGTATATATGCAAAATTAACAAAATGCTTTGTTGAAAATGAGGTTATTAAGGGCTAAGCTGGTATGACGAGTGTTGCAGTAGTTGAATTAGAGTGCGCGGATATAATTTACTATGAATCAACATACAAGTGCAAATTGCGTCATACAATCTGACAAATGTAGTGTGAAATTATGTAGGTGATAATTATCATAGTGGATTCACGAGAGGATAAGAATAGGCGTTTTTTCACCAACTCTGCTATACCGCTTGAATTTCAGTGCAAAACTGATATGAGTCTCCTCTACTTTGTAATTCTCGCTCACTTTCTTTCTTCATCCCTGGCTTATCTCTCTATCTCCTTCTTTCACTGCCTGGACCCTCTACTTGTTGTAGGTACCCAGTTTTTTCCGATTGTGGGTGGGCACAGGTCTCATAGATTGCTACAGTCTATGTATTTTCATTAATCAGATCAAGCCAGAGACCGAGTCTTTCATGATCAAAATCCACTGAAAATTGTAAGCTCTTTCAACTATATTGGCATAACATTACAGACTAAGGGAATTACTTTCAAAAAGCATGTAGAAGACAGAGTGACAGCGGCAATAATTGCTATGAATGATATCCAATTCCTAAGAAAATTATCTATGACTACGCCAATGCAGATCTTTGACACGAGGATAATCCCGATCGTGAGCTATGGTTTGGAACTCATATGGCCTTACCTCACAAAGAACATAGAGAAAATTAAGTCAGTCTATCTAAAGAGAATACTATGTATATCCAAATTTACACGCTCCCGACTGGCATATGAACTCTCAGGAGAGACCTTCTTCATAGAACAATTGCGAATGCTGATACTCGTACCATCCACCGCAGCAGAGCTCCAAGCTAAGAAAAAAATAAATTTGGATAGAATTTTACGCAACAGAAGCAATGGTAAATCGAACGTGGATGGCTACAAACCAAGATCTTCGCCATTTTGTAAATTCCCTAGCAGTAGATGGATACCATCACAAAGTGTGTAAAATGAAGACCTACCATGACCCAGGCGCAGGATGCGTGTGCCAGTTTTATGAACTGTCTTGCGATCGTTACCACGTCACAGCATGTAAAAAACGACCCAAATCATTAATTGAGACCTGCACAGATTCATAATTATTGCAAAAGCAAAGTGAACTAATAAAAGTCTAATGCACAACTTGTGCGCATTTTTTGTTTATATGTTATTCAGATCAAGGTGGTCACTGCTTGGATCAGAGCTGTTAAAAAGAGTTCATTAGGCGTGAAAAGATGCCCCGCCCCCCCTGTACAAGTCTACATCGGGCAGAATGACAAAGTAAGACATTTGTACAATTACAGCAAGTTCTTTAACTATATGCAGTTGGGTAACTCGTGACAGGCGCGTTGTCGTCGCGGGGTGAACACTAATAATAATAATAATAATACTTTATTTATTCTGGCAGAGTTAAGGCCATAAGGCCCTCTCTTCCACTCAACCAGCACAAATACAAATAAATATTCGACAAATATAGATATACACTATACTAATTATAAACAGTTAAAGATACAATAAATGTCTTCTTCTTCTTCTTCTTCCTTCCAAGTATTAGGCGAAGGCCTGTTACGATCCTATAGAAAATTTTTCCTCCAGCGTTTCATAGGACGGCCCAGTGATCTTCTCCTCTTGGTATATAATTATAAACAGCTTTGGGGATCCGATTTGAACTCATTCTTTCAAGTTGGTGTTTCCAATTTAGTTGGTACTGTTTAATATATTCCAAAATTGGCGTAGTCTTCAATTCTTTTAAGATATCGGTGTTCCTTTTCCGATCCCATCTGGTGTAACCCGCTGTTCTGCGCATGAATCTCATTTCACAAGCCGTTATTCTGCTTTCATGTTGTTTTCTTAGTGTCCATGCTTCACTACCCTCAGGGGTCCTCATCTAGGGGATATGTGGATGGCGACCACAAGATGCCCAAGCTGAGCAAAACATTTCTTCCACTTACTTGTGTTTTGCACTCTTTTAACTTTACTATCTAACCTCTCTTGGTTAACTCTTGTTTTTTTCGACCCCGACGCTATTAGGGCATCCGAGGGCTAGGGAGTCTTTCCTTTCTTCCATTTCTTCTTTCCTTTATTTTCTTTTCTTCTCCAGAAAAGCCTGACCAGAGGCTATAAGATGGCAGCCCCATCACTGGTCTTGCCTTCCTTTGGCCAGCAACCAATCGAAGGGACTATTATTATGCTTTCAAGTCTTATACGAGAATTTCCCGGAAGGATCATACAATAAATGTAGCAATGTAAATGTCATGTACAAACAACATTTTATAGGGTAATAACAATAATGATACGATAATAATAATAATATAAATATGATACATTATACGGGAAACTCCAATTAATATATATATCTTACACTGGATAATAATGAAGTCGAGTTTAGAGCAAATATAAATTTAGATTTCTTTTAAAAGATGCCAATGTCCGGCAGCCCCTTATTTCTTGTGGTAGGGAATTCCAGTTGCGAGAAGTGGAGATGGTATATGACATGGAGTGATGTGATGTCCTATGTTGCGGTATATTAAGTAAGAGACTATGTTGTGATCTTGTGTTTAAGTTATGGTTTGAGGATAGATAGTGGAAACGGGATGATAAATAGTTGGGAATCGAGGTATGTAGGATCTTAAATAGGAGAATTAGACAGTGCGATTTTCTTCTCTCTTTTAGATGTAGCCATGACAATTCGTGGCATAATGGAGAAATGTGATCGTATTTTCGAACATTAAATATGAATCTGATACACATATTATGGACACTAATTACTAGTGACTGTTTAACTCATGCCCCAAATGGGAGTCCATGACCAATCATTTCAATGATTTTTTATTTACAACCAATCACAGTCTTGTTTAGCCTAGAATTTACCAACTACAGTTTATCATAATAAAGAAAGCACCTCATGTTTTAACATTCTGAATAGGTCATAGCATTATTTGTGATTGACACTCTAAAAAATACGGCTACCAGATTGTATATATAGTGCATGAATGTCAACACATACCGCATGCGGGAGTTAATATAAAAACATTTGTAGCAATTGATTATACCACCAAAAAAAATAAACCACTGTTTGCACTTTCTTAAATGTATTTTTCCCCAGGTAATAAGATTCCAGAAAAATATAATTGTCAAAGGACATCATCAATGAATTAATATACAGTTTGATGTGTTTCATTTTTTCTCCACTAGAGTGCATTCTTACAATATTGCGTTCCTTTGGCAATAAATAGTATGATCTGGTTGCAGTGATGAACAAAAGAAGAAAAGAAGCGTAGCAATCGTTTCTCATTTGTTTTCAAACATCGCCGTTTACATTAAATATATAAATATTTTAAAATAACTATAGTTAAATAATGATTTGTGAGTATACAGAAATCGCGCAGAAAAATATAATTGACATATTTACATCATAGGACATCAGAAATTAATTAACACCTATAACGTTGGTTATAAATTTCTCCACTATGGTGCATTCTTACAACATTGCGATCTTTTGGCAATAAACAATATTATGATCTGGTTGCAGTTATCGAACAAAAGAAGCAAATGAAGCGTACCTATCGTTTGTTTTCAAACATCGCCGTTTACATTATTCAAATCGGGAAAGATGCTACGAGTTATTGGTAAATCCAGAAAATTGGATAAACCTCGGTAAATTTCTGGAAAAAACGTGGAAAATACGGACAACACTCATTCATGAATAAATATGTTATCAAAATGCAATACCATTAATTCTTAACAATTATATATAAATTAATTAGTGTACAATGCTATTGTGTTATTATTTAATTGTAATATTTTTGTGTTTTCTTTATGTAATTGTAATGTTATTGCTTTTTTCGTTGTTTATTTTTCTTTACACTAGTACCAATTATTACTTTATTGTAACGGACTGTCAACAGCACGTACGACTTACTGCCCGTGCGACCCATATTTGTAAATAATATTGTAAATATCTTACTTTTTGTCTAATAAAGTCCTACTACTACTACTACTACTACATTATATATATATAAATATTTTAAAATAACTATATTTAAATAATGACTTGTGAGTAAACAGCTTAATTTTATTCGTTAAATAGTCCTAACAAATGCCACTCTTGATTTCCAAATTCTCTAGACTATTTAACTCATGCCCTAAATGGGACTCGATGGCCAATCACGTTTCAATGATTTCTGTTTTACAACCAATCAGAGTCGTGTTTCACGAAATATTTATCAGTGTTATAATTACCATATTAAAGAAAGCTCCTCCTTTTTAATATTCTGAAATAGTATGATCTAGTTGCAGTGATAAACAAAAGAAGCAGACGAAGCGTACCTATCGTTTCTCATTTGTTTTCATACATCGCCGTTTACATTAGATATATAAATATTTTAAAATAACTACAGTTAAATAATGATTTGTGAGTAAACAGCTTAATTTTATTCGTTAAATAGTCCTAACAAATGCCATTCTTGATTTCCAAATTCTCTAGATAAATTCACTCCTCACTTCGTGAGTCGTGAATTTATCGATAATTTGGAAATCACTCGTGGTATTACTTATGATCATTTCTTGCTAACAATGAATATCTCTCCTTACTCATTCCATTCATGTGATCAATCCACTTTTCTTTATAAATCATGACTTCATCCAATAAAGGCTGCAGTTTTAATTCATGTCATTTGTAACTTGTCTGAGGAACGTTAAGTCCGCCGTCAGTATTACGCTGTTTTTAGTAAAGTATATTTTTGTTATTATATACTATATATATATATATTATATAATATACTTACATAGGTTGTAGATATTTTTAGAAAATTTAACTCGTGCCCCAAATGATAGTCAATGACCAATCACGTTTCAATGAATTTTGTTTTACAACTAATAGCAGTGAATACAATAGCAGTCGTGTTTCACCTCGCTCTTTATCGATTTATCTTTATCAGCTCCTGCTTCTGTTATAAAGAAAGCTCCTCCTTTTTAATATTCTGAACAGCTCAGAGCATTATTTTTCTCCAACAAATACATTGAATATAGCAAATAATGAACAGATTCCTTGATATTACCGAGTTGTGTACTAAAAAAATTAATTAACCTATAATGCTGATTATAATATACAGTTTGACGTGTTGCATTATTTCTCCACTAGGCTGCAGTCTTACAATATTGCGATCCTATTTGGCAATTAATAAATATTCTCAAGTTGCAGTGAATAAATATAACCAGACATTTTTCATTTGTTTTCAAACATCGCCGTTTACATTAAATACAGGGCTTCCAATATAAAACCGGACACGCCTCACGGGGTTTCACCCGTCAGGCTGCGCTCTCTCCTCGTCCGCATTTCACTCTACCAGCCGCAGAGTGTCCGGTTTTATACTGGAAACCCTATATATATACATATTTTAAAATACCGGTAACTATATATAAATAATGATTTGTGAGTAAACAACTTAATTTTATTCGTTAAATAGTCCTAACAAATGCCACTCTTGATTTCCAAATCCTCTAGATAAATTGTAAATCACTCGTAGTATTTATTACTTATAATAAAATTCTTTGTATTAATTTCATTGCCTTCCATTTCCAATTAGTATGACAACTCATTTAAGTTTAAATTTATCACTATTTATAAAGGATACTCGAATTAAAATACCTACCTTCAATTATTATAACTGTGTACACCCCTAAAGTTTTGTTCCTCTACAACCATTAAGTTCTGGAAGACCTCATAATTTTATGACGTTATTTTATGTGAGACTCGAGATATGGAGGTAATAGAGGTAATTTATCAATTAAGAATGAAATGGAAGGAACACAAGTGGACTTAAAGTTGTCTAGTTTGTGCGCGCGTGGACATAGTACAGTAAGTCATGGATCTTTGTGTTTCTCTATCGTACACAATGGAAACTTTCCTCATAAATTTGTGGTTCGCTCACTCTGCAGTTCCTACATGTATTATGTAGATGTTAAATTTACCACTACATTTTGTGACCCTTACGAACATACATTATTTTTCGTACTGCCTACGCTCTGATGAATTTCAGTACACTAACAACAGATTCATATATAGGATAACGAAACGTTCTCTTTAAATAGAATACGCGGGTTCCATGCCAGCAACAAAAATTCAAGTAAAAACGGGAAAATACACAATTTATTACTACACTACCTATGTGAATAATTACCTGATAGGAAGATATATCGATGGCCTAGAACCAAATTGTACTAAGTCCATTTCATAGAATAATTACAATGGTCAACACTTGTTTTGTTGCCCTTGATATAAGATTAATATCGGATATATTTATGCTCACAATTCATGAAACTATCAATGATTTTGGAAGATTTGCTCTGTTTTTTAAATATTTATTTTCATTTTACACTACAAAAACCGGAAAAAATGAAAAAAAAGTCATTTTTTAAAATTAGTGTACACCGACGAAAAACATGTTATACTTCAGTGAAACGCCTTTTATAAGATTTTCTTCTATAATTTTTAGGGGACAATCTCTTTTTAAAAACCAGCAGTAATCTCATCATGTGGCACTCCCATCTATCATGATACCTTTCCACCATTACTTTTAGATCCTAGTAAAAACGCTCTCCCTGTTCGTCACTATAATTTCCTAAATTATCCGGAAATCTATCCAGGTGACTGTGGAGAAAGTGTAACTTTATACTCATATTTGCTCCCAGAATCTTGAAGCGTGTCAACATGTTTTGCACAATTTCTTTATAATTTGGTGCTTTATAGTTACCTAGGAAATTTTCTACCACCAATACAAAACGCTTCCAAGCTTCACTTTCCAGAACAGTCATAACTTTGATAAAATTTGCATCTTTCATCAATTGCCGTTTGAGGACCATCAAATATTCTGCCTTTTAACTTTTACATACTGAGCTTAGGAAATTTCTGCCTTTTAACTTTTACATACTGAGCTTAGGAAATTTTCTACAAATGTATCTGAAACATTCTTCTTCCTTGTCCAACGCTTTGATGAATTGTTTTATCATATCCAGATGCACGTCGTGAGTACTTTAATTTTGTCAAATAACTGAGATCACGGCCGATGTGCGGAGTGAGGGGTGTGAGAGTGGGGTCATGTGATGTTTGTATACACGAAAAGCGCAAGAATCAAATCATGACTGGAAACATAAATTGTATTAGTAACAAGCCGTTTACTGTTTAAAGTATAAGATACCCAAAAATCATAAAAAAGTAGAGCACATTCAGCACTTTCATGAATATATTCGTAAACTTTGCACTTGAAAACACAGAAATTCGCTGAGATATCCAGGGCAACAAAAAAACATTTTATTTTGTAGAGCTGTGTTATCATTGTTATGAAATGCATATTTTATGTCCCATGCCCATGTGCATTGTGAGAATAAAACAGGAATACGATATTTTATATACCGTATCATTTTTAACCGAAATGTCGAATTCCTGTTCATTTTCACAATGCACATTGACATGTGGCATGAAACGTTAGAAAGATAACAAGAATTCTACAAAATTGACTTAGAATACTATCGTTCTGGGCCATCGATGTGTTGATTTATTTAAAAAAAGTGAAAATTCCTTAAAATTACACGTTTAGCTGAAAGTAACCTAAAATCATCATATCTGCAATGTAAAATTTGTATTAGTCATTGCTCAGACATTGTAGCCAACGTATCACTGAAACCCGCATACGAGGAATCATAAACTCATCGATGTACTCACAGGTCCATTTACTCACATTAACTTGCCCGTTTGGCGGACTTTTGAGCTACATCCCTATATATATATCATCATCATCATGAACAAATTCGTTTTAGGCCATGTGGCCTGTACGGTAAACCTAGCGAAGATGGTCTTGATCTTTCCACCGATGTTTTGGTCTTCCTTGGTCCCTATGTCCAGTTGGGGTATATTGGAATGCCAATTTTGGAAGTCTATTTCTTGCCATTCTTCTCAGATGATTTTTCCATTCTTGTTGGTATTTTTGGATATCTTCATTTAAACTTGCTACTCCAAGTTTTCCTCTGATAGTAGTGTTCCTTTGGTGATCCAGTCTATTAACTCCTAACAATGATCGTAAGAAGCGCATTTGGCTTACTTGAAGTTTATGAGAGTTTCTTTTATTTAAAATCCAAATTTCACTTCCGTATTTTAGAGCAGCTTTTGATGTGACGTTATGTAATCTTAGTTTTGTCTCTGTCCTCATCTGTTTACCAAAATGTCTTCGTATTACCCCATTCATTTTATTATATTTTTGTAATTTTGAATCAATGTCACTCTTATACTCTGCAAATACACTTCCTAAGTAAGAGAAATCTGACACTTGTTCTATAATTTTTCCATCAATCTCAATTTTCACCCGTTGTATGTTTTTTCCACACATTGCCATTGTTTTGGATTTTGATGTGGAAATTTTCATATTATATTTGCTGGCAATTTTGAATAATTGATATGCTGCTATTTGTAAGCTATCTTCGGAATCTGATAATATTATTTATATATATATATATATATATATATATATATATTATATATGTGTGTGTGTGTGTGTATGTGACTCTAGCTGGAAAATGTTTAATCGCATTGGCCAACACGGTGCTAAAGTTACTTTTCCTCCAATCGTATATTCGTTGGTGGCACAGTGGCATAGAATTGCCCAGAATACTGCAACTTATTTTGTTCTTGTTCTGTTGTTCCCCCCCCCCCCAAATAACAGCACAGTTACTGTCCTTTTTACTTTGGTATTTCCCCCCTTTTTTCTTAAATCCATGGTAATCAATTAACTGTTTTCTCTCTTAGAAAAAATCTTCACTGCAAACTCAGTATTCTTTTCTATTATTTCTGTTTTTCTCATCGTATCTAATAGAACACATTAATATCGTCTGCCATCTTATTTAATATTTCTTTGGCATTTATTCCGTACACCATTCTTTTAAATGTTCCACCGCCGTGGTCTCGAGGTAGCGCGCTGTCTTTTCACGCAGCGGGCCCTGGTTCGATTACCGGTCGGGACAGATTTCCAGGTGAGGTTTCTTTCAGGATTTTTTCTCACCAGTAAGACAAATGTCAGGAAACGTAGCGCCCAACGGTCCCCGAAAATCTTCCGGCTATCATCATCTTTCACCGGTGTGCAAAGCAACGGAAAGCTACCACACCCGTAATTTCCTAGTAAAGCTGCAAAGCATAACATGAAAATGCTATGATTGCAGTGAAAGACCTGCCCTCGGCCAGAATTACTATGGACGAATTATTTTAAATGCATTCTTAAAAAATGAATTTTCGGAGAAGAGCTGCAGAAATTCTCGATGGAAATAATTAGAAATACATACATTTGAAAATGGATGAATGCAGAAAGAAGTATAATGGAAGAGATTGAACAAAGAAGATAATGTGGTAAGGACATGTAAGAAGAATTGCAGGATGGAAGACTATCAAAGGCCGTCCATGCATGGAACATTCAAAGAAGGAGCTGAAAAGGAAGATCAAGAACTACCTGGAAGAAAAACAATCAAAATTCAATGAAGAAATTTGGTTTAACGGATGAAGACACAGAGGACAAAGAACGATGGAGAAATTTAATTAAGGCAAAAATGTATGAATGTTTGTTACAAACTGATAGTCTATTTCCGTAGTCATTTATGTATTTTTTGGAACTAGTGTTGGTTACTAAGATTGGTTGGAGAAAAGGCTTAATGATGAGGAAAATTGTAAAAATGAATGGATGAAAAAAAAAACACTCGAGAAAACCTTACGAGGTAACATATTCCGACCTGGGATTAAACACGGGTCACCTGTGTACGATGCAGCGATGCTACTTCGAGACTATATCGTTCAATCTTTATGAAATTATATTTATATACAGAATGTTAATGTTTACGCATCTTTCTGTGCCTAAAGTTTTGTTTTTCTTCTCTACTCGTCGCTATCCATCCACTCCATGTCCTCCAGTCCTCTTGTTCTCATTCCCGTTCTTATTTCTTGCATCCACGAGTTTCGAGGTCTTCCTTTCCTTCTTTTTCTTGGTAGACACCATTCCAATGTTTTTCTGGGTAACCTTTATTCTTGCATTCGTCGTACGTGCCCATACCAATTTAATTGCTTGTATATTATATAATCTACTATTGAATAACCAACATTCATATTTTCTGTTATGACAGTATTTCTTATTTTTTCTAATTTTGAACATCTTGCTGCTCTCCTCAAGAAATCCATTTCCATCGACATAAGTTTTTGTTGAATTTTCAAACTTCATATGTGACAGTATATGAAATTATACTAATTAAAATCAGTATTTTTTTATTGAATGTCCCAGGTTGCCATTTTGACATTTCTGGTATTGAAATGAAAATTGTTTATATAGTTAGTGTTTGCGATATGCACTTAAGTGGTTGTTACACCCACATGAAATGGGTTAGACTAATTATTAACCCTAATTGCTAAACTCCGCAATGAAAAGCCGATTATTGTGGTTCTGCTCTTCTGCGTATTGTTGAATACTGAATCAATTAATTGCGTTATTAACTTATACCATCGTATTCCAAAACAAACTGTACACTCTAATGTAATCAAGGCACGGGAAATTGTTTTCAAATAACTAAACTTCAGCTCTGGTCTAGGGCCATCATAAGTTCTCGCCCATCAGGATAAGTTTCAATTCCAGATTGGCTTGAATTTTCTGCATAACGTTTTTGAGCTTTTTCTTCAAACACCATAAACTCCAGTATTTGAAATGTCGCCTTGTCTTCGATTTGATGACAGACGAAAGATACATAACACCTGATTTTTATACAACGCTTTGTCCTCCTCATCACCCCTTTATATTTCTACTCGTTTCCATTCGCTATCCTCCCACCATAACTTAAACACATTATCGAGAGAAAATGTAACTCTAGCTGTTCCTCTACATCAAACATCTCACTATTCCTCAACCTTCCTTGTTTCAGCCACACGACTCTGGAATTCGCTCCCCTCTTATATCAAGAACTGCCCAACTGAAAAACAGTTAAACAATTCACTAAATATTTCCTTAGACAATATAATATATAATCAAGTTTCAAGTATACTTTTATTATTTATATTTTAAACTTTCTTTACCAAGCCAATTACTTATTCAAATTGCCTTGTCACGCAGCGAACCCGGGTTCGATTCCCGGTCGGGGCAGTTTTTCTGGGTGAGATATTTGTCGGGGGTTTTCCTCATCTGTAAGACAAATGTCAAGAAAACTTTAAGGCCCAAACGGTCTCCGAAATCATATGGCCATCATCATCCTTATCGTCATCATCCTTCACCGGTGTGGAAAGAAACGGGAAGCTACCACACCTACAATTCCCTAGTAAAGCTGCAAGCATAGCATGAAATTGCTATGATTGCAGTGAAAGACCTGACCTTCGGGCAGAATTACAATGGATGGATCCTATATATTGATGTCCCCTGGAGACTATACTGGCTTGAAATATCAGACGGAGCTGCCGTACATATTGCTGCGTTACCCCTAGGTCAGAGCTGTGGTCGAGATTACAACTTATTAATGATTTTATATACGTTTGGCAACACAATTTGGTAATTTATATTCTTCCAATTGAAGAGACAGCTTTCGGGATTATATTTAATTAATGAATATAATAATATTGTGAACAGTGTATAACATTATAATCGGGATACATCGAACATTGCTAATTGCTCTGAACAGTTGATAATGAAACCAATTTACTGCCAAAGATAAAATTAATATTCCATTCAGATAAAACAATCACGTGCTTATATTAATTCTGATAATCGTATTACTCATCAGGTATTTGCTGATTTCGTTTCCAATTAACATTAAAATTCAAATAAAAAGTACGTAGCTGGAAGTTATACAATTTATAATGTATCTGATATGATATAATATGTTTTCTCTCAATTATGTTTCCTCTTAAAATATCACAGTTGTGTTATGAACACGTATGGAATCCATCCATAGTAATTCTGCCCGAAGGCAGGTCCTTTAGATAGATAGATAGATAGATAGATAGTTATTTAGCCTGGTGGAGTTAAGGCCATGTGGCCTTCTCTTCCACTCACCAGAACAAGCATATGTTACATATAAATACATAAAAATTACAATAATAGTCATATTAAACAGGAAAAACATATGTTACATATGAATACAAATAAAATTACAATAATAGTCATATTAAACAGAACAAACATATGTTACATATGAATACAAAAAAATTACAATAATAGTCATTGAACAATTAATTATCTGTCATATTGAGTAATAATGAAGATAATGTATAATAATACAATGAAACTAAATACAATTATAATTAAATTAATGATACAATGAATAAAAAAAAGGAATAGCAGCTCGAATCTACTATACATAAAAAGAAAAGAAAAAAAATACAAAGAAAGTAATAAACTACAATGAATTAATCTATGCTTTTTATATAAGGCATTAGGTAAATATATTAACAAATGCTAAGTCTATTTTTATTAAATAATGCAACAACGCATTATTAATTCTTAAAAAGTAATATTAGTGAGTAGTTTCTGTTAGTAATTTTATTTTCAATTTGTTTCTGAAAGATGGTAAAGTTTCACTGCACTGTTTCATGCTATGCTTGCAGCTTTACTAGGGAATTGTAGGTGTGGTAGCTTCCCGTTGCTTTTCACACCGGTGAAGGATGATGATAAGGATGATGATGATGGCCACATGATTTCAGGGACCGTTTGGGCCTTAACTTTTTCCTGACATTTGTCTTGCAGGCGAGGAAAAACCCCGATAAAAACCTCACCCAGAAAAACTGCCCCGACCGGGGATCGAACCCGGGCCCGCTGCGTGACAAGGCAGCACGCTACCTCGAGACCACAGCGGTGGTCACGTATGAAATATTGCACGATATACTCTTACTTTAAGGGAGGAGAAAATATTACGAATATTTGAGAATGAAGTCCTTAGAAACATTTTGGACGAGAGAGATATGAACAGACAAGCGAATGCACAAGACTACTTAACAGTGAGGTGGATTATCTGTAAGGGCAACAAGTTATAATAAGGACAGTTAAGTCTCTTAGTCTGTGATGTTCAGGACATGTGGCACGAATAGGAAATTAAAGAAGAGCATGGATATTCCATGTCTACTAGGGTGGGCTGAAAAAGACTCATTTTTTTAATTCGAAGTTGCGAATTATATAGCTAAAAAAAATTTAAAATTATCAAAATCGGTTGACATCTACCGGTCGCGGAAATGCTCTGAAGTTTGGCAAAATATGAACAAACTTCATTTTTGCATTTATTTCTTTTTTTTTAATATCAAGTAGGTATTGCTGATCTTTGCTAAGCACGTTTATCTCTATCTGTGGGATCTGACAATCAATACTCTGCAACTTATTTATAAAATACCAAAAATGCGTAAAAATATAACTTGTTCATTATTCTGGCAAATTTTAACTTGTTCAATTATTCTGGCAAATTTTGGAGCTTAAGCGCGACGGGAAGATATCAACTGATCTAAACCAAATTAAAACACAATGTTTTTAGTCTCTATTTGAAGACGTTACAAACTATTACATTACGAAAACATCTAATTAAAAAACTTAAAGAAATAATCTCAAAAATGAAGTTTTTTTTCATATTTTGTCAACCTCTAGAGTCTTTGCGCGACCGGAAGAAGTCAACCGATTTTGATACATTTTTTCTTTTCTTTTGTCAATATGATTCGCAACTTTTCCGCGCTATTACAACTTCGGAATAAAAAAAAATAGTTTTTTCGGTCAACCCTAATGTCTACATCTACACTACAATGACGTAACAGACCGCTTATCCTCTCCTTTGTTAGGAGTTACTAGATCAAGTTAATTTAGTTACCTTATTTCTCTACAGATGTCACGAATGGTATGCGGTCAAAACATCGACCCAATGAGGCATCTAGCAGGCAAGTAAGTTGTTACTAGGATGAATAACGTCGGTAAATTTTGCTTAGAGGCCTCTTTATACAGAATGAAGGATCTTTTACGAGACTAAAAATCTTCACACTCACAATCCACAGCTTAGAGTCCCTCCCGGAGGACTTGTCTTCGTATTTTTCCTTCCTACAATAAATCCATCGACACTGGCCGGGTTTGAACCCGTGACCCTCGCTACCAGAGGCAGGGAACATAACCATTAATCCACCGCGGCAGGAAAACAGGAAGAAAGCGTCCAGCAGATCGACCAACTTTGTGGTCAGATGTTAACATTAACCAGGTTTTGAGGGAAGTAGAACATTAGCTCCGGATTGGGATGTACGGAGAACTTATGTTCGCGGTGCCAAGAACCTACAAGTTACTTAGTGCCAGTGAGTTATTTATTACGCTGAAAAAATACACAGTAAGCCTATATTACGAATTTAAAATGTTTATACTTAATCTTAAAATCATCATCATCATCATTATCATCATAGTACATTCACGAATTTAGGCCATTTGTTGACCTGTTTCGGCCTCAAGAGAAACACCATCCGAAAGTCTTTTGAGTGGACGTCCTGGTCTTCTTCTTCCTGTAGGTTGATATCTTAACATTTGTTTGTGTATCCTGTGATCTTCCATTCGATGAACATGTTGTATCCATCTTGACTTATAATCAGAAATTTTGTTTTCTAAAGGTTCCATGTGTAATTTTTCTAAAATGTCTTCATTTTTCTTCTGATCTAGTAGTGTGTTTCCTGCAGTCCTCCGAAGGTATCTCATTTCAGCAGATCTAAGTCTCTGTATATCCTTCTGTTTCAACGTTCACACATCGCTACCATACAAAAGAGTTGGAAGAGCCAGTGTTTTATACACTTTTAGTGTTGAATGTTTTTGGACTAACTGTGGCTTGAAGATAGAATTTATTAACCCTTAAATTGTTAAAAATTTAGATATTTTTGCATTTACATCCTTTTCTTCTTCATATGAGACATTGCATCCTAGATATGTAAAATTATTCACCTGCTCCAAAATTTTATTGTCCAGTACAATTTTACTTCTGACAGGATCTACACCTTGAAATGCCATAATTTTTGTTTTCTGTGTAGATATCTTCAATCCATATTCTTCTGTAATTTTGTAAATTTTGTAATTTTGTAATTTTTAAAATAAAATTTTCAATGCTTGTGAATTAATATCTATTAAATTGCACAAAAAGGAAAATCTAATAGATTTTATACAAATGGACAGAGTGTAAAATGCAGGCTATCACGGCCGGTAGCAATGGTATTAGAACATTTCGGGCAATCCGACCTTCTGGTGTTTTTTTCCAGACATTTCTCCCTTGACTACGGCCAGCATCTGCAGTGGCGAGATCTTCTAGGTGGTGTTTTCTGGTCGGAAACTGAGCTGTGTATGAACAACAGACTGCTGGGACCACTGTTTATATTTGTACTGATCTCCGTGGACAAACTGTGGGGTCGCCAGGAGATGAGCACCTGGATGTACTAAAGTCTCACACTGTGGGGCTTGTGGACTCAAGCCCTAGCCGGTCTCACAACGGCTGCAGGATGCGTCCCTGGAGGTAGAACAGGGGAACGGTCGGTGGATCTGCGACAGCAGTCCTCCCGGCTAGGCTCGAGGAGCCCGTGGACCAACTGTGGGGTCGTCAGGAATGAGCCACCTGACGTACTATGTAGCTCAGCAATTTCCCTGAAGTTGCGCCTCCAACAACTTCTCCCTGAGGTGTTGGTTTTAAGCCGAGAACTCTTGAACGTGGACGCGAATAGATAGGGGGGACAAGATACTGGGACTTGGGAGTATGGTCTTTGACCGAGGTATCCCAAGAGGTGGAGGCATGGGCCCAGATGATCTCCGAATGGCTGGACAAAGTAGAAGCTGATTGTATATTCGTCAATGTATGATCTGGTTGATTTGGTTCTGTCTCTCCGTTATTAAGGATGTTTATACGCCTGTTATTTTAGTACGATACAGGGCTTTGCCGATTTTATATCTTCATATTTTTATTGAAATTGCCCTTCTTAGTCAAGGAAGAAACATCTGGGAGAAACACCAATTATGGACCGTGACCTTACAGCACGGAATCTTGTAATACTAAAATGTACAGTGTGATTCAGAATTCCTATTACTGCTATATTGTAAATGGAATTTATCATATAAAGGAAGAAGAACCCATGTGCGCAAATGTACCATTTTGGTTCATAAATGACTGAATGCAAACAAAACTTCTGCTTACCTTGGGTCAATATACCAAACCATTATTTCAACTCGAACTATTGGCCTTCCTACGAAGTTTTGTAGAAACTTTATTGCATGAAAGTGCAGTCGATTTACTTCATGTTTAAAAAACTTCACCAGTACATCTTACATGATATCCAAATATCTGAAAAAGGGTGTTTATCAGATTTTAAACAGAAACGCACGGGCATCACGTGATTCCATAGATCGACATTTGTCAATGTGTGTCTAACATATAAAGGGAGATTTTTGTTTCCCGTGTAGCACTAAAAATAATATTGTCTTCTCTTTAATTCATCTACGCCATTTTATTATTCTTTTTATGTCATCACACACATATAAATGTATAAATGTACCAGGGGAAATTGTTCTTCATCAGCATTAAGGGTTAGGCCGTAAAGTCTGTTGGGATCTCGTTAGAATTGGTGTGGCCTTCTTTCACACTGGGTCTTTTTATATTTCTTCATCCTAGTGATCTGTAGTGAAGAATCTATTTCGGGATTCTGTTGTTATCCATTATTATGATGTGGTCCATCCATTCGGCTCTGTGCAATTCTATCTAATAGGTAATTTGAATATATCGAGTTCTGTTCGTATATTTTCATTTCGTTTTCTGATCTGTCATTGTATAGCCAGCCAGACTCCTCAAAAACCATATTTCTGAAGTTTATATTCTCCGTTCCTGGTTTTTCGTTAAGACCCAATGTTCCCATCAATATAGTAGTGTTGGAACTGCCATTTTTTAAGAATTTTGAAAATGTATCATCCAGCCATCGTAATTCTGCCCGAGGGCAGGTATTTCACTGCAATCATAGCTTTTTCAAGTTATGCTTTGCAGCTTTGCTAGGGAATTATAGGTGTGGTAGCTTCCCGTTGCTTACCACACCGGTGAAGGATGATGATGAGGATGATGATGGCCATATGATTTCGGGGGTCGTTTGGGCCTTAAAGTTTTCCTGACATTTGTCTTAGCAGGTGAGGAAAACCCGGATAAAAACCTCACCCAGAAAAACTGTCCCGACCGGGAATCGGGCCCGCTGCGTGACAAGGCAGCGCGCTACCTCGAGACCACAGCGGTGGACAGTGTATCATATTATTGTAAAAATGGGGATAAAATCATTACATTAACAAAGGCTACACACTTTGAAATCAATATTTTCTCTAACAGATGTGTGAATTCAAACAGGATGGCGAGAAGTTTAGCAGATTACTTCTCCAAAAAGGGTGCTTATTACAAAAGAATTGACGACAATGTTTAGTAATGTCGGGAGATTTTTGATTTTACTGTTAATATATCTTGGCATCTATAACTTTTATGAATCAAATAACTGTTGTGACCTTAAAATTAATTTTAAATGTCTTTTCAGATACATATTCTAGCAAATATTAGTAAAGGGATGGACATGGAGCTGTTTTTCATTAATTAATGACAGTAATCAGTGCTTATTAGCACTGGAAGTTGCACAAGCTCCGTTTCCATGGCAACTGTGTTGCTTAGCAACGGTTTCTGGTCTAATGTGATAACAATGACAGTGATGACGTCGCGTTCGCGTCAACGAGTTAATGTTCCTGGACTGGTAGCTAGATGTCACTAATGTAATGTAACTCGTCTAAATGGTGTATAAATCGCCGCATGAAAACAACGTATGTCTGGCCATTACAGTTTGATGCTTCTCTCCTCTGCGTGTTCTGTTTTACCTCCTACTGTAATTAGAGAACTGCATGGCTATGTTCATCATACGTCTATATATAGTGTGTCATGTAATTCGTAGGTCACGCTTGATAATTCTATGAAAAACTAAAGCAGTTCTTTAGAATGAGTCACAATATGTCTCGAACAGTGCGCATGCACGCGCCCTCATGGCGCCACGTGGAGGGATTTGAAACCTTCACAACATAATGGCGGAATTACGTTCAACATTCGTTGACATTGCGTTACGTTGCGTTGAGAGGGCAAGCTACAACACACAATCTGAGTGGGTGTATCATCATCAACGTTCATTGACGTATATGTTAACGCGAAACATGGAAAATACACATATTATGACAGTACTTACATTGTTTCCTATTTCTTTCCAGGTAGTTTCCATTTTCTCCCTCTTTTTTATATCCTGGGTGATTTTGTTGTGTATAAATTCGTGCGATCGCACAAACTCGATAACAACATCCTCTCTCAAGATGATCTTGTAGAAGATTTCCGGGCTATTGGCCGTGGTCTTGAGGCTTCTAGTTCCCCGACGTTTCGCCAGAGACTGCGTCCGGCATCCTCAAGGGTTGTCTTGAGACTGGCAATTTTGTCGACTACCTGCCCTATTTATATATTTATCCGAGACGCGTTCGAAACGGACCGCGCAGAGAACGCGTCGCGGATAAATGTATAAATAGGGCAGGTACGAAGAAACGGACCACGCAGAGAACGCGTCGCGGATAAATGTATAAATAGGGCAGGTAGTCGACAACATTGCCAGTCTCAAGACAACCCTTGAGGATGCCGGACGCAGTCTCTGACGAAACGTCGGGGAACTACAAGCCTCAAGACCACGGTCAATAGCCCGGAAATCTTCTACAAGATCATAATAACCCCTAAGTCAATATATCGTCTCTCATGTTGATATAATTAAAATATCAAAACATTGTATTTTATTGGCTCCAATAAGGTCAACAACAATCAGCTGGAAACAAATTAAATGCTGGAACCGTCGATGTCACGTGATTTGAACGTTATGACGTTACATTTGCGTTTGTTGAAGCTTGTTCTTGCCAATGTAGAACGAACGCCATCATGCGGCGTACCCTGCAAACGTTCATCATAATATGATCCGTGGAAGGTGTATTTGATAAACATGAACGAACTCAAACTTAACGCAACGCAACGTCAACGAACGTTGATCGTAATTCCGCCATAAGTTGATAAGAAGTGTACACTGAAAGCTAGGTTTGAGACCCGGCCCCGAGTGTTTCAATTAGACAGTCTGATTCCCCGTGTCCATGCCAGTTCTTTGTCGACTGCTGAGTGGCGGCCGAAGAATACACCGTGAACGAGCGCGGTCCCTCGCAGCGTGGAAGATCTGCGAGAGAGCAAGGTACAAGACCGAGCTCGGACCCGAAAAGAGCTATTCATCTAACATGGGAATAGTTCAATGCGGCCCTGGTTGGGCGGCTACAACCCCCTTTTGGGTAATTAATAATTTTTTATTAGTATCCCGCGGGTTCCAAAGCATTGCCTTTTAGCCCCGCTAATTTTGAAAAAATGCGCCGAAAGAGGAAATTGAATTTATGTGTAAGTGTTGGTACACCTGACGGTGGTGTGTTAGGTGTTAGTTGGTGTGTTAATCATCTCTCTTTAATTGTCTCTAACATATTTCTTTCAACTTCAATAAATGTTTAAATATTAAAAAAAACAAAATTTTGTACCTGTTGTGACAGTCGTCCTCAAAAATCATATTTGTATAAAATATTCAGCTAGGCCTTTCGGAATCGGTTCCATTTTCAAAGCTGTTCATTGCGATCTGGTTTTTGTTTAACGAATATACGGTTTTGTGGATTGATCTGGTAGGGCGTGTTCTCGTTCAGCAGGTTATCATTTCTTGTTTGTTTCATGATTTCTATTTCTTCTAAGATGTGTCTTCTTAAAATTGTTCTCATAACTTTCCTAATTTCAGTGTTTCTTGTTTTTTTTCCCCCTAATTTGATTTTCTCCAGTAATCCATCTCTGTTGCTAATAAATAAATAAATATATATATATATATATATATATATATATATATATATAGTGAATTTAGTTACACCGACAAACTGCAGGGACTGATTCTTGACTGAAACAGGAGGAAAAAGTCCAATGAATAAGTGTCCATAAATGCATCGTTGCCACGGTAGATGACTTTGACGAATGGCATTATTATCCCGGCCCTGTTGCATGACCTGCTAGATCACCGGACTTAAACCCCCTGGATTTTTACCTCTGGGGGCATCTGAAAATCGTTGTGTTTGCTGAACCAGTTCCTGATATACATACCCTTCAACAACGTGTCCACGTCGCCAGTGACGCTATTCGGAGAGAGGCCGGAACATGCGAAAAAGTGAGGCAATCCATGACACAACGTGTGACCGGGTACATTGCATCCCGTGGAGGCCACTTTGAACATCTGTTGTAACGTGGATGGGATTATGCTATATACTGTGGGCCAGGACGATTTGTTGTCGTTGCACACACATCTTTAATATCCGGACACATGCTTATACGACCTTTTTTCATACATTGAGTCCCTCAAGTTTGTCGGTGTAATTACGGTTCACCCTGTATAATATACACATGAATCTGTACATATAGACAATTTCATGATCAATAACAAAAATATCTTCTTCAGTGAGCGCTAATATTTTAGGATGTGGGGTGGGGCTGAATTAAATTAACGAGTAGACAGATGTGATATGTCTGAAGTTGAGCGTGTGGTAAGAATACATTTAATATTAACGATAACAAAGGAGTTAGTTTCTTTGTGATGTTACAGTAGGTTCTTTCATAAATTTGAAACAGTTGGTGGAAGTGAAGGAATGCCAATAATCAGACTTGGTAGTTCATACAACTTGCCTCGTCTTAATAAACTTCATAGACTCCGGCAACATCTCCCGGAGTCGATTATTGATCATCGCTTCTTTACCAGCCAAATTAACCCAAGTTTCCACTCCTTATCTCAAATTACAATCTCAATTTGATTTGCACAAATAATATGGACGAGAACTATAAATCCACAGACTTACTATACTGTATAATATTCATTACCCAAATCGTATTTGTTTATGGTAGAGCAGAGGAATGGAAATACAGAGATCAAGTACTTCAAAACGTGAAACATTTTGAATATCTTGGTACGACGTTGAAAATGAACGGAAAGTGGAAAAAAAAAAACATATCGATGTAGCATTATTTAAAGGGAGGGGACAACTTAACAGTGTACTCGGTATTCTGGGTCGAATGCCTGATATTCCTGTGAGCAGATTAGAAAAAAATGTATGGAGTGATGGTCAGGCCAGTAATGCACTATGGTATGCTTTTTTGAACTCTATATTTTATGTAATTTTCTTGGGTACATTTTGAGTTAATTTTGATTCCCAGGTAATTACATTCTTCACATCCTGTGATACATTCCATTCCATCTTCCAAAACTAAATCTTTCTTTTCATCACCAGAAGTATTCTTGTTATTATTATTATTGTTATTATTATTATTGTTATTATTATTAGTGTTATTATTATTATTATTATTATTATTATTATTAATGACCAATAAACAAGATTTGGGTGGCAATAGAGAAGTTTGGAATACCTAAATCTCTTGAACATTTTATAAAAAGAATGTATGATTGTAAAGCAAGCATTAAGGTTGGAAATAGACTATCCTCAGAATTTGATATAACAAAAGGATTAAGACAAGGATGCGGGATGTCACCAACATTATTCAAGATATATTTAGAAGATGTATTAATGAAATGGAATAAGTCACGTAGGGGAATGGAAATCAACATTAATGACCGTTTACTGCACAATTTATTATTCGCTGATGACCAGATTATAATAGGACAAGATTAAGAAGATATAGAATATATGATTAGAAGGTTGGTCGATGCATTTGAGGTAGGTGGACTGAAGATAAATTATATTAAAACAGAATATATGGTAATTGGAGGAAATTCAGAAGACCTACAAATAAATAATATGATAATTAAACGTGTTGAAGAATTTAAATATCTTGGATCTATAATAGATAAATCTGGTACTTGTGAAAAATGTATTATTAACAGAGTAAATTGTGCAAGGAAGGCGATTATATATCTGAATGGTATTTTATGGAATATAAATTTGACCAGAAAAACAAACAAAAAAGAGATTATACAGACAATAATAGAAAGTATTCTTACATATGGATCAGAAAGCTGGACAATAAATGAAAGGATGCAGAAAAGAATCTTGGCGACAGAAATGGATGGATTACTGAGAAGTATGAGAATATCCAAGCTACAACATATTCGAAATACAAATATCAGACAAGAAATGGATGCACAAGAAACTGTTATCGATAGGATAACAAAGAGAGCTCTACAGTGGTATGGACATGTACAACGGATGTCGGAAGACCAGTGGCCTAAACAGGTGTTGGATTGGATGGTACCAGGCAGAAGGAAGAGGGGGAGAAGTAGAAGAACATGGTATGAGGGAATATATGATGTCATGATGAAGACGGGTATGGAAGAAGGACAATGGGAAGATAGGAATCTCTGGAAAGTAGGAATCAAAGGCAAACTGCTGTAAAGTGGAAAACCTGTATTGAGTATTAAGTAAATTATTAATGAACGTATTTTAATGTTTATATTCGTGATGTCACAAATATTGAATTAGTGGGGCTAATTTCTCTTCTTCTTCTTCTTCTCTTCTTCTACTACAAGGTTTAGGCTATGCAGCCTGTTCCGGTGAAGTTAAAAGTGGAGTCCATCTTCTATGTGGTCGGCCAACATCTCTTGTTCCTCTGGGATTATACAGGAAGGTTCTTTTTGGTATTCTTTCGTTGTTCATTCTCATTAGGTGTTCTGACCATTCATTATTATTTTCGCTGATTTTATCTTCAATTTTATATATATTTAATTCTTCTCGTGTAGTTTCATTTCTTACTCTATCTGCTCTTGTGCATCCTTTCACATTACGTAAAAACAGCATTTCCGCAGTCTGTATCCTGCTTTTATCCCTTGATTTCATTATCCAATTTTCACTTCCATACAACAACAAAGGAACAGCCATTGTTTTATATAATTTAAGTTTCATATCTTTCCTTGTTTTCCGACCTAAGGTTCTTTTTATGGTTCCACAAATAGCCTGAAATTTATTTACTTTATTTTCTATATCTTTATTTACTCTATAAGTTAGGTAGAGCTCAGAGCCGAAGAGAAGGCAATCTACCTAAGGGGAAGCACCCTAAAAACAAAGCTGAAGCAAGTTGGGAGGCTGTAAGGTGTCAATCCCACCACCCAACTATATCTGCGCAGCCCTTGTAAGGCGGCCAGATGAATCTTTTATTACTAAAAAAGCGAAGAAGACGTTCTTCCTGAAGAAATTATTTTTTCCAGATACTACTATTCTAGAAAAATCAGCCTATCGAGCTTTCCATTCGAGAGAGGTTACTATCTTCCAGATTGTTCCTAATTCGTACTAACAAAGAGGTGCGAGATTCGGCCTGTCAATTGTATCCGAATTGAGGACAAATAGAAGTGACGTCTAGATGATTCGATTATAAGAGTGATATTTTCTGCAAAACGGAGGTTGTAAAATCTTCTTCATTAATTTTAATTCCATAGGAAGGGGAAGTCGTCTCTTACAACTATGGATATTCATGTAAATTATTCAAATGTACAGGACTATCTATCAATTTATAGCGTGAAATTACGTACAAGTAACACGTTAAAGCAAGTTTGCCAACATTTAACTCGTTTAATTAATAAGGCTGTACATTTATAACATTTATTTACTTTGTTCTCTATATCTTTATTTTCTCTATAAGTTATAGCACATCCTAAATATTGGAAATGTGATACCTGTTCTATTATTTTGTTATCCAGTACAATTTTTGATCTAATTCCATATTTACCAATAAATGCCATTACTTTTGACTTATTTATTGATATTTTACAATTATATCTATTGGCTATTAATTTAAATTTATATGCTAACATTTGGAGCTCATTTTCAGATTCTGCTAAAAGTGCAACATCGTCATTTTAATGTGCATAATTATTGACCTGACGTTTAACATTCAGATAAAGTGCACTAAATGCAACTGTGTGTGCATACTGCACCTTGCAGCGGACAAGCTGTGGGAGTGCAATATAGCGTTATAATTACTTATGTAAATCCAATGAACAGGTTGGACTCGAGCGCTCTTTATAGATAATTTCCACTGTTTGTACAACACTCCATGCAGTTCCCATTCATATTTACTTTTTTATCAATGAATTTTGATATTTAATATTATATTCGATATTTCTATAAAATTTCCATTAAATTTACTTCACCATCCCACAAAGCTTTATTAGGGCATTTTTTTTATAAACAGTGATGCATGCGATGGTTTTCAACGATTGTGGGAAACCAAATGAAGCATTTTTTATGAGCTAAAATGGTTGCATGTCGACAATTTTGAAGTAATAGATATCCATCCATAGTAATTCTGCCCGAGGGCAGATTTTTCACTGAACTCATAGTATTGCTGGAGTAATGCTATGCTTTGCAGCTTTACTAGGGAATTATAGGTGTGGTAGCTTCCCATTGCTTTCCACACCGGTGAATGATGATGATGATGATAGCCGGATGATTTTCGGGGACCGTTGGGCCTTAGCTTTCTGACATTTGTCTTACAGGTGAAGAGAAATCCCGAAAAAAAACCTCACCCAGGAGCCTCTCCCGACCGGGCCCGCAGTGTGACAAGGCAGCACGCTACCTCGAGACCACAACGGTGGATGTAATAGATGTAAATATATTTATTAGAATAGGAATCTGTCAATAAAACTAAATATATGTTCATACATAGAAATACATTATGTAATTGTAATGGGCAGTTAATGAAAAATGAGGGAAATTATGAAGAAATGGCTGAATTCAAATATGTAGGAACGATAATTAGAAACAAGAATAAGGTGCATAATGAGATTAAACATAGACTCAATTCTAGAAATGAATGTTATTATGCATTTCAGAGACTCTTGACGTCCCAACTTTTCTAAAAAAACAAACTCAAAATATATAAACAATTATTCTTTAAAAGTAGTAACAAACTGTTAAATTCTCAACTTGATTTGAATGAATCCCCTTTGTTAAATTAAAAAATTTAAATAAATATTGTATTGTTGCTTAGATCAGTTGGAACACAATTCATAATTTGTTAACATGTCTGAAGAAGGTACAGTGTACCGAAACAGCTGTCACTGAATTATATAATAAATATGAAAATCAAATAAAACTACTTTTATTTTTATTTAATTAATAATTATTCTTCCAGTTATACTATATGGATGTGAAACATGGCCTCTTACTTTATGGGAGGAGAAAACATGAGTATTTAAGAATGAAGTTCTTGGAAAAAAATCTGCCAAAGAGAGATGAACAGACAGGTGAATGGAGAAGACTACTTAACAGTGGGATACATGTTGTTAATAGGATGCCAGATATAATAAGAAGAGTTAAGTCTTGTAGATGCGATGGGCAGGACATGTGGCACGAACGGGAGTGCAAAAGGGGTATGGAAATTTCTTGTAGGAAAACCAGAGGGAAATCTCCTAGTTAGTAGATCAAGAATGAGGTGGGAGAGTAATATTATCCATGATTTGAAAGAAGTAGTTATACAGGAGATAATTAGAAAACATTTGCTCAGGATAGGGATGTATGGAGATCTTATGTCCGTGCGGCCATATGTGGGGCGAAAAGTTGCATAAGAGCTATGGACTGATGCAATAAGTTATATAGCATATTGTAAGTAAGTGCCAAGAAAAATATAAAATATTCTGTATTTTAATATAATTTATGTTACGATTAAATTAAGAAGGGGAAGTTATATAGTATCCTGCTGGTGTTCGGAATTTATAAAAAGTTAGACTTATACGAATGTGTCTAAATGGCACAATGAATAGGGTGCGTGTAGGCAAACAGTTTTCGGTCACTTTTAAAATCCAGAATGAGTTGAAGCAAGGAGATGCACTATCTCCTCTGGTATTTAATTTTGTACTAAAGCATGTCATCAAATCTTTAAAGGATGAAGAAGGCCTACAACTCAATGGTATTAATAAGCTGTTAGTTTATGCTGATGATGTAGTACTATTGGGCGATAGCGAGGAGATACTAAAAGACAATACGCACACACTATTGAGTAACACTAAGAAATTAGGACTGGAAGTAAATATATATATAAAACTAAATATATGGTCACACGTAGAAATGCATTATATAATGGAAATGGACAGCTAATGACAAATGAGGGAAATTTTGAGGAAGTGGCTGAATTCAAATACCTAGGAACAATATTCACAAATAGGAATGAGATGCACAAAGAAATTAAATATAGGCTCAATTCTGGAAATGCATGCTATTATGCATTGCAGAGACTTTTGATGTCCCAACTCCTTTCAAAAAATGTTAAACTGAAAATATATAAAACTATTATTCTACCAGTTATATGGATGCGAAACATGGACTCTTACTTTAAAGGAGGAAAGGAGATTACGAGTATTTGAGAATAAAGTTCTTAGGAACATTTTTGGACGAAAGAGAGATGAACAGACAGGTGAATGGAGAAGACTTACATAACAGTGAGCTGCATGGTCATTATAGGAAGCCAGATATAATAAGAATGTTATGGCTCTTAGACTGCGATGGGCAGGACATCTGGCACGTATGGGAAATGAAAGACGTACATGGAAGCTTCTTGTAGGAAAACCAAAGGGAAAACACCCAGTTGGTAGACCAAGAATGAGGTAGGAGAATAACATTAACTATGATTTGAAGAAAGTAGATTACACAGGGGATGATTGGAAAGCATTATATCATGATAGGGATGTATGAAGATCTTATGTCCGCGCGGCCATGAACCTACGGGTTCGATAGTGCCAGTGAGTAAGTAAGTAAGTATTGTAAGAGTGTTTGGAAAGAATGGAAATTCTGAAACTTTAGGAAAATTTAATAGAAACACAAGGTACAATGACAAGAATACAGAGATATAAGCGAAGAAACAGAGTAATAGGAAGATAATTTAATTAACAACTAACTAACTAACTAACTCACTGGAAATATCGAACCCGTAGGTTCATGGCCGCGCGGACATAAGCTCTCCATACATACCTATCCTGAGCTAATGTTTTCCAATCATCCCCTGTATAATCTAATTCCCTCAAATCATAGTTAATGTTATTCTCCCACCTCATTCTTGGTCTACGAACTGGGCGTTTTCCCTCGGGTTTTGCTACAACAAACTTCCATACACGTCTTTGATTCCCCATTCTTGCCACATGTCCTGCTCATCGCAGTCTACGATACTTAACTGTTCTCATTATAGCTGGCTTCCTATAAAGACCATGTAATTCACAGTTATGCAGTCTTCTCCATTCACCTGTCTCATCTCTCTTTGGTTCAAAAATGTTCCTAATAACTTTATTCTCAAATACTTGTTATCTCCTTTCCTCCCTTAAAGTAGATTGATAGATAATGGAATTTATTGCCTTTTTTCAGAATAAAGAAAATACATATGCATTTACATTGCGCACGGGCCTGCTTGGCCGTACGTGCATTATTTTTCCATGAATAAAAAAAATAAAACTAATAATATAAACAAATACCTACAAATACACAGTCAATTAACAACTGAATATGTTAATAAAAATAAAAACAGGTGCAAATTGTGTGCTTTTTTTCTGACGATACCAAGATATTTTTTTTTTCTGATCAAAAGACAACTGAATGTCTTAATGCAAATAAAGATTTAAAACGTAAGAATAATTGGTAGCCTGAGGTGAAACACGGTGGAGGCTATGTGTGGTACGGGGGTGGACTTCATCGTCAGGTGTAGGCGAAGCGACCTCTATTGATTGTAAAATGAAACAGGAAGATTACCTAAAAAACAGGGGAAAAAATCTACATAAGTATGCAGACAACTTGTATTTCATTAACAAAAACTAAATCAATGTCCCAATGTGGCAACGAAATGGAACGAACAAAAATAGTACTATATGACAAAACGCTATAGCAGATAAAATATTTCAATTATCTAGGTATATCTTTAGGTTGTATTAGAGAAAAAAAAGACTATGGAATATTTACCTAAAAGGTCAGTGTCCTCAGCTTTATTAGTTATTTGTAGCGCTTTCGGGACTTGTCCCATCATCAGCAGGATTCAAAACTGTTGTTTCACTGAAGATCTGGTAGAGGGGGTTACATATACTGTAACCCCCTCTACATGTAACCCCCTCTACCAGATCTTCAGTGAAACAACAGTTTTGAATCCTGCTGATGATGGGACAAGTCCCGAAAGCGCTACAAATAACTAATTAAGTTGAGGAGACGGACCTTTCAGGTGAATATTCCATAATTTTATACTTTAATTTTGAATAATTCCTCAACGGAACATATCATGAATCTATAAAAGTTGACAAAAAGACGTAAATAATAAATTATAAATATTTCAATATATATGTGGCACCCTTAAAAGAACACTGGGAAACAAAATAAGAAAACAAATACATTAAAAAATTTGTAAGGTATTGGCTGTACCTGCAATGTTGTATGACTCAGAAATACGGACTCGTTAAACAGTCAATTAAAGGAATAGAAGCAGCAGAAATGAAATATTTACAATTTGTGACAGGATATACTTTAATGAATAAAAAACGGAGTGAAGATATCCGTAAAGACTATAAATATTTAGTTTGACAGATAAAATAGAAAAGTACAGCAGAAAATGGTATGAACATGTCTGCAGAATGGATACCAACAGATTGCCTAGGAAAAGTCTGAATATCAACCAAGAGAAGGAAAAAGAGATCGGGGACGCCCACGAAACAGATGCACACAACAGCTATGACACTTGGAGCCGGAACGAACCAAAAATATTCAATTCTTGCAAGAAAAAGAAGAAGAACTTGTATATTAGGGACTATTTGAAAGTTTATAAACATTTTCATGTTTAGACCAGCCTCATGGAGTAGTTGTCAGCTGACTAAAGTTGATGAGATCCCGGGTTCGATTGCCAGTCAAACCGTAGGAATTTTTCCTTAGAAGGAATTATTCCTGTGGTTGCACATGGTCTGGAATTTAGGTTATGTTTAGGTTAAGAACTCTCCTGGCGCTTCATTATCATTCGCCTCCCATCATATCATCGGGTAACATAAATCTGCTTTCCAGGTGCACCAACCTAAGGAATGGATTACAATTCCGTCAATACCAGGCAAGAAACCAGAATGGCATAAAAGACAACCTAGTGGCATTAGACAAAAGAAAAAATACGACCTTTGACTTTTATCCTGTAAATACATGTAGAAATGTTGGAAGAAGTAGCATAATTATTTTTATTTACAGTGTTCAGCCAGAGAGCAGGCCCTTCACTGCAATCATAGCATTTTAATGCCATCTTTGCAGCTTTACTGAGGAATTATAGGTGTGGTAGCTTCCCGTTGCTTTCCACACCGTGGATGATGATATTCAGGTGATATTTGGGGACCGTTTGGGACTCAAAGCTTCCTGAATTTTGTCTTACAAGTGAGGACAATTTCCGAAAAAACTTCACCAAGGAAGCTTGTCCCGACCGGGAATCGAACCCGGGACCGCTGCATGAGAAGGCAGCACACTATCTGGGGACCACAGAGGTAAACAGCATAATTATGCATGTGGTTAAATTAGTCCAGTTTTTACTGCCATCCGAATAAATCAATCCTGAAAACTTAGGCTATTCTCTTACAGCTATATATCATCATCATCATCATCATCATCATCATCATCAACCATGCAAGTATTAGGTAAGGTGGCCTGTTACGGTCTCAAAGAGGAATATTTCATCCAGCGCCTTTTTGGACGTCCCAGCGGTCTTTTCTCCTGGGGGCAGTAACAAAGCATGACTTTTGGAATTCTATGAGATGGTATAAGTTGAAGATAGGCTTTCCAGTTGTTGTGGTAGTTTTGTATATGGTGGAGAATGGGTCCTATATCCAACTATTCCATAAATTCCTCATTTATTTTATGGCCCCATTTTATATAGCCGGCTGTACGGCGCATAAATCGTAGCCTATCTCATTTGCTGTTATTCGACTTTCATATTTTTTCGTATTGTCCATGCTTCACTACCATATCTTAATACTGATCTTGCCAGAACCTTATAAACTCGTAATCTTGTGTTCTCTTGTACTAAAGATGGTTTCATTATACTGTTAATTACCCCATTGTTTTTGTGAAATTTGTGATTTTCTTTGATATATCAACTTCATCTTGAAATGCTATGTTATAATCAAAATAATTAAATTAATTTACTCTTAAAATTCCATCCATTGGGCGAAAACGTACATTTCTTTCAAGTCTCAAACCAAGCCTCGGATGAATAAGACAGATCAACCTGTTGATTACCTTAAGAATACAGCTGTATATGTCTTCTTCTTCTTTTTCACTTGCCTGTTCCGCCTCACAGTTGTTCTCTCCATCTTTTCACCTGCCTTCCTACTTCCCTTGAACCTCTTGGTTTGTAGTTAAATGCTGCTTTTGGTAATCTTGTTACGTTCATTCTTTCTACATGTCTAAACCACTTTTCTCTATAACCTTTGATTTTATCATTTAAATGGATATATATATATATATTTAACTCTTTTCTTATATCTTCATTCTTAAACCGATCCATTCTTGTGCAGCCATTTGTTCTTCTAAGGAAGTTCATTTCTACACTTTGTATTATATTTTGTAATTTTTTGGTCATTACCCAAGTTTCGCTCCCATAAAGTAATGCAGGAACTGCCAATGTTTTATAAAACTTCAATTTAGTATCTCTTCTTGTTTTATTCTTTAATGTTTTATGTAAAGTTGCAGATATCAGTAGAAATCTTGACAGTTTCACATTTACGTACGTCTCTTTCAGTTTTTGTGTTTATAGTAAAAATTACAAACCAAACAATTAAAATTTGTAATAAAACTAAATATATGTTCACACTTAGAGATGCATTAAATTATAGAAATGGACAGCTGATGACAAATGAGGGATATTTTGAAGAATTGGCTGAATTCAAATACCTAGGAACAATAATCACAAATAGGAATGAGATGTACAAAGAAATTAAACATAGGCTCAATTCTGGAAATGCGTGCTATTATGCATTGCAGAGACTCTTGATGTCCCAACTCCTTTCAAAAATCGTTAAACTGAAAATATATAAAACTGTTATTCTACCAGTTATATTATATGGGTGCGAAACATGGACTCTTACTTTAAGGGAGGAAAGGAGATTACAAGTATTTGAGAATAAAGTACTTAGGAACATTTTTGGACCAAAGCGAGATGAACATACAGGTGAATGGAGAAGACTACTTAACAATGAACTACATGGTCTTTATAGGAAGCCAGATATAATAAGAACAGTTAAGTCTCGTAGAATGCGATGGGCAGGACATGTTGCGCGTATGGGGAATGAAAGACTTGCATGGAAGCTTATTGTAGGGAAGCCAGAGGGAAAACGCCCAGTTGGTAGACCAAGAATGAGGTGGGAGAATAACATTAACTATGATTTGAGGGAAGTAGATTATACAGGGAATGATTGGAAAGCATTAGCTCAGGATAGGGATGTATGGAGAGCTTATGTCCGCGCGGCCATGAACCTACGGGTTCGATAGTGCCAGTGAGTAAGTAAGTACTTGTTTCAGAGGTTTGTTGTCTATTATGATTTTTGATCTTATATCTTTACTTCCCGAAAATGCCAATATTTTCGTTTTTTCCTTTGCTATTTTAAAATTATATTCTTGGCATAACTGATTTAATTGATATAAAGATTACTGCAATTTATTTTCATTTTCTTACAGCTGTATATGTACCAATGAAATCATTAAAATCCGTTGACCCTAACATAAAGAAAAATTCACATTGCCCGGGAATTTAATAATAATATTTAAGACTCCTGATGAATATACAGATTCAGCGCTCCTAGGGCTGCTCTTTATGACTCTGGGTAATACATACGCGATGGAAGAGATGCCTCGTGTACTTTTTTGTTGCCAAGGTAACTGTGTGCCTCCGCGAGGTAATTAGTTGGTTAAAAGTTCAAAACAACCATGAAATATGACGTGTGCGTAACTTTTTCAAGTTTTGTGTTGTGTTAGAATTGTTCCTGGGGCCCATTACATCAATACCTGTTCCTCCAGCAGTTCTCTAAACCTTTTGTTTTTTCACTACCTGCAAAAGCCTAATCTCTTAGAATAATTTTTTTCGTTGAACTTTTTATGTTCAAATTTTCAACATTTTTATTAAAATAAATTTCCTTGGGTTAACAAACCACCGCATATTTATTTATGGAGTATTTGTTTCTATCTAATACATAAAAATGAATGTTTGTTTGTTTGTTGGTTTGTTTGTTCGTACTTATGCGCGGCCATACCGTTGATCCGATTGTGACGGGGCTTTTTGCAAAAGGTTCAGGAGATTCCCGGGATGAACATAGGCTATAAGGGAGTTATGATACTCAACTCCTACACCCTTAAAAATCGCCCTTTCTAGAGCAAAACGTGAAAAAAGCTCTTTGGACGCTTAAATGGCTTACGCTGCCTAAACCGTAGCAAATATACGAAATTAAGGTACACAGAATTGAATATCTCAAAAAGCTCTAAAAAAGTCCGCTACAGGATACGTTTATCTCTTACGGTTAACTGACAATAACCATTTTTGTCTTTCATTGATGCCAAGAAGATCGAGACAAGTACGTAGATTCCTGTGCAAGCATAGCAGCACATTGCGGGTATTCTTTTACGGACTATTTAACTCATGTCTCAAATGATAGTCAATGACCAATCACGTTTCAATTAATTCTGTTTTACACCAATGACAGTCGTGTTTCACCTCACTCTTTATCAATTTCTCTTTATCAGCTCCTGCTTTTGTGATAAAGAAAGGTCCTCCTTTTTTTAATATTCTGAACAGGTTAGACCATTATTTTTGTCCAACAAATACATTGAATATAGCAAATAATGAATAGATTCAGTGATTTTACTGACTTGTTTATTCAAAATATAAATGATTAACTATAATGTTGATTATAATAGTTTGATGTGTTTCATTATTTCTCCACTAGAGTGCATTCTTACAATATTGCGATCCTATTTGACAATAAATAAAATGATCGATTTTGAGTGGAATATACATACCACCCCATATTTCTAAATTTGTTTTTTTCAAACACAACATCCTCCTTTTACATACATTAACTATATAAATATTTTAAACAAAACCGGTAACTATATTCAAATAATTATTTGTTAGTAAGAGCGTTTAAGTTTTATTCGTTAAATAGTCCTAATAAATTCCACTCTTATTTTCCAAATATTTTAAAATATTTATATATTTAATGTAAACGGCGATGTTTGAAAACAAACGATTGTTACGCTTCATTTTGGTTTCTTTTGGTTTGATCACTGCAAACCCCATCATAATATTATTTATTGCCAAAAGAAATCGCAATGTTGTAAGAATGCACCCTAGTGGAGAAATTTATAACCATAGTTTAAGGTATTAAGTAATTTCTGATGTCCTATGATGTAAATATGTCAATTATATTTTTCTGGCAAACGTCATTTCCTGGAAAATAATTGTTAAAATAATTAGTTTAAAAGAAAGTGCAAACAGTTATTTCGTTTTTTTTGTGTTATAATAAATTATAACAAATGTTTTTAATTTATCGTCGTCTTAGCCGCGTATCTACGTGTTTACATTCATGCACTATAATACACTCTGGTAGCCGTATTTCTTCGAGAGTCAGTCACTGCAAAATAATGCTATGACCTATTCAGAATGTTAAAAAGGAGGTGCTTTCTTTATTATGACTATTTAACTCATGCCCCAAATGGGAGTCAATGACCAATCACGTTCCAACGATTTCTGTTTTACAACCAATCAGAGTCGTGTTTCACGAAATATTTATCAGTGTTATAATTACCATATTAAAGAAAGCTCCTCCTTACAATATTGCGTTCCTTTGGCAATAAATAGTATGATCTGGTTGCAGTGATAAACAAAAGAAGCAGTAGAAGCGTACCTATCGTTTCTGATTTGTTTTCAAACATCGCCGTTTACATTAAATATATAAATATTTTAAAATAACTATAGTTAAATAATTATTTGTGAGTAAACAGCTTAATTTTATTCGTTAAATAGTCCTAACAAATGCCACTCTTGATTTCCAAATTCTCTAGATAAATTCACTCCTCACTTCGTGAGTCGTGAATTTATCGATAATTTGGAAATCACTCGTGGCATTACATATGATAAACTTTAGTTGGTAAATTTTAGGCGAAAAACGACTGTGATTGGTTGTAAATAAAAAATCATAGATATGTGATTGGTCATTGACTCCCATTTGGGGCATGAGTTAAATAGTCAAGTATATTAATTAGCTGTAACTGTGTAATGATACAAATATCTTAACAAACAGGGGTTGTAAAACACAATAAACACTAAAATGAATTGATTTAGCACATTCAATGTGATACCAAATTAGTTAATTTCTTGTGATGATCACAATTTTGTAGGCGTATGATATGATAATGTGCATTGTTACTGCATGTATGTTGATGCACTTGCAGGAACAATATGTTAACCCTCGGGAGAAATTAATTTGAATAGATTGCATTCAGCTGGCTGTCTTGCATTACCAGGGCCCTGTATGCACGCTTTTGCAGCCGAATAGCCAATTTGCATCAGCGCTTCAGGGAACCTACTCTACTTTCCTCATGCATTTTGCGTCAGCGCTCCCTTAGCCAGCTTACAGTGCTGACGTGAGTCCAGACGATTTCCCTAAACTGAAATATCTATTAACAGTGTCAAATGTGTTGACCCCGAGGACATAATGGTTAGTTTACTTCGGAAGTCCGCGGATTCAAACCCGGTCGTGTTCTTGTTTTCACTTCATACATTCATTTTGAGACATTTCTTCATCATTGAGCTTACATAAGCTCTCCATACATCCTTATCGTGAGCTAACCCTTTGTAATCGTCCCTTACACAACCTACGTCCCCCAAATCATAGTTAATATTATTTTGCCACCTCATTTTTGGCGTATTATTTGGCATTAAATTATATTAAAACAGAATATATGGTAATCGGAGGAAATTCAGAAGACCTACAAATAAATAATATGATAATTAAATGTGTTGAAGAATTTAAATATCTTGGATCTATAATAGATAAATCTGGCACTTGTGAGAAATATATTATTAACACAGTAAATTGTGAAAGGAACGCGATTAGATCCCTGATTGGTCTTTTATGGAATATAAATTTGACCAGAAAAACAAAAAAGAGATTATACAGGCAATAATAGAAAGTATACTTACATATGGATCACAAAGCTGGACAATAAATGAAAGGATGTAGAAAAGAATCTTGGCGACAGTAATGGATGGATTACGGAGAAGTATGAGAATATCCAGGCTACAACATATTCGAAATACATATATCAGACAAGAAATGGATGCACAAGAAACTGTTCTCTCTCTTTTTTTTCTTTTTCTCTCATTCTCTCTTTCTCTTTTTCCCTTTCTTCTTTTCCTCTCTCTTTTTCTCTCTCTATCTCTTTCCCTTTCTCTCTTTCTCTCTCTCTTTTTCTCTCAACCTTATTTCAGTTCATTTTGTCTTTTCTTTTATTTGTTTTCCTTTATTTTATTTACGAAATAAAACTGATTTTAGTTTCTCAAATAGTGGTGCACTTGTCAAATAGTGGTGCACTTGTCAAATAGTGGTGCACTTGTCAAATAGTGGTGCACTTGTCAAATAGTGGTGCACTTGTCAAATAGTGGTGCACTTGTCAAATAGTGGTGCACTTGTCAAATAGTGGTGCACTTGTCAAATAGTGGTGCACTTGTCAAATAGTGGTGCACTTGTCAAATAGTGGTGCACTTGTCAAATAGTGGTGCACTTGTCAAATAGTGGGTGCACTTGTCAAATAGTGGTGCACTTGTCAATAAGTGGTGCACTTGTCAAATAGTGGTGCACTTGTCAAATAGTGGTGCACTTGTCAAATAGTGGTGCACTTGTCAAATAGTGGTGCACTTGTCAAATAGTGGTGCACTTGTCAAATAGTGGTGCACTTGTCAAATAGTGGTGCACTTGTCAAATAGTGGTGCACTTGTCAAATAGTGGTGCACTTGTCAAATAGTGGTGCACTTGTCAAATAGTGGTGCACTTGTCAAATAGTGGTGCACTTGTCCAAATAGTGGTGCACTTGTCAAATAGTGGTGCACTTGTCAAATAGTGGTGCACTTGTCAAATAGTGGTGCACTTGTCAAATAGTGGTGCACTTGTCAAATAGTGGTGCACTTGTCAAATAGTGGTGCACTTGTCAAATAGTGGTGCACTTGTCAAATAGTGGTGCACTTGTCAAATAGTGGTGCACTTGTCAAATAGTGGTGCACTTGTCAAATAGTGGTGCACTTGTCAAATAGTGGTGCACTTGTGAACTAAGTAGGTGACCTCTGATAAATGTCTTCGTTCTGGGACTTGAAATATTTCTGTTCGCCATCAATTATTTCAAAGGCTGTACATCATACACAAATCTTATGCGAACACGGATTAAATATTAGAAAGAATTTTCATGACCAAGAGGTTTTAAGCTTCAAAATCATTAGAAAAATTCCAATTGTTATAACACAGGCACATGATACAAATTCTATTAAACACCGTCTTCAATCTACTGTGCTTTATCCAGTTTTGACATCTTGAAAGTTATATTTCCATCACGACCTGAAGACGTGTATAGAAAATCGACGAAGTTGTAATTAATTGCTTAGCCTTTGATCCCCTGGAAGACAGTAAAAAGTTACTATAATCAAAGCGAAGACTTCGAGAAAGCGTCATAATCGCGATTGTCTCCGAGTTGCCATGACAACCACGTGACCTGCATTCTTCTAATTTCAAATGTTCATTTGTTATAAAATACTAAGGCAGACACTCATAATATTCTATTGAAACTGTCAAGTACTTCATGAAACAATCCGTTTACTCTAGAAACGACAAAACTTATTACAATATTACTGAAAGCTTAGATTCTAACTTCCTCAAGTTCTTAATTTATTTTCTCAGACTGTCTACTGTCTGTCAGTGGAATTGAAGGGAAAGTGAAAGTCGGTCCAAACTTTTAAGAGACAATGAGAATACAGAATTATTTAAAACCATGCCGAGAGTGTACGCCTATACTGGGGAGAATAATGGTAACCCAATGTCCTAACTGTACGATTAACGGATACATTTAGGATTTCTTCTTTTTCCTTTCATTGATTAAGCCAACTGGCCTGTTCCGGCCTCATTTAAATATCAACATCATCATCATCATCATCACTCCAGGGATTAGGGAATTGCCCGTTCCGACTTCATAATGCATCAGCCCAACGTCTTCTAGGTCTTCCAACATCACGTCTTCCTCTTGCTTGATAATTTCTTGCTAACAATGGATATCTCTCCTTACTCATTCCATCCATGTGATCAATCCATTTCTGTCTGTAATTCGTGACTTTATCCAATAAAGGCTGTACTTTCAATTCTTCTCTTATATCCTCATTCCTTATTCTATCAAGTCTTGTACATCCTTTTACTTGTCTTAGGAACCGCATCTCTGCCGTCTGTATTCTATCCTTCTGTCTTTTCACTGGAGCCCAAGTTTCACATCCATACAATATTGTGGGAACCGCCATAATATTATACATTTTTATCTTGGTTTCTATTCTAATTTTATTTTTGAATGTTCTCTGTATTGTTCCACACACCGTCTGAAATTTATTTATTTTGGAGTCAATATCCCTTTCCACATTGTAGCCAACATCACAGCCCAAATATTTGAAACTAGACACCTGTTCTATACTTTGATTTTCTAAAATAATTTTGGATCTCACTGGATCTCTTCCTCATTTAAATATGTTTCATTAATTGTATTTTATCCACCGCTGTGGTCTCGAGGTAGCGTGATGTCTTGTGACGCAGCGGGCCCGGATTCGATCCCCGGTCGGGGCAGTTTTTCTGGGTGAGGTTTTTATCGGGATTTTTCCTCGCCTGTAAGACAAATGTCAAGAAAACTTTGAGGCTCAAACGGTCCCCGAAATCATATGGTCATCATCATCATCCTTATCATTATCGTCATCATCCTTCACCGGTGTGGAAAGCAACGGGAAGCTACCACACCTACAATTCCCTAGTAAAGCTGCAAGCATAGCATGAAAATGCTATGATTGCAGTGAAAGACCTACCTTCGGGCAGAATTACTATGGATGGAATTGTATTTTAATAGTTTTCTACAATAAATTATTTACATTTGATAATAGATTGATACTAAACTGTAGAAAGTAATTGAATATGTTATATAATAATGTAAAACAAAATAAATTTAGGAGAAAGTTTCAAATTATAAAACGCACTCTGAGACATAAGGAATTAATGTAAAGTATAAGGATATAAAATTAGGAGAGAAAGAGAAGAGAGAGAGAGAGGGAGAGAGAGGGGGAGAGAGAGACTTCCCTCTCCGTTATATTTTGGTATTAATTTAGTTTGCATCACGACGGCTAGTAAATTACGTCACGGTGTTGAAGATTTGGTTATAAAAAGATGGGGACGACAGAATTGAGAAACGACGCCTATGTCATTGTATGATAATACATATAGCTTCATGAATAAACATGACGCCCTTGTAAACAACAGATTACTGACAAATATGTTGACAAAAACCGGTCAACTCCAAACATCCAACTTATCTCCCACATTGTCTCTACAAACACATACTCTAAAAAATATTTATTTTATTTATATTAAATTATATTTTATGGAGTAAGCATATAATCAAGTAGACTAAATTATTAATACAGGGCTTCCAATATAAAACCGGACACGCCTCACGGGGTTTCACCCGTCAGGCTGCGCTCTCTCCTCGCCCGCATTTCACTCTGCCAGCCGCAGAGTGTCCGGTTTTATACTGAAAACCCTATATATAACACAATTGTAAAGCGTCAATATATTGCAAAATATTTTGTACAATATTATTACTTGGGCAATCCACACGGTGCAATATTATTGCTCAATAAATTAGTTCGCGGGTGATACTTGTGCAGTCAACATGTTTATTCCAATACTGTTAACACAGAACTGAACTAGTATTGCGCAATATTTCCAACAAACGAAACAATATTTATTAGATTGCACAATAAAATTAAAACTGTTTTTGATTGACTCAATATATTGCGCAATCTTTCAATGTGATCTACACACGCTCAATATTATTGTACAATGTCGATTATTGTGCAATATATTGCGCAATCTTTCAATGTGATCTACACACGCTCAATATTATTGTACAATGTCGATTATTGTGCAATATATTGCGCAATCTTTCAATGTGATCTACACACGCTCAATATTATTGTACAATGTCGATTATTGTGCAATATATTGCGCAATCTTTCAATGTGATCTACACACGCTCAATATTATTGTACAATGTCGATTATTGTGCAATATATTTATGTAAATATTGATCGTGTAGGGGCCGGTTAAAGAGTATTTTATTATGTGGTACGGAAACATGGACGTTGAAGCAGAATCACAAAAATAAATTATAAGTCACAGAAATTAACTTTTTAAGAAGATCGGCAAAAATATAAAAAATATACTTATATAGCTCCTTCAGTAATATCCAGAAAATATTCTTCGAAGCATTCGTATCGTGGAAAATTGCATGAATATCATGGGATACATCATCCTTTGTAAATTCTAATAGTTTCGTATTTAGAGCCCTCGCGATTTATCTGTGGCTTGAACTATCTAGTCACATAATTTGAAGATCTCGTCACGCCTGTAATGCGCATTTCAAATAATTTGTTCCGTGTCTCAAAATTCTGTAGTCAGTTTTTCTCCATCATCTATTAAATTTGTCCATGAATATTATAGACACGCTGTGTGATTTCAAATATCCAATAATTTACACTTTTATAACTTGTGCACACAGATGATTTGCCTGAGCTATTCAATGTGAAAATATAGCTGACGTTCACTTGTTTAATTTATAAAACAAAAGCGAAACAAAATGTGCTATTATTTGCACTTTTTAAGCTGGAGACAGGTTTCGAATTTGTTTTAATAGGATCGATACGCGGTACGAAAATAAATTTGATATACTAATATTTATTTTGTTAATTTAGTGCATACGGGGAGATGTTAAATGTGATAAAATCGATATAACAGTCTTAGCAGTAGAAGTAAAAAGTTTGGTTAAACTCGAGTCCACATACCAATCATCTATGGGAAAATTCTAATTATGTAATTTATTAAACAAATGATTTAATAGTTAGTGAAAGGGAATTTTTTTCCCAAATGTCCCAGCTTGTCATTTCGATAATTCTGGTGTTCTCCCCTGGCATGGCGTACTTGTAACCCACCTCTGAGGATGGGGCGTCTGGAAGGCGGGGTTACGCTGCTCCGATGATATGAGAGTTGATGATGATGGTAATGATGCACCAGGAGAGGCCTTAAACTAAACTTAACTAATTAGGCGAATATGATATTGATGATAATGATGGCCAGATGATGTTCGGGGACCGTTTGGGCCTTAAAGTATTCTCACAGGTGAGGAAAAACCCCGAAAAAAACCTCTCGCAGGAAACTTGTCGACCGGGGATCGAACCCGGGCCCGCTGCGTGACAGGGCAGCACGCTACCTCGAGACCACAGCGGTGGACATTGAAAAGGAAATATATATATATATATATATATTTGTTCTTCAAATGCCCCAGGTTTGTCTTTCGACATTCCTGGTCTCTCTCCTGGCACGGCGTACTTGTAACCCACTTCTGAGGTTGGGGCACCTGGAAGGTGGGGTTATGTTGCCCCGATGATATGATGGGTGATGATGATGATGATAATGGTGCGCCAGGAGAGTCCCTAATCCTAAGCTTAACCTAAGATGAATGTGAATGATGATGATGATGATTGCGATGGCCATATGATTTCGGGGACCGTTTGGGCCTTAAAGTTTTCCTGACATTTGTCTTACAGGTGAGGAAAAACCCCGATAAAAACCTCACTCAGAAAAACTGTCCCGACCGGGGATCGAACCCGGGCCCGCTGCATGACAAGGCAGCACGCTACCCCGAGACCACAGCGGTGGACATTGAAATGGAAATATAAAAATCTTGATATAAAGGCTATTAGCCTATTGCCAGTTGTCAAATTGTGAGCCATTTTTTTCTGCAATAATATTAGTAATCATAATAAAAATAATAAAAACAGGCTTATCTCTATTAGTTTTTTTAGCATTGAATTTTTTTCTGATGGGAGAGAGCTGATCTACTGTATCAGCCCCCAACCTGGAGGACCAGAGATTTTTCAGTTGTCCATCCTTAGATCAGTTGCTTTCACTACAGCTAAGAGCCTGATCTGCCCTACAGGTAGAATTTGACAGAAAATATAAGATGAAATGGTCCCTTGGCCTCGAATACTCTAATACCATCGGGGTCGAAAAACAACAAGTGTTCAGTCCAGAGAGACTGGATAGGAAGGAGATAAAAAAGAGATATGGTATGAAAGTAGAAGTAATACAATATTGGTCAATATCTCACCTTGCTGACCAGTAGCCCATCCCGTTCGTTCACCACATAAGTTATAGGGTTACTAACAGCTGCACCACCTGAAGGTGGGAAGATGTGCAGGTCGGTTCCTCTAAGTCTCTAAGAATTTAAAGCAATTAGAGGCTCTCCTCCCTGTTAGCATCTTCCCTTTTACACGGAAAAAATGAAGATTGAAGACACTATTTTAGGTTATATTAAAACTCAGCAATTAAGATGGTACGGACATGTCCAGCGAATGGAAGAGAATCGACTAACAATATCTGTTTTGGAATGGAAACCTGAGGAAAGATAAGGCAAAGGAAGACCTAAAACCTCCTGGAGTCAGGGAATATATTTATACATGAAGGAGAAACATCTACAACCAGGAGATTGGATGGACCGACAAAATTGGCTATTGGGAATCGGATGATGTCAAAGACATTAATCAACCGATCTATCTGTCTATAATAAAAACCATTGTAATGTGGAATATTTTTAATAAAGTGGGTTGTTTAATGTCTTTCACTTCGTCCGATTCCCAATAGCCAATTTTGTTGATCAATACAATCTCCTGGTGTAGATGTTTCTCCTTCATGTATAAATATATTCCCTGACTCCAGGAGGTTTTAGGTCTTCCTCCGCCTCGTCTTCCCTCAGGTTTCCAGTCCAAAATACATTTTGGTAATCGATCCTCTTCCATTCGCTGAACATGTCCGTACCATCTTAATTGCCGAGTTTTAATACAAGCTAAAATAGTGTCTTCAATCTTAATTTTCTCCCTTATAACTGAGTTCCTAATTTTTTTCTCTTCCTGAAATTCTTGCTGCTCTTCGTATAATATCCATTTCACTTGCCAAAAGATACTTATTTGTTTTTGTTGTTAATGGCCAAAGTGTATTATTATTATTATTATTATTATTATTATTATTATTATTATTATTATTATTATTATTATTATGACAATCCGGCTGATTTCCATGAAGCTTCTCAGTAAGATGAATGCCCCACAATATTGTATGGATGTGAAACTTGGGCTCCAATGAAAAAACAGAAGGATAGAATACAGACGGCGGAGATTAGGTTCCTAAGACAAGTAAAAGGATGTACAAGACTTGATAGAATAAGAAATGAGGATATAAGAGAAGAACTGAAAGTACAGCCTTTATTGGATAAGGTCACGAATTACAGACAGAAATGGATTGATCACATGGATGGAATGAGTAAGGAGAGATATCCATTGTTAGCAAGAAATTATCAAGCAAGAGGAAGACGTGATGTTGGAAGACCTAGAAGACGTTGGGCTGATGCATTATGAAGTTGGAACGGGCAATTCCCTGATCCCTGGAGTGATTATTATTATTATTATTATTATTATTATTATTATTATTTGAGAGTGATGTGGATTGATTGAATTGTGTAAGGTCCGATGGGCCGGCGGGTAATTGTATAACTGTGATGGAAGTATCGGTTGATTGGTGTATCAAATATGAATATAGCGCCAGTAGGGACGATGTACCAATCGGAAACAAACAGAAACCCTGGAGGTTCAGTACAGCCTGTGTTTGCTTTTTACAACTCTGCCCCGCTGTGTTAACATGATGCAATATGTCATAGGCGGAATCTCTACTTGAATTTTGGCCAGCAGCACCACAAACATGTAAGGAAATAAGCGCTATTATTTACGTTTACTTACATTTTTATTCTACCTGCATTTCTTAATCTTCTCTTTCTCCCTCTATATTTTCTGCTAATGTAGTACTTACATCCATTCACTGAACAAATCACTACTGTTTTATATGACGCTTGCAATAAATAAACGTACTAAATAACTCACAGGCACTATAAAACCCATAGGACCATGACCGCGCGGACATAAGCTCTCCATACATCGCTATCCTGAGATAATGCTTTCCAATCATTCCCTGTATAATCTAAAGTAAAGTGATCCCACAACAGGCCTCAGGAGGCCCTTGGGGTAGTAGGAGGTTACGGCTCCTACTTTTTCTAGACAATCGGCACTTTGTGTCAGCCGGGTTGTCGGCCCTGCGTGACGGCCGCCTTTACCCCCAGAACAGGCGTCTGGTACTCATTTACGTTAGAGTCTGAGTCGACCCCAGGGCCATAGTGCCGCCAGAAGGTTTGGGTCAGTTTAAAAATCCTGACCCCAACGGGACTTGAACCCTCGACCTTCCGGCTTGTAGCGCAATGCCTTAACCACTACGCTACGGCGTGCCCCCCCCTGTATAATCTACTTCCCTCAAATCATAGTTAATGTTGTTCTCCCACGTCATTCTTGGTCTTCCAACTGGGTGTTTTCCCTCTGGTTTTCCTACAAGAAGGTCGCATGACCTTCTTTTATTCCCCATTCGTGTCACGAAAGTAATCATAATGTATGATTACAATGTTTTCTAGAAGTGAAATAGCATTTTATAATAAATTAAGCTATTTTGCTGTGACAAAACGTTTTTACTAAATTTCTTCACTCCCATGACTAAGTAACTAACTCACTGACACTAAACCCATAGGTTCATGGCCGCACGGTAATAAATACTTCATACCTCCCTATCCCGAGCTTTTTTTTCCAATCACACGCTGTATAATCTACTTCTCTCAAATCATAGTTGATGTTATTCTCCCACCTCATTCTTGGCCTACTTATTGAACGCTTACCTTCCGGTGTTCCTACTAGGATTTTCCATGTCGCTGATTAAATCCCCACTAGTGCCACATGACCTGTCCATCATAGTCTTCACTGTTCTTGTTACATCATGTAGCTCACTGTTTAGTAATCTTCTCTATTCGCCTGTCTGTTCATCTCTCTGTAGTGGAAAAAAATTCGTAACAACTTTACACTCATATAACCTTAATTGTTTCCCTCCCTTAAAGTAAGAGTCCATATTTCGATTCTTCATAAATCATAATATAACTGGGAGAATAACATTTTATATATTTTTAGTTTAATGGTTTTCGAAAGACGTGCGGACAACAGTCTAATTAAATTTTTTCTCTGATAATCCATATTTGTAATTATGATGGAAATAAGAATGAGAATAAATTTTATTCACAAATAAATGTTGTACGCAGTATTGACACCCGAATGAGCAAGTACTCGTGATCGGGTGCAGTTCACTTACAGAAGTAATACATATACAGTGTGATTCAAAATTGACTTTACAACTTTACAAGCTTATAGAAATGTATTTAGAAGACCTACAGAATTGGTTTTAATGTCATATGATAGCACAACTCATCAAGTTTTCACCGACATAGTTTTATAGTACCTAGTTCTCTCACCGCTTGCGCTAACGTAGTTCATATCAAAATGGCTGCTTTCACAGGTGCCGAGCGTGCTCGTTGTGTGTTTTTGTTCGAAGAAACTAAATCTGCGACAATTGTTCAGCGTAGATTTCGTACCCAGTATGGTAAGGATCCTCCTAGCATATCCAGATAAATCGTACCGTTGATAGTTTTTTCTTGGAAAAAGAAGGGGCCGTACACTTTAGTTTTACTTAGGGCACAAAAAACATTCACTTTCGGGCTGTCACGTACGTGTTGCAGATGGAGATGTGGAGGTTCAGAGCCCCAGATCCTGCAGTTATGGGTATTTACTTTGCCACTAACGTGGAATGTAGACTCGTCGCTGAAGATTACATGGTTCAAATACGTTTCATCTTCCTCAATCTGACCAAGCATTTCTGCACAGAAATCACGTCGAACCATCTTACCATTATCAGTAATGTGTTGCACCACCGAAAATCGGTATGGTTTCAAGTGCAAACGTCTCTGTAGTATGCGCCAAATGGTCGGTTGTGAAATGCCAGTCTCACGTGACGCACGCCGCGTTGATTTCCTAGGGCTCCGAGCAAAGCTATCCCTCACTTCTTCAACCACAGCTTCAGCCGTACGTGGACGGCCAGTATGCTTGGAATGACTAACAGAACAGCCAGTCCTAACAAATATTTGGTGCCAAGAACAAATTGTTGGCCTGCTAGGAGGATCCTTACCATACTGGGTACGAAATCTATGCTGAACAATTGTCGCAGATTTAGTTTCTTCGAACAAAAACACACAACGAGCACGCTCGGTACCTGTGAAAGCAGCCATTTTGATATGAACTACGTTAGCGCACGCGGTGAGAGAACTAGGTACTATAAAACTATGTCGGTGAAAACTTGATGAGTTGTGCTATCATATGACATTAAAACCAATTCTGTAGGTCTTCTAAATACATTTCTATGAGCTTGTAAAGTTGTAAAGTCAATTTTGAATCACGGTGTAAATATATACATTACAAAGTTTAGTTAAAGGGAGAGAGAAAACAAAATATAATCATTTATAAGACAGTTTCAAGACACAAAATACATTTTGGAACGTGAAGAAATAAAAAAAATACAATATGAAACAAAATAAACAAAATAAGTTGGTAAGAGACACTCGAAAGAGCATTAAGTTATAAGTTTATGAGTTCGTTCAGTGATCCTGTCCATATTCTGCATTGTTTGTAATGGTATCGCTCACACTTTTGGTCGCATATCTTGCATTCACACGAATCACTCGGTTGGTGGAATTTTGTATTTTTGCACATTTTGTGATGATATTCGTGTGTTGCTATGCCTATGATTCTGTGCCTTTGTGGTTGGTTACTTCCAGTCCACTCTCTGTTTACCATGGCATCTGAGGCGTAGAAATCTTCGTCGATCTCTTTTTCTCTCTGTTTCTTTTTTTCGATGACTTTCTTATATGGCTCCGTTGCTGGCAGTAGTATCCTTTGCCTCAGGTCCTCTAGGAAGAAGGTTTCTCAGGCTAGCATATAGGCCATTCTATTTGGTGTGTATTTGCTTGCACCTAATGCCTTTTTGATGAATCTTCAATATAGAATAGATTAATATAAGACTGAAAAAGGTAATTAAATACATTAGGAAATAGCATGAAATAAAAATTTAGGAGAAATTTTCAAAATAGAAAACGTATCGATCAATCAATCCAATGGAGAATGATATCTTCTTCTTCTTCTTCCTTCCAAGTATTAGGCCAAGGCCTGTTACGATCCTATAGAAAATTTTCCCGTATGGGAAATTCTCGTATAAGACTTGAAAGCATAATAATAGTCCCTTCGATTGGTTGCTGGCCAAAGGAAGGCTAGACCAGTGATGGGCTACCATCTTATAGCCTCTGGTCAGGCTTTTCTGGAGAAGGAAAGAAAATAAAGGAAAGAAGAAATGGAAGAAAGGAAAGACTCCCTAGCCCTCGGATGCCCTAATAGCGTCGGGGTCGAAAAAACAAGAGTTAACCAAGAGAGGTTAGATAGTAAAGTTAAAAGAGTGCAAAACACAAGTAAGTGGAAGAAATGTTTTGCACAGCTTGGGCACCTTGTGGTCGCCATCCACATATCCCCTAGATGAGGACCCCTGAGGGCGGAGAATGATATAAACTAAGTAATATATAATAATAATAAATTAACACCAAACTGAGGATAGTAATTAAATACGTTAGGAAATAATAATATAAATTCAAATATGCCTTATCCGCTTTTAGAGTGGTCCTGACATAAACAAACACCAATTGTATCCTTCCGCAATTCGCGTCACAATTACTATACATTGGCAGGAAGCAACGTCTGAAGTATAGAAAACATGTGATCGCTGAATTGTGTAGGTTAAGAGAAAGCTGGTGAGATTTTTCACTGAACTTGTCAAATACATTTAAAATAACTGTTATTTGACCACTAGTCAAAGTTATGCCAGATTTGAGTTTTTAACATTTAGATGGCGACACAGCTACAGAAGACTCGACACCTTCAGCCATTTTGTTGTTTCAGACTCATCTCAAGCATGACTCAAATTCATCGCCCATATGTAATAATAATAATAATAATAATAATAATAATAATAATAATAATAATAAAAATAATAATAAACTATTTTTAATTGTAATTATTGATTAGGTATATTTTAGAATAATTTCTATGTTTTGAATATTATCATTTTCATTCACGAAGAATAACAAGTATATGCAGAGGTCATATTTTTAATTTGATTAAGGAACTACTTTTTTGCGTACTTACTGCTTCTACATCTACGTCGGTGTCCATAACATGGTCACATGGTTTTGTTTTCATGTGGATCACTTTAGATTACTATTTTTACTGTGACTGTTTAACTCATGCCCCAAATGGGAGTCAAACACCAATCACGTTTCATTGAATTTTGTTTTACAACCAATCATAATCGTATTTCACCTCGATAATTACCAATTTCTATTATCATAATAAATAAGTCTCCTCCTTTTTAATATTCTGAACAGGTCAGAGCATTATTTTGCAGTGACTGACTCTCCACCAAATACGTTTAATATAACAAATAATGAACAGATTCCTTCGAACTACACATATGATAATTGTGTGTTCAATAATTGTGTTTTTAAATAATGATTTAATGAGTTGTTTCCCAAAAAATCTGAATTAATAACCTATAATGCTGGTTATAATATATAGTCCGATGTGTTTCATTTTTTCTCCACTAGGGTGCATTCTTAAAATATTGCGATCCTATTTGGCAATAAATAGTATGATCAAGTTGCAGTGATGAACAAATGAAACATAACCAAACATTTCTCATTTGTTTTCAAACATCGCCGTTTACATTAAATATATCTTCTTGTATCTTGTAACCCCATGTTTCCCTTAACAGATATTTAGGCGCTCTCCCCCTACAGGGAAGAATTTGAACCATACTAATTTAGTTACACTTGTTTTCATGTAGATGTCATTTGAGTGGTCCGTGGTCAGCGTTCCGCCTCATACTGACATCTAGGAAACCAAGGTAGTACTAGGAGGGGAAAATTCGGTAAATTTTGCTTAGAGGCCTTTTCATTCAGGCTTACGGATCTTTTACCAGCCTGAAAATCTTCAGACTCGGGACCCACGGCTTAAAGTCCCTTCCGGAGGACTTGCTCCTTTGATTTTTCCATCCTAAAAAAATAATACAGTGTGATTATAAAGTCTCAGTACATTTTAAAGAAATCGCTTACATATCGTATTTCTGTTACAGCCATTCGAAAGATACAAATATGTTCACCATTGAAGAGCGGATAGAGGATTGTTGCTGCGGGGCGCGTTTTCAAGAGGTTTCATGAGTCGTACGATGAAGTTAGTCGCCCGCTTTCCCAATGACAAACCCTCACGTGAGACGTGTATCTTGATATGTTGGCAACTTTTCTTACAAGCCACAGTTACAGCAAGATGGTTAAATCATTGATAACGTGGTGTTGCAACAAGATGGAGCACCACCACACTTTGCTCTGGCATATTCGCGGGTATCTCAATGACAGGTTTCCCAAAAGGTGGATTGGAAGGGCATCTCCTCGTATCTGGGCTCCTCGTTCGCCAGACCTCGCACCCCTGGACTTTTTGCTTGGGAGTTCATCAAGCAACAGGTGTACAGAACCAAGTTTTCTAATCAGCAAGTGCTGAAAGAACGCATACGCCAAGCGAGTGAAGTGATTACAGAGGATATGTTGGTGCATGTTTTCCGGGCGACGGTGCGTCGTTGGGAAACATGTTTTGAGATTAATGGAGGTTATGTTGAACACTAACTTGATAGTAAAAACTACCTTATCATTTTTGTTTTATTTGCGCTACGTTATCCACAAAATGTACTGGGACTTTATAATCACACTGTATTTTAAAATAACTATAGTTAAATAATGATTTATGAGTAAACAGCTTAATTTTATTCGTTAAATAGCCCTAACAAATGCCACTCATGATTTTCAAATTATCATAAGTAATGCTACGAGTGATTTCCAAATTCGTGAGGAGTGAATTTATCTAGAGAATTTGGAAATCAAGAGTGGCATTTGTTAGGACTATTTAACGAATAAAATTAAGCTGTTTACTCACAAATCATTATTTAACTATAGTTATTTTAAAATATTTATATATTTAATGTAAACGGCGATGTTTGAAAACAAATGAGAAACGATAGGTACGCATCATCTGCTTTTTTGTTTATCACTGCAAGCAGATCATACTATTTATTGCCAAAGGAACGCAATATTGTAAGAATGCTCTCTAGTGGAGAAAAAATGAAAAACATCAAACTGTATATTAATTCATTTCTGATGTCGTATGATGTAAATATGACAATTATATTTTTCTGGATTATTACCTGGGAAAAAATACATTTAAGAAAATGCAAACAGTGGTTTCTTTTTTTTGCTACAAATGTTTTTATATTAACTCCTGCATGCGCTATGTGTTGACATCCATGCACTATATATACAATCTAATAGCAGTATTTCTTACAGTCAGTCACTGCAAAATAATGGTCAGACCTGTTCAGAATGTTAAAAAGGAGGAGCTTTCTTTAATATGGTAAATTTAATATTGATAAACACGACTGTGATTGGTTGTAAAACAGAAATCATCGAAACGTGATTGGTAATTGACTCCCATTTGGGGCACGAGTTAAATAGTCTAGATAAATTGGAAATCGCCCGTGATATTACCTATGAGAATGGAACAAAATTACCTCTACTGATTGCAGATATTTAGACGAACGTAAAATGTTCATACGATGGCAGAATTATAAAGAAACATAAGAAAACTAATATAAGTCACATGACATTATTGTGTACATATTTTGTAATTATAAAAATGTATATATACAGTGAGTGGGGTAATGCATGCAACTATGTAAATAGTGCCTGCAAGAGCAACGTATATATTGACATAGCAAAGTTCCATCAGTGTTATTATCGTACATGGCAACCGGATTATGACCACAAAAACCTCATTTTAGAGGGAGCTTTTACAATCATAATCCGCTCTGCTTGGTCCGTCCTTACCAAGTGCATTCTTGTTATCTGCAACTCGGATTATGAGAAATTTATATTACATAGATATACACCATATTGGCTCTATAGTAAGCTGTACTCTTTCACCCAAATTTCAAGTGAGGAAATTGTTAACAGATATTATATTTTACTAACTTATTTATATTTATAAATGCTTTATCATTAAAAGTAATATCGCGCCAAGGATATTAATAATAATAATAATAATAATAATAATAATAATAATAATAAATATTAATATTGATTTTTATTAGGAACTTCTCTAAAATACAACAGTTTTCCTTCAACCCATTGTAAATTTTATTCCTCTTTACATCCCTATTCTCTGCATCACGCTCTGTTAATCCTCACACTATACTCATATGAACTTCTTGAGCTCACTGTTCTTTTAGTTTCCCATTTCTTCTGTTGCCCACCGATTTAAAATTTAATTAGGTATCCTGTCATCTGACATTCTCTTTACGTGGCCAAACCATTTATCTCTTCTTTCATCAATAACTTGTAGAACTTGTTTTTGTAAATCCATTATTTCTCCGATTAATAATAATTGTTTGTATTGTAAGCCTATGTTTTCCCTTAACAGAGATTTAGGCGCTCTCCCCCTACAGGGAAGAATTTGAACCATACTAATTTAGTTACACTTGTTTTCGTATAGATGTCATTTTGAGTGGTACGTGATCAGCGTTCCGCCTCATACTGACATCTAGGAAACCAAGGTAGTACTAGGACTGGAAAATTCTGTAAATTTTGCTTAGAGGCCTTTTCATTCAGACTTAAGGATTTTTTACGAGCCTGAAAATCTTCAGACTCGGGACCCACGGCTTAAAGTCCCTCCCGGAGGACTTGCTCCTTGGATTTTTCCGTCCTAAAAAATCCATCGACCCCGGCCGGGTTTGAACCCGCGACCCTCGGGACCAGAGGCAAGGAGCATAACCACTAGTCCACCGCGGCCGATAACAATAATGATGATGTTGATGATAATAATATATATTTGGTTAAACATTGTTTTGAGAGAAATTGAGATGACACGAGTTCCTGTAATGCATAAGAGGCTGTGTATCCAGTGCTTGAGCCTATGTTTTATTACTTACACATGTCATTCTTGTTTATAATTCTTGTTCCTAGATATATTAATTATGCCACTTCCTCAAAATGCCCTTAGTTAATGACTTTATACCTATTATATAATGCATTTGTACGTTAGGCTGTTGATTTAGTTTTACATTTTTATTTCCAGCCCCAGGTTCTTGAAGTTATTTAAGAGCAAGTGACTTTTGGCCTTTAGTACTTTATCGCTGTATCTAACAATACCACATCATATGCATATGCTAATGTTTGATTAATATAATTGAGTTAAACACCCTTCTTGTCTTCTAAAGATTTATTTATTCTTATCATCTAGTACAAAATTCAATAGCAGAGTTTATGGCCTATTTTTAATTTCAAAAAAATAAATTAAGGCTTTTCAGGGAAAGTGCCAGTCAGAGCAAAAATAGTAATCAATAATGAAATAATAGAACAGATAGCACACTTTAACTACCTTGGTTTAGATATAACATATAGCTATGATTGGGATATACATTATAAATTAAACCGATATCAAATGATGTGTGGCACCATAAGAAGAACCCTCCGAAAGACTCGGAAGACAAACTCAGCTCAGGTTTTATAAAATTATGGCTGTTCCTGTTCTTTTATTTGGATCTGAATCTTGGGCACTTGCAAAAAAGATATGTCACACATTCAAGCCACTGAAAATGAAATTTTTGAGTTCTGTAAAAGGATGTACACGGATAGATAGATTACACAATGAATCAATAAGAAATGAACTGGAGATATTTTCAATAGTTAATAAACTAGAAGAGCACACATACCAATGGAAAGAACATTTAGACAGAATGGACAATTTAAGATTACCGAAAAAAGATCAACACCTACAAACAACATGGGAAAATATATTTGGGACGGCCAAGGAAACGATGGACTTGAGACCGGAACAGATCACATTGACCTAATCCTGGAAAGGAAGAAGAAGAAGAAGAAGAAGAAAACTGTCTGGAAACAGATTGGATGTCCGCTCCTTTCTCTTTGTGCTATTTAGACACATTCGAATAAGACTGGCTTTTCAAGAATTCTAACAGGATACTATACAACTCCCTCTTAATTGATATGTTCAAATACGAGGATTGGAACTATAATATTGACAACAATGCTGTACAGACACCATGCGACGAACTTAATAATGTCACTGATACCACATGTTAGTTACATACCTATCTTGTGATGAAAGTTAAAAATTAAATTGTACCTGTTGGTAGGTGCCGTCGTCCTCAACTTTGTTAAAATATTGTATATAAAATTAACTGGAGCGCTTTCGGAAGTTATCTTCCATCTTCTGCAGGTTGAGTTTCCGCTATTTGTTGTTGTTGTGTACGATGATGTTTACTCCAACTGTTTGTAGCAGTTGTTTTTTTGACGATCTCGTATAATGGGTTTGACTGGGGTGCGTTCTCATTGAGAAGTGAGGTGTTGTTTGTTTCCTTTATAATTTCGAGGCCTTCAATTATATTTATCCTAGCTGGAATGTTTTCTCGATGGATTATCGTCAGAGTGTTTTCAATTGTGTACATTCGATGACCTGCGTTAATGAGATGTTTAGCATAGCTTGATTTATCACTCGCGTGTATGAAATATTTTAGGTGTTAGTACTGATACCTACCTTACTTCAGAACATGTGGACTCTCCCTTCCCATATCAAGCGCATGCGAACTGGCGAGAGGAACAGAGCTCCGTGTTAACTGGCGGTTTAATCTATCGTAGTTAGGAGGTTTTCGAAACAGGAACAAGAGAATTGGATAAACAAATGGAAATTATCAATGCTATTTATATTAAAATTTATATATTTCCTTTTGCATAGTTTACGTAACAGTAAATCAAATAAAAAAAATTTACTCCTTTATTGTACAAATAATGTCGTAATATAATGCTTTATAAAACCCAATTTATTTCCATTTCTTCTCAAATGTGCCAGAGGTCATAGAGCACAGTGCCATCAGGTCTTCAGGAGGGTTGCAGGAAAAGTGCATTGCCTTATAGAACAGTGGCACGTTGAAGGCTTTTATTCACCGTGCCTCTGTTCTGTAAGGCAATGAAGATTCCCCCCAAACCTGTTGAAGACCTTGATGACACAACCTCTGGCACATTCAGTATATATCCAACTACGTTCCTGTTTCGAAAACATAGTGACTACACTACATTAGACAGCTAACTAACAAGAGGCTCTGTTCCTCTCGCCAGTTCTGATGCACGTCATGTGACAAGGGAGAGTCTATGGGTCGTATCTATGAACGCATTAGACCGTAAAAGTCGTTCTCTGCTGAGAAAGTTCCATCCAAAGACGTTTTTGCGTACTCAAAAATCTGTTCATGCGATAATAATTATCGAAATTCCTAAGCTACCTGGCAAGGTGACTTTGCAGAGAACGAATCGTGAGCAACCCGATGGGAACCTATCTAGTTTGAAACCTTGCCGCGTACATTGCTGCTTTATCCAAGATGTCGGACGTTGAAGACTTCGATCATGTTTTCGGTATACGCGCAGAAGAGGAATTTGATAGAGTCTACCAAAGAATTCAACTGGAAGAACAGGAGAATCAGCGTAATATCGCGCGACGCAGATGTCGTCGTACACAGTATTATTTGCGGGGCGCAAGCGTAAATGCGTTCCTCTAGCAGACGAAAATAACGGAAGTGGTTTTATCGCTGAGAATTCTGGGTAATTTCTTGCCAATATTACGAAACGACGACTTTCATGCATGACCAGTTAGTGGGTCGCTAATTCGATCTTTGCACTTGCTCACGGTGAGTCAGCTCACCAGTGATTGGAAGTAATTTGAGTAGAGACTAATGTATTTGCATGCGGCCCTATATGTTCTCAGGTAATGCTATCAGCAATATCAATTGATTCCGTCGCATGGCATCTCTACAGCACTGTTGCAAACCCTGGAACATGTATTTTCGTAGATCCCGTAACAAGTCTAAAATAATTTTCTTTTGCATACTGTATTTTACAGGCATTTTGAATGGCTATCAAAGCTTCACTGCCATGTATTAGCATATCCACTTTTGTTACAATGGAAATCACAGTAGCCAGGGAGTCAAAAATGCAGTGGTTCTAGGTTTATTAATGATAAGTAACGACGAATGGAAGATGATAAAAGTTTGATTATTTTGATTGGTTAGATCTGTGATATAGGCGATGAATAATTTGCTGTATGAAGCTTCACTAAACAAATAAAGCATTCACTCTGTAGCCTGCAGTGACACGAGTTCCACTTCTCCCTCTGTTAACTTTCCTGTAAATTCAAAATGAATTGTAACTGAAGTGGACATGTGGTTAGGGACTCCATATTCCATCTGTATTCACTGCATATACTTTTTTTTTTCACTGCTTTTGGCAATGGCTTGGATGTGATAGAATCCCTAAATGAAAATTATTTTGAATGACGCAACTTCAATCGCTGAAAGAGATGTTATTTTCAACCCATAGAAAATGTAGTGCTGTACAGTCTGATACCAAAATACTTAACCAATGATTACCAAACAGTGCTCCGGTCAACTTCAGGATATTTCAGCGAAACAACATTAAACACACCTACTGTCTAGCCCATTTTTTTAAACTTTTCATGCCAAATGTTTTAAGAGTTAGCATGATTTAAGAGTAAAAACCATTCAAAACCCCTACACCGATAATAAAATATAAATATAAATTTACTAACGGATCCGGCAGACGTTGATCCTGCCCTATCGTTCATTTTTGGTGTCATGGCCGGACGATATAAATATAAGTTACTTGTTTTACCATAAAATACACTAATTAAGACGAATTAAATAAGTTCGCAAGACAATTCCTCACTGCCATCTGTTAAGCATGCATGATGTCACATTGTTGTCGCGTGGGCTATGTTGATAATGCAGTTGACTACACATCTGTCATAAACAATTCTATAAACCGATTCCAGCTCCATCTACCGAGTCCAGTTGTGAAATTAAACCATCCAGGGACCCACTCAAACACACACAATAAATTTCATCAAAATCGGTCCAGTCGTTTAGGCGTTTTTAATGTCGGGTTTCAGGTAAACATCCACTTCCAATTTTAGGTTTTCGCTTATTTTTGGATAATACCTACTTCGGTTTATTTTAATAGGATATACTGATTATTGTTGTGAAATATCGAAAATTCTGAACGCTTGAGCGATTTTTAAATTTTCACTTCAGTCGTACTCCTATGCCTAAAGGTTCTAGAGGGTCCAATTGTGAATCAACTTTTATAAGATTCATGATGTGTTCCGTTGAGGTTAATTCAAAATTAATATAAAATTATAGAATATTCACCTGAACGTACTCGAAGAGATGGAAATCATGAAAGCAGCTCACAACGACAGCCTGATAAACGAAAACGAACCCAATACATGCAACCCCCTCTACCAGATCTTCAGTGAAACACCAGTTTTGAATCCTGCCGATGATGGGACAAGTCCCGAAAGCGCTACAGTTAAATGATAATTAAGTTGAGGAGACGGACCTTTCAGGTGAATATTCTATAATTTTATACCAATTGTGAATATAAACTAATCCAGGGAACCACTCAAACACCTAAAAATATTTCATCAAAATCGATCTAGCCGTTTAGGAGGAGAAGAGTGACAAACACACGTACAGAAGAATTATATACAGAGTGATTCATAATTCCTATTACAAACTTCTACTAAGTCCCCTCTACAACCCTAGAAGTCTGTAATACTTATTGTGAATCACCCTGTATTGTTCTGGACTAAAAAACAACTAAAAGAAATAGAATTTGCAGAAATGAGCTTCCTGAGACATATAACTGAATGTAGGGGCCTACATTAAGGACACCCGGTACTAGTTTCCTTGCAATTTGGTTTAATAATAAGCAATATACAAAAATAATTTTTTCAGCTTATTCTTAAGTTATGTGCATGAAAATTATGTCACTAATTAAACAAGTCTTCCTGAACATAATGACACTCTGGTTAACTTTTTACACATATTTATTCACGAGTTACTTAAAATACAAAAACAAAATGAAAATAAAAAATCCAACTTCTTAAAAGTAGTGTCTTGGTACAATTTTCTCAAAAAACTGCTTATCCAATTGTTTCTAAAATTTAGTATGTTATTGTCCATATGTCACCGCTGTGGTCTCGAAGTAGCGTGCTACCTTGTCACGCAGCGGGCCCGGGTTCGATCCCGCTCGGGACAGTTTTTCTTGGTGAGGTTTTTATCGGGGTTTTTCCTCACCTGTAAGACAAACGTCAGGAAACCTTTAAGGCCCAAACGGTCCCCGAAACAATATGGCCATCATCATCATCCTTATCATCATCATCATCATCATCATCCTTCACCGGTGTGGAAAGAAATGGGAAGCTACCACACCTACAATTCCCTAGTAAAGCTGCAAAGTATAGCATGAAAATGCTATGATTGCAGTGAAAGATCTGTCCTCGGGCAGAATTACTATGAATGGATTGTCCATAGTTGATTTGACAATAATAAAGTTTGTTTATGTTCAAATATGGATTGTCATTTATTTAAAAAAAATCAAAGGCCAAACTTTTCTTTGTTAAACATTTTTGCATACATTTTTTTTATTTCAAGCACTACCAATAGCACAAAGTTAAATTTACCTTATTATTATAGAGCTCTCTAAACTGCATATTCAAGCCAAAAATATGCTCCTATCTTTCATAGTTTCAGAGAAAAATGTACTAAAATATGAAAAATTACAAGTTACGGAAAAATGCAAAAAAAAAAAAAAAAAAAAGAGTGCACTCTAGCAGGAGACAGAAGTGTGATTTTAGAAATCAATTTTTAAGGGTTTAAATGACCAAAATCGACAAAATAATATTATACATTGGCAAAGTAGACCTTGGATTTTTGAAACAAAAAAGGAAAAAATGATTTTTACGTAATAAGTACTGGGTGCCCTTAAAAGATAAAAAAGTATAGCAAACTTATTATGAACCTGTACTTACTTACTCACTGGCACTATCGAACCCGTAGATTCATGGCCGCGCGGACATAAGCTCTCCATACATCCCTATCCTGAGCTAAAATTTTCCAATCATTCCCTGTATAATCTACTTCCCTCAAATCATAGTTAATGTTATTCTCCCACCTCATTCTTGGTCTACCAACTGGGCGTTTTCCCTCTGGCTTTCCTACAAGAAGCTTCCATACACGTCTTTCATCCCCCATACGATAAACATGTCCTGCCCATCGCAGTCTACGAGACATAACTGTTCTTATTATATCTGGCTTCCTATAAAGACCATGTTGTTCATTGTTATGTAGTCTTCTCCATTCACCTGTCCATCTCTCTTTGGTCCAAAAATTTTCCTATGTACTTCATTCTCAAATACTTGTAATCTCCTTTCCTCCCTTAAAGTAAGAGTCCATGTTTCGCACCCATATAATATAACTGATAGAATGATAGTTTTATATATTTTCAGTTTAACGTTTTTTGAAAGGAGTTGGGACATCAAGAGTCTCTGCAATGCATAATAGCACGAATTTCCAGAATTGAGCCTGTGTTTAATTTCTTTGTGCATCTCATTCCTATTTGTGATTATTGTTCCTAGGTATTTGAATTCAACCACTTCCTCAAAATTTCCCTCATTTGTCATTAGCTGTCCATTTCCATTATATAATGTATTTCTACGTATGACCATTTAACCTGTATCTTCTACAAATGTGAATTAGGAGTTATGAATCAATGGATATAAGAGCAACGTATGTTAAAATAACCCGATTCGGATGTAAGTCTAGTCCGTTTGGAACGCGAGAGCATGAAATATTATATCTCTCATGAGTGGATATGTTTTCTGTTTTGTTCTTATCTGTGTTTGAGTTATATATGGAAACGCGGATTGATGTATTTGAAGCCTGCAGCAAAGTACCCATATGAGATTTTAAACAAACTCAGCTGCTCAGCACTTTGATGCGTTTGCGTTAATAAATTTCAGCGGATTGATTACAGAAGCGGAAATCAATTAAAACAAGGACAAAATTAAATATTTGTTGAGGATAAAAACGATCGGCTAATAATTATAATCGGTTTAATGAAAACTTGGTCTCGTGTAATTAAAATATGGATCACTTGCAATGCCCTTCATTGACCTCATACATACGAGTATAACAAAATAGAAAGCACATTGAACCCTAAATTAAAAGTTAAATCCCAAATATATAGTCTGTATATTATCACTAGTTTACTGAAAATTCATTCCGAAATTTCAAATTGCATGATAGGTAAAGAAATACCTAGGAACAATAAGTACAAACAGGAATGTGGTGCATACAGAAATTAAAATTAGGCCCAATTCAAATGCATAAAAAACTCTCCAAGCGCGACAGGCCTAGGAGGCCCTTGGCCTACCATCCGGGTGTTAATCACTGAGGTAGACGATCATAAGCCAGTGTAGGGGGGACATGTGGCCAGCATGTCAAGTCCCACAGTCGTTATAGCTGGTATTCTCAACCTGGAGTCGCTTCTTACTGTAGCTACTCAAATGCTCACGATGATGGATGGGTACCGGTCCCAAACTACCCGAAATTCCATGAGAAAATGTCTTCCCTCATGGGGACTCGAACCAGCGCAAGTCCCTTAGCTCTGCGCCAAGGCATTTTGCCTTAACCGCTCGGCTACGGCGCGGGACAATTCAAATGCATGCTATTATATATTATGAGGATTTTTGTCGTCCCAACGTTTGTGAAAAAAATTGTATTGAAAAAAATATATAAACCTCTTATTCTGCCAGTTATATTGTACGGATGCGAAACATGGACTCTTACTTTAAGGGAGAAAAAAATATTACGAGTATTTGAGAATAAATTTTATAAGACAATTTTTAGACCAAAGGGAGATTAACAGACATCTGAAAGGAGAAGACTATATAGCAATCAGCTACATGATTATATATATATATATAGCCCCTAATTAAACAATTAGAACATGTGGGCAGAACATGTGGCAAGCATGAAGAAGTAAAGAAGGGCATGGGTAGGAACACCAGAAGGAAAGCACCCCATATGAAAATAATGAGATGGGAGAATTATATTAACCATGATTTGAGAGAATTAGATTGTACAGGAGAAGATTGGAAAAATTAGCTTAGGATAGGGATGTATGGAGAACTTATGTCCGCGCGGCCATTAAAGAACTGGTTTGATAGTGCCAGTGAGTTAGTTATAATAGGGAAAGAAAAATAAAGAAATAAATTCCTTATATATTGAAGTAATAAAAACTATGGTAAAATTTAATTAAGGGGCTTTCAAAAATTGCCGTAATAATTAATTTTGCTTTAAAGTTTATCTGTCACATAATTATCTTCAGTCTCTAACGTTTTCTTATGCTACACTTTCTTCCGGTGAACCTCCACTGCATCGCTGTCATAACACAACTGACAGACTTCCTACCCTGGCAACAGTTATATGTTCTGGAAAGAAAATTTCTCGGCTCCCAATCGAGACTTCTGTCGTATGGAAGCTTCTGGAATCGAACCATCCTGATACAAGGATAGATGATTACATGATATTCCGGAATGGAAGTCTAGACTCATCGATCATTCTGCACGCGTGTCTCGACTCGCCAGTCAAAGACATACGAATCTATTTCCACCTATGCGTAACCTCTGTTTTCAACGTCACACTCGAAACTCAAGCGCTGCTATAGTGATGCGTCACAGAGGGAAATGCCTAACACCTAAAGCCCTTTAGAAATCATATTTTACTGAAACAGAAATCGGCCGTGGTGCGTAGAGGATATGTTCCATGGCTCTAGTCCCGAGAGACACGGGTTATAACCCGGCTGTGCTCGATGGATTTTTCTTCTTCTTCGGCTTTCCCCCACTTATAGGTTTGCCGTCTTCAGTTTCCATTTATCTCTATCATTCCAATCTCTCTCTTCCAAATTCCTATCATCCATTATAGTTCTGACGTAGGTTTTCCATTTCCATCTTGGTCTGCCACGTTTATTTCTTCCAGGGGGTGACCATCGGTATACATTTTTTGGCCATCTTTCATTTTCCATTCTTTGTACATGGCCATACCATTTAAGTGTTTGATTTTCAATCCTCTTAACATGGATTCTTAAGGATGGAAAAATCCTAGGGACAAGTTCTCCGGAAGGGACTTTAAGATGCGGGTCCCGAGTTTGAAAATGTTGAGGCTTGCAAAAGAACCACAAGCCTGAATAAAAAGACCTCGGTGCACAATTTACCAAACTTTCCCATCCTAGTACGTACTACCTTCGTTTCCTAGATGTCACTATGACGCGGAATGCAGACCCGGGCCACTCAATGACATCTATACGAAAACAAGTGTAACTAAATTACTACGGTTGAATTTTTCCCCTGTATGTCTCACTGAGAGACTCGAGGGCAGATTACTGCTGTAGCAGAAACATGTAAGGAATCTCTGATTTTTTTCTAGTTTTCTGGTTTAATTATTATTTTCATGTTGTACTGCGTCATTTTCGAGTAAAATTTGAAAGTCTGTGGTTTCCTCTGTCACCGAGTGAAAAAACAAAACGCTGCGAGGGATATCGTTAATATTTTTGAAATATCATTGTACGACATTTTATGATCTCTAGCAGTCGGGCAGCAACAAATGAGAACATGCAGACAAAGACTATACGAATTGCTGAAGGCACCACGCGGCTTTATCCATCCTCATCCTGCCATGGACTTTCGTCATAAATTTGTTCTTCTATCTATCTATCTATCGATCTATCTATCTATCTATCTATCTTCGGGGTTTTACAGCTGGTGCCGTCTTCCCGTGCCAAACCTCCAAAGCCTACAGACTTGGGCATCTTCGATGCTTAGCCCTCTAGCTTGCATTACTGCCTTCATGTTTTCCTTCCATGTTAACTTTGGTCTCCCTCTTTTCTTCTTTCTGTTCGGATGCCATTCATATAGTTGCTTCGGCCATCACTCATCTTCCATTCTTAAAACATGTCCTAACCACTTTAATTCCTTCTCCTCAATTCTTTCAATAATGCTTTCTTCTGCTTCCATTGTGTTTCTTACTTACTTTTCTTAATACAGGCTTTCCACTTTACAGCAGTTTGCCCTTGATTCCTGCTTTCCAGAGATTCCTATCTTCCCATTGACCATCTTCCATACCCCTCTTCATCATAGCATCATATATTCCCTCATACCAGGTTCTTCTACTTTTCCCCCTCCTCCTTCTGCCTGGTACCATCCAATCCAACACCTGTTTAGGCCACTGGTCTTCCGACATCCGTTGTACATGACCATACCACTGTAGAGCTCTCTTTGTTATCCTATCGATAACAGTTTCTTGTGCATCCATTTCTTGTCTGATATATGTATTTCGAATATGTTGTAGCCTGGATATTCTCAAATGTTTTTAGTGTATAGTGCTATTGTGTTATTATTTAATTGTAATATTATTATTGTGTTTTCTTTATGTAATTGTAATGTTATTGCTGTTTTTGTTGTTTATTTTTCTTCACACTAGTACCAATTATTACTTTATTGTAACAGACTGTCAACAGCACATACGGCTTACTGCCCGTGCGACCCATATTTGTAAATAATATTGTAAATATCTTACATTTGTCTAATAAAGTCCTACTACTACTACTACTTCTCCGTAATCCATCCATTTCTGTCGCCAAGATTCTTTTCTGCATCCTTTCATTTATTATCCAGCTTTCTGATCCATATGTAAATATACTTTCTATTATTGTCTGTATAATCCCTTTTTTGTTTTTCTGGTCAAATTTCTATTCCATAAAAGACCATTCACGGATCTAATCAGCTTCCTTGCACAATTCACTCTGTTAATAATATATTTTTCACAAGTACCAGATTTATCTATTATAGATCCAAGATAAATTCTTCAACACGTTTAATTATCATATTATTTATTTTTAGGTCTTCTGAATTTCCTCCGATTACCATATATTCTGTTGTAATATAATTTATCCTCAGTCCACCTACCTCAAATGCATGTTTCTAATTTCCTTATTTGTGACTATTTATTTTTCTTGTTGTTTTATTTTATTTACATGCAGTAGTTGTAGTAGCACTAGTACTATCGAGACCGTAGGTTCATTGCCCCGCGTGGCAGGATGAGGAAAACACTTCACCCAGGAAACTTATTCCGACAGTTTATTTCTGCGCTTTGTATTCTACTTTGTAATTTTCTGGTCATTACCCAAGTTTCGCTCCCATAAAGTAATGCTGGAACTGCCAATGTTTTATAAAACTTCAGTCTAGTATATCTTGTCGTTTTAGATTTAGATTTATTTATTTAGCCTGGTGGAGTTAAGACCATGTGGCCTTCTCTTCCACTCACCAGGGCAAAAATATATTACATCAGAATATAACAATTACAATGAACTCTAATATTAAATACTAAATAAAAGTTTGATCAAAAAGATAATATCTATTATATTACGATCTATAATGCAACCAGTTAATGTTAGTTAAAATTAAGACTAAAACTAATAATAAAATGTATACAAGCAAGACATATTAAATTGTCCCTGTCTAGTGTATATAAAAAACAAAGAAAAATAATGAGATATAGAAAACTAATTTTACGTTTGTACAATATTTAAAACAAAACAAAAGAAAATATTTGTTAATCTTAATATTATTTTCGTAAATAATTAAATTTATTAATTGTTAAAAGAATACTATCAGTGAGGTGTATAAGTTAGTTTGTTATTAAATAATTCTTTAGTTTGTTTTTGAAGGATGTTATAGTTTGACAGTCTCTGACATGGGGCGCAAGGGAATTCCATGTTTTAGTAAGTGAGACCGTAAAAGATAATGAATAATATACAGTGTGATGAGGCGGGATATAAAGGACAATGTGCTGATGGGATCGAGTGTCAAGATTATGTTTGTCGGATAGTCTGATGAAGCGGCGTGATAAATAATTAGGCGATGATGTGTGAAGGATTTTATAGAGAAGGCATAGGGAATGGACAGGTCTACGATCTCTTAGACGAAGCCACGATAATTGTTCCAGGGACGGTGTAACATGGTCAAATTTGCGAATACCACAAATAAAACGTTATTCTTTGTAAAATATTATGAATAATTTCATCACAAATATGAAACTTTTCTGATATACAGTGTGTGTCAAATCTCATGTTATGCTGAAATTAATTAATTATTACACAAATTAACTTAACCTATTATGTGATGTGAGCAGTAATTTAAGTGCGGTGTAAGTTTGCCTCGAGACAGAACTGGCAGAAGGCAACTTTCCCAAGTATTGTTTTGCTTCGGAAGCAAATCTAAAAACTCTAGTTACACGTGTACGGAATGAAAACAAGCCTAGGGCTTCCAAAATGTAGATAAAGGGGCGCGGGAAGCAAGATTCTCGCCGAGAAGTTGTCGGAAGAAGCGAGATGTGATCATATAATTGTTGTTTAATTAAATCTAGTTTAGGTGGCGCCTCTAGCGGCGGATTGTAAAAGCAGTGTCAGCTGTTTAGACTTTCAACTGTTGTCCAACTTGCCCAAGTCCCGCGGGCGACGTGCAGAGTTGCCTCTCACTTCTGTAATAAAAGCACAACATGATTTATGTAGCATCGCAGCCCAAAACTTCTCTGTTTTATAATTTTACAGTTTTACTCTTATGCATAAATTAATACATAATATACTCGGACCAACGAATCTGTGCCCCTATAGATCGTTATTAGAAAAGTACACGTCTATACTCAGACCATTTCACTGCACTCCCCTCCCAAAACGTCAAACGACAGCCACGGTAACTTATCAAGTAGGGATGTTGCCAAACTTCACCAGGGTCATGGTTCTTGAATATTGAATAATGCAAGATTGGAGTTGAGTTCACAGCACTGAGGTGAAAGTGCAAGAGAGAGAAAGAAAAGAGAGAGAGATAGGAATGCAGGGACGGAAATGATTTGCTGAGGCAAAAAAGGAAATATAATTTAGTTCCTGCATCTTACGGGGGCACAGATTCGTTGGACAGACAGTACAAAATATCAACCTCACCGAAAAAATGTCTACTTTGACTTATTTTTATTTGTTTATCTATTTTATGTGATGAAGAATTATTAGACTAATAGATACCGGGGGTTTGAAAAAAATAAAAAAAAAATATATGGGATGTGGAGCAGAAACACAAGTTTTGAATATTAGAAGATTAGAAGGGCTATATTAGAGGATGTGAAGAATTTGAGTATCTGGGGGTAGGTAAACAGGATAAACAAGGAAGTGAATTAAGAACAGAATAAATAAAGGTAGAGCAATAACAGCAATGATGAATGGAGTCTTATGGAACAGACATTTAACCAGGAAAAATAAGTTACAAGTATATAATTCAATAGTGAGAAGTACTGTCACATGTGGAGCTGAAGTTTGGAAATTCAACAAACACTTATGTCTATGGAAATAGATTTCTTTATGAGAACAGCAAAATGTTCAAAATTAAAAAAAAAAAAATTGTCATACGAGGAAAAAAAATTAGGTATTCAATACTAGATTATATAAGATATAAGCAAGTAGGTATGGACACGTACGACGAATGTAAGAAGAAAGGTTACGCATGAAAACATTGGAATGGTGTCCACTTGAAAGAAGAAGGCAAGGCAGACCTCGAAACTCGTGGATGCAAGAAGTAAGAACCGGAATAAGAACAAGAGGACAAGAGGGCATGTAGTGGATGGATAGGGACGAGTGGAGAAGAAAAATAAAACTTTAGGCGCTCAAAGATGTGTAAACATTGAAATTCTGTATATAAATAAATAAATTACAATATTAAAATTACAAAATTATGAACCTTGAACATGCGTGTCATCCTATTCTTCATCTTGTAATCTTGTAAGCACATGTTTCCCTTAACAGAGATTTAGGTGCTCTCCCCCTACAGGGAAGAATTTGAACCACACTAATTTAGTTACACTTGTTTTCGTATAGATGTCATTTGAGTGATCCGTGGTCAGCGTTCCGCCTCATACTGACATCTAGGAAACCAAGGTAGTACTAGGACGGGAAAATTCGGTAAATGTTGCTTAGAGGCCTTTTCATTCAAATGAAGATTGAAGACACTATTTTAGATTATATTAAAACTCAGCAATTAAGATGGTACGGACATGTCCAGCGAATGCAAGAGGATCGGCTACCAAAATGTGTTTTGGAATGGAAACCTGAGGGAAGATGAGGTAGAAGAAGATCTAAAACTCCAGGACTCAGGAAATATATTTATACATGAAGGGGAAAGATCTACAACCAGGAGATTGGATGGACCGACAAAATTGGCTATTAGGAATCGGACATTATCAAAGACATTAATCAACCAATAATCTATCTATTATAGGCCTATTATTATTATTATTATTATTATTATTATTATTATTATTATTATTATTTTCTGTCCGGCTTTGATTGATTTGGTCTTTTAGCATTTTTTTTATGTGTGGGGAGCTGGCCCACAGCATAAACCCCCAACCTGGAGGACCAGGAAAATTTCTGTCTGGGTTTTCCTCCCATAGCCTTTGAAGATCCCTCTTCACCACAAGGCAGCGTTTCTCTATTTCCCTTAGAGATAGGGTTGCCTCTTCCGGCAGATCCGCCGTGATGAAGGACTCCTTCTGCGCCGAATCTGCCGTTGAGGTAATAAGCTACAAGAATAGACTAATAGCTCTAGAAATGGATTATTTACGAAGAAGTGCCAGAAAGTCTAAATTAGAACATGTCACAAATAAGGAAATTAGAAACATAATGGAAGCAGAAGAAAGCATAATTGAAAGAATTGAGGAGAAGGATTAAAAGTGGGATGTGGGAACCATGTTTTAAGAACGAGGTGGAGAGGAGCGATTGCCGAAGCAACTATCTGAATGGCATCCGAAGAGAAAATACAAAAGAGGAAGACCAAGTTTAACCATGGAAGGAAACAAGGAATACAGTAATGCAAGCTAGAGGGCTAAGCATCGAAGATGCCCCAAGACCGTATGCTTTGTGAGGATTTGGGCACGGGTAGACGGCCGCGACGTGTAAAAACCCGAAGATAGATAGATTAGATTATTAGTTTTATTATTATTATTATTAATATTATTTCTCATGTAAAAACGAAGGAAATATGACTTACACACTGTAACTGTAATTTTGATATATATTTTTTAAATTGGCAAAAGAGTGAGGTTTTTGTTTTGTAGCTTTGTTAGTATGACGATTCATAGGTAATTTATTTCAGAACAACGGAGGCAGGGAAATCTGCATGCCACCCTTTATTCTAATGACGAACACATGTGGTAGAGACTAACATAGAAGAAAAAGTTGATAAAGGCCAGGCAGTTTGTATGGTCCAATGTATGGGAGCAGGTGTTCCCGCGAGAGAAACTGTTCATCACAAAGTGCTTGATAACACAGTATCACAAATTAACTTTCTGTCCGCCTGCCTAGATGATGGAAGTGGTTATGAATAATTCAGTTATCTCATTGCTCAGTCCAGTATTCTCGTTCAAATTAGTTGTTACTGAAAAAAAAAACAGATTCTAAGAGAAAATCTTAATTTAGCCTTTTTTACGATTAATGATCGTTTCACTCGATACTTACTTACTTACTTACTTACTTACTTACTCACTGGCACTCTTAAACCCGTAGGTTCAAGGCCGCGCGGACATAAGCTCTCCATACATCCATATCCTAAGCTAATGCTTTCCAATCATTCCCTGTATAATCTACTTCCCTCAAATCAAAGTTAATATTATTCTCCCACCTCATTCTTGGTCTACCAACTGGGCGTTTTCCCTCTGGTTTTCCTACAAGAAGCTTCCATGGAAGTCTTTCATTCCCCATACGTGCAACATGTCCTGCCCATCGCAGTCTACGAGACATAACTGTTCTTATTATATCTGGCTTCCTATAAAGACCATGTAGTTCATTGTTATGTAGTCTTCTCCATTCACCTGTTTGTTCATCTCTCTTTGGTCCAAAAATTTTCCTAAGTACTTTATTCTCAAATACTTGTAATCTCCTTTCCTCCCTTAAAGTAAGAGTCCATGTTTCGCACCCATATAATATAACTGGTAGAATAATAGTTTTATATATTTTCAGTTTAACGTTTTTTGAAAGGAGTTGGGACATCAAGAGTCTCTGCAATGCATAATAACACGCATTTCCAGAATTGAGCCTATGTTTAATTTCTTTGTGCATCTCATTCCTGTTCGTGATTATTGTTCCTAGTTATTTGAATTCAGCCACTTGCTCAAAATTTCTCTTATTTGTCATTAGCTGTCCATTTCCATTATATAATGAATTTCTCTGTGTGATTATTATTATTATTATTATTATTATTGGTCTCATCTCGAGAATTTCGGCACCTGAAATAGCCTAAAACCTGAAGTAGGAGACCTACGAACGATAAGTTTTCGGCTCTCTTACGTCCAGATTTTAATTGCTACCCTACTGTTGATAAAGGAGGTCATGAAATAAAACCAAACCAATGAGTTATTATGACTGCCGACAAACATAGCTGGTAAAAATGCTGATTGAACGCAGAAACCAATAGCATTTGAGTTACGCTATTGTTCATTGGACTGAGATGCTTTCACGTTACACACTCGGCTAGTCTTCATATTTTTTCCCCGGTAGAGGGAATTTATTATCATCATGTTGACTCCCTGATTTTAATTCCGGTGGGGATGTGAACGGCTCCATTAGTTTCACAATGAGAGCGGTGACCAGCGCAGGGAATTCCCTCTCCCTCCCTACGTCTCCTGTTTGCCAGAGAACTAAAGTTGCATAACCGCAGTTTTTAATAATAATGATACAAATACAACACAGAAATAAAAATTCAGTGAGTTTTTATTTGCTTCTGTCGCAAATAATATAGTAATAATAATAATAATAATAATAATAATAATAATAATAATAATACTTACTTATTTACTTTCTTACTCACTGGCACTATCGAACCCGTAGGTTCATGGCCGCACGGACATACGCTCTCCATACATCCCTATCCTGAGCTAATGCTTTCCAATCATTCCCTGTATAATCTACTTCCCTCAAATCAAAGTTAATGTTATTTTCCCAACTCATTCTTGGTCTACCAACTGGGCGTCTTCCCTCTGGCTTTCCTACAAGAAGCTTCCATGCACGTCTTTCATTCTCCATACGCGCAACATGTCCTGCCCATCGCAGTCTACGAGACTTAACTGTTCTTATAATATCTGGCTTCCTTTGAAGACCATGTAGTTCATTGTTATGTAGTCTTCTCCATTCACCTGTCTCTTCATCTCTCTTTGGTCCAAAAATTTTCCTAAGTACTTTATTCTCAAATACTTGTAATCTCCTTTCCTCCCTTAAGTAAGAATCTATGTTTCGCATCCATATAAATAATAATAATAATAATAATAATAATAATAATAATATAATAAAATAATAATAATAATAATAATAATAATAATAATAATAATAATAATAATAATAATGATACCATCAGAACTCAGGATGATCGTCATATTACATCCACGGAGATGAAATTTCTGCGACGAACTGCAGGTTATAGCCTTCTAGACCACCAAAGAAATTCAACTATAGCCAGAGAGTTAAACATCGTACCTATATCTGAATACCTCCAAGAATATAGAAACAATTGGCTAGCCCATATTCAGCGCATGGATCGTCACAGAATACCAAAACAAATTCTTCACTACATTCCTCGAGGCAGAAGATCTGTAGGTCGACCTTTTCGGAGATGGCGGGAGACCATAACGGGCCACTGGGCCTAATACTTGAAAGGATGATGATGATAATAATGATAATAATAATGATAATGATTTTTATTTATATACAGAGTTTTAATGTTTACATATCTTTCTGTGCCTAAAGTTGTATTCTTCTTCTCCACTCGTCTCTCTCCATCCAATCAATGTCCTCCAGTCCTCTTGCTCTCATTCCAGTCCTTATTTCCTACATCCACGAGTTTCGAGGTCTTCCTCTCCTCCTCCTTCCAGGTGGACACCATTCCAATGTTTTCCTGGGTAATCTTTCTTCTTGCATTCGTCCTACGTGCCCATACCAATTTAATTGCTTATACCGTATATAATCTACTATTGAATAACCAATATTCATTTTTTCTCTTATGACAGTATTTCTTATTTTGTCTAATTTTGAACATCTTGCTGCTCTCCTCAAGAAATCCATTTCCATCGACATAAGTTTTTGTTCTAATAATAATAATAATAATAATAATAATAATAATAATAATAATGATAATGATAATGATAATGATAATGATAATGATAATGATAATGATAATAATAATGATAATGATATTGATGATAATAATAATAATAATAATAATAATAATAATGATAATTCACTAACACTATCGTACCCGTAGATTATGGCCGCGGACACAAACTCTTCATACATCCCTATCCTGAGCTGTTTTCCAATCATCCCCTGTATAATCTATTTCCCACATATCATAGTTAATATTATCATTCTTCCACCTCATTATTGGTCTACTAATTGGAGTTTTCCCTTTTTTTTTACAAGAAGTCTCCATGCCCATCTTTCAATCCCCAATCGTGCCACATTTCCTATTTACGGTAGTCTACGAGATTTAATCCTTCTTGTTATATCTGTTTTTTTTAAATAGCATGTAGCTCATCATAATGTAGTCTTCTCCATTCACCTGTTTGTTCATCTCTCTTTGGTACAAAAAGTTTCTTCAGAACTTTGTTCTCAAATACTTGTCATTTTTCTCCTCCCTTAGAGTAAGAGCCCATGAATCGCATCCGAATCTTATAACTGGGAGAATAACAGTTTTGCATATTGCCAGTTTAAGCTTTTTTGAGAGAATTTTGGACCATACGAGTCTCTGTATTGCATACTTACTTACTTACTCACTGGCACTATCGAACCCGTAGGTTCATGACCGCACGGACATAAGCTCTCCATACATCCCTATCCTGAGCTAATGCTTGCCAATCATTCCCTGTATAATCTACTTCCCTCAAATCATACTTAATGTTGTTCTCCCACCTCATTCTTGGTCTACCAACTGGGCGTTTTCCCTCTGGCTTTCCTACAAGAAGCTTCCATGCACGTCTTTCATTCCCCATACGCGCAACATATCCTGCCCATCGCAGTCTACGAGACTTAACTGTTCTTATTATATCTAGCTTCCTATAAAGACCATGCAGTTCATTGTTATGTAGTCTTCTCCATTCACCTGTCTGTTCATCTCTCTTTGGTCCAAAAAATTGTTTAAGAATTTTATTCTTTTCCTCCTTTAAAGTAAGAGTCCATGTTTCACATGCATATAATATAACTGGGAGAATAACAGTTTTATATATTTTCAGTTTAACGTTTTTTGAAAGGAGTTGGGACGTCAAGAGTCTCTACAATGCATAATAACACGCATTTCCAGAATTGAGCCTATGTTTAATTTCTTTGTGCATCTCATTCCTATTTGTGATTATTGTTCCTAGGCATTTGAATTCAGGTACTTTTTCAAAATGTCCCTGATTAACTGTCCATTTCGATTATATAATGTGTTACTGTGTGAACTGAAAGACTTGCATGGAAGCTTCTTGTAGGAAAGCCAGAGGGAAAACGCCCAGTTGGTAGACCAAGAATGAGGTGGGAGAACAACATTAACTATGATTTGAGGGAAGTAGATTATACAGGGAGTGATTGGAAAGCATTAGCTCAGGATAGGGATGCATGGAGAGCTTATGTCCGCGCGGCCATGAACCTTCGGGTTCGATAGTGCCAATGAGTAAGTAAGTAAGTTACTGTGTGAACATATATTTATTGTTTTATTGATGTTTACTTCCAGTCCCAATTTCTCTGTGTTACTCAGTAGAGTGTGCGTGTTCGCCCTTAGTATTTCCTGGCTATCACTTAATAATATTGTATCATCAGCATAGTCTAACATCAAATACGCTATAATATCATTGAGTTTTAGGCCTTCTTTATCCTCTAAAGTTCTGATAGCATTAGTATACAGTTGAATAGTAGGGAATTATTATTATTATTATTATTATTAGTAGTAGTAGTAGTAGTAGTAGTAGTAGTAGTAGTAGTAGTAGTAGTACGTTTTTCGATCAATTGTTTCTCTGAATCTTCCTATCTTATTGGATTTAAAAAAAAAATATATATATTATTTATACTATATACCAACGCTAAAATGTTGAAATTAGTGAATATATTTTTCGTAACAGGTGGATTTTTGACAATAAATTCATACAAATTGGTATTGGTCCTCAGAGTCCTACTTGGAAATTTTCTATTAAAAACCACGTCACTGTACATTAATTCTAATGGAGTTTTTAAAAATGCAAATTGGAAGTAAGCCATACCAGCTTGTTGCATGACTGGTGATTAATCCATTCAATTCAATTACAAGCCCTGGCTGCACGGGGGTGTGATCCATACGTGTCTTCCCCTCTATTGTGTGACCCCAACACAGCTTGTGGCCTTACAGAAATTTTGGCCTGTACAATGCGAAGCCCATTCGCAGAAGAAACTATAATAGACATCTCTATTGTTTTCATAAGTTGAGAGTGGACAAGAACTGTACTCACAAACTGATAGAAGTTGTTTAGTTGGTAATGTTGGCCGAGTGTTTTGATATAACGAACTCATGATGTTAACATTGTATTACACATATGTTTTCAAACCTGACCCAGGTCGATGAACTATTTAAGGCATGAAAATACCGAGTTAAATAAATTAAATAAACCGCGATGGAATCCTAAACTACTGAACCGATTTTAATAATATTTTGTACACTGTGTGCAGTTTGATCCAGCTTGAGACTTGGGGTAGTTTATAACTAAATGTATAGTCGCATTATTTGTTTATTGCAAATTATTTATTAATTATTTAACAAAGAGTATAATTATCTGTGAGTTACATACGATTCTAACAGATGGCGGTGTAATTATCTGTGAGTTCCATACTATTCTAACAGATGGCGGTGTAAGGTAATTTGGTAAGGTAATTGGCTTATTATTTAACAAAGAGAGATCCAGATGGCTGTGCTTGCAACCGCGAATTTCAATAGAATTACAAATATTGTTTTATTATTTCATAATTTAAGTGTGTTTATTTTATTTTCAATATTATTAATTGCGTGTGTAAGTATTAGTTTTAAGTAATCCGGCTGAAAGACAGCAACTTAATTTAAATTTTTAACGTATACCTTAGCCACAGCAACGCGTGGCCGGGACTTCCAGTATATATATATATATATGTCCAAATCCCGTCCAGGCATTTATTTTATTTTATATATATATATATATATATATACAGCGTGTTCCAAAATGATGGACGGGAATTCAAAGCTGTTTAATTTCCCTTACATGATATATATGTAGACTATATTTACAGGGTGTAACAAAACTCAACAGCAAAATTTCAGGAATAAGTTCCTCACATGGAGAGAATAAAAAAAATGTATTACAACATGGGTCCGGAAATTGATAATTACAGAGTTATTCGAACTTTTATGAATGTTAGTACATGGCGACAAAAATGCAAGGGACTTGTTGGAGCGCTGTGTTCTGTCAGATGAAATGTTCAAAGTCACTTCCTTGTGCCTCAATACAGGCATATTCTTCAATTGTGTACTTCACAGCAGCCTACAGACTGTCAATAACTACTGTAAACCTTAATAACATAACATTCATAAAAGTTCGAATAACTCTGTAATTATCAATTTCCGGACCCATGTTGTAATACACTTTTTTTTATTCTCTCCATATGACGAACTCATTCCTGAAATTTTGCCTTGAGTTATGTTACACCCTATATATATATATGGTATGATAAGAAAAATAAATGCCTGAACGGGATTCGAACCCGGATCTCTGAGTCTGTACCTCAGTGTGATACCCATTACACCACGAGGCGAATCCAATTCAAGCATTCATTTTTCTTATATATATATCCATCCATAGTAATTCTGCCCGAAGGCAGGTCCTTCACTGCAATCATAGCATTTGCATGCTATGCTTGCAGCTTTACTAGGGAATTGTGTAGGTGTAGTAGCTTCCCGTTGCTTTCCACACCGGTGAAGGATGATGATAATGATAATGGTAAGGATGATAATGATAAGGATGATGGCCATATGATTTCGGGGACCGTTTGGGCCTTAAAGTTTTCCTGACATTTGTCTTACAGGTGAGGAAAAACCCCGATAAAAAGCTCACCCAGAAAAACTGCCCCGACCGGGGATCGAACCCGGGCCCGCTGCGTGACAAGACAGCACGCTACCTCGAGACCACAGCGGTGGCCATATATATATATATATATATATATATATATAAGAAGAAACCTTACATGGGATTAAAGAGAGTCTCTTCGAGTTTTCATAACATACTTTATAAATGTTCGATGTGAGCACCTTCCGTTACAAGGCACACATTTAGCCGATAGTCGAATTCCTTCCAAACTTTGGTCAGCATATTTGGAATAATGGATTCAACAGCAGCAACAGTTCTTCTTCTTAAATCAGGAAGGTCAATGGGAAATGGTGGTACATACACATGGTCCTTCACATACCCCCACAGGAAAAAAGCACAATGTGTGATATCGGGAGACCGTGGAGGTCATCGGGAATAAACCATGTCAACCGGACCGGCGCGTCCTATCCTCCGTCGGGGTACATTATCGTTCAACCATTGTCGCACATCGTATTCTTTTACAGATAAATCCAAATAACCCCCTAGAATTAAATAGAAATATTGATAAAATCCCCTTTCATCCTTACTTTTCCATCAAAGTTGTTTCTAACTGTCTATACCATCGAAGGATACTGTTATCTGTCGGAGAATCAATTCCAAATTGCCAGTGGAAAGCTCGCTGTACTGCAACAATGGAACCAGACCTCGCAAATTACAACACACACAATGACTTCTGTACAGCAGTCGCCACTTTTAACAAATTTAACGATATGACGTAATAATGACAAGGAACAAATTACTGCATACAGGATATCAAACTTTCACAGCTTTTCTTTCAATACGGCAAGTAATCACGCATTCAATTTCGTTTGTAAAGCTATACCAACTAGTTAAAACCCCGTCCATCATTTTGGAACACGGTTTATATATGATTAAGAAAGTTTTCTTTGATTTTCCGCGTCATGGATTCAAGGTCGGCCTCTGGCCATTGATTCCGATGTTTCGGCATGATCCCATATGTCATTATTAGCGTCATTATCACTTGCCATTATAACGTCGTAATCAGTGGCCAGAGGCTAGCCTTGAATCTATGATGCGGAAAACCCAAGAAAACTTTCTTAATCATACTTATATCCGCGAAAATCTACAATATTATATATATATATATGGGGGCACGTCGTAGCGTAGTGGTTAAGGCACTGAGCTACAAGCCGGAGGGTCGAGGGTTCAAGTCCCGTTGGGGTCAGGATTTTTAAACTGACCCAAACCCTTGGCGGCACTATGGCCCTGGGGTCGACTCAGCCTCTAACGGAAATGAGTACCAGACGCTTGTTCTGGGGGTAAAGGCGGCCTCACGCAGGGCTGACAACCCGGCTGACATAAAGTGCCGATTGTCTAGAAAAAGTGGGAGCCTTTACCTCCTACTACCCCAAGGGCCTCCGGGCCTGTTGTGGGATCACTTTTTACTTTACTTTATATATATATATATATATATATACATATATACATATATACATATATATGTGTGTGTGTGTGTGTGTTAGGGCATTCAATAAGTAATGGCAACACTGCTATAACATCACAAAAAATAGATTAATCAAACCATATGTTGCCAAATCCTAGCAAGATAGCGTATTCCATCTGCAGCACCATTCCTGGATATCTCTTTCATTGATCGAGCTAGAGTTTCTGGATATCAACTCTTGATTGAAATCGAATGCGTCGTAGAGGTTCTTTGATCTTTGAGAATAAGTTATAGACACAAGGGCTCATGTCTGGTGAATTTGGTGGATGTTCAAGTACTCCCCAATTCCACCTTGTAAACAAATTCTACTGAACATCCTTTCAAGGCGGTATTACTTACTGAATGTTGGAAACATTGCTATTTCGAGACTTTTAATATTACAGATTTATACAATAAAGACGGCTCAAGAGTATACTACGAGATCACAATTGTCACCATTCTAGGATCGTTGATTTACAACTGCACGAAGCATTAAGAAAGGTGCATTGTTGTTTTCACCGCAATACCAACACATTTAAATACCCTGAGATGTGTTCCTCCATTTTGAAAGATGTATAGAAAGTGAAGACTTTTTCCACACGAAGTTTTAAGTAAAATGAATTTATCTCACCAAAAGCTGAAGTTTCAAATGATTGATAGACTGTAATTTGTTATCAGTAATGGCGGTCTTAATTTTTTTCACGCGAAAATCCCATCATTAAAAACGATAAATTTCCCTGACAACACAACCAGTGTCTTACATGGAACTAAGCAGCCCTTGAAGAGCTGAATGAACATAAAATATATGTGTAAGCATGTAATAAGGTCGACTGGCATATTTTAAGATTTTTGAATCTATATATAGGCTTATCTTATACATATATATATATATATATATATATATATATAAATCAATGTTTGTTTGTTTGTTTGTTTGTTCGTATTATATGCGCGGCTATAGCGTTGATCCGATTTTGATGGGCTTTTTTGCAAAATGTTCAGACGATTCCCGGGATGAACATAGGCTATAAGAGAGTTGTAATAGTCAACCCCTTCACCCCTAAAAATCACCCTCTATAGCGAAAAACGTGAAATAAAGTCCCTATTTTGACGCTTAAATGGCTTACGCTGCCTAAACCATAACAAACACACCAAATTAATGTGCACACAATTGGATATCTCACAAAAAATTCCGCGACATCATATGTTTATCTTTTACAACTTACAATAACCATTTCTGTTTTTCATCGATGCCAAGAAGATCGGGATAAGTCGATTCCCGGACAAGCGTGCTCTGCCATACTGTTCATCCGATTGAGATGGGACTTTTTTTAAAAATGTTCAGGAGATTCGAGGGATGAACATAGGCTATACAAGAGTTGTAATACTCAACCCTTTCACCCCTAAAAATCACCATAAAAACTTGAAATAAAGTCGCTATTTTGACGCTTAAATGGCTTACGTTGCCTAAACCATAACAAATACACCAAATTAATGTACACAGAATTGAACATCTCAAAAAGCTCTACAAAAAAGTCCGCGACAGCATATGTTTATCTTCTACGGATAACTCACAATAACCATTTTTGTCTTTCATTGATGACAAGAAGATCGGGATAAGCAGATTCCCGAACAGTGCACGGCTCGTGGTAAAAACATATTACCATTTATTTATGAGTAGCAGCGGACGCCGGGTATTACCTGGTAAATTATATAAAATGGAAACCACGTAGGGGATCTTAATGAAAATTTGTAGTTACATGTTTTCAAGTATGCCGAGTATTTAGACGCTATCTATTATGCTCTAAAACCATTAGATGTAAGATTTCACCTAAAACGAAAACTAAAAGTCGCTCTAGGGGTCGCAATTTTCAATGGTTCACAACGAAACTCAGTATGTGCTATTAAAATAAACCGATGTTGGTAGTATCCAAATTTCAGCGAAATCTGGCCATTAGAAGTAGGGGTTTACCTGAAATAGGAACATAATTTACTTTAATAAATAGCCATGTTTGTGTACACACATTTTCAGGTATGGCGAGTGTTTAGCTGCTATTATGCTATAAAATATTAGGCGCTATATAATTTACCTGAAACGAACATTTAAAAATCATGTTTAATTTATTTAGGCGTAGTAGTGCACGCCGAGCTTAGTTATTCAAGAGGTACAAATGATTTTGAGAATGTTTGTCCTTCATAAATTTCTAAACCGTTCAGCCGATATTCATGAAAATTTGTACATATTACATAAAGGATTAGCTGATTATTTTAAGCAATTTTAATTTGTTGAGGTCGACTGCCATCACAGGAACAATTGGACGTCATTATGCATCAAAACGCTATGCGCCAGTACGTAAGAGTCGAGAAAAATACGTTTGTATTAATTAAACAACATAAAACGTAGTTTTATTTGATTTTCATATTTATTATAAACGTAATTCAGTGACAGCTGTTTCGGTACACTGTGCCTTCTTCAGACATGTTAACAAATTATGAATTGTGTTCCAACTGATCTAAGCAACAATACAACAATATTTATTTAAATTTTTAAATTTAACAAAGGGGATCCATTCAAATTAAGTTGAGAATTTAACAGTTTTTTACTACTTTTAAATTTATTAATTTCTACAGCCTCCAAAAGATCTAACTTCTTACCCTTATCACAAATATGTAAAATTCGAAATTTGGATGGAAACAATGATTAAATTGGAATAGGTGGTTAGCATATTTTGAATTTTCTAAATTTCTGTTATCCGAGAGATAAAGGAACATATGAAAGCATATAACAGAAATTTAGAAAATTCAAAATATGCTAACCACCTATTCCAATTTAATCATTGTTTGGATCCAAATTTTGAAATTTTACATATTTGTGATAAGGGTAAGAAGTTAGATCTTTTGGAGGCTGTAGAAATTAATAAATTTAAAAGTAGTAAAAAACTGTTAAATTCTCAACTTGATTTGAATGAATCCCCTTTGCTAAATTTAAAAATTTAAATAAATATTGTTATATTGTTGCTTAGATCAGTTGGAACACAATTCATAATTTGTTAACATGTCTGAAGAAGGTACACTTTACCGAAATAGCTGTCACTGAATTATATAATAAATATGAAAAACCTAAATTCGTGAATGTACTATGATGATGATGATTATGATGATATGAAAATCAAATAAAACTACGTTTTATTTTTATTTAATTAATAAATGGGGGCACGCCGTAGCGTAGTGGTTAAGGCACTGAGCTACAAGCCGGAGGGTCGAGGGTTCAAGTCCCGTTGGTGTCAGGATTTTTAAACTGACCCAAACCCTCTGGCGGCACTATGGCCCTGGGGTCGACTCAGCCTCTAACGGAAATGAGTACCAGACGCTTGTTCTGGGGTAAAGGCGGCCGTTACGCAGGGCTGACATAAAGTGCCGATTGTCTAGAAAAAGTGGGAGCCTTAACCTCCTACTACCCCAAGGACCTCCGGGTCTGTTGTTGTGGGATCACTTTTACTTTAATTTACTTTAATTAATAAATAAGGATTTTCATCAAGTAAACACCAACTCAATTGATTATTTAATACGTTTGTAGTTTAAGTCAATCTTCACTATTTATTGTAGCTCCAGACTAACAAAACTGGATATTGCAAGTTATTTTCCTTATTTGACAGTTATACATCAACAATCTAAGAGCAGGAACATTTGGCGCTTTGCTGCATGATGCAAAATGTAAATTAACATTTATGAAGATCTGGTTTCATAGCCGTTTCTTACAAACACAGAATCTCTGATAGAACTGATGACGTTTACATTTTTCTTTAATAATAAGGCTATGTTTAAAGATTTGGTGCTAAAAGTGTGCGTACACTTACGTCATGAGTCACTGCAACAGATGGCATCAAAATATCATTTTTTTTAAATGGCGCTTAGCCGGTTGATGTATAACATCGTCCAGGTTTTATTGTTTAAAACAAGTAACTATAAAAAGTAGAACTTTTAAGAAACAGGTCCCAGTATTTAAATTTGGTGTATGTTTAATAGAAGGAAATATTTGAGTTGGATTTTATTGTGTTCTTTGATCTTATTCTGTAAAGTCGTATTGGTTTCTCGCAGGTTACTCTTTTTTATAGACGAGCAGCTTAATTGCTTGCCTTAAGCTTCCACTCAAAGTTTTCAAATATCTTTTTTGTTTAACTTCGCAAAATTCATACACATGAACCTCTCTTCACTCGGTTCCTCTGTTAAACAGAAACTACATTCATTATGCTCACTACTTTAATATCGGCCAGTTTTATTTTATTCCCATTCCATTCCATACATCTCTCACCTTCATAAGTAATTCATGTTACGAGATCTATGCTAAAAGTACTTATTAAGGAGACAGGTAACTAAGTGAAAGGAATTATTATTATTATTATTATTATTATTGTTATTATTATTATTATTATTATCATCATCATCATCATTATCATCATCATCATCATTATTATCATTATCATTATCATTATTATTATTATTATTATTATTATGATTATTAAATTGATTTGTCGGCCGCGGTGGACTAGTGGTTATGCTCCTTGCCTCTGGTCCCGAGTGTCGCGGGTTCAAACCCGGCCGGGGTCGATACATTTTTTTAGGACGGAAAAATCCAAGGAGCAAGTCCTCGGGAGGGCTTTAAGCCGTGGGTCCCGAGTCTGAAGATTTTCAGGCTCGTAAAAAATCCTTAAGCCTGAATGAAAAGGCCTCTAAGCAAAATTTACCGAATTTTCCCGTCCTAGTGCTACTTTGGTTTCCTAGATGTCAGTATGAGGTGGAACGCTGACCACGGTCCACTCAAATGACATCGATAGGAAAACAAGTGTAACTAAATTAGTATGGTTCAAATTCTTCCCTGTAGGGGGAGAGCGCCTAAATCTCTGTTAAGGGAAACATGGGCTTACAAGAAAAGATTATTATTATCGTTGTGACAAATATAATTTCCCAATCTAATACTGTAGGTGTGGATGTTGAAATATACAAGTAGTAGAGTCTATAATAGTAGTGGATAACAACTTTCTGTTACAGAAGTTCGTTAGTGACGAACTTTTAAGAGCATACTAATTTATTGCAGAAAAAATAAGATACGGATCTTTTGTTGAATTGATGAATGAAAAATTACGAAATACCAGGTAGGGTGTATTTGAATCCAATAATGATTGTGCTGTTATCAAGGTACAGTGTAAGGATACTCTATGAAGCAGTCTGCATTTACATAATGTTGTGTTGTCATGCCAACAGCGCTCGAGTGTGTTTAATGTGAAACTGAAGAAGCGCAGTCACTTGTTTACCTGACGTATAAACTCTGTTCAAACTTCGGTAACTTCTTGTAAAAACAAACTTGGTTTTCTTTTCCACGAAACTTCACTGTAGGTTCAAAAATATGGTATTTATGTAACAAATTCACTCTTTCAATTCACCCTTTATTTGCTCCTAAAATTTACTGTTGGTTTTTCCATCTACTTCCATTTAATGCTCTGCTTTATCATAAGTAATGCCACGAGTGATTTCCAATTTATCTAGAGAATTTGCAAATCAAGAGTGGCATTTGTTAGGGCTACTTAACGAATAAAATTAAGCTGTTTACTCACAAATCATTATTTAAATATCCATCCATCCATAGTAATTCTGCCCGAAGGCAGGTCCTTCACTGCAATCATAGCATTTTCATGCTATGCTTGCAGCTTTACTAGGGAATTGTGTAGGTGTGGTAGCTTCCCGTTGCTTTCCACACCGGTGAAGGATGATGATAATGATAATGGTAAGGATGATAATGATAAGGATGATGGCCATATGATTTCGGGGACCGTTTGGGCCTTAAAGTTTTCCTGGCGTTTGTCTTACAGGTGAGGAAAACCCCCGATAAAAACCTCACCCAGAAAAACTGCCCCGACCGGGGATCGAACCCGGGCCCGCTGCGTGACAAGGCAGCACGCTACCTCGAGACCACAGCGGTGGACTATTTAAATATAGTTATTTTAAAATAATTATGTATTTAATGTAAACGGCGATGTTTGAAAAGAAATCAGAAATGTGAGTTTATGTTCATTCACTGCAACTAGATCATATTATTTATTGCCAAATAAGATCGCAATATTGTAAGAGTGCACCCAAGTGGAGAAATAAATGAAACACATCAAACTATATATCATAATCAACATTACGGGTTATTCATTAATTTTTTTAGTAAACAACTCAGTAAAATCAAGGAATATGTTCATTATTTGCTATATTCAATGTATTTGTTGGAGAAAAATTATATTCTGTCCTGTTCAGAACGTTAAAAAGGAGGAGCTTTCTCTATCACAAAAGCAGGAGCTGATAAAGAGAAATCGGTAAAGAGCGAGGTGAAACACGACTGTCATTGATTGTAAAACAAAAGTCATTGAAACGTGATTGGTCATTGACTAGCATTTGTGGCATGAGTTAAATAGTCATAAGTAATGCCACGAGAGATTTCGAAATTATCGATAAATTCAAGACTCACGAAGTAAGGAGTGAATTTATCTAGAGAATTTGGAAATCAAGAGTGGCATTTGTTAGCACTATTTAACGAATAAAATTAAGCTGTTTACTCACAAATCATTATTTAACTATAGTTATTTTAAAATATTTATATAATTAATGTAAACGGTGATGTTTGAAAACAAATGAGAAACGATTGGTACGCTTCACTTGCTTCTTTTGTTTGTCACTGCAACCAGATCATAATATTATTAATCGCCAAAGGATCGCAATGTTGTAACAATGCACCTTAGTGGAGAAAATTATAACCAACATTATAGGTATTAATTAATTGGATGACCTATGATGTAAATATGTCAATTGTATTTTTCTGCAAAGTCATTTCCTGGAAAATAATTCGTTTAAGAAAATGCAAACAGTGTTTTTTTGTGGTATAATCAATAGTTATAAATGTTTTTATATTATCTATCGCATGCGCTTTTTGCTGACATTCATGCACTGTATATACAACCTAGTAGCCGTATTTCTTAAGAGGGTCAGTCACTGCAAAATAATGCTATGATCTATTCAGAATGTTACAAAAGGAGGCACTTTCTTTATTATGATAAACTTTAGTTGGTAAATTTTATGCGAAACACGACTGTGATTAGTTGTAAATAAAAATTCATTGAAATGTGATTGGTCATTGACTCCCATTTGGGGCATGAATTAAATTGTCATCAACACTAAGAATTCGATTTTAAGGTTTTAATTTAGGCCTAATACACAGGCCTGCGAAGATTTTTCGGCATGAGATATTTTAATGCAAATCTACCAAGTCAAATACCCTGATATAAAGGAACTGTTACTACAGTCCAGCCGATGAGTTTCCGGCCCTTACGTTTAGGTTGTGCGAGGGGCAAACGGAGAAACTAACCCTCTACTCCAATAAGGAAATAATTTAAATGGGAGTGGACGTCTTTCACAACCAATCACTGCTCTTGACGCCGCTAGCAAATTTGAAATTGCTGCGATGTTGTCGGCTGTATTTCTGCTAACCGCTATGATTTGATATTCCGCGTGGTACATAAAGCGGCCTCTCCCACTGAATATCCATATCGGCTACACTCTCATGAAAATATCAGGACGGGAGACTCAGCGGCTGGACTGTAGTTTTTGCGTATCATGTACAGATTCTACACAATTCTATTGTTAAGACAAAAAAATGATAGCGCGCGGTCCACCACTTGTACGCGGTTTATACTCGTACGTGCAGTATTAAAATATGTAAAAACCTGGAATATAATACAATTTTATAATATAATCACTGATTTTATTCATACTAGTTGTTCATTGTGTTTAACTGAGTGTTGGTTCGTCTTACACAGTTTCCGGGGAAAAACTGCGGAAGCGTGGACCAGACATTACAATTACAATAGCACCAACAACATTACAAGAGAGATTGCAATAAACTACTCACTGACCTTCATCAAAAACATAAGACAGTAGTATTACAATGGATACCATCTCACTGCGGAATCAATTGAAATGAAATAGCCGACATGCTGGCAAAACGAGGAGCAATGTGTTTACAGCAACCCTAATTTATACACATCTTATCGCACAGCAATAAACTGTATCAAACAAATGATAAAAAACACATTCTCAACCAATCTTCAGATCCGAATTCAAGAAAAACAGTGGAAAAACACCATACACACTACACCAGATGCACCTCGAAAGGAAGCTGTAACATATTTTCGACTAAACACAGGACATGATTGTCTTGCAGCTCATCTACATCGGATTGGAATCTACAGAAGTCTTCATTGCCCCACTGTGCTCCACGTGGACAGAAACCACCTGCTACAGTGTCAGGCACTTCACTCTGCTACGCTGAAGGATAGATACTGGGAAGCAAGAGACAAACTTTCTGTTTTGCTATAATGTTCTATTGTATTAATGTATTGTATATATTTTTGTTTCCTCATAATTATGGACAATGAGTTCTGCCAAGTCCCCTGCATTCGTATAAATAAATAAATAAACATTACAAGAGAGCAGTACCAGCACTTCTTCCATCTCCAGCACAGAAAATTATTTCAGGTTGTCCGTAGAATCAAAAGACAACAATCTGCGTCCTTTTAATCAAAATTAAATATTTGGTACGTCATTTGGGTTTTAAAAAAGAAAAAAAGAGCTTTTATTCTCGAGATTTAAAGAAGGCAATCTTTTAGCTCCTGGTACGAGGTTTTATTGGTATAAACATCGTGAAGAATATTAAAAAAAGTATTTCGTAACGGGGGAAAATAGTATACTGTTGTTATATCCCTGGCTTGAATGGTGTCTGGGAATAGTTTGTGAACCAGCTGATACGCGTACATTTATTGACTTTAGCAAAATAAGTCTAAAAGGCATTTTTCTGGATAATGGGAATAAATTAGCTTCACTTCCAGAAGTTTATTCAGTGTATTTATACGATCATGTGTACTATTCTAGAAAAAATAAAATATAATGAACACAAGTGGTCCTGTACTGTGACCTCGGGGCATCGAGGAGGGTATACGAGAAAAGTTGGGATGTCAAGAGTTCCTGTAATGCACAACAGGACGCATTTCCAGAATTGAGCCTATGTTTAATTTCTTCGTATATCTCATTCTTATTTGTAATTATTTTTCTTAGGTGTTTGAGTTCAGTCACTTCTTCAAAAGTCCCTCATTTGTCATTAGCTATTAATTTTCATTACATAATGTATAGCTATGTTGAGGATCATTTTACTTGCAGCAAAATCTAGGACATGCCTTCGTTTTTTTTTCAGTAGGGACTCATATGCCATTAGAAATCCGTCGACTCTTCCCGGGTTTCGAACCGCGAATATCGGAACCAGAGTTGAAGTTGATAAATATCTCACTTGACCTTCAGGCGTCGTATCTGTTGTTACCCTGATTTTCTTGTGATAGATATTCGAACTGGGACCCGTGGAGTACTAATTACACAAGGTAATCGTTACACGAGAGGGGCATGTTTTGATCCATGTAATAAATCTAGATTTATAAAATAAGGTGATATTAACTAAATTAGTATGGTTCAAATTATTCCCTGTAGGGTGAGAGCGCCTAAATCTCTTTTAAGGGAAACACGGGCTTACAAGATTACAAGAAGGAGATTAAGAATAAAACAAATAAAGGTAGAGCAATAACAGCAATGATGAATGGAGTCTTATGGAACAGACATATAACCAGGGAAAATAAGTTACAAATACATAATTCAATAATGAGAAGTACTGTCACATATGGAGCTGAAGTTTGGAAATTGAACAAAAACTTAGAACAAAAACTTATATCGACGAAAATGGATTTGTTGAGGAGAGCAGCAAGATGCTCAAATTTTGAAAAAATAAATACTGTCATACGAGAAAAAATGAATATTATATATTCAATAATGATTATATAAGATATAAGAATTTGAATGGGTATGGGCACGTACGACGAATGCAAGAAGGAAGATTACCCAGGAAAACATTGGAGTGGTGTCCACCTGGAAGTAGAAGGAAAGGAAGACCTCGAAACTCATGGATGCAAGAAATTAGAACTGGAGTGAGAGCAAGAGGACTGGAGGACATGGAGTGGATGGATAGAAACGAGTTGAGAAGAAAAATAAAACGTTAGGCACAGAAAGGTGTATAAACATTAAAAAAAGTACATAAATAATGTTTTTGTTTTTTATAGGAGAGGAAAACAGTATTAATCCACTCTTTTTCAGGCCTAAGCTTATGTCGTTTGCTTTAATATGTGCAGAAGGGAACTGTTGAAATGATGGAGGAAGTAGGGTGACTTGTGTTTTCCTACATTAGGCGAAGATAGGCGCTCTTGTTTTGCCGGATGCATTCTTATCTTTTCGTTTTTTCTTTGATTGGCGTTCTCAGGAAATTAAAACCGATTCGAATGGCTTCCAGTTCTCTACCAACATGTACACACACACACACACACACACACACACACACACACACACACACACACACACACACACACACACACACACACACACACACACATACACATATACAGTCACAAAAGGTAAACACTCACACGCTTATAAAATGTATACAAACACCAAGTTCATACAATGTATACACAATGATGTAGGCTTACACATGGTCATAAAAATATAAAAAAGTTACAAAGACACACTGTAACAAAAGAAAATTATTAACTAAATGAAAATAAAACTTAGTTTTATTTGATTTTCATATTTATTAAGATGTAATTCAGTTACAGCTGTTTCGGTACACTGTACCTTCTTCAGACATGTTAACAAATTATGAATTGTGTTATTATAGTACATATCAACTAATCTAAGCAACAATACAACAATAATTTATTTAAATTTCTTCTTCTTCTTCTTCTTCTTCTACTACAAGGTTTAGGCTATGCAGCCTGTTCCGGCGAAGTTAAAAGTGGAGTCCATCTTCTACGTGGTCGGCCAACATCTCTTGTTCCTCTGGGATTATACAGGAAGGTTCTTTTTTGTATTCTTTCGTTGTTCTGTCCATTTCTTATTATTTTTGCTGATTTTATCTTCAATTTTATATATATTTAATTCTTCTCGTATAGTTTCATTCCTTATTCTATCCGCTCTTGTGCATCCTTTTACATTACGTAAAAACAGCATTTCCGCAGTCTGTATCCTGCTTTTATCCCTTGATTTCATTATGTATAAAAAAATTATTTAAATTTTTTAATTTAAAAAAGGCGATTCATTCAAATCAACTGCTACAAACAGTTGGAGTATATATCACCGCACATAACAACAGCGTGTAGCGGAAGCTCAACCTGCAGAAGATGGAAGATAACTTCCGAAAGCGCTCCAGTTAATTTTATATACAATATTTTAACAAAGATGAGGACGACGGCACCTACCAACAGGTATTATCTAATTTTTAACTTTCATCATATGACTTCACCTCAACGGAATTTGATATGAATTTTACTAGTGTTGTTCTTAAAATGAGTCCTACATCCTACAGTCCATTGCTCGAAAGAAGTTTGTGAATTCAAACTTTGCCACACGAAACACTAATGCTGCAGTAATATGTTCAGCGCATTATTGCAGATAAGATAGCTTATTTCGTCATCTAATTCTGGTTGGTCATTTAGTAGCTAAACCAGCGAAATCTACAAAATTCATCAGCTTTTTTAAAGAAGGCAATTATTGTGAACGAGAATGTACAGTCGATAAAGAAGTTAACAACGTCGCCATCTTATTATCACGAGTGATTTGCAAATTATCGATAAATTCACGACTCACGAAGTGAGGACTGAAATTATCTAGAGAATTTGGAGTTCAAGAGTGGCATTTGTTAGGACTATTTAACGAATGCTAATGACAAATTAGGGAAATTTTGAGGAAGTGGCTGAATTCAAATACCTAGGAACAATAATCACAAATAGGAATGAGATGCACAAAGAAATTAAACATAGGCTCAATTCTGGAAATGCGTGCTATTATGCATTGCAGAGACTTTTGATGTCCCAACTCCTTAAAAAAAACGTTAAGCTGAAAATATATAAAACTATTATTCTACCAGTTATATTATATGGGTGCGAAACATGGACTCTTACTTTAAGGGAGGAAAGGAGATTACGAGTATTTGAGAATAAAGTTCTTAGGAACATTTTTGGACCAAAGAGAGATGAACAGACAGGTGAATGGAGGAGACTACATAACAATGAACTACATGGTCTTTATAGGAAGCCAGATATAATAAGAACAGTTAAGTCTCGTAGACTGCGATGGGCAGGACATGTTGCACGTATGGGGAATGAAAGACGTGCATAGAAGCTTCTTGTAGGAAAGCCAGAGGGAAAACGCCCAGTTGGTAGACCAAGAATGAGGTGGGAGAACAACATTAACTATGATTTGAAGGAAGTAGATTATACAGGGAATGTTTGGAAAGCATTAGCTCAGGATAGGGATGTATGGAGAGCTTATGTCCGCGCGGCCATGAACCTACGGGTTTGATAGTGCCAGTGAGTAAGTAAGTATTTAACGAATGCAATTAAGCTGTTTACTCACAAATCATTATTTAAATATAGTTACCGGTATTTTAAAATATTTATATATTTATTGTCCACCGCTGTGGTCTCAAGGTAGTGTGCTGCCTTTTCATCGAACCGGGCCCGGGTTTGATTCCCGGTCGGGACAGGCTCCTGGGTGAGGTTTTTTGTCTTTTTCCTCACCTGTAAGACAAATGTCAGGAATCTTAGGGCCCAACGGTCCTCAAAAATCATCCGGCCATCATCATCATCATCCTTCACCGGTGTGGAAAGCGACCGGAAGCTACCACACCTATAATCCCCTAGTAAAGCTGCAAGCATAGCATGAAAATGCTATGATTGCAGTGAAAGACCTACCCTCGGGCAGAATTACTATGGATGGATATATTATAATATATGCAATTAATTAATTGTAAACGACGATGTTTGAATACAAATTAAAAGTATGTGGTTATGTTTCATTTGTTTATTCACTGAAACTTGATCATATTATTTATTGCCAAATAAGATCGCAATATTGTAAGAATGCACCCCCTTGTGGACAAAAAAATTAAGTACATCAAGCTGTATATTATAACCATCACGGCAGTTTATTATTTTTTCAAGTGAACTTCTCAGTAAATCATTATCAAATTATAGTTCGAAGGAATCTGTTCATTATTTGTTATATTCAATGTATTTGTTGGAGAGTCAGTTACTGCAAAGTAATGCTCTGACCTGTTCAGAATATTAAAAAGGAGGAGTTTCCATTATCACAAAAGCAGGAGGTGGTAAAGAGAATTCGATAAAGAGCGAGGAGAAACATGAATGTAAATTGGTTGTAAAACAAAATTCTTTGAAAGTGATTGTTCATTGACTCCCATTTGGGACATGAGTTAAATAGTATAAGTAAAATTCAGGCCTTTCGGTAACTGGCTTCCATCTTCAGAAGAAGTAACGCATACCCCTCTTCTTAAGAAGCAAGCCACTATCTTGAAAGGTCCGCAGTTTTAAAAAAAATGAACCTAGTTGAGGAACGGCAGCAGCTGCCAGGGTTTTTATTGATTGTAATATGTTAGTTTATAGTTTACATTAGAAAGTTAGAACACTGTGCTTATGTGATTTGAAAGTGTTTGTACCGCGGGGAGAGTTTTCACATTCTAATGCGTTCCACTTTTGTGGCTCGATAAACAAGTGTTGTTGGACTATTAAAAAGTGGTTCCAAACTCTTTAAAAATTCTGCTCTGCTCCCGGCTTATCGGATCAAAACTGCGCTTTTGTCGAGTTCCTGAACTTAACACATCCGTTTCTCATGATTCTATGAAAGAATAACATAAAATGATTCACTTTTTAAAATCTGAAATCTTTAGAATGCGTTTGTATTGTGCTTTCTTCTCTCATCAAAAATTAGGCTATATGCTAATCTAAACTACCTAGCTAACAAACATTACCAAATCTAGAGATTCATAATCGAGCGGACATGAGCTCTCCATACATCCATATCGTGAACTAATGTTTTCCAATCATCGCCTGTATTCTCTGAAATCTTAGTTATCGATAAATTCACGACTCACGAAGTGAGGATTGAATTTATTTAGAGAATTTGGAAATCAAGAGTGGCGTTTGATAGGACTATTTAACGAATAAAATTAAGCTGTTTACTCACAAATCATTATTTAACTATAGTTATTTTTAAATATTTATACATTTAATGTAAACGGCGATGTTTGAAAACAAATCAGAAACGATTGATACGCTTCAATTGCTTCTTTTGTTCGTCACTGCAACCAGATCATACTATTTATTGCCAAACGAACGCAATATTGTAAGAATGCACTCTAGTGGAGGAAAAATGAAACACATCAAACTGTATATTAATTCATTTCTGATGTCGTATGATGTAAATATGACAATTATATTTTTCTGGGAAAAAATACATTTAAGAAAGTGCAAACAGTGGTTTCTTTTCTTGGTGGTATAATCAATTGCTACAAATGTTTTTATATTAACTCCCGCATGCGCTTTCTGTTGACATTCATGGACTATATATAATCTGGTAGCCGTATTTCTTAGTGGGTCAGTCACTGAAAAATAATGCTACGGAAATTCACTCAAGTAGGAAATCATTTCCAGCTCCTTTGCTATTATGCTGTTTAGCTTTCTGGAATGAGAATTATTATCTTTTTCACTCACTCTATGTATTTGAGAATTATTAACTATTTATGTCTATCTATCTGAGAGAGAAAGATGAATCAATTGCTGCCTTCTATGGGCCCGAGGCAAGCAACTTCGTGATAGATAACCTTGCAGGAAATCAGATCCACGTTAATAGAGACAGCAATAACAAAACCCGATCTATGATTTATGGTAGTAACCGTGGTTTATTAGAGAGGTTAAGCAAGTTCTCTCGCCCCGCCCGCACAAATGGTTGCGCAGTAGCGTGGGTCACATCTCTTCCCCACAAATGGGTCGCAGAAGCGTGGTTATCTTGCCCACAAATGGGATGTTAGAAAGGAAGTGCTTTCTTTATTATTATATATAAAATTTAGTTGGTAAATTCTAGGCGAAACACGACTGTGATTTGTTGTAAATAAAAATCATTGTAACGTGATTGGTCATTGACTCCTATTTGGGACATGAGTTAAATAAGTCCTTTAAAACGTCTGGAAGAAACACCAGCTACAGACCATGGCCACAGAGCCCGGAATTTTTAACGTAGTTACTTATTTTCTCGCCTCATTCTTGGTGTACCAACTGGGTGAACAGAAAATATAGGTATTTTTACCTAAATTGCTAGAATTATTCTTAAATAGAAAAAAATCTAATTAAATTACCTGTAGACTTCATAAAATGATTTTAATTTCCAACACGCTTGAGATAAAAATATAGTGGTCGACATAAAAAAATTAATCTCCAACACATCTAGAATAAAACTAGAGTTATCTACAAAAAAAATAATTTTACAAATCAAAAGCGTCGGGTGCTTTTTACGGTTTTTACGTTTTCTTCTTAGAGACTTTACTTTTACCAATATCTGTTTATTATCAAATATGTTAATTAATATAGAGCACCCCACGCTTTTGATGGTAAAATTATTGTTTTTTTGTAGATAACTCTCGTTTTATTCTAGATGTGTTGGAGATTATTTTTTTGTTGACCACTTTAATTTTATCCCAAGCGTGTTGGATATTGAAGTTGTTTTTCATTTTTTAGTTCGGTTTTCTAATAAAGCGTGTTGTTTTAGTTTCTTAAACTATTATTTATTTTTTAATTTGGTTTTCTAAAAATGTAAATATCTTTAAATTCGATACTATTGTACTATTGTACTATTGTACTATTGTAGTATGAGCTAAAAGTAATACTCTTCTAAAAAATCCTCCGGGCCGGATTTGAACCAGCGACCTATGGATTACTGAAATTATATACCACTACAGTCCACCACTCTACCTACTGAGCTACGAGAGGATATAATATTATTTTCTTACAACGATGGACCAAAAAGTCTGTAAGTCCTAAACCTATTATATATTATATATTGTATATTATATACTATATATTATATATCATATATTATATATTATACAATATATTATATATTATTTATGAAATTATTGTATTGTCATTGATTCTTTAAAAGTGTATAAAATTTCAAGTCGATCCAATGTTTTTAAGTGGACGAAAATTGTGTTCAAAGATTCCGTTACATAGATAGGTACAGGTCAAGCTAATATAAAGCGTGTAGAAAAAGTTAAATTATCTACATAGAGATACATAATCCCTACCAATAAAGGTAAAGACGCGAGTGGTTTTCTTTTAAGATTCCGTGCCTCTCTTTCATTCCACATTTGTGCCACATGTGCTACCCATCGCAGTCTACGAGACTAAACTATTATTATTATTATTATTATTATTATTATTATTATTATTATTATTATTATTATTTATAACCGAATTTCCTATAAATATCGTGTTGCTCACTATTATGTATATTCGGCAAACTGTTCATCTCTATTTTGTCTAAACTTTTCCTAAGAACTTTATTCTCAAATACTCGTAATCTCCTCCTCTCTCTTAAAGTTATAGTTCTTATTTATAATAACTGGAAGAATAATAGTTGTATATAATTTCAGTTTAATGTTTTTTGAAAGGAGTTGGGACGACAAGAATATCTGCAATGCATAATAGCACGCATTTCCAGAATTGAGCCTATGTTTAATTTCTTTGTGCATCTCATTCCTATTTGTGATTATTGTTCCTAGGTATTTGAATTCAGTCACTTCCTCAAAATTTCCCTCATTTGTCATTAACTGTCCATTTCGATTACTTACTTACTCACTGGCACTATCTAACCCGTAGGTTCATGGCCGCGGGGACCTAAGCTCTCCATACATCCCTATCCTGAGATAATGCTTTCCAATCATTCCCTGTATAATCTACCTCCCTCAAATCATAGCTAATGTTATTCTCCCACCTAATTCTTGGTCTACCAACTGGGCGTTTTCCCTTTCTCCATTTCGATTATATAATGTGTTTCTATGTGTGAACATTTTTTTAGTTTTATTGATGTGTACTTCCAGGCCCAACTTTGTAATATTAATCAATAGAGTTTGCGTGTTGGCCTTTAATATTAGTCTATATTTAACGAATAAAATATAAAATGCTCATTGTACAAGGTAGTAAAATAAAAATAAATTAGTAATGACATAAAATAAATTTATTTCTGGATAAAATTAATTATTTAACAACATAAAGTACAATAAGTGGTTTTGGATCACACATAAATGTTCTTAAAATCAGCAATCGAAAAGTTGTGAAGTTTTCAGTTTTGAAACTGGTTTAACTTGATGGACACCCTGTGCTTAGAAATGAGGACTTGTAACAGTTGAATATTGTGCTCAGCTTTGAAACAAATAGCAAGTCGGAGCATAATGGCGCTCCAAACCAAACTAAAAAGAATATTCTGAAAACACAAAAGAAATGAATACAACTTTTTTTGGCACTGCACACTTGTGACGCGCTTTTGTCTCTTTTTAAAAAAATTGCGATGGAGTAAGATGCTGAAACATAATGGCTTACATTTGCAGATCTCTGCAGCATTATCTTCTCTTAATAAAGTTATCTTAACTTAGAGAAACAAAGCGCCCAAGTAATGGCCTGTGACTGCACTTTACTCTTGTACTGTACATTTTAAATACCTTACATGTCCAAATGTGTGCGAGTCTGTCTGTCTGTCTGTTTGTTTGTCTTTTCTGGACTCAAAAACCACATGACCGATTTGGATGTAATTTTTACCATCATTTAAATAAATTTTCTGGGACTATTTAACTCATGCCCCAAATCGGAGTCAATGACCAATCACATTTCAATGATTTTTTATTTACAACCAATCACAGTCGTGTTTCGCCTAAAATTTACCAACTAAAGTTTATCATAATAAAGAAAGCACCTCCTTTTTAACATTCTCAATAGGTCATAGCATTACTTTCCAATGACTGACTCTCTAATAAATACGGCTACCAGATTGTATATATATAGTCAATGAATGTCAACACATAGCGCATGCGGGATTTAATATAAAAACATTTGTAGCAATTGATTATACCACCAAAAAAAAACACTCTTTGCATTTGCCAACCTAAATAACTATACTGTAATATTACATTTACACCCACGTGCTGGAAGTAAAACCACTGCCCTCTATGTGTACTACGTACAATGTATAGACAGAAAATATCCAAAGGTAGTGTTAATATACATTATACGAAACAAATCACTGCATTTTAAATGAACTGAACTTTATTTGAAACAATATAAAACAATAAATTGCGGCCATGTTATCAATAATTGTTCTCAAGGCCTCCTGTTGTTTCAAACTAATAAACATTGCACACACTGTTAACGTTAAGTCAATTGTTTATAATGAACGCAAATATTTCCAACAAAGATATTATTATTTTACTATTATTATTTTGAAAACATCATCGCGAAAAAAATAATGTACAACGCACGTTTGTGAAGTGTTTTACAGAATCTCGGAAATTAAAAACCTCGCTATCGCTCGGTTTTTAAACATTTTTCCTCGATTCTGTAAAAACCACTTCCCAACCTCGCATCGTAATATACTATTTTAAATCAAGGGCAGTAAGTAGGATAGCAAATAAAAACATATAGAACAATACTGAAATAATAATTATGTTTGGAAGCGAAACATGGACAATATCAGTAAAAAATAAGTTCATATAAAATACATAGGAAAGAAACATACTGAGGAAGATACATGGAGCAGTACAGGAACAAGATATAAGGAGAATTAGAACGAACCAGGAATTGAAAGAATTATATAGGGTATACATAGATTTAGATTTGGTAGGAGATATTAGAAGAAAGAGTTTGGAATGAGTAGGACATGTGTTGCGGATGGAGCAAGAAAGAAGTCCAAGAAAGATTTTAGAAGGGAAACCAGAAGGAAGAAGAAAGGTTGGAAGACTGAAGCTAAGATGATTTGATTAGGTTGAGGATCACTTAAGACAACTGAAAGTGAAAAGATGGAGACAGAAAGCTAGGAATAGAAGAAAAATTACGAGAAGTTATGAAGGAGGGCAAGGTTCTTAGAGGAAAGTAGAGCCAAAGGAATAATAATAATAATAATAATAATAATAATAATAATAATAGTAATAATAATAATAATAAGAAGAAGAAGAAGAAGAAAATATTCTAGCGAAACTTCTCCCTTTCTCTAGAGCATAGTGTGAGCCACACAGGGCATGCGGTCTCTGGGGTGTGAACTGTAGCACGATACTGATGTAGCATTATCCCGTCCTGGCTTATCGAAATACCGCAGTATCAAATCTCGGGCGTCCCCAGTGGCAGTTCCATGTCTCATTACATTACTCCATGCAAATTGCATCCCACCTCCGTCACCAAGTTTTGTGCCACTAATATTCGCTGACAAGTAAAAATGCATATTTCCAAACCAGACTTTTTACAAATAAATTTAGTGCCTAACAAATGTATTCATCGTTGAACTATATATTAAATTTGCACTCTAATATACTAACACACTGGCACTATCGAACCCGTAGGTTTATGGCAGCCCGGACATAAGCTCTCCATACATCCGCATCCTGTGATAGTGTTTTCCAATCGTCCACTGTATAATCTACTTCCCTCGAATCATCTTCTTCTTCTTCTTCTTCTTCACTTCATGGGCTAGGTATAAATTGCCTGTTCCGCCTCACAGTTGTTCTGTCCATCTTTTGACTGACCTTCTTACATTCCTTGAACCTGTTGGCTTGTAGTTGAATGCTGTTCTTGGTAATCTTGTTACATTCGTTCTTTCCACATGTGTAAACCATGTCTCTCTCTATTCTCTGATTTTCTCATTCAATAGATATATATTTAACTCTGTTCTTATATCTTCATTCCTTATCCGATCCAATCTTGTGCAGCCTTTTGTTCTTCTAAGGAAGTTCATTTCTGCGCTTTGTATTCTACTTTATAATTTTTTGGTCATTACCCAAGTTTCGCTCCCATAAAGTAATGCAGGAACTGCCAATGTTTTATAAAACTCCAATCTAGTATATCTTCTTGTTTTATTCTTTAATCCCTCAAATCATGGTTAATGTTATTCTCCCACCTCATTCTTGGTCTACCAACTGGGCATTTTCGCTCTGGTTTTCCTACAAGAAGCTTACGTTCATCTATTTCTTTCCCCATTCATATCACATGTCTTGCTCATCGCAGTCTATGAGACTTAATTATCCTTATTTTACCTGTAGCTCTTTGTTAAGTAGTCTTCTAAATTCGCCTGTCTGTCTATCTCTCTTTGGTCCACAACTTTTACTTCTTCTTTTCACAAGGACTAAACCTTTTTAGTTCGTTCCGGTTCCAAGCATCATATCTGCTGTGTCCATCTATTTCATGGGCGTCCCCGAACTCTTTTTCCTCCTCTCGGTTGACAGTTAAGACTTTTCCAAGGCAATCTGTTGGTATCCATTCTGCAGACATGTTCATACCATTTTCTCCTATACTCTTCTATTTTATTTGTCAAACTGAATATTTGTAGTTCTTTACGGATATCTTCACTTCGTTTTTTATCCATTAAAATATATACTGCTAGAAATAGTAAATATTTCATTTCTGTGGCTTCTATTCTTTTAATTGTCTGTTTATTCAGAATCCATATTTCTGAGCCATATGCTATTGCAGGCACAGCCAGTATTAAGAACTTTATTCTTATATACTTTTATTTCCCTTTTCTTCCTTAAAGTAAGATTCCTTGTTTCGCAAACAAATAATATATATAACTGGTAGAATAATCTAATATATAAAAATGAATGTTTTGTTTGTTTGTTTGTTTGTTCGTACTTTATGCGCGGCAATACTGTTGATCCGATTATGATGGGGCTTTTTGCAAAATGTTCAGGAGATTCCCGGGATGAACATAGGCTATAAGAGAGTTGTGATACTCAACTCCTGCACTCTTAAAATCGCCCTTTGTAGTGGAAAACGTGAAAAAAAGTAGCTCTTTGGACGCTTAAATGGCTTACGGGGCCTAAACCATAACAAATACACAAATTTAATAGCACAGAATTGCATATCTCAAAAAGCTCTACAAAAACGTCCGCGACAGCATATGTGTATCTCTTACGGATAACTCACAATAACCATTTTTGTCTTTCATTGATGCCAAGGAGATCAGGACAAGTACGTAGATTCCTGTGCAAGCATAGCAGCACGTGGCGGGTATTCTTTTACAGATAACTCACAATAACGAATTTTGACTTTTAGCTAATTTATGCCAAGAAGATCGAGATAAGTAGATTCCCGGGCAACACCGTAGTCAGCACGGGGTATCTAAAAATATATATAATTATTTTTCTTTTTACGTTTTCAAATAAACATAAAAACACATTAACTTTCATTTATTTAGGCGTAGCAGCGCACGCCGGGCATTAGCTAGTCATCATCATCAATTGCAGGCATGGATTAGGCCATTGGCCTGTTCCGCTTCAGGATAGAAATTGATCGCTCCATCTCTTCTTAGGTCTTCCTGGGTCTCTTGGCCCTGTGGGTCTGTAGTTCAATAGCTGTAGAGGTAGTCTATTGTTTGGCATTCTAAGAAGGTGTTCATGCCAATTATTTTGATATTTTTGAATGGTTTCAGTTATTGCTGGTGTGTTGAGAGCTTTGCGGGTATCTTCATTACACATGTGGTCATAAAGCGTATAACCCGCTAAAGGTCTTAATAACTTCATTTCTGCAGCTACTATCCTATTTAATTTACCTGTTGTAAGAGTTCAGGTTTCAGAACCATGAAGTAGAGTTGGAAGAGCCATTGTTTTATAAAAGTTTAGAATTGTATCTGGACGTACTTTTCGGAAAAGAATACTTTTTATTGTTCCTACAAGTTTTTGAAATTTGACCAATTTTATGTCTATGTCTTTACATGTGTCGTGGGAAAGATTGCAGCCAAGATAAGTAAAGTATTAGCTAGTAATTTTATATATCTTACGTTTAACGTTTTTTGAAAGGAGTTGGGACGTCAAGAGTCCCTGTAATGTATAACAACATGTGTATTGCAAGAATTGTACCTATGTTTAATTCCTTGTGCATCTCATTCCTACATCTGGACTACATCTAGACGCAAATTTAACCTGGCAAACACAAGTGAAACACATATGTAAAAAAACTTTCTCCATCTTACATTATCTTAGACCTTTAAAGAATTTTCTCCCAGTTTCGTTAAAACAAATCCTTGTGCAGAATCTTGTGTTACCACACTTCGATTATTGTGACATTATATATAATGATCTAAACTATGACTTGTCGCAGAGACTGCAGCGTGTTCATAATGCTTGCGTTCGATTCACTTTCAATGTCCGCCGTTATGACCATATTTCCGAACACTTTAATAACCTCTCTTGGCTCCGTCTTACTGACAGACGTAAATTGCACTCTCTTTCACTACTTTTCAAGGTTCTGAATTCCTACATCCCTACTTACCTGGCGTCTAGATTTGAGAAGTTATCCTCCTACCACAATATTGACACTAGATCACAAGATAGCAGTCTGCTAACAATTCCTCTTCATAGCACTTCCTCCTATTCTACTTCCTTCACAGTAGCCTCTGCCCGCTCCTGGAATCTCCTTCCTCAAGATATCAGGGGTTGCCGCACACTTGGTACCTTTAAGTCACGCTTATACAGTTACCTGTTGTCTAATAATTAATTTTTCTCTATTTATTTAATTTTATACTATGTCATTAATCTTTTCCTGTTTTTTTATATATATATTGTACATATATATTTAATTCGTTAAATTTAGAGTAAATCAAAATACATTATAAATATTAATTGTATTGTATTCATAACTTGTAATCGTTTATATTTATATATATATATATATATATATATATATATATATATATATTGTAATTTAGATTTAAGACGTATTTTTTTTAAACCTGGTTGAGTGGTAGACAAGGCCTTAAGGCCTTAACTCTGCCAGGTAAAATAAAGCTATTATTATTATTATTATTATTATTATTCCTGTTGTAATTTTATTAATCTTAGCATTATAATTAATCGTTAATTGTGTTGATAAGGCATTGGGTTCGCTTCTATGGATTCTATGTTAAGGAGAAAGCAGAGTTGGGAAGTCTTGACTGGTGTCCGGGGGAGCTTAGCAACTTGTATTTTCTTACACAAGCAAAAGCCGCGTATCCTAGCAACTGGTACAGAGAGTGTTTATCTCACTTGCTATCAGCTTACAGGTCGTTTCCCAACCTAGCTTACTTCCAGTAAAAATTATTGCTAACTATAAATTGTTCACTTGTACAGTTGCCCTCCATTAATATCCCGCCCCCTGGTTCCTAACAGATTTACACCATTTTTGTATTGAAATAAAACAGCAGCTAATTATTTTAATAGCGAGGGTATAACTAAGGGCCAACACGCATACTCTGTTGAGTAACACTAAGAAATTCAGACTGCAATTAAAACATCAATAAAACTAAATATATGTTCACACATAGAAATACATTATATAATGGAAATTGTAACGACTCGCTTTATTTCTTTATTTTATTCTTTATTATTTCGAAAGGGCTTTTCTAATTACTAGGTAGCGTGCCGAGGAAATTATAGGAAGTGTGAACAGGACTTCTAGAAGAATTTACACACTTTTTTTACGACATAAAAAGAAGCCATTGAGATGGTGTATCAAATACTTTAATATATATATATAAGAACATATTATAGGTTACATTTGAAAATTACTCAATGATAGAACTTGGAAGCACCATTTAATAATAGGTTAATATTTGATTAAGAGTGATTAAAATTTAATTGTGGACATTCCCGAGAGAAATGAAAAACTATATTACAAACTTCTACTTACATATTTAAGAAATGGGCCCAGCATGGCGCTGAAATGTCGCCAGGGCGCTGCCCCGGGACCTCACTCGTCCGTTGGTGCCGCAGAGACTCTGGACTCAGACTGACCGCCTTTGCTCTACCCTCTAGTAACGTTGGTTATTTTAAAAAATCCCTTGTCTCATAAAAATACCTGAGAAATGTTCTTTCGCAACCCCTCACCCTACAGTGTATTTTTTCATTAGTGTTGATCTTATCTTAACATAACTTTTCTTTCAAGGGTTTGCTTTAATATACCTCTTGTCTCCCAAAAACACCCCTCGTCTCGCGCTATAACAGAAATGGATAGTTAGTGACAAATGAGAGGTATTATGAAAAACTGGCTGAATTCAAATACCTAGGAACAATAATTACAAATAGGAATGAGATGTACAAAGAAATTAAACATAGGCTTAATTCTGAAAATGCCTACTATTATGTATTGCAGGGACTCTTGTTGTCCCAACTTCTCTCTAAAAAGTTAAACTGAAAATATATAAAACTATTATTTTCCCTGTTATATTATATGGATGCGAAATATGGACTCTTAATTTAAGGGAGGAAAGGATATTACGAGCATTTGAAAATAAATAGTGGAATGCAGGCTTTCACGGCCGGTAATCATGGTAATAAAAGATTCCGGGCTATGTGGCCGTGGTCTATAACTGGCGTTTCTTCCAGACGTTTCTCCCTCAACTGCGGAGGGCATCTTCAGTGGCGAGCGCTTACAACTGTTGTTTCCCTGTCGTAGACTCGACTGCGAACGGAGGGCATCTTCAGTGGCGAGCGCTTACAACTGTTGTTTCCCTGTCGTAGACTCGACTGCGAAGTCGAGTCTACGACAGGGAAACAACAGCTGTAAGCGCTCGCCACTGAAGATGCCCTCCGCAGTTGAGGGAGAAACGTCTGGAAGAAACGCCAGTTATAGACCACGGCCACATAGCCCGGAATCTTTTATTACCATTTGAAAATAAAGTTCTTAGGAATTGTTTTGCACCAATGAGAGATGGACAGCTAATGGAGAAGACCACATAACAGTGAGCTAGATGGTCTTTATGGCAAACCAGATATAATAAGAACAGTTAGGTCTCGTATGCTGCGATTGGTAGGACATGTGGCACGAATGGAGTATGTAAGAAGGAAATTGAAATTCTTTGTAGGAAAACCAGAGAGAAAACGCCCAGTTGGTAGACCAAGAATGAGGTGGGAGAATAACATTAAACGTGATTTGAGGTAAGTTCATTATATAGATTACTATCTAATACCCGGCGTGCGATGCATAAATAAATCAGTTTTTACCTTTAGTTGAATAAGTAAATAAAAAAATGTGATAATTATTTTTTTAGTTATACCGTGCTGGGTATTGTAAGTTATCCGTAAAAGATAAACATATGCTGTCGCAGACGTTTCTGTACGGTTTTTGAGATATTCAATTCTGTGTACAATAATTTTTTGTATTCGTTATGTTTTAGGCAGCGTAAGTCATTTAAGCTTACAAAAGCTACATTTTTTCACGTTTTTTTCACTACAGAAGATGATTTTTAAGAGTGAAGGACTTGAGCATTAAAACTCTCTTATGACCTATAACCTTCCTGGGAAAATCCTGAACATTTTGCAAAAAGCCCCATGAAAATTGGATAAATGGTATGCCAGCACATGCTTGCCCGGGAATCTACTTATCACGACCTCCTTGGCATCAATGAAAGACAAAATTGGCTATTGTGTGTTATCATAAGTAATGCCTCGAGTGATTTCCAATTTATCTAGAGAATTTGGAAATCAAGAGTGGCATTTGTTGGGACTATTTAACGAATAAAATTAAGCTTTTTACTCACAAATCATTATTTAACTATACTTATTTTAAAATATTTATATATTTAATGTAAACGGCGATGTTTGAAAACAAATGAGAATCGATTGATACGCTTCATCTGCTTCTTTTATTTATCACTGCAACCAGATCATACTATTTATTGTCAATGGAACGCAATATTGTAAGAATGCTCTCTAGTGGAGAAAAAATGAAACACATCAAACCGTATATTAATTCATTTCTGATGTCGTATGATGATTATAATTTTCTGGATTGTTACCTGGGAAAAAATACATTTAAGAAAGTGCAAACAGTGGTTTCTTTTTTTTTTTTTTTGGTGGTATAATCAATTGCTACAAATGTTTTATATTAACTCCTGCAAGCGCTATGTGTTGACATCCATGCACTATATATACAATTTGGAAGCCGTATTTCTTATAGTCAGTCACTGCAAAATAATGGTCAGAACTGTTCAGAATATTAAAAAGGAGGAGCTTTCTTTAATGTGGTAAATTTAACATTGATAAATATTTGGTGAAACACGACTGTGATTGGTTGTAAAACAGAAATCATTGAAACGTGATTGGTCATTGACTCCCATTTGGGGCATGAGTTAAATAGTCTATAAAAGATAAACACATGCCGTCGCGGACTTGTTTGTAAAGTTTGTTGAGATATTATATTCTGTGTACATTCATGTTGTGTATTTGTTATGGTTTAGGCAGCGTAAACCATTTAAGAGTAAAAAGGGGACTTTTTTACGGTTTTCACTACAAAGAGTATCACAACTTTCTTATAGCCTGTGTTCATCCCGCGAATCTCCTGAACATTTTGCAAAAAAAACCCTATCACAATCGGATCAACGATATGGCCGCGCATAAAGTACAAACAAACAAACAAACATACATACAAATAAACATTCATGTTTATATATTAGATGATTGTAAAACATTAGCTCAGGATAAGAATGTTTGGATGGTTTATATCCGCGCGGCCATGAATCTATGGGTTCCATAGTGCCAGCTAGTTAGATAGTTTAAAACCTTCTGTTGGCAACATGAACCTGGCTTCCAGTTATTCTCTACCGGTAATGAGTATCAGACACATGTTTTGGGGCTGACAACCCGGCTGACCTGTCGTACTCTGGGAGCACCATACACAATATACCATCCCTACGTGATAGTAATGGAAACAATTAGAAGTTATTTAGACAACTAGTAGTAACAAAACTGTTAAACCCTGATGACAGTTGAATTGATTTTGCAACTAATACTATACGTTCTGAAGATCCCTGCAATAATATGTTTAAAAAGTGTGATGTAATTATGGAATTGCAGATGTGAACATGCAAGAGAGATCCTCTGGGGAAATGAAATTACATAAATAGGAGCGGCAGTGACATCTGATGGCAGAATGAGCAAGCAGGTGTATTGTCAGACGTGCTGATGAATTAAGTGCTCTTGCCAACATCAATTTCCATTAATTTAACCAAATTTTGGGAACTTCCTCATTTTCTACAACTGCCAATACGATACCAAATGAGTTATGAGTAGTTGAAAGTTCTGTTGGATTAGTAATAATAATAATAATAATAATAATAATAATAATAATAATAATAATAATAATAATAATAATAATGATAATAATGATAATAATGATAATGATGATGATAATAATGATAATGATGATAATAATAATAATAATAATAATTATAATTAATAATAAGAATAATAATAATCATCATCATCATAACATTAATAATAATAATAATAATAAGTTATATTTTTATTTCGGAAATTATTCACAATTCAATGGTTTACCTTAACTCTCAAGACATTCTCCTTCTCCAGTCGTAGCGGTTGTGGACGTCCTCATCTATCTCTAAGTCCCAGTTCACTCATACTTCTTCTCACACCGTACATTCAACCTTTTTTAGGTCTTCCCTTTTTTCTTTTCCCATATATTTTTCACTCCAAATATCTTCTTTGGGATTCTATCAGATGTCATCCTCTTGAGATTTCCATACCTTCCTAATACTCTCTTCAATAGTCGGTAGTACAAACAATAGGCCTGATAATAATAATAATAATAATAATAATAATAATAATAATATTAATAATAATAATATGACAATAATAATATTATTATTATTTATTTACTTATTCAACAGGTTTTAAATACATACAGCATCTCCTTTTGAGCCCAATATTAAATTTTGATTAGCTTCCTCCACTCATCTCTATCCTTCCAGTCACCATCCTGTAGTCCCCTGTTCCTTCAACAAATTCATAATTCCCTCTATCCATGTCTTCTTAGGTCTCCCTCTTCTTTTTCTTCCATTTGGTACCGACGTCAAACTGCAAACTGGCAATCTATCTTCATCCATCCTCTTCACGTGTCCAAACCAGTGTAATTGTTTATTTGATACTAATGACAATAAGTAATATTAATGATGACAATAATAATAATAATAATGATAATAATAATAAACATATTTATAATGTTGATGATGATCGTAATAACAATTATTGTCATTATAATTACTTTTATTATTATTATTATTATTATTATTATTATTATTATTATTATTATTATTATTATTATTATTATTATTATAGGCGTATTATAATCGGTGAGTATTACGATAATTTAAAATTGCACTTATGATTATCACAAACGATACTTCAGAACATATTGCAAAGCATCCGTAAAACAAGCCGCCACTGAAAACATTTCATTATGACATATTTTCCCATGCGACACATGAAGTAATGGTTATGCAGAGAACAACCGAATAATAAAAACGTTATCAGTGCTCCCTCATCACCCATATATTAATGCACTAGTGCAGTTATTACTTTGTACACTTTTGCACGCAAGCCGGTTGTTCGCTTGTAAAAATATTATACACAGCACTTTGCGAATTCCCTGCGAATGAGTAATTTTCTTTTATTTCCCACCCTTACATTCCGGTAATTTAAAATTGTTAGGTTACATATTTATTCGCTTGATGTTTCTGCCATGTACCTGCGTACAATGTCAACACTTATTAAACATGTGCGACGTGATACACTGCATATTGCAGTCATATTTTCTTGTTTGGTTTACGAGTAAATATATTGTCTTAAAAGCGTTATTTATAACTTTAAATGATTGAAGAGGACGTGGAAAATACTTCTCTTTGTCATAAATTACGCTCTTTCTCTAAATATTTTGAAAAATAAACACTCATCCCTGGGAAAAACCAAATAAGACCAAAACTGGCACAAACAAGGTAGGTCTTTTTTTTTCAGTGAACATCATTTTAGATTTATATAAAACAAAAATTGTTTACAAAGCTAATAGAATGAAGAGTTGACATATATTATTACCATATGAAGCAGCATAAAGAAAGAGTAGGGCCTATCCATTAAGAAGATAAAAAAGCATTGGAAAAAATTGACTTATATTATTTTTTTCCGGGGGTTAGTGAAATTGAATCGTTCATAATTATAGTTCACGCACTCTAAACTGGCGGGTCTGTGACGTCTTTGTTATACTAGAAGGAAAAAAGAGGTGAATTGGTACTACTGACTGACTTAAAAATCATCGACTCAGCTGTTCTCTTTTTATCCAAAATTCCGTTTTTTATGTAAAAGACCGGCTTTCTTTATCTAAAAGTCGGGAAATTTTTTTATCTACTAAAACGTCTGCGACAACACATGTTTATCTCTTACGGATAACTCACAGTAACCATTTTTGTCTTTCGTTGATGCCAAGATCGAGACAAATTACTGAAGAGGCATTTAAAATGTGAATTTGCACTTAGAAGTGATCTAACAAGGGAACTATTAACCACTGCATGCCGAAACCTATCTTGAAATTTGTATCAGAGTAGCGTTGTGTTGTACCATGACCATGTCCAAATAAAATCTGCCTTTTTAAATTTCAATGCAGAGAAATATAAACCAGTTTTCAGCAATGGCAACCCACTGCAAGGAGGTGATGGATTCCCTGCTTGACTTAGAGTGGAGTTTGGTGAGGCGGGATGCGGGGCGGACGGCATTGTAGTGACAGTCATCCAATCTATTCAATGAAGGAGTTGTATTGCTTCCCTATAAAACATGTATTCACCAATTAAAAATTGAAAGAATCAACATGTTTCAACAGCAAAGCTGTCATTTTTCAAAACTAAATATTCACTCAATATTTAGTCTATATTCAGTCTTGAAAATGACGGCTTCGCTGTTGAAACATGTCGACTCTTTCAATTTTTAATTGGTGAATTAAGTATATTGACTACATGTTTTACAATTTTATCATCAAGAAGGTCATTAGTTTAATAAATACTTCCCTGTAGATTAAATGAGAGATTTGGCGTTGGATTTTAGTGTCTTTCATTTAAGAAAACGCGAGTTTTTATTTTTTTAGAGACGGCTTGGTACATCACAACGGTCAAAGTGGTCACTCGAAAGTTGCCTTAATTTGACATAAGAGCTAATAAACAGTACTTGAATCCATCACTCAATTGGAAATGCAGGTCATAAATTCTTGTTAATTCCATTTCTAAGGAGTTGGAAGAAATTTCGAGAAGGTTTCTGCATAAAATGGATGATAGTTCTTTGTTAGTTAAGCTGAAGATATAACTTACAGCAAAATGATCGCATGTAATGCACGACAGGAACTATCTCAACACTGATACAAACAACAGAGACAGCGTTTTCTTTCAGGTCTGTACTAGGGGTTGGAATGTAGATTGAGAGGTAGCACTTAGGTTGTAAGTAGAAAAATGAGTAACTGTCCCAATCGCTAGTTGACAGTTGAGGGAAGAATAGCTGCTGTTTTGGTTGTGTAGAGGAGTTGAAAAAAATTGTTTTTTAAAATATTACTCCACGTCTCAACAGCCCTATAAAACCCTTGGTCTACCAGTCGAATTCTGGTCTCATATCCTCATGTGTTAATCACAGAGGAGGACGATCATTCCAGCAGTATAGGGCCGACATGTGGTCAGCATATCGGGTTCTCCAGACTTAAAAGCCGATTATTTCAACCTGGAGCCAATTTAGATGTAAGACTATTATTTTGTATTTTTTAAAACCTAGTTGAGTGGCAGACAAGGCCAGGTAAAATAAAGCTATTATTATTATTATTATTATTATTATTTATTAAATAAAAATAAAACGTAGTTTTATTTGATTTTCATATTTATTATATAATTCAGTGACAGCTGTTTCGGTACACTGTACCTTCTTCAGACATGTTAACAAATTATGAATTGTGTTCCAACTGATCTAAGCAACAATACAACAATATTTATTTAATTTTTTTAATTTAACAAAGGGGATTCATTCAAATCAAGTTGAGAATTTAACAGTTTTTACTACTTTTAAATTTATTAATTTCTACAGCCTCCAAAAGATCTAACTTCTTACCCTTATCATAAATATGTAAAATTTCAAAATTTGGATCGAAACAATGATTAAATTGGAATAGGTCTTTTATCTCTCGGATAAAGGAACACATGAGAGCATATAACAGAAATTTAGAAAATTCAAAATATGCTAACCACCTATTCCAATTTAATCATCGTTTCGATCCAAATTTTGAAATTTTACATATTTGTGATAAGGGTAAGAAGTTAGATCTTTTGGAGGCTGTAGAAATTAATAAATTTAAAAGTAGTAAAAAATTGTTAAATTCTCAACTTGATTTGAATGAATCCCCTTTGTTAAATTTAAAAATTTAAATAAATATTGTTGTATTGTTGCTTAGATCAGTTGGAACACAATTCATAATTTGTTAACATGTCTGAAGAAGGTACAGTGTACCGAAACAGCTGTAACTGAATTATATAATAAATATGAAAATCAAATAAAACAACGTTTTATTTTTTTAAATTAACAAATATGGATTTTCATCAAGTAAACACCAACTCAACTGATTATTATTATTATTATTATTATTGTTATTATTATTATTATTATTATTAATACTTACTTTATTATTATTAATAATAATAATACTTACTTTGTCTACCCAAATTCCTCGTAATGCTATGTGGGCACTGACCGAAATTCCATGAGAAAATAGAGACTTGAACAAGGTCTAGTACCATAGCTCAGTACCAAGGTGTGATATCTTATCGCTCAACTACGAAGTGGGGTTTAAAATATTACACTTTTTAAAAAACACTAATTAGGAAATTTACATTATAATATGTATGTCTACCGTTGTGGTTTCGGTGTAGCGTCGCTGTCTTTTATGCCGTGGGTCTTAGTTCGATCCCCGGTCGGGACAAGTTTTTTGGGTGATCTCTTTTTGCGGTTTTTTCCTCACCCTAAGGCAAATATCAGGAGGCTTTAAATAACAAAATATTCTCGGAACATAATAATAATAATAATAATAATAATAATAATGATTTATTTTAGCTGGCAGAGTTAAGGCCATAAGGCCTTCTCTTCCACTCAACCAGCGAATAGTAAAATTATACAAAAATTACGTACATAATACAATTTTAAGATATTAAAATACAGACTAAACAAAATACAATGATGATGGATCTAATACTAGCTAATGCTAACAAAAACATAGAATATAATAAAATTAAAATGATATAAAATAAAGTAAGTAGCTTCCTACATGATTATTAATAGAATGCTCTATATAGTTGTTATGTAGTTAATGTTTTCATTGTGTCGAACTTAAGATATCAGTTAATTTGGATTTAAATAATGATAGCGATTGACAGTCCCTGACATGACTGGGAAGTGAGTTCCATGCTCTAGCCATAGATATTGTGTACGATTCAGAGTACAGACAGGTCCTGTGTTGTGGTATCAAAAGTAAAGAAGAGTCTTGTGATCTTGTTCCTAAATTGTGATGAGCCGATAAATGTTGAAAACGTGTTGTTAAATAAGTTGGTAAATATGTGTGCAGAATTTGGAATAGTAAGGTATGTGAATGTAAAGTTCTTCTGTCATTTAGGCGTAGCCATGATAAGGCCTGAAATGAAGGAGACACGTGGTCATAACATAATCCGGCCATCCCCTCCATATCCTCCAGTCCTCTTGTTCTCATTCCAGTTCTTATTTCTTGCATCCACGTGTTCGAGATCTTTCTTTCCTCCTTCTTCCAGGTGGACACCATTCCAATGTTTTCCTGGGTAATCTTTCTTCTTGCATTCGTCGTACGTGCCCATACCAATTTAATTGCTTATACCGTGTATAATCTACTATTGAATATCTAATATTAATTTTCTCGTGTATGACAGTGTATTTGTCTAATTTTGAACATCTTGCTGCTCTCCTCAAGAAATCCATTTCCATCGACATAAGTTCTTGTTCTAAGTTTTTGTTGAATTTTAAAATTTCAGCTCCATATGTGACAGTACTTCTCACTATTGAATTATATATTTGTAACTTATTTTTCTGGTTATATGTCTGTTCCATAAGACTACATTTAGGCCTATCTATCATTGCTGTTATTGCTCTACCTTTATTTATTCTGTTCTTAATATCACTTTCTTTTTTATCCTATTTATCTACTTTCAATAATAATAATAATAATAATAATAATAATAATAATAATAATAATAATAATAAAAAAAAAAGTTGATCTGCAGATTTCTTTTGAAAAAACGGAATATATTTCATGCAATAAGCAAGCACCAAAATACCTGGATACCAAATATGGAAAAATTAAACGAGTATCACAATTTAAATATCTTGGTGAAATAATTCAGGAAAATGGAATTGAGACTAAAGCCAATAAAAGTAGGTGCCAAAAAATGGAAACATTATTTCGGCTTACTCACAACACTTATAATAAAAAATGCATATCTTTACATACAAAATTACGACACTATAACACTGTAATTAAACCAGAGTGCCTCTATGGAGCAGAAATATGAATTTTGAACAGAAAAAAAGATATCGAAAATATAGTGAAAAAAAGAATGCAAAATTATAAGAAAAGTTTTAGGTCCACAAGTCATAGGTGAAGCATTTAGACTCAGAAGTAAAAAGGAAATAAAAATATATACAGACATTCATAGTGATATTAGAAAACGAAGGTTAACATTTTATGGCCATATTAAACGAATGAACTCAAATAGGCTTACAAAACAGATAATGAAATTCTACGAAAACAGAAGTAAAGCTCCAGTGGATACTATGAAGTGGATTGATGGAGTCAAAAAGGACCTAAAATTGGCAGGAATTACTAAAGAAGATATCCCAAACAGAGATATATTTAGAATTAAGGTGAATAAGTGGCAAGTTGACCAAGAGGACAAACCGAAGAAAAAAACTTGAACAACTTGAACAGATGATAGAAAACAAGCTCATAGCAAAATAATGAAAGGAATTTGGGCTCAAAGGAAACACCTCTAAGTATTTTGCGTAGTCCTACATGGGCTCATCCGCGATAAAAAAAATAATAGCTTTATTTTACTTTGCTGAGTTCAGGCCTTGTCTACCACTCAATCAGGATAGAAAAATTACAACAAATACTCTTGCATCTAAATTACAATAGGCCTATAGAAAATTATTAAGGATACATGATATATCTAGAATATAATTTAGGATTTAGAACATGTTTTGATTTAATCAATATTTAAAGGATGAAATACATAATGCAGTTATATAATAATATACGTGCCCAAAATGTTCGATTTTTAAGCCATTTTTCGATCCGATTGAGGGTCTTTCCACTTTTCAGCGGTTGCCCTTTTACCAGCCGGCTGCTGGCCCTTCACATCCACATGTGTCAATCACAGAGGTAGATGATCAACAGCCAGTGTAGGGGTGACATGTGGTTAGCATGTCGAGTCCCCCAGCCGTTATAGCTGGTTCCTCAACCTGGAGCCGCTACTTATTGTAGCTACCCAATTGCCTCACGATGCTGGGTGGGCACCGGTCCCATACTGGCCGAAATACCATGAGAAAATTTCTTCCCCCATGGAGACTCGAACCAGCGCAAGTCCCGTAGCTCTGCGCCAAGGCTTCCTACCTTAACCGCTCGGCTACGGCGCGGGTCATTTTTCGAAGGACAGAAAAATGAGAGGAAAATAAACTATTATTGACATAGAATAAATTTAGTACTGAAAAAAAAAACAATTATTTAACAACAAATAATTGTATAAGAATGGCTTAAAAGTGTCAGATCTGCGGCAACTCCTCATATCTTGAGTGAGGGAACGGGAACGGTGAGTTGCGTCCCAGAACCACAAAATCTCGCTAGTTGTGGCCCAGATGAGTTCGCTGGGTAAGTGAGTTGCGGACCAGGTATGTTCGCTGGGTGCGTAAGTTGCGGCCCATGGGTGGTGTTAGATACGTAGATACGTATATCGTTTTTAGAGAATTTAAGGGTGACCAAATCCATCTCAAAGACAAGCCAACATTCCTTTCCCATTTACAGGCTTAGGACTGTTGGCGGCATGGTTAAAACAGCCATTTATTAATTACTGTCATACTATTTTAAATTCATTAATTGAAAACGGGCAAAAATTTAAAAGAAACTGACTTTATGTACTGAAGTTTAGTCACAGTTTTTTGTTCGAAAGCAAACATTTGTTGTAAAAATATTTATTTTTCCAGGATGGATTTCGTTCGTTTTTCTTTGCTCCTTAAATAAATATATGCTTCAGACTGTATATCCAATAATGTGTGAACTAATTGAAATATGTTGGGATGACTGCTTGAGAAAACGCTATTCAGTTCCTTGTGAAATGATTCACAACTGTTTGCTGTTCGTCTTGTTGAATAAGAAAATTCAGTCCATATTTTCGGCGGAAAAGTAACATCGTCAGCAATGTAATTTTCGAGAATATAATCCAAGAATTCCCTCACCTTTTCGTCATTAGATAGAATAGACATCAGATCTGCAATAAAACAGGCATATACGTCATTCGGATCTAAAAATGGAAGTCCGAAAACCAATTTCAAGAAATCACTTCCTCCATTCTTCTGGCGCCATGTTTAAACTAATCCAAGTTGCTGAATCTTCTTGTACCAATTTTGCCCAAGATGAAATCTGCAACCCTTAAATGTTACATTAGAACAGACGATAGGACATTTTATTCTGGCCGCAACTCACGTACTTAAAAAAGCACGCCGTGCCGCAACTCACGTACTTAAAAAAGTAAACAGACCATATTGGACGCAACTCACATAATCCCTGAGGGAATACTAAGAACGGGCAGAGGCTACTGAGAAAGAAGTAAAATAAGACGAAGTGTTATGGAAAGGGATTGTTCGCAGACTGTTATCTCGTAGGAGGTCCTGACATTGAGCTGATCACTCATTCAGGTAGACCCTCCGTGTCCTTGTGTGGTCAAAAAAGTATGTATGTGATCCACAGTTAAAATCCCTCTCTCGACAGGTCATGTCACTGTAAGGTCCGTGTCGTGTGGGGCACGTAAAGTGCCTATAAAGTGAGAGGTTAAACTGCGATAATGGAATGGTATAGGGAATATTTTATTATTTTATAATTAATATACAGTAAATTATAGAACATTTTTAATACACAAAACGGTGCTTGAATTTCGTTGCGTATTTACGATTTCAGCCTTAGAAAAAGCAGTAAGATGGTTGATCATCATCATCATCATCACTCCAGGGATTAGGCAATTGCCCGTTCCGACTTCATAATGCATCAGCCCAACGTCTTCTAGGTCTTCCAACATCACGTCTTCCTCTTGCTTGATAATTTCTTGCTAACAATGGATATCTCTCCTTACTCATTCCAACCATATGTTTGGAGGCTCAGAGGAAGCAGCCCTTCCACCATCCTTGTCCTGCGAAGCGCTCTTAACGCTTCCAGGAGACATTTATATTACTGAGAAGCTTCATGGTTGTCATATAAACATATTTTTGTGTTAATAGTAGCTAGTATAGTAATGATTGGAGAATTTAACGAGCAAAGTAAAATTAGATTGTAACAGTTTATGTGTTATACATGCCATGAAGCTAAATTTATATTTCTGAACATATAAAACAATAAAAATGTGAAATAGTCTGGGAGCCAAGATTCTGATCTAAGTTTTTACGATAGTATCGTACAATAAGTACGTTATTACCATATTAATAGAGTACAGCTGAACTCCAATAAAGCCACTTTTGTCTACCGTTTCTAATTTTTTTAATTTCATTCCAGAATTAAACACATTTGCAGTATTGGATTGTCCTGACCTCATTTAAAAATCTAACTACTTCAACTAATAAAACTTACACCCTATTATCATGTCCTACCAAATAACTTTATGGCTCATTGAACTCGTAGATTCACTTCCTGATTCATTAAAGTCCGCCAACTAAATACAGTACATATTTCTGGTCACCACTGTAATCTTTTCTTTTCTATAATGTCTATGATGTACGGCTCGTCTTGTATCCCACAATTTCCCTTATTTCTTTATTTTGTACTCTACCCATTCTAGATTTTCCTGCTGATCTTCTTAAAACATCCATTTATGTACTTAAAATTCTTTTCATTAATTAAATAAAAATTAAACGTAGTTTTATTTGATTTTCATATTTATTATATAATTCAGTGACAGCTGTTTCGGTACACTGTACCTTCTTCAGACATGTTAACAAATTATTAATTGTGTTCCAACTCACAATTCATAATTTGTTAACATGTCTGAAGAAGGTACAGTGTACCGAAACAGCTGTCACTGAATTATATAATAAATATGAAAATCAAATAAAACTACGTTTTATTTTTATTTAATTAATGAATATGGATTTTCATCAAGTAAACACCAACTCAATTGATTATAAAATTCTTTTCATTTCCCTGGTAGGAATTTGCCAGACTTCAGCACCATATGTTAAAATGCTCTGAATTATGGTTTGATATATTTGTAATTTTCTATTTTTTAAATATTTTTGCTCCACCAACAGAGTTTAAAGCATTTATTGCTTGTTTTGTTTGTGTGATTCTATTTTTAATTTCCACTATTTTTTGCTACTAGTAAAATATTTCCTCATCAACATCATCATTGGCGTGATGGCCCTTTTAGTTTGACCTTAGCATCCCTCAAAACAACCATCCATTCTCTTCGGCCAATGACCTTTTCCTTAGATCAGTCCGGCTATTACTTTTGGGCTTCTCAACGTGGTAGTATTTTATTTTTACGGGGTCACGTCCTTCCGAATACACATCCAAGAAAGAGCAGCGGCAGCCATCCGAACATCATACAATATCCCGAATCTGGCCAACTTATCGACAGGTACAGCAATGCAGTTATTCAAAACGACAGTGGCACCAGTTATAACACATGGGATAAAGATAATTTGGGAAAAACTTAAGATCGGAGATCTGATAAGAATAGAAAAAGTCAAAGCAATGTTCATGAACGGATCCTGAGAATAGGAAAAACAGCGCCATCTCGTTTTGCTTACGAACTCATGAGAGAGACCTACTTCATAGAGGACATAACCCAATTCTATCTACAATCCACAGAACCATATCAGAAATTAATAAGCATCAAAAATAGGAAGAAGAAGGAAATATACATAGATTTCTACACCACAACTGCCATGCTGGACGACAGATGGACCAGAGTGCAACCCCCAGAGACACGTCACAACACGACTCGCAGTACATGGATTTCACAACAAAATATGTATAAATAAGAAATTCCACGAGCCAACCGAAGAATGCAAGTGTGTGTTATGCGGACAAAGATCTAGGAAATACCACATCATAACATGTGCGAAAAGAACAAAAACTATTACAGACTACAGTAAAGACTAAAACACCACTAATGTTCAACCTAAGTGCAAATTTCTTATTATTATTATTTTTACGGAGTAGGATTGTTAGTCCTACGCCCAACCCCCAACCTGGAGGAACAAGTCTCCGCATTTAATACCCCTGGAGACAGGGTGTCCCAGCTATACCTCCAAGCACTGGATAACTCAGGGTAGCTAGGGGACGCCGCTGCCCGTACCTGCCGTGGTGGGCCCCTGAGGGGAGTAAAATATTTAACATTTGTAATTTTCACAAAAATGAATGGTATTAATAAGCTGTTAGTTTATGCTGATGATGTAGTATTGTTGGCCGATAGCGAGGAGATACTAAAGGCCAATACGCACACACTGTTGTGTAACACTAAGAAATTAGGATTGGAAGTAAATATCAATAAAACTAAATATATGGTCACACGTAGAAATTCATTATATAATGGAAATGGACAGCGAATGACAAATGAGGGAAATTTTGAGGAAGTGGCTGAATTCAAATACCTAGGAACAATAATCACAAATAGGAATGAGATGCACAAAGAAATTAAACATAGGCTCAATTCTGGAAATGCGTGCTATTATGCATTGCAGAGACTCTTGATGTCCAACTCCTTTCAAAAAACGTTAAACTGAAAATATATAAAACTATTATTCTACCTGTTATATTATATGGATGCGAAACATGGACTCTTACTTTAAGGGAGGAAAAGAGATTACAAGTATTTGAAAATAAAGTACTTAGGAAAATTTTTGGACCAAAGAGAGATGAACAGACAGGTGAATGGAGAAGACTACATAACAATGAACTACATGGTCTTTATAGGAAGCCAGGTATATTAAGAACAGTAAAGTCTCGTAGACTCCGATGGGCAGGACATGTTGCACGTATGGGGAACGAAAGACTTGCATGGAAGCTTCTTGTAGGAAAGCCAGAGGGAAAACGCCCAGTTGGTAGACCAAAAATGAGGTGGGAGAATAACATTAACTATGATTTGAGAGAAGTACATTATACAGGGAATGATTGGAAATCATTAGCTCAGGATAGGGATGTATGGAGAGTTTATGTCCGCGCGGCCATGAACCTACGGGTTCGATAGTGCCAGTGAGTAAGTAAGTAATTTTCACAAAAATAAAATAACTTGCGTTCTATAATCATCACACCTAAATTTTAATTTAAATTTGTTTTCAGTTCAATCTCTTGAAATAGTTTGATTTTCTAGGTATTTGATTACATTAGCAATATGATTCCATGCTCTAAACGCGTAATTTGATTTCAATGCACGGATCAATTTCAATATACGCATGTAGTTTCAATTACTAGGTTTTGTACTATTTGTGTCTATAGAAAATGTTATTTTATGTTACATTTAAATAAATACAGAATGAATAAATACAATTAAAAATGATATGCTATTTTCCAAATAATGAGCAATATCATTGGAAATTAGTACTTCCATACAAGCACTATACTAGAGAGAGAAAAAACGCAGTTTCACTAATTAATGTGACACGGGAATTAAATAAAAATAATTTGTGCTCGGTTTGTGCGGTGTAATTAAGTAAAACCACGACAGACGGTCAACGTGTAAATTTGGTGATCTTGGGTTCAAAACCCAATTCAGATGTACTTTTCTCTCTCTACTTAACTAATATGGTTTGTGTAACTTGCTTGAAACATGGACTCCTACTTTAAGGGAGGAAACGAGATTACAAGTATTTGAGAATAAAGTACTTAGGAAAATTTTTGGACCAAAGAGAGATGAACAGACAGGTGAATGGAGAAGACTACATAACAATGAACTACATGGTCTTTATAGGAAGTCAGATATAATAAGAACAGTTAAGTCTCGTAGACTGCGATGGGCAGGACATGTTGCACGTATGGGGAATGAAAGACTTGCATGGAAGCTTCTTGTAGGAAAGCCAGAGGGAAAACGCCCAGTTGGTAGACCAAAAATGAGGTGGGAGAATAATATTAACTATGACTTGAGGGAAGTAGATTATACAAGGAATGATTGGAAAGCATTACCTCAGGATAGGGGTGTATGGAGAGCTTATGTCCGTGCGGCCATGAACCTACGGGTTCGATAGTGGCAGTGAGTAAGTAAGTAAGTTATCCATGAAGGACATCGCATGTTAAATATTGAAAACACCCTAACAGTAATGCACAGAGAAAATAATCCAGCAATGATAAGCGTACTCGAAGAGATGAAAATCATGAAAGCAGCTCACAACAACGACACTTTGATAAAAGAAAAAGAACCCAATACATGTAACCTCCTCTGCCAGATCTTCAATGAAACACCAGTTTTGAATCCTGCCGATGAATGGACAAGTCCCGAAAGCGCTACAGTTAAATAACTAATTAAGTTGAGGAGACAGACCTTTCAGGTCAATATTCCATAATTTTATATTATAATTGTAACTAATACTCTTACTTTAAGGGAGGAAAGGAGATTACGAGTATTTGAGAATAAAGTTCTTAGGAAAATTTTTGGACCAAAGAGAGAGAGATGAACAGACAGGTGAATGGAGAAGACTACATAACAATGAACTACATGGTCTTTATAGGAAGCCAGATATAATAAGAACAGTTAAGTCCCGTAGACTGCGATGGGCAGGACATGTTGCACGTATGGGGAATGAAAGACGTGCATGGAAACTTCTTGTAGGAAAGCCAGAAGGAAAACGCCCAGTTGGTAGACCAAGAATGAGGTGGGAGAACAACATTGACTATGATTTGAGGGAAGTAGATTATACAGGGAATGATTGGAAAGCATTAGCTCAGGATAGGGGTGTATGGAGAGCTTATGACCGTGCGGCCATGAACCTACGGGTTCGATAGTGGCAGTGAGTAAGTAAGTAAGTTATCCATGAAGGACATCGCATGTTAAATATTGAAAACACCCTAACAGTAATGCACAGAGAAAATAATCCAGCAATGATAAGCGTACTCGAAGAGATGAAAATCCTGAAATCAGCTCACAACAACGACACTTTGATAAAAGAAAAAGAACCCAATACATGTAACCTCCTCTGCCAGATCTTCAATGAAACACCAGTTTTGAATCCTGCCGATGAATGGACAAGTCCCGAAAGCGCTACAGTTAAATAACTAATTAAGTTGAGGAGACAGACCTTTCAGGTCAATATTCCATAATTTTATATTATAATTGTAACTAATACTCTTACTTTAAGGGAGGAAAGGAGATTACGAGTATTTGAGAATAAAGTTCTTAGGAAAATTTTTGGACCAAAGAGAGATGAACAGACAGGTGAATGGAGAAGACTACATAACAATGAACTACATGGTCTTTATAGGAAGCCAGATATAATAAGAACAGTTAAGTCCAGTAGACTGCGATGGGCAGGACATGTTGCACGTATGGGGAATGAAAGACGTGCATGGAAACTTCTTGTAGGAAAGCCAGAAGGAAAACGCCCAGTTGGTAGACCAAGAATGAGGTGGGAGAACAACATTGACTATGATTTGAGGAAAGTAGATTATACAGGGAATGATTGGAAAGCATTGGCTCAGGATAGGGATGTATGGAGAGCTTATGTCCGTGCGGCCATGAACCTACGGGTTCGATAGTGCCAGTGAGTAAGTAAGTAAGTAATATAGTTGTGTAACTTGCTTGATGCATTCTAATGTTCTTCCTAAAATATTAAAATTGTATAACTAATTCACTAGCACTATAGGGCCCGTAGGTTTAAGCCTCACGGACAAAAGCTCACCACACATCTCTAACTTGAGATGTTTTCTAATTACCCCCTGTATAATCTGATTTCTTCAAATTATGGTTAATGCCATTCTTTCACTTCATTCTTGGTCTACCGACTGGGCGTTTTCCCTCTGGTTTTCCTCAAGAAGCCTTCATTCCCCTCTTTCATTCCATATTCTTACCACATGTCCAGCCCATCGCAATCTACGAGACTTCATTTTTCTTATTATATCTTAAAGTTGTGTTTAATTTTGCCCCTCGTTGTGGCGACATTTAAAGTTGGGTTTCTCGGTGTGGTGTCCGAAATTGTAGATTTATGATATAATTTGAATCACTTTAAATCTGCCACGGCACTAATAACTCTCTTCAGGGGAATGAGGAAAAGTTTCTTGCACAAATAACTACACTTTATTAACGGTTGAACTATAAGTTAGTTTATTTAAAACTCTCACTTTAGTTAAGATGAATCTTGTAGATTAAAAGTTCAAAAGATACCGGCTTAGGTTGATACTTTTCACTAGTTTTAGAAGATTACCATTTTATGTATTTAATGGATGACGAATGCTAACGGTCAATCCGGTAATTATTATACTTTATTTGTTTACTGATAAACTGTTTTTCACCAAGATGGATGACTATTATATCATTATATAATCTTTCATACTTTTAACACTATTTCTTTTAACCAATATCAATAAATAAACCATTATTTCCTTATTCCATAAGGAGCAGTCGCTTAGCATGACCGACCATCTTCAAGTATTGTAGCCATCTTCTTATTTCAGTTATAACCTCTAGGTTCTGATTGGTCCAACAGAAAAGGAAGGAGTATTTTCAAGTTAACTTCTATCCAATTTCGTCCAATCCCATTTATTTCTTTATAAAAATTATCAATTTGAATATTTGAAGTATATTACATACTGCATCAGTTATAAAAACATCTAACTGTATTAACAGTTTATATTGACCAGTTTGAAATTTTTTTTATACTTATAAAAAAATATGAATTCTTTAAATCAATCTTATGTCCAATTCTTCATATAAATAAATATAATTATAAACAAAACAAAAACCCTTATTATTATTATATGGGGATAAATATCCGGTTTTAATCTGGTTTTCTATAAAGACCATGGATAGTTCGTCTTACTTAATTTTGCAAGAAATTTCTAGAAAGAGACAGCTGTGCTCACCTCTCTCACTCGCACCAGTGTAGTCGGTGTTTCTTCACCAGATGTTAACAGGCGTAAGAGGAAGACGAAAACTGACAAGAGGGTGGGTTCTTTCTTTTGTAACTGGGCGAAAGCGGTCAAGGATCTACCCTTATATCTCCAACTCTCCCTTTGCCAAGCTAAGCCAGATATACTATAGTTCACTGTTATGTTGCCTTCTCCTTTCGCCTGTCTCTTCAACTCTCTTTGGTCCAATTTTTTTCCTAAGAACTTTATTCACAAATACTATTAACCTTTTTCTCTTCCCTTAATGCTAAAGTCCATGTTTCGCAACCAAATTACTGGAAGAATAACGGTTTTATATATTTTCATTTTAGCGTTTTTGAGGGAAGTTGGAACAAGAGTCCCTGCAATACATAACAGTATAGATTTCCAGAATTGAGCCTATGTTTAATTTGTTTGTGCATCTCATTCCTATTTGTAATTATTATTCTTAGGTATTTGAATTGAACCACATTTTCAAAATTTTTCTCATTTGTCAGTAACAGTCCATTTCCATTATATATAATTTTTTTTGTGTGTGAATATACGAGTATATTTAATTTTATTCATTTTTACTTTCAGTCCCAATTTCTTAGTGTTACTCAATAGAGTGTGGTTGATGGTATCTCTTCACTATCACCTAATAATACACAATATCAGCATAAACTAGCAGCTTATTTGTTTTTATAGAATCTCAAATAATGTGAACCCTATCTCATCATCCGGTATATTAGGTTTTAGTAAAAATAATTAATTATTTATATTAATTTAGATTATGATTAATTTATAGCGTTACATATCAATAATATGTAATGCAGTTTAATATGAACAAATTAATCAATTAATTAACAAACCTCAAAATCTCTTAAGAATACGATAAAGTCACACAGGTTCCTACAGCAGCACTTCTTATATAAAATCTTTGACAAAGGCAGTTGAAATCTATTTTGGCAATAACGTAATTTTTTAATAAACTCATGTCTTTTGGAATCAACTGCGGGATACTCAAATAACAGATCGATGGTAGGCAATGGAAACCTCGTAACTCCATCAGTAATTGAAAACTACATAGCTCCAGTAGCCAGCACAGAAACCTGTTGAGAACACAGACTTCAAATTTATTAACAACTTGACTTGTATTCTGTAGTAAAATATGTGGCAACTATTGCTTATCAATTTTCATAAATATTATTTGTTTTCATTACTATTATTTGTTTCTCTGTAAAATACACCAAAATGGAGTTACGAGGTTTTCATTGCCCACCATCGAGATGTGAAATAGTCTGGCTGGAGTTCTTGCAAATACAGGTATCTGCACCTATTTTAAATCGTTCCAAATAATGTCCAAATGTACCGTGTCCAGTCATGAATTGTGTTAATACAAAATCTGGTTCTAACAGTTTATTATTACCATTGAGTTGTAGGCCTTCTTCATCCTCTAAAAATCGGATGAGTATAAAATAAAATACCGGTACTTTAATATAATAATCAGATGATTTCAACATATTGCTTCATCAAACAGTTAAGAGGCAATAAAATAGATAGTTAAATTATTATTTAACTTAGTAATAGGAATTAAAAATGTTCTGAAATTACACAGGTCAACATGATTTTTGTCTCATGAGTACCAATAGTTGTACTTAATACAGTTTCTTATAGTGTTTTCAAATGTGTATTTGGAATTTCTCCATCACCCACAGTTTTTTTTATTTCAATTTCAATTAATGTATTTAAATAATTATTTTCTGCTTAACAAACATTAAAGGGATTACGTCAAAATCAAAAAAATACAGTGGTGTACCCTGACTTGCAATCTGCAATGAGACCAGTTCCACACAGCGAAGAATTACCCGTAGCAAAGCTTCCAGAACATGTGACATTAGATGAAGAGAGCTCAGATTCTGATGGAAGTAAGGAAGAAGAAGAAACAGATTTTGGTGACACACCTTTTGAACAAAGCTGTTCATCTGAGCCTCATGTATTGACTCAAGAAGATCTTAACGATCTCATACGAGATTTAAAGTTATCCAAAAACCAGTCTGAAATGCTTGGTTCCCGGCTAAAGGATGGAATCTCTAGGAAACCTTGCACGATGGAGAAAAACCGATATCGTATTTGAAATCAGGAGAAAAAATACTATCAGAATCACATATTGTTTGTTTCTGAGACAAAAAAAAAAGTATCTTTTTCATTGCTCGGTGTTGTTGTACACGTGGATTATAATAATTTCTGAGAAAATGGTATGCTCCACCAACATGTATTAATATTAGTTTGTTTTGAATTAAAATTATGCATCTTCTCTTAAAATTTCAGTATCTACACAGTTTGTGTAAATATTATGTTCGAGTGTTTCATAATAAGATATTCTCAGAGAAAACGAAGTGGTATTTCATTTGAGTATTAAAGTGTTTTATTTCCCTCTCTGATGTTGCAAAGCGTTAAAGATTTTATGTACAGATAAAAATGTAATACTTTTGAAGGAGAATATAATTTGAATATATATCACTGGTATATAAGCAATACTTCTAAAGTAAGTTTTATATCTAGCAATATTTTTAATCGCTCTCTCGTCTTTGTACAATAAATCTATTTGTTTCTTTTATAGATCACTTTTGATACTCAATTTCATTACTTATTTTCCTTAAATGAGAGACCAGAAGCAAAAGAGCGATACTTGCAAATGCCTATATCACGCCAAGGTCTGAATTAAAGAAAGAGATGTTTTTCAGTAGCTCAGTGATAGAGTGTAATTTTTAATGCTCAAGTATTTTTCTCTGGAGTTAAATTTATTATTTGACGTAGAACATAAATTTAACTCCAGAGAACATTAATTACACTGGGCAACAAAAAAGAAACTTTTCGTTTGTCTCAGAAAAAAGTGATTCTGATAGTATTTTTCTCCTGAATTCAAATATGATACCGGTTTTTCTCCATCAGGCAAAGTTTCCAAGAGACAGGCATTTATAATTTCAAACGCTTTAATATTTTCTACATTCGTAACTACACAATATTCGAACATTCGGACTCACCTAGAAAGTAAGAAATGACGATTTTCTGCTATATTTCGCCTGCGGAGCAGCTCTCATGATGGTCCAACAATAATCGGCCAGCATATTAGGTTTCCATTTGCCTTGATATCTCTTTTCCATAGCTGAAATCTCCTGATGAAAGTGGTCCCCGTGCTCATCTCTCACTGCGCCACGATTTTCCGCGAAGAAATCTAGGTTTATTAAATAAATAATTATTTAAATCCATTAATTGAAATTGAAATAAAAAACTGTGGATGATGGAGAAATTCCAAATATATATTTGAAAACACGATAAAAGAACCGCATTAAGTACAACTATTGGTACTCATGAGACAAAAATCATGTTGACCAGTGTAATTTTGTTCTAATTTTTTTTTTCTATGTTGTAAAGGCTATTTTATATTTCATTTGTTAAAACTAGATTAAATTCAAAATATTTTGAGAATAATAATTATATTGTAGACATAGTATGTAATATATATTTTTATTGTAACTAGATGTAATCATTTTTGTATTTTTTTAACCTGGTCGAGTGGTAGATAAGGCCATAACTCTGCCAGGAAAATAAAGCTATTATTATTATTATTATTATTATTAGTTATTATTATTATTAATTATTATTATTAATAATAATAATTTTTTATTATTAATAATAATAATTATTATTATTATCATTATTATTATCATTATTATTATTATTATTATTATTATTATTATTATTATTATTAATACATTTGGTTTAAATCCAATATAACGTACATTTAACTTTCACTTACGGCACGCCGTAACGCAGATGGTTAAGGCAATACGCTACAAACCGGAAGGTCGAGGGTTCGAGTCCCGGTGCGGTCATGATTTTTAAACTGATCCAAACTTTCCGATGGCACCATGGTCCTGGGGTCGACTCAGCTTTTAACATAAATGAGTGCAGATGCTGGTTCAGGAGTAAAAGCGACTGTCACAATCAACTGTTCTTATTATACCTGGCTTCCTATACATATCGTGTAGCTCACTGTTTTGTAGGTTTCTCCATTCATCTCTCTGTTCATTTTTTTCGGTCCAAAAATGTTCCTAAGAACTTTATTCTCAAATACTCGCAATCTTCTTTCCTTCCTTAAAGTAAGAGTCTTTAGCAGGTTTCACATCATCTTCTTGTGTCCAATTAATCTACTGTCATTCTCCTCAGCAACTCTCTGTATTTCCAGTCTCCTTCGTCCAACACTTTTCCTCTCATGTTGTTCAGAACGCCATCAATCCACGTTATTTTTGACCGTCCTCTTCTTCATCTACCAAGTGGCACCCATTCTAGTATTCTTGTTGGGAATCTGTCTTCTGTCATTCTTTTTACATGGTCATACCAATTTGTTTTTTTTTTATGAAATCCACAATTGAAGTTTGAACGTTCATCTTTTGTTTAATTGCATTGTTTCTTATTTTATCTCTTCTAGAAATTCCAGCTGAACGCGTCTAAAATCCATTTCTGGTGAATTAAATCTACTTATTCTTCTAGATATTAATTCCCATGTTTGTGCACCGTGTGTCATTGTACTTCTCGACGTTGTGTTGAATTGAAGTGTGGCACATGTGACAATGTCTATATAGGACAAACTGGTAGACTATTTATTTCTCGTATAAAGGAACGTATGAGAGCTTATAACAGACATTTAGATGATTCAAAGTATGCTAACCACCTACTGCAACATGATCATTGTTTTATTCAAATTTTAAAATTGTACATGTTTGTGACAAAGGAAAGAAGTTGGACCTTTTAGAAGTTGTAGAGATAAATAAATTGAAAAGCGGTAATAAGCTGTTAAATTCCCAACTAAATTTGAATGAATCACCTCTTTTCAATATTTATAATAGAGATTGTAAATAATAAACGTAAATGATAACGTTCCACAACAGTATATTACTAATATCTTCAACATCTATAAAGATAATGAAATCTCTGTTAAACAAGATGGCAAATTATCTTCTTGGGAAAAGATCAACACTGGAGTAAGAGAGAGATGTGGACTTTCACCGGTGCTTTTCATTATATACATGAATAAATTAATAAATGAATGGAGGAAAACACAACGAGGATATATACCCATCAATAGGAACCTCAAACTCGATGCTATTCTTTTTGCAGACGATTTAGCTCTTCTGGCACTTTCCGAAAATGATTTACAACGATCAATTTATAATTTACAAAAAATAGGTGCCAAATTTAATATGGAAATATCAATTAACAAAACTAAAATTATGGCATTTCATGGGAAGGACCCCATACAAAGTAAAATCTGTCTCCAGAATACAATTTTAGAGAGATATAATCAATTTAAATATCTTGGATATTATCTCTCTATCTGGGATGAAAAAGTATATCCCTGAAAAAATTACTAGTTATAATAAAAGTTTGGGAATTATTAATTAAGTTATGAAACCATACCTTGTACAAAAAAAAACACCAGATTATGTTTATATAATACTTTGGCTAGACCAGTGTTGACCTATGGTAGTGAAGCATGGACACTAAAAAGACAACATGAAAGCAGAATAACGGTTTGTGAAATGAGAGTCATGCGCAGAACAGCGGGTTACACCAGATGGGATCGGAAACGGAACACCAATATCTTAAAAGAATTGAAGACTACACCAATTTTGGAATATATTAAACACTACCAACTAAGTTGGAAACACCATCTAGAAAGAATGAGTTCAAATTGGATCCCCAAAGCTGTTTATAATTATATACCAAGAGGACGAAGATCACTGGGCCGTCCTATGAAACGCTGGAGGGAAAATTTTCTATAGGATCGTAACAGGCCTTGGCCTAATACTTGGAAGGAAGAAGAAGAAGAAATAATAATAAAAATTTGTTGCATAGTTACGGTTGAAATGTACTATAATAACAAAATTCATTAATTTGTTAACATATCTGAAGAAGGTACAAAGTACCGAAACAGCTGTCACTGAATTATATAATAAATATGAAAATCACATAAAACTGTAAGTTTTATTTTTCTTCTTCCTTTCAAGTATTAGGCCAAGGCCTGTTACGATCCTATAGAAAATTTTCCCTTATGGGAAATTCTCGTATAAGACTTGAAAGCATAATAATAGTCCCTTCGATTGGTTGCTGGCCAAAGGAAGGCAAGACCAGTGATGGGGCTGCCATCTTATAGCCTCTGGTCAGGCTTTTCTGGAGAAGAAAAGAAAATAAAGGAAAGACGAAATGGAAAAAAGGAAGGACTCCCTAGCCCTCGGATGCCCTAATAGCGTTGGGGTCGAAAAAACAAGAGTTAACCAAGAGAGGTTAGATAGTAAAGTTAAAAGAGTGCAAAACACAAGTAAGTGGAAGAAATGTTTTGCTCAGCTTGGGCACCTTGTGGTCGCCATCCACATATCCCCTAGATGAGGACCCCTGAGGGGAAGTTTTATTTTTAATTAATTAAATTACTTGTGGATTTTATTCAAGTAAACAGCAATTCAAATGATTATCAAATATGTTTGTGTTTGTTTTAGAACTTGTATTCTGTTCCCAAAAAGCACCATTTAATTTTGGTTTTGTCCTTATTTGTCCTCTCATTAATTTCAGCTTCTTCTTCTTCTTCTTCATCACGGTGTAGGCTTATACTAGCCTGTTCCGGTTCCAAATTGCTGCTGTTTCCATCTATTCTTTGGTCTTCCCAAACTTCTTCTTCCTCGTGGTGAATAGCTGTATGCTGCTCTTGGTATTCTATTCTCAGTCATCCTTGCCGAATGTTCTTTCCAGTTTGTTCTGTATTTCACTATTGTTGTGTTTAATTCCTCTAATTTTAGTTGTCTTATTTCTGTGTTATGTTTTTGTGTGTTCTTTGATATCCTGCTATGTTCTGAGGATTTTAATTTCAGCAGCTTGTATTCTGGCAGATTGTTGTGTTGTCACTGTCCATGTTTCGGACCCATAAGTAATAATAGGCACTGCCATTGTCTTGTATAATTTAATTATAGAGTCTTTCCTGGCTTTATTTTTCAAAAGTTCTTTTTAGAGTTTCTTTTATATAATTAAACTTATTTAGTTTGTTATTTATATCTGTTTCCGCTGTGTATGATATTTCGCAACCTAGGAAGTTATATCTTACCACTTGTTCTATTGGTTTATTTTCTAATATTATCTTTGTCCGAACTGGATGAGCGCCCTTGAAGGTCATTGTTTTTTATTTTTCTGATGATATTTCCATGTATTTTTTTTTATATTTCATTTAGTTTATATAGCATTCTTTGTAGTTCGTCCTCTGTTTTTGCTATTCAAATCTGCTCTTCTGCAAAGGCTACTGTTTTTATTACTAAATTTCCTAAGTTAATTCCCCCAGTCGTCATTTGCTTCGATGATCTTATCATGAGGTCATAATAAAATTTTAGCATCATGACTTTAAAAAAAACATTTAGATATAAATTAATTTCAGTACATAAGGGTGATATCTTGAAACAGGAGTAGTTATAGCTGGAAAAGGTTTGTACCTTCAGCTCGCGATAGCTAAATCGATAGATACCGGTATGTCCGGTATGTAACCGAACAATTTGAGTTTAAATAGAATTGTGGGCGGTCTTTTTAAATTGTGTTGACTTATTTTTTTGTAAACTGAAGCGTACGATTGGCCAACTAGCATTTTATTGTTGTGTTAATTGCCGCACTTTTGTTTGTGACTTGTTTTAAAATTACATCATACATATATCGTTCTTTTTTTTTGAATTCACCTTCACTTGTTACAGTTGTGTTCAACAAAAAAAAACAATTGAATAACTGGAGTTAATTACCCAATCAATGTATACAATACAATTTACTATAGCCTAAGTTCTACAAATAACAAGTTATGGAAATTACTACTTATGTAGGGCCTATATCGTTCCGTTTTCTCCAACAGGCCTAATTAAATAAATGTTTAAAAGCGTGCATAGTAAAGTGATCCAACAACAGGCCCAGAGGCGCTTGGGGTAGTAGGAGGTTAAGTCTCCCACTTTTTCTAGACAATCCGCACTTTACGTTAGCCGGATTGTCAGCCCTGCGTGGCGGCCGTTTTTACCCCCAGTACAAGCGTCTGGTACTCATTTCCGTTAGAGGCTGAGTCCCCGGGGCCATAGTGCCGCCAGAGGGTTTGGGTCAGTTTAAAAATCTTGAACCCAACGGGACTTGAACCCTCGACCTTCCGGCTTGTAGCTCAATGCCTTAACCACTACGCTTCGGCGTGCCCTAAAAGCGTATATACAAAGACAAATAACAGAACCTATTACAGCCATTTTTTTAACTTTATCTTCAAACTCATTGGCACTATCGAACCCGTAGGTTCATGGCTTCGCAAATATAAGCTTTCCATACATCCCTATCCTGATTTAATGTTTACCAATCTATTTCCTTCAAATCATGGGTAATGTTATTTTCACACCTCAATTATTGGCATAACAACCGCGTGATTTCCTGGTTTACCTACGAGTTTCCATGCAAGTTTTTCATTCCCCATTCGTGTCACATGTCCTGCCCATCGCAGTCTACGAGACTTAACTGTTCTTACTATATCTGGCTTCCTATAAAGACCATGTAGTTCATTATCATTATTATTATTATTATTATTATTATTATTATCATTTGTATTATTATTATTATTATTATTATTATTTGTATTATTATTATTATTATTATTATTATTATTATTATTATTATTATTATTATTATATATTGTCTTCTGCATTCACCTCTCTGTTCATCTCTCTTTGGTCCAAAAAAGATCCTAAAAACCTTATTCTCAAATACTCGTAATAATTTCTCGTGCCTCAAAGTAAGCGTCCATGTTTCACATCGATTTAATATAACTGCTGGAATAATAGCTTTTTATATCTTTAATTTAATGTTTTCTTAGAGTAGTTGGGACGACAGGAGTCCCTGTAATATGCAATAGCATGCGTTTACGGATTTTTTTCTATTTTTAATTTATTTGTACATCTCATTCCAATTTGTAATTATTTTTTTTTTGCAAATGCCCCAGGTTGTCTTTTCGACATTCCTGGTGTTCTCTCCTAGCATGGCTTACTTGTTACTCAGTTCTGAGGTTGGGGCGCCTGGAACGCGGGCTTACGTTGCCCCGATGATATAATGGGTGATGATGATGATAGTGGTGCGCCAGGAGAGTCCCCAATCCTAAGCTTAATCTAAGATGAATATGAATGATAGTAATTGCGATGGCCATATGATTTCGGGGACCGTTTGGACCTCAAAGTTTTCCTGATATTTGTCTTACAGGTGAGGAAAAAACCCGATAAAAACCTCACCCAGAAAAACTATACCGTCCGGGGATCGAATCCGGGCCCTCTGCGTGATAAGGCAGCACGCTACCTCGAGACCGCAGCAGTGGACCATTTTGTAATTATTGTTCCTAGGTAATTGAATTCAGCCACTTCTTGAAAATTTCCCTCATTTGTCATTAACTGTACATTTCCATCATAAAGGAATTAGGACTGGGAGTAAATGTCAATAAAACTAAATATATGGTCACAGGTAGAAATTTATTATATAATGGAAATGGACAGCTAATGACAAATGAGGGGAATTTTGAGGAAGTGGCTGAATTCAAATACCTAGGAACAATAATCACAAATAGGAATGAGATGCACAAAGAAATTAAACATAGGCTCAATTCCGAATATGCATGTTATTATGCATTGCAGAGACTTTTGATGTCCCAACTCCTTTCAAAAAACGTTAAACTGAAAATATATAAAACTATTATTCTACCAGTTATATTATATGGGTGCGAAACATGGACTCTTACTTTAAGGGAGGAAAGGAGATTACGAGTATTTGAGAATAAAGTTCTTAGGAAAATGTTTGGACCAAAGAGAGATGAACAGACAGGTGAATGGAGAAGACTACTTAACAATGGACTACATGGTATTTATAGGAAACCAGATATAATAAGAACAGTTAAGTCTCGTAGACTGCGATGGGCAGGACATGTAGCGCGTATGGGGAATGAAATACGGGCATGGAAGCTTTTTGTAGGAAAGCCAGAGGGAAAACTTCCAGTTGGTAGACCAAGAATGAGGTGGGAGAACAACATTAACTATGATTTGAGAGAAGTAGAATATACAGGGAATGATTGGAAAGCATTAGCTCAGGATAGGGATGTATGGAGAGCTTATGTCCGCTCGGCCATGAACCTACGGGTTCGATAGTGCCAGTGAGTAAGTAAGTAATGTATTTCTATGTGTGGTTTTAACTTCTAGTCCCAATTTATTAGTGTTACTCAATGGAGTGTGTACGTTTCAATGTTTATAGCTATCAGCTAATAACACCTTACCATTAGCATAACGCCAATAGGTTATAGGCCTTCTTATTGTACTGACCCTATTAATATTGAAATTGAATGACACAAGTACAATGTATGGAATAAATTATTTTTTATAAGATTCATTTGAACTAGCAGACAAACTACAGCATTTAGAAATCAATAGGAATACTAAAAATGACGTCATTCGACATAAAAAAACCTCTACACAAATATCCCAATAAACGAAACAGCAAACATAATAAAACAAAAACTAACAGACAGTAAACTTGAAGATAACTATATCAATCAGTTAAACAAACTAATAACAACAACAATAAAGCAAAATTACTTCCAATTTAACAATGAACTATTTATTCAAGAAGACGGGATCCCGATGGGGAGTCCTACATCCGGAATAATGGCAGAAATCTTCCTACAAGAACTGGAAAATAAACATTTTGAGGAACTAATACACAAATTCGACACAAAACTAATAATACGACATGTCGATGACGTACTAGTAATATATGCAATTGAAAACAGAAAAGAAAAAGAAATACTACAAGACTTAAACAACATGCATGAAAAAATCACTTTCACCGAAGAAATAGAAGTTAATAACAGCATAAACTATTTAGATTTGTCTATAACCAAGAATCTACACAACAATAAACTAGAAATCGGTATCTACCGGAAACCCACAAACAATGCTCTCGCCATAAACAAAAATTATACACACCCTTTTCAACAGAAAATTAGTACATTTAATAGCTTAGTCAGTAGAATGTTGAAACTCCCATTAAGCAAAGACAATTATATCCAAGAACTCAACTACATTAAGTATATGGCAAAAACCAATGGCTATAATGAAGAATTCATAGATAAGCTCGTAAAAAAAAGGAAGAACAACATAACCAACATAACTAAATTAGAAAAAGAATCTGACAACAACAAGAAAACATGGATAACACTTACATACACAGGAAAAGAAACTACAAAATTAGCCAATGCACTAAAGAAAGCCGATAAAAACGTAAAAATAGCATACTGAACCAATAACAAATTAAACAACATAATAAACAATAACATTGAAGAAAATAACATTTTCAACAGCAAAGGAGTTTATAAACTGACATGTAAGGACTGCAACAAATTTTATATAGGAAGGACAAACAGAAGTTTTAACATCAGATTCAAAGAACATTTTCGAGACTTCATTCACGCAGAAGGGAAATCAAGCTATGCAAAACACGTTATCCATGAAGGACATCGCATGTTAAATATTGAAAACACCCTAACAGTAATGCACAGAGAAAATAATCCAGCGAAGATAAACGTACTCGAAGAGATGGAAATCATGAAAGCAGCTCACAACGACAGCCTGATAAACGAAAACGAACCCAATACATGCAACCCCCTCTACCAGATCTTCAGTGAAACACCAGTTTTGAATCCTGCCGATGATGGAACAAGTCCCGGAAGCGCTACAGTTAAAAATGATTAATTAAGTTGAGGATACGGACCTTTCAGGTGAATATTCCATAATTTTATATTAATTATGGAATAAATGTTGGTATGTTTTCTACTGGATCAAGACAGTTAATATATTTGAATATTAGTGTAATAAAACAAGGGGAAAAAAACTGAAATGTAAGTTTGCGTACGTAAAAATTCCCTCGGGTACGAGACAAGTTGCCGGTCACATAGCAGTGCTACCAACATTGAAAATCAATACCGGTGTAGCTATGTGAAACCAATATCAAGATGTGGCACTTGTTCCTGTTTTATTCTAATTCCTGTGCACCACGTTCCAAACATTTAGTGCGCCCCAGTAACGACACATCCTACATTCAAACATTCTTTTAACGAAATTTGCAAGACATCATCCTGATATTTCCTTCTTCAAAGAAACCGGGAACTAAAAATTCCATCTACCCGCTATATTTACATTTTGCGTGTGAAAACTACTATATACCGGTACTATATGTTTATATGGATATATAGAAACTCCGCCATGGCCGGTCCCAAGCCCGGATGAGAAAGGAGGAGGGGGAGGAGTAACAACCTCGTAAAAAAAACCAGGGTTCAGTTGGCTCCGACTGATAGTACTCTGTAAGGGCCCCTAGCCAGGGCTACAGTGAAGACCTCAACGGCAGATTCGACGCAGAAGGAGTCCTTCATCACGGCGGATCTGGCGGATGTGGCAACCCTCTAGATGGGGTTAGTACATCCAGAAGCTGGACCTAAAGCTTCGAGGTGGCAGCCCCACCAATGGTCTACTCTGCATAGCGTTGGTACCGCGATCAGAGGAAAACATATTACTCGTATTCTTCACAATGGAAACTCGGACGGACTTAACTGGAAGAAAGTAGATTACCAAATAAAATCTTCCATTATTTTCCAAGAGGAAGAAGAGATGTCGGACGTCCTCGGAAGAGATGATCTTAGATCTATTAGTGAAGACGGAACAGGCAACTCTTGTCTAAACCAGGAAGTGAAGAAGAAGATATAGAAACAGAAAGTAAACATGAATAAAACCAAATATATGTTTACACATAAAAATACATTATGTAATGGAAATGGTCAATTAATAACAAATATGGGTAATTTAGAAGAAATAAGGACAAATAGGAATGACGTACACAAAGAAATTAAACATATGCTCAATTCTGGAAATTCATGCTATTATGTATTGAAGGTCCACCGATGTGGTCTCGAGGTAGCGTGCTGCCTTGTAACGCAGCGGGCCCGGGTTCGATCCCCGGTCGGGGCAATTTTTCTGAGTGAGGTTTTTATCGGGGCTTTACCTCACCTGTAAGACAAATATCAGGAAAACTTTAAGGCCCAAACGGTCCCCGAAATCTTATGGCCATCATCATCATTATCATTATCTTCATCATCGTTCACCGGTGTGGAAAGCAACGGGAAGCTACCACACCTAGAATTCCCTAGTAAAGTTGCAAAGCATAGCATGAAAATTATATGATTGCAGTGAAAGTCGTGCCCTCGGGCAGATGTACTATGGATGGATAGTGAAGAAACACAGATGTCATTACGAAATATTTTATTTATATACAGAATTTTAATGTTTACACATCTTTCTGTGCCTAAAATTTTATTTTTCTTCTCCACTCGTCTCTCTCCATCCAATCCATGTCCTCTAGTAATCTTGCTCTCATTCCAGTTCGTATTTCCTGCATCCACGAGTTTCGAGGTCTTCCTCTCCTCCTTCTTCCAGGTGGACACAATTCCAATGTTTTCCTGGGTAATCTTTCTTCTTGCATTCGTCGAACGTGCCCATACCAATTTAATTGCTTATACCGTATATAATCTACTATTGAATAACCAATATTCATTTTTTTCTCTTATGACAGTATTTCTTATTTTGTCTAATTTTGAACATCTTGCTGCTCTCCTCAAGAAATACATTTCCATCGACATAAGATTTTGTTCTAAGTTATATTCTGCAGTTAATAACTGAAAAAAATATTTTTTCTTCTGAATTCAAATATGATATCGGGTTTTCTCCATCACGCAACGTTTCCGATAGACAGGAATTTATAATTTCAAACACTTTAATATTTTCTACATTCGTAACTACACAATATTCGAACATTAAGACTCACCTAGAGAGTACGAAATGATGATTTTGTAGGTAAGTGAATCACACTACGCTACTGCTACCATTTGTGGGGGTTACGAAACCACGCATCTACTACCATTAGTGGGTTTAGAAAAGCAAACCACGCTCAGCGTAACACTTGTCCGGGATCGGGCTTTGTAATTTGCTGTATTTATTAATGTGGTCCTGATATTCAAAGAAGTTATCTGTAAGAAAGCAGCTTGCCTCGGGCCCATGAAAGGCAGCTATTAATTCATCTTTCTTTCCCTGATGAACATATATACATATATAGATACAGATTATTAAAAGCATACAGTGAGTGATTTTTGTATAGGAGAGTGAACAACTACTTATACTTGAATAATAACAGAGGGGCGTTGCTTAAAAAGATAACCTTTTAATATAAACAAGTTGGTTTTAAATAAAACAATAAATTAATAACAAAAGATGATTCTTGATCAAACGACCAAGCATAGCTGTAAAAATAACTGAATAAATAACATACCATACATAATACCACACTCACACACGTGTCCAAGCTTTAGGAATCACTTCTTCCGTACATTGCTGGACTAACTCAAAACAGACCTCTTCTCGGCCTCAATCAACTTGTCTATATAGACCACCATATTAACCTTCCAGTCGCATGGTGAGCTGGAACTGGATTCCACCTTTGAATCCGTCTTTAAATAACCAAACGCCGGTTGCTAGGCTGATCGAATGATAATGTTCGGTAAGAGTACAATGTATATAAAGGTTCGCAAGTAGAGGGGATATGCGCCGTAGAGATGCGCGGCGGAAAGGATGAAAAGGGGAGGGGTAGGCACAAGGAAAACAGGACATTGGCATATTTCATAAATGTTCTGTAGTAGGGAGGAGAACAAAGATACCATACTGAACCGCAGAAAGGCACTTTCGGTTCAATAACTCCCCCTGCGCCCTCCGGGTAAAAAAAAAGGAAAGACAGTCCATAAATTTCAAAATAATGTCCGGTAGAACAATCCCACGTTGGGAGGGGCACATCAACACTATCAGATTCCAGCGGTAAACTTCTACACAAATCTTCATCGTCCCCAAAATCACAATCACCACACTCGCTTCCATGTTGACTATACAGGCGCTGAAAATTAATTCCATCTGGATTCAGTCGCCCTAGTACAACTCTGCGGTGTTCCCGGTGAAGAACAGGGTGACGATACCATAATTGGATTGCCGGATCGCAATCCCGCTCCACCGCTATCCAGGAATCTGTAGTTCTAGAGCCACCATGTCGGTCAGCTGGGCACTCGGGGGTCGGCCGGATCCACCAAGTGCTCGACTGCCGAACATTCCAGGCTGCGTCGTAATGCCAATGTTAAGGAAGGGTAAACTGAAACAAAAAACAGGCGAAGACAGGAAAACGGAACCTCAGACATACTAGTTCAGCATGTGACATAATACAAAATATTTTCGTAATAAACATCTAGTTTAACATACAGATATTTTCACAACAAACATGCTTGGATTCACTTCATTACAGAACACAGTTTAACTTGACTGACATGTTGTTTTTACAACGTGGCCATGGACGCTTACTAACTTCTAGTTACCCTCATTTTAGAATTTAGCCTGCGTCTCATTAGCAAAACCTGGACCACGTATACTGAAACTCACTCTAGTAGCTCCACAACCAAAAGGTTGACTCAATCAGCTCATATACCAATATACATAAGTAGCTTTCTTAATATCCCAAACAAATATACAAACAAACTACGTAGAAACAACTAAGATCGACACTCTCTAGCGAGATGTCCAAAACGCTGACATTTCCAACATTGTAAATTACTTTAATTGCGCTGTCTACAATAAACTTACGCTTTACTAATGTTTGTTCAGCCGGGGAGAGAGAATTCATATGAATTTTAAGTCGCTGACGTAATATATTTACATCGCCTTCAACCTCAATACCTAGTAAGCTCAACTCTCGGACGAGATTGTCTTTTGATATTACATCTATCCAACTAGGCATGTTTACAAAGTACAATGAACAAAAGATGTAAACAACTATAAGCGAACGTAGTTTAGAATGCATAAGTCACTCTCTGTTTACTTATAAAGAAAGATGAGTCAATATCATTTACGTGAAATAATACAAACGCGTAAATAAATGCTTTTCAATAACTTTAACATAGATACCAAGTATCGAAAACAAATAGTTATCCGCAGGGTAATATCTCTGAAAAAATGTCGACTTTCTAATTCCAAACTTCATTTACGACCATACAGAGTCTATACCCTTGTCTTGGCACTTGAAACCAAAACTCCGAAACTTGAGTAGAAAATTTTAAATCGATACTACTAGAACCACTGTTAATAGAGTACAGCATATCTTTCAAAGCTGAAAGATACAAAACCACACGCTCTGCAAACCATTTGTAGGTAAGTAAGTGAATCACACTACGCTACTGCTACCATTTGTGGGGGTTACGAAACCACGCATCTACTACCATTAGTGGGTTTAGAAAAGCAAACCACGCTCAGCGTAACACTTGTCCGGGATCGGGCTTTGTAATTTGCTGTATTTATTAATGTGGTCCTGATATTCAAAGAAGTTATCTGTAAGAAAGCAGCTTGCCTCGGGCCCATGAAAGGCAGCTATTAATTCATCTTTCTTTCCCTGATGAACATATATACATATATAGATACAGATTATTAAAAGCATACAGTGAGTGATTTTTGTATAGGAGAGTGAACAACTACTTATACTTGAATAATAACAGAGGGGCGTTGCTTAAAAAGATAACCTTTTAATATAAACAAGTTGGTTTTAAATAAAACAATAAATTAATAACAAAAGATGATTCTTGATCAAACGACCAAGCATAGCTGTAAAAATAACTGAATAAATAACATACCATACATAATACCACACTCACACACGTGTCCAAGCTTTAGGAATCACTTCTTCCGTACATTGCTGGACTAACTCAAAACAGACCTCTTCTCGGCCTCAATCAACTTGTCTATATAGACCACCATATTAACCTTCCAGTCGCATGGTGAGCTGGAACTGGATTCCACCTTTGAATCCGTCTTTAAATAACCCAAACGCCGGTTGCTAGGCTGATCGAATGATAATGTTCGGTAAGAGTACAATGTATATAAAGGTTCGCAAGTAGAGGGGATATGCGCCGTAGAGATGCGCGGCGGAAAGGATGAAAAGGGGAGGGGTAGGCACAAGGAAAACAGGACATTGGCATATTTCATAAATGTTCTGTAGTAGGGAGGAGAACAAAGATACCATACTGAACCGCAGAAAGGCACTTTCGGTTCAATTTTCTGCTATATTTCTCCTGTAGAGGATCCCTCTTCATGGTCCAACAATAATCGTCAGCATATTAGGATTCCATTTGCCTTGATATCTCTTTTCCATAGCTGAAACCATTTGAGTTAGCTCATTTGGTTTTATTTTACAATGGACAAATGGACCAAAAAAAGTTATTAAAAAATAATTATTTAAATCCATTAATTGAAATTGAAATAAAAAAACTGTGGGTGATGGAGAAATTCCGAATACATATTTGAAAACACGATAAAAAAACTGCATTAAGCACAACTATTGGTACTCTTGAGACAAAAATGATGTTGACCAGTGTTATCCATTCTTTTTATATGGTCTTGCCAATTTAATTTATAACTATTAATTAAATAAAAATAAAACTTAGTTTTATTTGATTTTGATATTTATTAAAATATAATTCATTTACAGCTGTTTTGGTACATTGTACCTTCTTCAGACATGTTAACAAATTATGAATTGTGTTATTATAGTGCATATCAACTGATCTAAGGAACAATACAACATTAATTTATTTAAATTGTTTAATTTAACAAAGGCGATTCATTCAAATCAAGTTGAGAATTTATCAATGTATTACTTTTTCAATTTATTTATTTATTTCTACAGCCTCAAAAAGGTACAACTTCTTACCCTTATCAGAAACATGTAAAATTTCAAAATTTAGATCGAAACAATGATTAAATTGGAATAGGTGGTTAGCATATTTTGAATATTCTAAATTTCTGTTATATGCTCTCATGTATTCCTTCATCCGAGAGATAAAAGGTCTACCAGTTTGTCCTATATAGACATTGTCACATGTGCCACACTTCAGTTTATATACACCTGATAATTTTTTATTTATTTTATTGTTTTTCATTATATTTTGTAAAGTTGTATTAGTTTTAAATGCCACATTAATGTTTAACTTTTTAAAGTGTTTAGATATTTTATTGGAAATTGGGCCTATGTATGACATTATGGCATATTTCTTTATGTTTTCCTTGGGTAAAGGAAAAACTTTGTTAATTGCTTTTTTTGTAATAAATTTTCTTAATTAAATATTCTATAATTTTAGGATATGGATATGGATATGTTATTATTAATAGCTAATTGTTTAATAATATTCAATCATATTTTTATTTAATTAACGAATATGCAATTTCATCAAGTTAATACCAACCCAACTGATAATTTATATCTGTTCAGTTTTTCTACTAATACTACTTCTAATTGTACTTAAATTTCTTCATTCTTTTGTTCTATCTAAAATGTTATATCCTTTATAGTCCATAGTAATTTGCTAAAATGAGTGCAATGTTTCCCCCATCCGTATAGCATTACAATATATTAACATGTCGAATGAATTCTTAAATTCTGAGTTGATTTGTTAAGTTATGAAATTACATCTCTCATCTGGTAACGTCATACAGAATGCAGCAAAACAGACACAGAGAGCGCTTTCTGACAAGGAGTTATTGAGCTCTTGTTTCATGAAGAATAATAGCAATATGTGGCACGTCTTCTAAATTTACATCCCCTCGAAACCCATTAAAATTGCTCCAATTTGCACGTCTCCCCCCCCCGTCAGCGACTAGATAAATGTTCTAGCGCAGATGGGTTTTGAGGGAAAGGGGTGGCAATTTTCGAGAGGGTTGATCTATCACATCTTCAACAGAAAAAAATCAGAAAATGCAGGCTCGGCATTACAGAGAAAATGCTACATTTATCACACTCCACCACTGAGGGATGGTTGCAGGGGGTTGGAAATGAAGATCCCCCGACTTATCAGGCCTGCAGCTGCTCTGTCGATCAGCGTTAAAACAATTCAATCCAAATCACATTGTACTCTCTTTTCATGAATGATAAGTATGTTACATTATTGCATTTCATTTATTACATTTTTTTAAACCTCATATTTATTCTTATGTACAAAATGGAACTTCTCTCTCATAACAAGAGCAACAATAATATATATATATATATATATTGTTGTTCTTGTTATATTTCCGGTTTTTAACAATGTTGATACATTTTTCCGGCACCAATAATTTGTCTTCGATTTCGCTTTATAATTTTCCTCCATTCCTCTTTATTACAACATATTTCTTCATCTATTACCCAGTCCTTCAAAACAATACTACTACTACTACTACTACTACTACTAATAATAATAATAATAATAATAATAAAAATAATAAGGGTTATAATAATAATAATAATTAGGGTAGTAATAATTTTTTTTATTATTCCGGCTTTTACAATGAATATACATTTTTCCGGTACCCATGTTCACAGTTAACTACACATTTGTTTCAACACATTTTTCCATTCTTGTCTGTTCATCCATATATCTTCTTCTATTTCCCATTCCCTCTTAGTTTCATTGATTCCCTGAATCCACGTAATATTTGGTCTACCCTTCTTTTTCATTCCCTGTGGTGCCCAATCCATGATTATCTTAGGTAGTCTCCCTTCGTCCATCCTTCTAATGTGTCCGTACCAATTTAATTGTTGTTCTTCTTCTTCCTTCCAAGTATTAGGCCAAGGCCTGTTACGATCCTATAGAAAATTTTCCCTCCAGCGTTTCTTCTTTATAAAATCTAATATTGAATATTGTACCTGCATTTTTTCTTTTATATATGAATTTCTGATTTTATCCTTCCTGGATATTCTTGAAGCACGTCTCCAGTAGTCCATTTCAGTGGCGAGCAATTTTTTTTTTCATTTGTGCATTTAAAGCCCACACATCAGCTCCATAGGTAATAATGCTTCTGATTATTGTATTAAAAATAGTTTTTTTTTGTTTCTTTGAAGATATGTTTGTCCCATACTATTCCATTTAGGGCAGATAGGTAATAATAATAATAATAATAATAATAATAATAATAATAATAATGATAATAATAATAATAATGGTAATAATAATAATTGTAATAATAATGATAATAATAATAAATTATGAATTTCTCCACAATACAGTAGTTTTTTCTATAACCCATTGTAAATTTTACTCCTACATAATCTATATTCTATGCATCACTCTCCGTTAATCCTGTTGTCACCATACTCCTATGCACTCCTTGCACCTACTGTTATTTTGGTCTCCCCCTTTCTTCTGTTGCCCTTCGCTTCAAAATTAAATATCATGATAATATTTCAGAATATATTCACTCAAACGTTTTCTCTGACCATTCATCCAATTCTTTACGGCACTCGTTTTTCTTTTGTCAATCTATTCTCCACAAGATCTTCTTAGCGATTACATTTCATTTGTAGTGTGTTGTTTTTGACGATGGTGAACTAAACATTTGCGGAATACATTGAAATGTACGGCGAAGTTCGGTGACATCTGGACCAACGATTTGAGCAACAGTGGATAGGCGACGTTGGCCCGATTACTTCGCCTGCAAGTCCTCCCAATTTGACCCCGTTAGCGTCACACAAAATACTTGTTTACATTACTCCTGTGGCATCCGAGGCAGACATACTGGAGCGAGTTATGGCTGTAGCGGTATCGTATCTATGTTGAAGTCTATGGTGATCACATCGAACCCTTCTTGTGAGTTGATCCAGACGACAAGCAACATGCGTCAGATAGAGTAATGTGTTGTGGTAGTTTGCATATAGCGGAAAAAACTATACGTTTCCGGATATGAGTTCCTAACATAACCGTAACGTCCTCAAAGCCTTCTTCTTGTTTCTTCTTCATCGCAGATTAGGCTTTTTGCTAGCCTGTTCCGGCTCTAAAATGCTGCTCTTTCCATCTTTTTTTTTGGTCTTCCCGAACTTCTTCTTACTCTTGGTGAATAGTTGTATGCTGTTTTTGGTATTCTGTTCTCAGTTATCCTAGCTAAGTGTTCTTTCCAGTTTGTTCTTTATTTCACTATTGTTGCGTTTAATTCATCTACTTTTAGTTGCTGTCTTATTTCTATGTTGTGTTTTTTGTCTGTTCTTTGATATCCTGCTATTGGTCTGAGGAATCTCATTTCAGCAGCTTGTATTCTGGCAGATTGTTGCGTTGTCACTGTCCATATTTCTGACCCGTAAGTAATAATGGGCACTGCCATTGTCTTGTAAAATTTCATTATAGAGTATTTTCTGGCTTTATTTTTTTAAGTTCTTTTTAGTGTTCCTGTTATATAATTAAACTTATTTAGTTTGTTATTTATATCTGTTTCCGCTGTGTGTGATATTCGCAACCTAGGAAATTATATTTTGTCACTTGTTCTATTGGTTTATTTTCTAATATTATCTTTGTCTTAACTGATTGAGCACCCTTGAAAGCTACTGTTTTTTATTTTGTGATGATATTTCCATATTATACAATTTTGATATTTCATTTAGTTTATATAGCATTCTTTGTAATTCGTCTTCTGAGTTTGCTATTAAAATTTGGTCATCTGGAAAAGTAATGTATTTATTATTAGATTTCATAAGTTAATACCTCCAGTTGTTATTTGTTGCCATGATCTTATCAAAGTCTGTAATGGGAATGTAGTTACGCCCTGTAGATGAATTAAATAAAGACTTTGGGTGAATGTAAAATGAGGCAAAGAAAAAAGGTTTCATTTGGTTGCGAAAGATTTTGGATGGAAGTAGGGACGGAGAGGAGTTTTCCATTAAAGAAGAAGAGAATACATGAACAATAACACATCTGGCTGAAGCTTGTTTACGTTAATGCACCCTTATTAAAACCTGGTGATTTCTATAGTGAAGTGTTGCCTCGCGGACGCCAGTGTGAAAGCTTTCAGATCGCTAAGCTGATAAGGGAAATGAGATCCACCCACTGCAACAACCACACATGTGCATCGATTATTTTACAAACCACCGTGAAATTCCATGACGTGTTACTGACAAGAAGTTTGTTACAAAACTAGCAAATACCAGCTGCGAGCTACCCCTAAATAAATGAATAAATATACGTTTAACCTAAAGTTACTTAACTAGTTAGTTAAATTGTGACAGGTAGTTAAAAATATTTGTTTACCCCAAATTTTATTTAACTATTCGTCCTCATAATCTCGCTTACAGGGATTAGACAATCTTGCCTGTTCCGTCTTTACACTGTTAGAACCATCTCTTCCTGGAACATCCTACATCTCTTCTTCCTTGAGGTTGATAGTTTGTTTGAAAGTCCAAAATTGAGTTGCCCAGTGGAATATAGGCACATGCCATAAGACAACTATTTTTCAGAAACAAGGAATTTCTGAAAGTTGTTTACCTGTGGAATATGGACACTATGTTTTAATGTTTTAACTAGGATCTTGAATTAGATGATGCATTGAATATCTTATTAAATATTAGTTGAAATATTCCTAGTATTAAGTGTTTTTAAGTAATAGGACAGGTAATTTGTGCAAATTAAGTAGTGGCATATGCCCCACATAATGCCTCTTCTATCTTCAGTGGGTGTATGGACACAAATTTCTGATGTTGATTGACTCTCTATCATCATAAAACTTCCCTAACACATTCTTAACTTTTCCGAACAGTTCTTAAACATAACTGTAGGCTTTCACGGCCGGCGTCTTGATCCCTATTAGGTTCGTCTTCCGGGCATATAGGCCGTGGTCCAGTCGTTCTTCTACTCGACGTTTCGTCTACTGCTGCGGTAGACATCTTCAGGAGATACTGCGTGCTCTCTGTGAACTCCTCAACAGTCGGCTGCAGACTGGCTGGTCGTTGGAAACTCCCTCCCTATTTATAGGCACGCCCCTGGTGGAGAGGCGGTTTTCTGCGCGGTCCGTGTTGCGTGCTGTTTTGTCCAGGCTGTCGCTAGCAGAAGTCATAGGCTTCGTTGACGTATTGTGCAGTGCCGGGATCCACAATACGACAACGAAGCCTATGACTTCTGCTAGCGACAGCCTGGACAAAACAGCACGCAACACGGACCGCGCAGAAAAACCGCCTCTCCACCAGGGGCGTGCCTATAAATAGGGAGGGAGTTTCCAACGACCAGCCAGTCTGCAGCCGTCTGTTGAGGAGTTCACAGAGAGCACGCAGTATCTCCTGAAGATGTCTACCGCAGCAGTAGACGAAACGTCGAGTAGAAGAACGACTGGACCACGGCCTATATGCCCGGAAGACGAACCTAATAGAGTTCTTAAACACTTTATTGATATTCCGTGGACTGCTAGAAATGCATTTCTACAGACTTCAAGTTCGCTACTATTACTTTACACGAACATAGTATCAGAATGTAACCTTACTTTGACTTATGCTTTATCTTTTCTCTTCTTTGCATAACCTCTCTTACCTTCACCAATCATTAGTGGAGTGAAATCACATGATATTAGTTTGCAACACGGAGTTCCACTATTTACAAACTCCTTTGCTGGCACAATCTTCTTATTGTTATGCACTATTTATCAGACTTTTCTTTCATTATCCTCCCACTTATTTTCATGATGAGTCCTTCTTTTACTATTAACTTGCCTTTTTTCTTCAGAAAACGCATTAAACCTCAACATCTACGTAAGACATATTGGAAATGTTGTAGGTAATTTGAGAACTACCACTGCCCTTTGGATCTATAATATTATAGATCCAGAGGGCAGTGGAACTATATTCTGATTGGTTAGTTTCATTTCTGCCAACCTATCAGGAACATTGACTGTAACCACTTGAGATAAAAGAGAAAGAAGGTGGCATGTGCCTTTTTTCCACTAGCTATTTCTATAATTCAGAATCTTCAAGTTTTATTATGCTCCTTGTTAAAGAATAGACACACACCACCATGCAAATAGTTATTAGAATTGATGCAAGATAGCAGGATCTACTTAACCATAACGGAAACTCACAATCGGCAGATTTGTGGCATGTGCCTCTTTTCCACTGAGCAACTCAATTACAGCAACCAAAATTTTTCCAAGTCCACAAAATTCCGCCAGGAATGTAAGACCCCTCACAGCGGGCACACCGCCCGTCAACCTACAGTAAGCCGACCACGGTAAAGCTCGGGCATCGTCGGTACCTGGATTGGTGACCACTTCGGAACAATATTTTTAACTTGACCTGTATCTGTCTATTTAACGGAATCTTTCAACATGATTTTCATCCACTTAAAACATTGGATCGACTTGAAACTTTGTATACTTGTAGAGGACTAGTGACAATACAATAATTTCATAATTGTTTGTAAGATCCTGGCCACGATCATGAGGTCATCAAACAATAAAGACCGATATAATAGGTTTGGGGCTTATCGGCCTTTTAGTCCATCGTTGTGGTAGCTCAGTTGGTAGAGCGGTGGAATGTAGTGGTATATAATTTCAGTAATCCATAGGTCGCTGGTTCAAATCCGGCCCAGAGGATTTTTTAGAACAGTATTACTGTTAGCTCATACTACAATAGTATCGAATTTAAATATATTTACGTTTTTATCTTATTCTGTAAAATATTAATGACAGTTTTCTAAACTTACCACATTGTAATTTATCAAAAAAAATATGAGAAAGATACGATTAACTATAACTATTTATCTACATCAAAATTTTCAAAAATATTATAATAATGTTAGATAATAATTTTAAAAAAATATATAATTATATTCGTGCCTAGACACTAAAAATATCGTAAGCAATTAAATTTTCATGGGATTCCGGTTTATGACAATCAATTAAACTAAAAATTAAAAAAAAATAAATAATAGTTCAAAAAACTAAAACAACACGCTTTATTAGAAAACCAAACTAAAAAATAAAAAAATATAATAGTTTAAAAAACTATAACAACACACTATTAGAAAACCGAACTAAAAATGAAAAATAATTTCAATTTCCAACACGTTTGGGATAAAATTAAACTGATCAACAAAAAAAATCATCTCCAACACATCTAGAATATAACTAGAGTTATCTACAAAAAAAATAATTTTACCATCAAAAACGTAGGGCGCTTTTTATGGTTTTTACGTTTTTATTCTTAGAGACTTTACTTTTACCAATATCTGTTTATTATCAAATATATTAATTGATATAGAGCATCCCACGCTTTTGATGGTAAAATTATTTTTTTGTACATAACTCTAGTTTTATTCTAGATGTGTTGGAGATTTTTTGTTGATCACTTTAATTTTACCCCAAGCGTGTTGGAAATTAAAATTATTTTACATTTTTTTAGTTCAGTTTTCTAATAAAACGTGTTGTTTCAGTTTTTCTAAAACTATTATTTATTTCTTATTTCTGGTAATTGAAACATTTTTTTGAGATTATAAAACAGTATATTAGCTGTATATGATTGAAGTACATTTCGTTTTCACTATGTAATTGTGAATACAAGTAACAAAATAGAAAAAAAATAATAGTTTTAAAAACTAAAACAACACGCTTTATTAGAAAACCGAAGTAAAAAAGGAAAAATAATTTTAATTTCCAAGACGCTTGGGATAAATAATTCTACCATCAAAAGCGTGTGGTGCTTTTTATGATTTTTACATTTTCTTCTTAGAGACTTTACTTTTACCAATATATGTTTATTAGCAAATACATTGATTGATAAAGATCACCCCACGCTTTTGATGGCAAAATTATTTATCCCAAGCGTGTTGGAAATTAAACTTATTTTTAATTTTTTTAGTTCGGTTTTCTAATAAAGCGTGTTGTTTTAGTTTTTTAAAACTATTATTTTTTTTTATTTTCTGATGATTCTGGCCATGATTTTAGAAAATAAATATGAAATTATTGTATTGTCACGGGTCCTTCACAAGTATACAAAGTTTCAAGTCGATCTAATGTTTCTAAGTGGGTGAAAATCGTGTTCAAAAATTCCGTTACATAGATACAAAGACACTTTTTTTGATTTTCTAATGATTCTGGCCATGATTTTAGAAACAAAATATGAAATTATTATATTGTCACGGGTCTTTTACAAGTATACATAGTTTCAAGTCGATCCAATGATTTTAAGTGGGTGAAAATCGCGTTGAAAGATTCCGTTACATAGATAGATAGATGGATACAGGTCAAGCTAATATAAAGCGTGTAAAAAAAATGGGAATAAAAGAATGCGTATTCCTAATCACTCTTCTTTCGATAGAATCCTTTTGGAAATTAAGCTCAAAATATTCAAGATACAGTTTAAAGATTGTATTGTTAATTTAAATAAACTATTAGGCCTATTATTGTTGTTGTTTTATTATTATTATTATTATTAATTACTCTAATAAGCCAAAATATTGACATGATTTATTTTGTTTTTACAGGTGAGTGATTCTATTCAACCAATCTGCCACGATGAAGAAACAATTTTTCTGTTTGTAAAATGTAAGTTTTTCGCAGATTTATAAATATGGTTATTAAGATGATTTTGTATATATTGCGAGTTTCTTGTATAAATAAGTTTAGGCCTGTACAAATGAACCTGAATTCGAAACGACTTAAATTATAGTTACAAATGATCCTTAGATTACCAAATAAATTTTGTGTCCCTTTAATTGCCAAAGCACCCATTCCTGGTGTCAATTATTTAAATGTCACGGACCGCAGTGAAACGAAATCATGCCTAACTGTTGTTATTGCGTATTTCGACACTCATTTAAGTAATTTGTACTCTTTCGTTTCATTCTGTTTTATTAAAAATATAAAATAAATTAAAACCAATTGATGTATCACATAAGATACATTTCCAATTAGAGGGTTAGCATTATAAAATCTAAAATTAAGATAAATCTTTGGGGATGAAATAAAGAGACTCAGCACGGGGAAACTAGAGTGAAGTCCTCAACGGCAGAAGGCGGAAGAGGCAACCCTCCTTGTGGGGATAAAACACAAGGAAGCAAGTCCAAAGGCTTTAAGGAGGCAGCCCCTCCAAGGGACTAACCCTGCAGAACGTTAGTAGCGTACTCAGGGGACACTTCAAAATACTTACAAGCTACAAAGAGACAGCCGGGCTGTCCAGGATGATTGAGAATAGAATACCAAAAGCAACATACAACTTATTTAGCCTGGTGGAGTTAAGACCATGTGGCCTTCTCTTGCACTCACTAGGACGAACATGTTACATATGAATACAAAAATAATTACAATAATAGTCATATTAAACAGGACAAACACATGTTACATATGAATACAAAAATAATTACAATAATAGTCATATTAAACAGGACAAACATATGTTACATATGAATACAAAAAAAATACAATAATAGTCATATTAAACAGGACAAACATATGTTACATATGAATACAAAAAAAATTACAATAATAGTCATATTAAACAGGACAAACATATGTTACATATGAATACAAAAATAATTACAATAATAGTCATATTAAACAGAACAAACATATGTTACATATGAATACAAAAATAATTACAATAATAGTCATATTAAACAGGACAAAGATATGTTACATATGAATACAAAAAAATACAATAATAGTCATATTAAACAGGACAACCATATGTTACATATGAACTATTCACCACGAGGAAGAAGAAGTTTGGAAAGACCAAGGAAAAGATGGAAACAGCAGCAATTTGGAGCCGGAACAGGGTAGTAAATTAGCGTAAACCGTGAAGAAGAAGAAAAAGAAAAAGAAGAAAATTAAGATAAAATACGAAAAGTATACATTGAAATTATGATAAAGACGAGAATCGTACAATGTAACACGAACAACATAATTTACAAATGAATGAGGAGCTAGATACTCGGGCGAAAGGAAAAGTTACTCTATAAACGTTTTAATTAAAACGGGGCTCAAAATATGTTTTGCTTTGAAACTGGTGTTATCTTGAGTTTAGAAATGTTATTTCAATCAAGAGATGATCAAGTTGATGGCGAATTGGCTTGCTTACGTACACAAAAGAGAACAAAGGATGCCACAAATTAATTCTGTAATTAGCTAAAACAAGAGGCACAGCCATGTTGGTTCCTTTATAAACGTGCAAATTCAACTGCGAAGAGCAATCAACCGTGGTGTAGGTATTCATATCTAAAATTAGTCTTAAACAAGACTATTACGTAATTGATAATTGGAAGGAAATATCTCCGATAATTTGGGAAATTATATTAAAATAGTCCACCGCTGAGGTCTCGAGGTAGCGTGCTGCCTTGTCACGCAGCGGGCCCGGGTTCGATACCCGGTCGGGGCAGTTTTTCTGGGTGAGGTTTTTATCGGGGTTTTTCCTCACCTGTAAGACAAATGTCAGGAAAACTTTAAGGCTCAAACGGTCCCCGAAATCATATGGCCATCATCATCATCCTTATCATTATCATCCTTCACCGGTGTGGAAAGAAACGGGAAACTACCACACCTACACAATTCCCTAGTAAAGCTGCAAGCATAGCATGAAATGGCTATGATTGCAGCGAAGGACCTGCCTTCAGGCAGAATTACTATGGATGGATATTAAAATACAGAGTGACTCACAATAATTATTACAGACTTCTAGAGGCTGTAGAGGGGACTTAGCAGATTAAAGTTTTGATAAGGAACCCATGTCCGGAAACGTTACATTTTGATGTAAAATAAATTTGACGATCGAATCACAATGGGCTGATATCGTGTATCTTCTGTTTGAGAATAAGTATTACAGACTTCTACGGGTTGTACTACACTTATCGAGTCGGAGGAAGATCTTATTACACGAATTCTGACGGAAGCAGAAATTATTGAGCACACGCCAGGTCTTGTGGGGCGTGTGTATGAAAACATGCGTCGCAGGTACACTTTGTGCAACGAACAACACGTGGAACCACACTTGTAGTACAACCCCTAGAAGTCTGTAATACTTATTCTGATACACAAGACACACGATATCAGTCCATTGTGTTTCCGATCTTCAACTTATTTTATAAATAATTTTAATGACCGATTTCTTCTTGAAGGACAGTTAATTGAAGTTGCATGAACAATTGCACCTGCCATTATCTTAATCTTAAAAAATAATTGTACATTTCCGGATTTGGGTTTTGTAGCAGGGTTAATATATACTTACTACACATACAGGTTAATTGTTCACGGAACTTTATTTCTAAACCTGTAAGTAGTTATAAAGTTCTTCTCTCTGAAGTGGACTGCATATTTAGGAGTTCATTTATTGTGACACAAAGGATTAGACATATGAAAATAAGACTATATTTCAACAAGATAAGTAATCATACACATTACGGTCACCACGTGCTCACGTCGTGTTCAGTTCTCTCATTTAAATTACTCACGCCGAAGCATTCACACTTATAATTCACTTACTAACACTTATAATGTACGGCTATTGATCTCTTAGCCTTAATTATCACTAACAGTTATTTCGAAGCATCTTGTGGATGCTAAAACACTATTTTGCCGAGGCGCACCACAAAACACGACTGCTCTCTATGAGCTACACACACAACAAGAATGATGCGTACACAACGCCGTTCAATCCATGAGAAGACTCAGGTTAGCCAACACTGACATATCTAGCTAACCACTCAAGGCAGCTAACCTGAGGCGTCAACAGGTTTCTTATCAAAACTTTATTTACTAAGTCTCTTCTACACCCTTAGAAGTCTGTAATACTTATTGTGAATCACCCTGTATATTTTGATAATTATATGTAAACTAACTAACTAATTAACTAACTCACTGGTACTATCGAACCAGTCATTTCATGTATATAACCTCTCCAAACATCCCTATCATTAGCTAATGTTTCCAATCATCCCCTGAAATCATGGTTAATCTTATTCTGTCATCACATCCTTGGTCTACCAAGTGGGAAATTTTCCTCTGATTTTCCTACAAGAAGCTTCCATGCACCTCTTTCAATCCTCATTCGTGCCACATGTCCCGGCCATCGTGGTCTTCGAGATTTAACTCTTCTTGTTATATCTGGCTTCCTATAAAGGTCATGTAGTCACTGTTATGTACTCTTCTGCATTCACTTGTCTGTTCAACTCTCTTTTGTCCAAAAATTTTCCTAAGAACTTTATTCTCAAATACTCGTAATATTTTCTTCTCCCTTAAAGTAAGAGTCCATGTTTCACATCCATATATTATAACTGGGAATATATATTTTTATATAGTTTTATATATTTTCAGTTTAATATAATTAGATGTAAACGCAAGGTAAAAATCAATACTGGTAATGTGCCATGATGGAAATATAGCCAATATACAGGCGTAACTATGAAATTATTTAAAAATAATATAATTTTATAAAACAATGGCAGTGTCATCATTTTTGTTTGGCAGTGAATGAAGGGGATGAAACCAGAATAAATGCGACGGAATTAAATTTTTAAGAACAGTAAATAGATTCTCACTGAAAGACCACATTAGAAGTAAAGATATACGCGTAGAATTGCAAATAACATCTCTCCTAGATGAAGTTAAACTTACAGAAAAAATGCATTCAATATACTAAAAAATGGATCAACTCCGGACGGATTTGAACCCGCGATCATCGAGACCAGATGCAAATAAACATTGATCGAATGGGAATTAAATTTATTTAACAATGAAAGTTTACACCCTCACCGGGTATCGAACCCGGGCCCGCTAGTCAGGAAGCAAGCATGCTACCATCTGAACCGGCATGCTGAAATAGTGATCAAAGTTTATTCTCAAACGGTAAAGTGATCCTATTACAGGCTATAGGAGACCCTTCGGGTAGGCTTCTACTTTTTCTAGACAATCGGAATTTAATGTCAGCCGGATTGTCAGCCCTGCTTGACGGCCGCCTTTATCCCCAGAACAAGAGCCTGATATTCATTTCCGCTAGAGACTGAATCAGTCCCAGGGTCAAGGTGTCACCAGAAGGTTTTGCTACGACGTGACATTCTTACAAACTCGGATTAAATATTGCATTATGAGCGTCAATTGTGGGCAATTTTCACTGATATCCGAAACTTGGACATATACAAACAAGGACTTGAGCAGAATTCAAGCTACAGGAATGAAATTCTTACATGGAATGCTACATAAAACAAGGAGGGATAGAATAAGGAATGACAAAATTGGGGAGACATTACGTGTAGAAAAATGAACAATAGACATAGAAAGAAGGAGTTCGACAAGGGTGTACATTATCAGCTACATTGTTTTAATATATATTTTCACAATGTTATACGAGAATGGAAAAAATCAAGTCCAAAAAAAAGTATATGAATATTTTAATGTATGCAGACGATCTGGTAATTATACAGAAACCAGAGGATGATATACAAAAAAGCCATTTACATGTTGAATCAATTAGGACTCTATTATAATCTCAAATTATCAACTTCAAAAACTAAAATTATGGCTTTTCAGGGCAAAAATAGTGATCAGTAATGAATTAATATAACAGATAGCACACTTTAACTATCTTGGTTCAGATATAACATATAGCTATGATTGGGATATACATAATAAATTAAACCGATATCAAATGATATGTGGCACCATAAGAAGAACCCTCCGAAAGACTCGAAGAGAAACTCAGCTCAGGTTTTATAAAATTATGGCTGTTCTTGTTCTTTTATATGGATCTGAATCTTGGGTACTTACAAAAAAGATATCTCACACATTCAAGCCACTGAAATCAAATGTTTAAGATCCGTAAAAGGATATACACGCATGGATAGATTACACAATAAATCAATAAGAAATGAACTGGAGATATTTTCAGTAGTTGATAAACTAGAAAAGCACAAATGCCAATGGAAAGAACATTTATACAGAATGGACAATACAAGATTATCCTAAAAGATCAACACCTACAAACCACATGGGAAAATATCTTTGGGACGACCAAGGAAACGATGGACTTGAGACCGGAACAGGTCACATTGACCTAATCCTGGAAAGGAAGAAGAAGAAAAGAAGAAAGAAGTAGACTAAAATGATTTTGACGTTTAAAAAAGGGAAAAGGAAAGACTACCACAAAGACTGTTAATTCGCAAGATACAAGGAAAACGACCACGAGGTAAACCTCGAGAAAGATGGATTAACCAAGTGAAGAAAAGTCTACACGAGAGAGGATACGACTGGGAAGAACTAAAAATAAGCAATGCATGGGAAGATAGATATAGTTGGAGGCGTATTTGGAATCGACTATCCGAAATGAACACACGATAAGAGGAGGATGATGATCATTTTGTCTGTTATCCTGGATTCCCAACTCAATTTGTTGGTATGCAATTCATCTAACCAGGTGAATTTTTCATAAGTAATGCCACGAGTGATTTCCAAATTATCGATAAATTCACGACTCACGAAGTGAGGAGTGAATTTATCTAGACTATTTAACTCATGCCCCAAATGGGAGTCAATGACCAATCACGTTTCAATGATTTCTGTATTACAACCAATCAGAGACGTGTTTCACGAAATAATTATCAACGTTAGGATTATCATATATTAAGCAATGCTCCTCCTTTTTAATATTCTGAACAGGTCTGACCGTTATTTTGCAGTGACTGAGCCTATAACAAATACGGCTACCAGATTGTATATAAATAGTGCTTACATGTCAACATTTGTAGCAATTGATTATACCACCAAAAAAAGAAACCACTGTTTGCACTTTCTTAAATGTATACGACATCAAAAATGAATTAATATACAGATTGATGTGTTTCATTTTTTCTCCACTAGAGAGCATTCTTACAATATTGCGTTCCTTTGGCAATAAATAGTATGATCTGGTTGCAGTGATAAACAAAAGAAGCAGTAGAAGCGTAGGCTACCTATCGTTTCTCATTAGTTTTCAAACATCACCGTTTACTTTAAATATAAAATATTTTAAATAACTGTAGTTAAATAATGATTTGTGAGTAAACAGCTTTATTTTATTCGTTAAATAGTCCTAACAAATGCCACTCTTGATTTCCAAATTCTCTAGATAAATTCACTCCTCACTTCGTGAGTCGTGAATTTATCGATAATTTGGAAATCACTCGTGGGCATACTTATGAGAATTTGGAAATCAAGAGTGGCATTTGTTAGGACTATTTAACGAATAAAATTAAGCTGTTTACTCACAAATCATTATTTAACTATAGTTATTTTAAAATATTTATATATTTAATGTAAACGGCGATGTTGAAAACAAATGAGAAACGATAGGTACGCTTCTACTGCTTCATTTGTTTATCACTGCAACCAGATCATACTATTTATTGCCAAAGGAACGCAATATTGTAAGGAGGAGTTTTCTTTAATATGGTAATTATAACACTGATAAATATTTGGTGAAATACGACTCTGATTGGTTGTAAAACAGAAATCATTGAAACGTGATTGGTCATTGACTCCCATTTGGGGCATGAGTTAAATAGTCAGTTTAATGCATTAGCGATAGGTTTGTCCAATGTAACTTACCTTGAATTTGAGGCTGATTTTGCACATCGCTGATGTGTGGGTTTAACGTTTTACACATGACGTGATGTGTGCTAACATAACGATGTTGATTTTATAAATGTACAGCCTTATTAATTAAACGAGTTAAATGTTGGCAAACTTGCTTTAACAGGCACTCGGTGTTACCTGTACGTAATTTCACGCTATAAATTGATAGATAGTTCCGTAGATTTAAATAATTTACGTGAATATCCTTAGTTGTAAGAGACGACTTGCCATTCCTATGTAATTAACATTAATGAAGAAGATTTACAACCTCCGTTTTGCATATAATATCACGCTTATAACCGAATCATCTAGACGCCACTTCTACTTGTCCATTATTCGGATACGACTGACAGGCCGAATCTCGCACCTCTTTGTTAGTGCGAAGTAGGAACAATCTGGACGATAGTAACCTCTCTCGAATGGAAAGCTCGAGAGGCTGATTTTCTAGAATAGTAGTATCTGGAAAAATAATTTCTTCAGGAAGAACGTCTTGAGAAGTCGTTTTCTGGTTGCACTCGACGCGAATCTACCTCCTATCGCCTTATAGAGAGAGCCTTCCTGCCGAATCCCCGCGAAATTCAAAGTTTTGAGCAATGGATCAAAGATCCATTTATCTCTTTGAGTTTGTGTGTTAGAGAGGGAGAGAGAGAGGGGGGGTAGGGGGAGGGAGAGAGAAGTTACTGTTAACGATTTACCGCAGCGATTTTTCTTTTTTTATCTAACTAAACTTGGAGTATAGCAGTCGATTATAAAAATTAAAGTTGAGTTTATTAACTAGCAAAATCGGTCCATTAAGAGTGTGGGATCATGTGATGTGGATATTTAAAAACCGCTTTTGTGGCCGGAAGTTTTCGATTATCCCCAACGAAACTCAATGTATATAATTGAAATAAAACAGAAGGGAATTCTCAAAAAAATCAAAGAAATTTGACTTTTAGAAATAAGAGTTTACCTGAAACCCGAAATTTAAAAATCGCTCTAGAATCCGCCATGATTGCTCTCTCGCAATAGGCTTAGAAAATTGACAGATGAAATATAAAGTCATGCATTCCATACACTAGCAAAATTGATACATTCTACTACTTTACTATCATTAAAAAGGTATTAAATTATATAAAATACCAAGTGCCCGCCGCTGAATTCTAGGAATATCATCGTTGTCTCTCATACATCGATTGATGTCCCCATTTGCTTGGTTTTCCTGATTGAGTTTATCACAGTTTTCCTCAACTCTTAAAGGAAAATTTCACAAATTTTCGATCACAACATAAATGTAAATCATCAGCCATTTCATCAATCATATTCATCTCCGATTTTAAAAATGAAGATTTTTTAACAAACTTAATAAATTTAGTTATATATGTATCACAATTAAGAGAATATTGAAAAAACAAGAAAATAAACAAAACTAAAATTTTATAAAGAAATGGCAGACCCTTACTATCGTATGATAGTAAGTTTTGGGTTTTAACTAAAAGAGAAGAGTAGATCATAGAAACAGCTGAACTGAGATTTCTGAGAAGTGTAGCTGGCTGCAAACTTCTAGATAAAAGAAGAAACGAAGATTTAGAAATAGATTAAATATTTTAAAACTTTCAGATAAAATAAAACAATCTAGAAAAACCTGGGAAGAACATGTTCAAAGAATGAAAGATGAACGCTTACCAACAATTACACTTAATTACAAACCGAAGAGGAGACAATTTAGACCATTCGGGGCCAAGCAGCTCGAGGCTGGTGGTAAAAACACATTAACATTTATTTATGAGTAGCAGCACACGTCGGGTATTAGCTAGTCTAATATATAAAAATGAATGTTTGTTTGTTTGTTTGTTCGTTCGTACTTTATGCGCGGCCATACCGTTGATCCGACTGTGTTTTTTTTTAAGGTTCAGGAGATTCCCGGTATGAACATAGGCTATAAGAGAGTTGTGATACTCAACTCCTACACCGTTAAAAAACACCCTTTGTAATGAAAAACGTGAAAAAGTCCCTTTTTTACCTTTAATGGCTTACACTGCCTAAACCAGCGGTACTCATTACGCGGCCCGCGAGCCGCATGCGGCCCTTGAAGATATTTATTAAGGCTCTTGGAATAATTTTAGTCCCGCGCCGTAGCCGAGCGGTTAAGGTAGGAAGCCTTGGCGCAGAGCTACGGGACTTGCGCTGGTTCGAGTCTCCATGGGGGAAGAAATTTTCTCATGGTATTTCGGCCAGTATGGGACCGGTGCCCACCCAGCATCGTGAGGCAATTGGGTAGCTACAATAAGTAGCGGCTCCAGGTTGAGGAACCAGCTATAACGGTTGGGGGACTCGACATGCTAACCACATGTCATCCCTACACTGGCTGTTGATCATCTACCTCTGTGATTAACACATGTGGATGTGAAGGGCCAGCAGCCGGCTGGTAAAAGGGCAACCGCTGAAAAGTGGAAAGACCCTCAATCGGATAAATTTAGTTATATATGTAGCACAATTTAGAGAATATTGAAAAAAAACAAGAAAATAAACAAAACTAAAATTTTATAAAGAAATGGCAGACCCTTACTATCGTATGATAGTAATTTTTGGGTTTTAACTAAAAGAGAAGAGTAGATCATAGAAACAGCTGAACTGAGATTTCTGAGAAGTGTAGCTGGCTGCAAACTTCTAGATAAAATAAAATAATCTAGAAAAACCTGGAAAGAACATGTTCAAAGAATGAAAGATGAACGCATACCAACAATTACACTTAATTACAAACCGAAGAGGAGACAATTTAGACCATCCGGGGCCAAGCAGCTCGAGGCTGGTGGTAAAAACACATTAACATTTATTTATGAGTAGCAGCACACGTCGGGTATTAGCTAGTCTAATATATAAAAATGAATGTTTGTTTGTTTGTTTGTTCGTTCGTACTTTATGCGCGGCCATACCGTTGATCCGACTGTGTTTTTTTTTAAGGTTCAGGAGATTCCCGGTATGAACATAGGCTATAAGAGAGTTGTGATACTCAACTCCTACACCGTTAAAAAACACCCTTTGTAATGAAAAACATGAAAAAGTCCCTTTTTTACCTTTAATGGCTTACACTGCCTAAACCAGCGGTACTCATTACGCGGCCCGCGAGCCGCATGCGGCCCTTGAAGATATTTATTAAGGCTCTTGGAATAATTTTACCTTCATTACATTACATTTAAATTTTAAATCCTAAGTATAAAATAATAATATCTTTATTAATTAAATAAAAATAAAACGTAGTTTTATTTAATACACAAGTGATCTTCTTGGTGATAAAATATTAAAATATATATATACAGTCAATATGCCCATTTCACCAATTAATGTTTTAAAATGGTCAACAAGTTTCTACAGTCAAGCTGTCATTCTCAAGACCAGATATTGACTGAAGACAAAATTGATAATAAATAGACCAAGAATGACGTAGGAGAGTAATATCAACCATGATTTGAGAGAAGTAGATTATACAGGGGATGGTTATAATTGTGACGCGTTGTAGTAGCGTCGTTTAAACTGCGCGGGCCGGCGAGAGAAACCTCGCATTGGTGGATTGGATTGGTGAATAGCCAATCGCGAGCCGAGGGTCCACCGATATTTCTCGGCTAATAAGACAGAGAGTTCTACGAACATCTATTCGCCCATTCGAGAAACATCGGAAGACGAGAGGGTTCCATGTCGAAACATCTCGTTCATGGACCTGGAAATTTCCGTCTGCTCGCCTATAAATATGTGGAGAGGACGGAACGACCCCCCAGTCTTGTGTTGAATGAAGAGAGGTTAAGTGTGTGAGAAACTGTGAGGAAGGACTGTGTCTGCAACTGTGTAAGAAAGTGATTGTCAAATAAACCTCCAAAGAAGAATAGTTGTGAAATAAAACTGCGATTAAAGTTTTGTGATAATTGTGAGAAGAAAATAAAGTGAAAAGAAAAAAATTACATAACATCCATCCATCCATAGTAATTCTGCCCGAAGGCAGGTCCTTCACTGCAATCGTAGCATTTTAATGCTATGCTTGCAGCTTTACTAGGGAATTGTGTAGGTGTGATAGCTTCCCGTTGCTTTCCACACCGGTGAAGGATGATGATGATAATGATAATGATGATGATGGCCACATGATTTCGGGGACCGTTTGGGCCTTAAAGTTTTCCTGACATTTGTCTTACAGGTGAGGAAAAACCCCGATAAAAACCTCACCCAGAAAAACTGCCCCGACCGGGGATCGAACCCGGGCCCGCTGCGTGACAAGGCAGCACGCTACCTCGAGACCACAGCGGTGGACTTAAATAACATCAGTGTATTGATTTAAATCGAAATAAGTAAAAGGAAAACCCTGTGCCATCTGGGGCATTATTTAATATTCGAAATTTATAAACCGTATTTCAGGTAGGGTACATTAGGGTTATAGTTTGTTTCAAAGTTATGAGTCATATAATTTTATATAAAATTACAATTTTTATTAAGTTTATTAAAAGAACATTAAAAAGTTTGTAGTTCTTTTTTGTCATAAGCACTTACGGTAATGGGTGGTTCACTTAAACAGACGGTGTTATTTAGTAAAAGTGATCCCACAACAGACCCGGAGGTCCTTCGGGTAGTAGGAGGTTAAGGGTCCCACTTTTTCTAGACAATCGGCACTTTATGTCAGCCGGGTTGTCAGCCCTGCGTGACGGCCGCCTTTACCCCCAGAACAAGCGTCTGGTACTCATTTCCGTTAGAGGCTGAGTCGACCCCAGGGCCATAGTGCCGCCAGAGGGTTTGGGTCAGTTTAAAAATCCTGGCCCCAACGGGACTTGAACCCTCGATCCTCCGGCTTGTAGCTCAGTGCCTTAACCACTACGCTACGGCGTGCCCCCTGGTGTTATTTAGTAGACGCGGGAATTCAAATCTTTCGTTGGAGAACAAAGGACAATCAGAGATAATATGTTGAACGCTTTGGTTGCTAATACCACAATTACAATTTGAATTTTCTCTGATGTTAAATCTCTGGAGGTATTAGCCAAATTTACCGTGCACAGTGAGGAATTTTGTTGGTATAAAAATTGGAACAACGTGTTTACATTTTACTCTGTGATAGATACTTGGAAAGTACTGTGGCCGCGTTAATGTGCCTGTGATAGCACAAGTTGTTCCATCTTGCAATTATATGTTACTTTATTTGCAATTTCAGAAAATAAATATGGTAAAGATCATATACTTACTTACTCACTGGAACTATCGAACCCGTAGGTTCATGGCCGCGCGGACATAAGCTCTCCATACATCCCTATCCTGAGCTAATGCTTTCCAATCATTCCCTGTATAATCTACTTCCCTCATATCATAGTTAATGTTGTTCTCCCACCTCATTCTTGGTCTACCAACTGGGCGTTTTCCTTCTGGCTTTCCTACAAGAAGTTTCCATGCACGTCTTTCATTCCCAATACGCGCAACATGTCCTGCCCATCGCAGTCTACGAGACTTAACTGTTCTTATTATATCTGGCTTCCTATAAAGACCATGTAGTTCATTGTTATGTAGTCTTCTCCATTCACCTGTCTGTTCATCTCTCTTTGGTCCAAAAATTTTCCTAAGAACTTTATTCTCAAATACTCATAATCTCCTTTCCTTCCTTAAAGTAAGAGTCCGGTAAAGATCATACGCATATTTTAAATTAGAATTTTCTGCAGATTTTTTTTTTTTTAGCTTTGTGGAGTTAAGAGACTTGGCTAAAACATCCGCACGTTCATTTTCTGATACCTCGCAATGCCCACGTACCCAAGATAGACAAATCTGTTTTGAACTTTGCTTCATCTGTTCCGTAATCTCGAAGGCTATTAGGTTTTTGTCATATTTATCACTAGCGAATACCCAGCGTGCGCTGCTACGCCTAAATAAATGAAAAGTAATGCGCTTTTATGTTTACTTGAATAAGCAGAACGAAACATAATTATAAATTTGTATTTTGTAGATACCCTGTGCTGATTACCCGGCGTTGCCTGGGAATCTACTTATCCCGAGCTTCTTGATATAAATGAACCGAAATACGAAAATTAATATGTTTTATGTTTAGTTAAATAGCTGAAAGTAAACATTTATATCGTGATAATTGTTAGCTACTCCGTGCTGTCTACCCGGCGCTGTCCTGGAATCTACTCATCCCGATCTTGTTGACATACTGTAAATGAGCTGAAAGACGAATATTAATGTACTTCTTATGATTAGTTGAATAAGTGAAATGAAAAATAATTATAAATGTATATCGTAATTATTTTAAAATTCCCCGTGCTGATTACCCGGCGTTGCCCGGGAATCTACTTACCTCAATATTGTTGGCATAAATGAGCTAAAAGACAAAATTCGTTATGTGCTGCTATGCTTGCACAGGAATCTACGTATTGTACTTGTCTCGATCTTCTTGACATCAACGAAAGACAAAAATGGTTATTGTCATTTATTCATAAGAAATAAACATATGCTGTCGCGGACATTTTTGTAGAGCTTTTTGAGATATTCAATTCTGTGTACATTAATTTTGTGTATTTGTTATGATTTAGGCAGCATAAGCCATTTAAGCGTCCAAAGAGCTACATTTTTCACGTTTTCCACTACAAAGGGCGATTTTTAAGCGTGTAGGAGTTGAGTATCACAACTCTCTTAATAGCCTATGTTCATCCCGGGAATCTCCTGAACATTTTGCAAAAAGCCCCATCACAATCGGATGAACGGTATGGCCGCGCATGAAGTACGAACAAACAAACAAACATTCATTTTTATATATTAGATTAATTAATTTCAGGCCTGTTTGTCAATCGTTATGTATTCGAGAACTTATGTCATTAATAACAGGACGATTAGGAAAAAATAGCTCGGTATAGGGATGTATGGAGAGCTTATGTCTGCGTAACCATGAACTTATCAGTTTGATAGTGCCGGTGAGTTAGATATGAGAATTAAGTTGCATGCATGCTTGTTATTAATTATGTTTGGGGATATTTACGATTATTTAAGGTATACAATGATAGTTACGCGCCAGGAAATAAGCCAGTGCTCATTTAAAGTGCAGTTGGCAATATTAATTAATATTTTGTCTGTTTCGTGGAGAAGCAGACAATGAGTTCTAGGAGTGATCATGAAACTTGAATCAGTCGAGATTAAAAAAAAAGAAAAAAACAGGAACATATAAATCCTTCAGGCTGGAGGCGAACTTTTGCCTCAACTCCGTATACTAGTATGCAAGAATGAACTACGTCTCTTGATATATCTGAGAAAACAATATTGTTGATTTTATTCATGAATTTGTCCAAAATAAATGTAAAATGTTGATATAGTTTTAGGGGATTCTATGCTACCCGCATAAATTCAAATAAAAAACGGAGAAACAAACTATTTATTGTTCTAGTATGTAAATAATTATAAGTAATGCCACGACTGATTTCCAAATTATCGATAAATTCAGAAATCAAGAGTGACATTTGTTAGGACTATTTAAACGAATAACATTAAGCTGTTTACTCACAAATCATTATTTAAATATAGTTATTTTAAAATAATTATACCGGGCTTCCAACATAAACCCGGACCGGCCTCACGGGGTTTCACCCGTCAGGCAGCGCTCTCTCCTCGTCCGCATTTCACTCTGCCAGCCGCTCGTCCTTGAACTAGTCAGTTTACTATCGTTCGACAAGATGAGACGTCAGCTGACATTAGAGCAGCGCATTTATGTGTGTAAATGTTATTATAAATACGAATCAGCTCGTCGCGTTCGCGAGGAATTTATTCGGAACTTCCCTGGACAATTACCTCCTTCCAGATCGACAATCCACGATCTTGTGAGACCACTGGTTCAGTACAAAATAAGAAACACACGCGAAGGCGTACGGTTCTCACCGAAGAAAAATTAGACGAAATTGGCAAAAATTTGGAACGTTCGCCATAAAAAAATCATTACCTAAATTGGCACAAGAAGTTGGGATTTCAGTATCTATAAGGTAAGAAACAGTTCAAGGACGGGTGGCAGGCAGGGTGAAGTGTGGGAGGAAGAGACAGAACTGCGTGCCGGGTGAAACTCCGTGAGGCCGGACCGGTTTTATATTGGAAACCCGTTATATTTAATGTAAACGGCGATGTTTAAAAACAAATTAGAAACGATATGTTTCACTTGTTTATCACTGCAACCAGATCGTATTATGTATTGCCAAAGGATCGGAATAATGCAAGAATGCACCCTAGTGGAGAAAACATGAAACTCATCAAACTGTATATTAAATTATTTCTGATGTCCTATGATGTAAATATGTCAATTATATTTTAATGGAACGTTATTACCTGGGAAAAAATACATTTAAGAAAGTGCAAACAGTGGTTTCTTTTTTTTGTGATATAATCAATTGATACAAATGTTTTATATTATCTCCCGCAAGTACGTTCTGTTAAAATTCGTGCACTATATATATAATCTGGTAGCCACATGGCGTCACTGCAAAATAATCCTATGACCTATTCTGAATGTTAAAAAGCAGGAGCTTTATTTTACAGTGATAAAATGAAACTGATAAAAACGAGGTGACAAACTGCTATTATTGGCTGTAAATAAAAAATCATTGAAACGTGATTGGTCATTGATTCCCATTTGGGGCATGAGATAAATAGTCTGAGAGAAAATATAGGTTGATTCCTTCTCAAACAATTCTAACAAATACTTTAAAATGAAGCTCAAAAGCAACCTAAAATCAGCATATTTGCAATGTAAAAAAATATTATTTGACATTGCTCAGGCAGTGCAGCCACCTTATAAAAAAACCGCTAACAACGTTAATCTAACCTGGTGTACTTGCTTATTTAACACTAGCTTACCCATTTTTTCACCCTAACTTGCCCACTAATGTAGATGGAATCCTGGGATATAATCCCCTTGTATATGAATAACCATGTTGGCTATTGGTTCTAGTAGGAACATGTGTTATCACATTGGCCAACATGACGCTAGCAGTCACTTGTTCCCAGAACTAATATTCACATGTGGCACGGTGGCATATAATAGCCTATTTTTTAAACGTCATCAGACGTTTTACCATGAGCTTGGTAGAAAATTGTGTGTGTACGCATCCATATGCAATTTATTCAATCATTTGTAGAAGTTGGTGACATGTTCCATCTTATCGTAGATAAAGTAATGTAATATTATAATGGGGCGTCTCCGTGCCCCAAGCGGTTGGATTCTCGCTTCTCACCTCTGGGGTCTCGAGATCCAGGCTCAGTCACTACATGTTGATTACGTGGTGGAACAAACAGACATTTCTCCAAACTCATATTATTCATTTTTCGATTCATTTCGTTCATTTAGCCCTGTGATGTTCGTCAGATCAGGTCGGCCGGTATTCTGTTCGTTCACAGAGCTATAAATATAGAGGATTCATCTCATCTCATCCCTCCACTCGACCCTGAGTTGGGTGCGAGTTTAGGATAATATACGTGGTACAGTCATTAAATTTTGAGGCTGAGCGCATAGTGGCGCTAAGGTGCATTATAGCGCATATATGGCGCCGTGGTATTGTACCTTGTCAGTTAGTCTCGTTCCAGCATGAAAAAGTTGAGTGCATGCAATGCAAGCAGTACTACGGTCTTTGTTGTGACGGTGATTTGAATGCGCTCGTCAGAACTCGAGATGTCACAGTTAGAGCAATGGGCAAACATAAGATTCTGTAAGAAATTAGGCAAGACCGCTGCTGAAACGTTTGAAATGATGCAGCAAGTTTACGCTGAGTACGCGTTTAGTCGTAGTGTTGTGTTTAGGTGGCACCGACGGTTTTGCAAGGAAGATAGTTTGGAAGATTATGTGCGTACTGGTCGGCCACAAACAATTCGAACTAAACGCAAGGTAGAAGGAATTTTAACGTTGGTGCGGGCTAACAGCTCCCAATCTGTAGACGATCTGGCAGTAGTTGTAGGGCTCAGTCATGGTATTTGTACAAAATTCTGTCTGATGACCTGAACACATCTCGTGTTACCCAGCACAGTGTGCCAGGAATCCTGTCGCAAGACCAAACGTGATTATCACATGACGTTTTGTGGTGACCTCATCAGTACTGCTGACGATAATCCGACTTTTTGCAACATGGTGCTTCCTTTACGATCCGCAACTGAAACGATAATCCGCCGTCTGGAAAACGCTATTATCACCACGACAGAAAAAACCGCGATAAGGCAGGTCAAAAGGCAAGGTGATGTTTCAACTCTTTTCTTATTCAAATGGAATTGTTCACATGGAATTCCCAGAAGATGCAACTGTAAATAAAACCAGCTACAAAGAGATCCTTAGCCGTTTAGGCGATTCAGTTCGCCGTAAGCGACCTGAGATTTGGCTTACAAATAATTGGCTGTTGCTACACGACAACGGCCTGTACATCGTTCTGTCCTTGTCCAAGAGGAACTTGCAAGCAACAGGTGACAGTTTGCCAGACCTTCCATACTCACCTGATCTCGCACCATACGAATTTTTCTCTTTCCTGCATGGGCGTAGATTTCATTCTTCCGAAGAGATCATGACTGCCACAAGAGAAGCCATATGGGACCTCCCTGCCAACATCTTTCAATGGTGCTTCCAGCAGCATACCACCGTTGGCAAACGTGCATAACTGCCAAAGGCGACTATTTTGTGGGGAGTGATGTGGTTCTGTTTAAGTGTACGCCTAGCATCTTTTGAGACATTCAGATTCTTGTGGGTGCCTACCCTCCAGGCGTAAAGTCTCAGAACTTAATGACTGTAGTAGTATATCTTCTTCTTCTTCCTTCCAAGTATTAGGCCAAGGCCTGTTACGATCCTATAGAAAAATTTCCCTCCAGCGTTTCACAGGATGGCCCAGTGATCTTCGTCCTCTTGGTATATAATTATAAACAGGTTTGGAGATCCGATTTGAACTCATTGTTTCAAGATGGTGTTTCCAATTTAGTTGGTACTGTTTAATATATTCCAAAATTGGCGTAGTCTTAAATTCTTTTAAGATATCGGTGTTCCTTTTCCGATCCCATCTGGTGTAACCCGCTGTTCTGCGCATGAATCTCATTTCACAAGCCGTTATTCTGCTTTCATGTTGTTTTTTTATTTGTCCATGCTTCACTACCATAGGTCAACACTGGTCTAGAAAAATTCTTATATAAACGTAATTTGGTGTTTTCTTGTACAAGGGATGGTTTCATAACTTGATTAATAATTCCTAAACTTTTATTATAAGTAGTAATTTTTTCAGGGATGTCCTTTTCATCCCAGATAGAGAGATAATATCCAAGATATTTAAATTGATTAGATCTCTCTAGAATTTTATTCTGGAGACATATTTTACTTTGTATGGGGTCGTTCTCATCAAATGGCATAATTTTAATCTTGTTAATTGATATTTCCATATTAAATTTTGCAGCTATTTTTTTGTAAATTGTAAATTATTAATAACAATGTATTATTAATACTATTATCATTATGTGCAATCCAAAATGCGTTCATCCTCACCATAAACACCTAGAATAGATTCATCAAACAATCATTTTAGGAATTTAAAGGAAAGTATTTGATTTGGAAAAACAAGAATAATTCTGGAAATATATGCTATTGTGCATTGCTGGTCTCTCGACACTCAACTTGTCTGCATTTAAACTTTTTCCTTGTTATTCAATTTCTGTTGTTAGTGTGCTGCGCCATATAATTTTTGGTCTTCCCCTTTTTCTAGACAATCCCTGTGGATTCCATTCCAGTGCACTCTTTGGCACATCGTCCAGTTCTCTTCTGAGAATGTGTCAATCCATTTCCATTTGCGATATTTAAAATCCTTCCAGATCTCATCCTGTGATGTTATTTTACACAATTCCTCGTTTGATTTTGGCCACCAGATTATCAAAATAATTCTGAGGCATCTGTTCATAGGTACTTGTAATTTGTTTTATATATATATATATATAATATATATATATATATATATATATATATATAATGCGATTCTACCTTTTCAAGTCTCGCATTCAATTGTATACTGACTCCTGGCTCTATTGGACCCGTAGGTTTATGACCGCGCGGACATAATCTTTCCATTCATCAATCCTGTGCTAGTTTTTTCCAATCATCCCCTACTAATAATCTACTTCCTCAAATCATAGTTAATGTCATGTTCCCACCTCATTCTTAACCTACAAACTGGACGTTTTCCCTCTGGGTTCTTTACAAGAAGCTTCCATGCACATATTTCATTCCCCATTTGTGCCACATGCCCTGCCCATCGCAGTCGACGAGAGTTAACTGTTCTTAATATACTTCCTATAAAGTCAATGTAGCTCACAGTTATATGAAGTTTTCTCCATTCACCTGTCTTTGTATCTCTCTCTAGTTCAAAAAATTTCCTAAGATCTTTATTCTCATATACTCTGTTATGAATACATAGTCTTTTATATAGATTTTTAATTGTTTTACAGATTATTTTAATTATTCAAGCAAAGTCTTTCGAAATAGATTTAGACATTCAAAGTCTGTTGAAATAGAGTTTAGACATGATATAGTTCAGAGCAAAGTTTTGCACAGCGAACTGTAAACATCCCTACATTTAGTTTATTGGAATGTTAGTGAGTACAGTTAGGGTAACTAGAGGTCAAATTGAGTATATAACACTTGAGAAGTGAGGGTCTCGTGTCTGTCTGTTTTTGTGTAAACTGCTGAAGGGTAAGTCACCGGCCATTTTTCTTAATATGTATTCTGGACTTTTATGATATGAATCAAGTACAATTAACATTTTTGATATTAAATTTTCAAAAAGGGATATAACATTTTTAAACATGTAGATTAGGTTAGATTTATAAATTCCACAACTCCCTCTTCTCAACCCCCCAAGGAAGTACTGTAGTTTTTAATATAGGCTTAGATTAGATTTAGGGCTAGAATACTTAGGGTTTCTAATTATTTATACTTTAGTAATAAAATAGTTTAAAATAAGACTCCTTTTGTTTATTTCAACACATGTATAACTCTACATCCTCATACTAACGCTCGGCTACATAAACGCTACCAGATTTTCCAAGTCCCGAAGGTCCTTTAAGCCTAAGAAATCCAGCTGGGTTTATAATATACTCTTAATCTCCTTTCCTCCCTTAAAGTAAGAGTCCATGTTTCGCATCCATATAATATAACTGGTAGAAAATAGTTTTATATATTTTCAGTTTAACGTTTGTTGAAAGGAGTCAAGAAGTCAAGAGTCTCTGCAATGCATAATAACACGCATTTACAGAATTGAGACTGTTTAATTTATTTGTGATCTCATTCCTATTTGTTATTCTTCTTCTTCTTCACTTCACTTCACGGGCTAGGCAAATGCCTGTTCCGCCTCATAGTTCTTCTGTCCATTTTTTCACTGGCCTTCCTACATTCCTTGAACCTCTTGGCTTGTAGTTAAATTCTGCTTTTGGTAATCTTTTTATGTTCATTCTTTCTACATGTCTACACCATTTTTCTCTATATTCCTTGATCTTATTTAATATATATATATATATATATATATATATATATATATATATATATATATATATATATATCACTCTGTTCTTATATCTTAATTCTTTAACCGATCCATTCTTGCATTTGTAATTATTATTCCTAGGTATTTGAATTCCGCCCCTCCTTCAAAATTTCCCCCCTTTGTCATTAACTGTCCATTTCCATTATACAATGTATTTCTATGAGTGAATATATATTTAGTTTTATTGATGTTTACTTCCAGTCTCAATTTCGTAGTGTTACTCAATAGAGTGTGCGCGTTGGTCCTTACTATCTCTTCGCTATCGCCCAATAAGTATTCTGTACAATATTGTTAAATATGATTTATCCATCATTGAGATGTACGAAATCAATAATAAAAAAAAAACTTGGAAAAAGCCTACTGGCTGTAATGTATAATTCCCAAATATGTCTTCTTAGTAAAGGAGCCGCCATTTGCAAGATAGAAGCATGGCTTCACAGCATTTGGTGGATGGGAATTACAATGTATATAGAGAAAGATTTGCGTTTAGATCGGTACTTGCTCAGGTAGCTCAGTTGGTAGAGCACTTGGTCTAGAGAACCAAGGGTCCCGGGTTCAAGTCCCGGTCTGAGCGTATAATTTTTCTCTTCAAATATGATTTATCCATCATTGAGATGTACGAAATCAATAATAAAAACTTGGAAAAAGCCTACTGGCTGTAATGTATAATTCCCAAATATGTCTTCTTAATAAAGGAGCCGCCATTTGCAAGATAGAAGCATGGCTTCACAGCATTTGGTGGATGGGAATTACAATGTATATAGAGAAAGATTTGCGTTTAGATCGGTACTTGCTCAGGTAGCTCAGTTGGTAGAGCACTTGGTCTAGAGAACCAAGGGTCCCGGGTTCAAGTCCCGGTCTGAGCGTATAATTTTTCTCTTCAAATATGATTATCCATCATTGAGATGTACGAAATCAATAATAAAAAAAACTTGGAAAAAGCCGTACTGGCTGTAATGTATAATTCCCAAATATGTCTTCTTAATAAAGGAGCCGCCATTTGCAAGATAGAAGCATGGCTTCACAGCATTTGGTGGATGGGAATTACAATGTATATAGAGAAAGATTTGCGTTTAGATCGGTACTTGCTCAGGTAGCTCAGTTGGTAGAGCACTTGGTCTAGAGAACCAAGGGTCCCGGGTTCAAGTCCCGGTCTGAGCGTATAATTTTTCTCTTCAAATATGATTTATCCATCATTGAGATGTACGAAATCAATAATAATAAAAAAACTATATTGTTAAAGTTTCTAATTCACAAGTTTTCTCTTTTAACATTGTTCTAGTTTGCCTTGTGTCAGTTTATAACACCCATTTCATATTTTCTATTCAAATGTCAGAGGTTTGATCTTTGAGTTATGTGGACAATTTAAAATACATCTTCAGGCTGGCTTCGTTTTTACAGGAAATAATTGTTTTGTGATATAAGTGAGGCATTATTCCATTCATGCACTAAGGTGACAGCATATGAGTAGATGTTTATCAAAAATAAAACAAAGGCAACCGACTACACACTAACCAAACACTAGAGAGCTCTATCAGCCCCCCTGAAAATTACTGCGTGCGTTTGTGCACCCCGATAACGAAACTGCGTCGAATGTAAATATGTGAAGATTTTTTATCAGTAGGAAATAAATGTCCTACAGAGAATTTCTATAGATACGAATAAAAGTTATGTTGTACAAACAATGTATAACCATCAGTAACATTAACTTAATTTGATTTAATGACGATTTTTCTATTACGTAAACTTCAAAGCCATTTTGTTTATTCTCTAATTAGCTGCTACATGCTTTCATTCGTACAGCAAGCTTCGGCTTTTGTTTTGTTTTCAACGCGTATTAATAATGTTCGGAATGTCAAACATAGATGTACTAAATGTATAGCTTGGTTTTTGCTGATGAAAATTATGTATTAAAGTATAAAAAAAACTGTAATTTGAATACACAATGAAATATTATAAATACGTGTAATTTGTTGCAGAAACCCTTTGATTAAATAAACAGATAAAAAGTGATCCCACTACAGGCCTCAGGAGGGCCCTTGGGGTAGTAGGAGGTTAAGGCTCCCACTTTTTCTCGACAATCGGCACTTGATGTCAGCCGGGTTGTCAGCCCTGCGTGACGGCCGCCTTTACCCCAGAACAAGCATCTGGTACTCATTTCAGTTAGAGGCTGAGTCGACCCCAGGGCCATAGTGCCGCCAGAAGGTTGGGTCAGTTTAAAAATCCTGACCCCACCGGGACTCGAACCCTCGACCTTCTGACTTGTAGCGCAGTGCCTTAACCACTACGCTACGGCGTGCCCCATTAAATAAACAGATCATTTTTATATATTTTTTCTTACTTACAGACGATTTAACATTAAGGACATATTACGGGGTGAATCATAAATATGGCTATACGTTTGTTCGCGTTGTGTGATGAAAATATTACCATAACAGGAAATATGAAATTACCGTTGGAAAGGCAATTATTCAAATTTCAACAAGGGAATAAAACAAAACAGTGTAGAACTTACGTCATTAGTCAAAATGGCGTTGAATATGCAACAGCAAATTACAATTGCTGCATGGGTAATAAGTTTACAATGTACAACCACTATTGGCCAGAAAAGTTGGAAGACCTAAATTAAGATGGGAGGATGGTATAATTCAAGACATTAAAATTTTTAAAATAAAAAAACTCGAATAATGAAGCGCAGAACAGGGAAGTCTGGCATAGGTTTCTGAAGGCGGCCAAGGCCCGCATGGGGCTGTCGAGCCAATTATGATGATGTAATCTAATAATCAAAAATATTATTGATATAACAAATAAAAGGACAAGAAAAATAAATCGATTAATATGCATGGGTAATAACGTATGCTAATGATCGTGAGGCTGCAAGACGGGCAAGACGTGAGTTTAACGTAGCAATGCAGCCGTCGACTGTGGGGAAGTGGAGAAAACGACTACTGGAAACGGAAAGGATGCAGAAAAGCAAACCTCCTGGAAGGCCTCGCATTAGCACGGATGCAGAAACAACGAAGAGAATTGTGGAGGCGTTCGACGCTAGCCCACAAAAATCAACCCGCCAAGCTGCACGTGAGCAGTGATTTGTTTTGTTTTGTTCTATTGTTGTAATTTGAAGGATTCCCTTTCCAATGATAACATCATATTTCCTTTAATAATAATATTTTCGTCACAAAATGCAATCTAACGTATAGCCATATTTCTGAATCACTCTGTACATATTAAACATAAGAAATAAATTAAATATTTTCAAACTTACAGACCAAATAATTAAGTATAGGAACGACTGGAAAGAACATATTGATAGAATGCCAGAAGAAAGATTTCGAAAATTATTGCTAAATTATAAACCGCACGGAAGGAGAAATGTTGGACGCCCACACAGAAGATGGTCTGAACAATTTTAACAATTCTAGCTTTCATTAAACCGGAACGAGCCAACAGGCTTAATCCCTGGATGATAATGAAGATATATTACAATCTAGGGCCTCTCTAACTAACTCACTGGCACTATCGAACCCGTAAATTCATGGTCGCTTGTATATAAGCTCTCCATACATCCGTATTCTAGGCTAATGTTTTCCAATCATCCCTATATAATCTACTTCCCTCAAATAATGGTTGTTACTATTCTCCCACCTTATTCTTAGTCTGCCTACCGGGCGCTTTCCTACAATAAGATTCCATGCCCCTTCTTCATTCCCCATGGCTTATCCATCGCAGTCTGCGAGATTTAACTCTTATTCAGATCTGGTTTTCCATAACATCATGTAGCTCACTGGTAAGCTGTCTTTTGAATTCGCTCTTTGGTCCAAAAATTTTCTTTCTCTTCTTCTTCATCGGCTTTCCCCCACTTATAGGTTTGCCATCTTCAGTTTCCATTTATCTCTATCATTCCAATCCCCCTCTTCCAAATTCCTATCATCCATTATAGTTTTGACGTAGGTTTTCCATTTCCATCTTGGTCTGCCACGTTTATTTCTTCCAGGGGGTGACCATTGGTATATATTGTTTGGCCATCTTTCATTTTCCATTCTTTGTACATGTCCAAACCATTTAAGCGTTTGATTTTCAAACCTCTTAACAACAGATATGGTGACATTCATTTCTCTCCAAAGGAATTCATTTCTTATTTTATCCTGTCTTGTTTATTTGGAGGCTTCTTCTAAAATAATCAAATTCAACTGTTCTAATTTTATTCTATTGTAATTCCGTCAGATACCAAGTTTCACTTCCATATGATAAAATATTCTGTATTATGCTCTTATAAATTTTCATTTTAGTTTCCTTTGTAATATTTTTATTCCAAATTATTCCATGTAATGTCTTAGTTGCATTTTTTGCCATTGGAATTTTAGTCTGTACATCTCTCTCACAGGTACCTAAACTTGTAATTATTGACCCAAGATATTTATTTATTCTCTTCTTCTTACTCTCAGATACTCGCAATCTTTTCTAAAAGTTAGAGTTCTTATTTCGCAGTTATATAATAAAACTTGGAGAAAATTGTTCTATTTTTTAAGTTTTAATTTTTTTGGGAGTAGTTGAGACGACAGGCGTTCCTGTGTTGCATAATAACATGTATTGTGACAATTGAGCCTACATTTAATTTATGTTTGCACCCCATTCTTTTTTGTAGCTTAATTATTGTTCTTAGATATTTAAATCCAGTCATTTGTTCATAATTTCCCTCATTTGTCATTGTCCGTTACCATTATATAATGTATTTCTATGTGTGAACATCTATTTAGTTTTATTGATATTTACTTCCAGTCCAAATTTGTTAGCGTTCCTCTCAATTCAACAATTATCATGTGTGATTATTTATATGTCTTCTCGCAGACTGCGATGGCCAGGACATGTTGCACGTATGGGAAATGAAAGACTTGCATGGAAGCTTCTAGTAGGAAAGCCAGAGGGAAAATGCCCAGTTGGTAGACCAAGAATGAGGTGGGAGAATAACATTAACTATGATTTGAGGGAAGTATATTATACAGGGAATGATTGGAAAGGATTAGCTCAGGATATGGATGTATGGAGAGCATATGCCCGCGCGGCCAAGAACCTACGGGTTCGATAGTGCCAGTAAGTGAGTAAGTAAGTAAGTAAGATTCTTTATATGTTTAATGAGTTTTAAAGAGAAAATAATATAAATTTTTATAATGTCCGTTGGCCGATATGGTCTGGTCGCTATGTTACTTGTCTGTAGTCCCAAGGGTCGCGGGTTCAAACCCGGCCGTGGTTATGGATGTGAAACATCGACTCTTACTTTAACGGACGAGGAAAGATTACGAGTATTTGAGAATATGGTTCTTAGGAAAAGGTGAAGAGACAGATGAATGGTAAATAAGACACAACAGAGAACAACGTGATATTTATGGGCAACCAGATAAATATATTAATTAAATAATTAAGTCTCCTAGATTGCGATGGCCAGGACAGATCTGTAATGAATGTGGAATGAAAGAAGGGCACGGAAGCTTCTTGCAGGAAAATGTGGTGGAAAATGGTCTGTTGGTAGACCAATAATCCATCCATAGTAATACTGCCCGAGGGCAGTTCCTTCACTGCAGTCGTAGCACTTTCATGCTATGCTTGCAGCTTTAGTAGGGAATTGTAGGTGTAATAGCTTCCCGTTGCTTTCCACACCAGTGAAGGATGATGATGATGATGGCCATATGATTTCGGGGACCGTTTGGGCCTTAAAGTTTTCCTGACATTTGTCTTACAGGTGAGGAAAAACCGCGATAAAAACCTCACCCAGAAAAACTGCCCCGACCGGGGATCGAACCCGGATGCGCTGCGTGACAAGGCAGCACGCTGCCTCGAGACCACAGCCGTGGACCAATAATGAGGTGGGAAAATAACATTAACCATGATTTGAGGTAAGCAGATTACACGGGGGTTGATTGGAAAACTTTAGGTCATGATAGAGATGTATGGAGAGCTTATGCCCAAGTGGCCATGAACCTGAGGGTTCGATAGTGCTAGTGAGTTATCAATTTTTATTGTTGTTATTTTGGAATAGTGGCGATTCCATTATCACGACAGGCAGGAAGGCAGCAGGTGCTGGCAAGTGGCCAAGGTAATATAAAAGGGAGGTTTACAGTTTATATGAAGTCTGCCGCACCTGTTAACTTGAGAAACTAACTCCCAACCTCAAGCCTTACTTAAGCTGAAATTATGAATACGCAATCAGAAGGGAGTGTGGGGATTACTGCCGGTCTCTGTGTGGTAAGATGCCCAGGAGGATAATAATGCGCCCGCTTAAATCTTGAGCATGCAGAAATGTTATGTAAAGTTGGTTGCCCTGGTCCGGTTTAATCCCACGCTACCAAGTAGCAGACACGTTCCAAGCAAACACTATAACCTATCGGTACACTCGGTACAACATGTCAGTAAACCAATGTTTCAACTACCTTCGTCACGTGATGCTGCTTTCGAAGAAGCCAATAAAGAATCTTATCCTCATTTCCCTTTCTATAAACATAGTATTTTAGATTTGTTTATTTATAGTGTTAAACTGAAAATATGTAAATTTTTTTTGAGTCTGTAATCGCTGAAGATGGGACTCACAAGCCTTGAAACATATGCTCACCAAAAACAACCATAAGAGGTATGAATACACAGACCAAATAGCCTATCTTAATTATATAAATGTGTTTTTCACACAGTTATATTATATCGATGCGAAACATGAACTCTTACTATAAGGAGGGAGAATCGATTACAAGTATTTGAGAATAAAGTTATCAGGAATTTTTGGACCGAAGAGAGATGAACAGACAGGTGAATGGAGAATATTACATAACAATGAACTACATGGTCTTTATAGGAAGCCGGATATAATAAGAACAGTTAAGTCCCTTAGACTGCGGTGGGCAGGACATATGGCACGAATGGGGAATGAAAGATGTGCACGGAAGCTTATTGTAGGAAAACCAGAGAGAAACCACCTAGTTGGTAGACCAAGAATGAGGTGGGAGAATAGCATTAACTATGATTTGTGGGAAGTAGATTATACACGGGATCATTGGAAAACGTTAGCTCAGGATAGGGATGTATGGAGAGTTTATGTCCGCGCGGACATGAACCTACGGGTTCGATAGTGCCAGTGAGTTATAATAAGTTACTGAGTTTGAGAGGAATTGGGACAAGAGTCCCCGTAATGCATAATATAAAGTGAAGATTAATTAATTTGTGTGTTAAATCAATTTAAAAGTGTCGTTGAAAGAAACGTAGACCGATTCAGGTTTAAATCGGCACACTGCACTGGAGGACACATTATGACGTAATGAGAAGCTGGAATTGAATTCCAGAGTGTCACCTGCTCACCCTAATCTAATCACAGTTCGATACGAGGCTCCCAACACAAGAAATATAACTTCTCTCAACATCAGCTGTTTGAAGTACTAATGACAAATAATGTACAGCAGCAGTCAGAAGTCTAGATGAAGAGGAACGAAGTGTGTATCCACAGGGAATAAGTTCGTTGCCTGAGAAATATCTTGGGTATATGGTGGCCAGAGATTATAAGAACGAATCAAATTCAATTAGTAGAGAAATTAAATTTAGAAAATTAAAATGGGTTGGACCAAAAGAAAAAGGAATCACACGCACACACACACACACACAACAGAACTCAATATAGGAAACGCTAAAATCAGGGGTCCTCATCTAGGGGATATGTGGATGGCGACCACAAGGTGCCCAAGCTGAGCAAAACATTTCTTCCACTTACTTGTGTTTTGCACTCTTTTAACTTTACTATCTAACCTCTGTTGGTTAACTCTTGACTCCGATGCTATTAGGGCATCCGAGGGCTAGAGAGTCTTTCCTTTCTTCCATTTCTTCTTTCCTTTATTTTCTTTTCTTTTCCAGAAAAGCCTGACCAGAGGCTATAAGATGGCAGCCCCATCACTGGTCTTGCCTTCCTTTGGCCAGCAACCAATTGAAGGGACTATTATTGTGCTTTCAAGTCTTATACGAGAATTTCCCGGAAGGATCAAAACGCTGGAGGGAAATTTTCTATAGGATCGTAACAGGCCTTGCCCTAATACTTGGAAGGAAGAAGAAGAAGAAGAAATAAGCAGGATTATTGGGAAAAATATTCGAAAGGTATGGAGGCCAACCAAAAATATGGGGAACGTTAAGAAGAAATAAAATGGAAATTAGGGACAGTATACAAACAAACACACAAATTGACAATGCAAGAATGTCATAATTATTTCCAGGAACTATGTAATCAAGAAGAAAATAATCAGGATGTTTTTGAATATCAAAATCATGATACATTATTTAAACTATTCAGGGGAAAACATTAATTGATAAAATACACAACACAGAAATTAGGGGCAAATGTCACATTCAAGACATACTTACTTACTTACTTACTCACTGGCACTATCGAACCCGTAGGTTCATGGCCGCGCGGACATAAGCTCTCCATACATCCCTATCCTGAGCTAATGCTTTCCAATCATTTCCTGTATAATCTACTTCCCTCAAATCATAGTTAATGTTGTTCTCCCACCTCATTCTTGGTCTACCAACTGGGCGTTTTCCTTCTGGCTTTCCTACAAGAAGTTTCCATGCACGTCTTTCATTCCCCATACGCGCAACATGTCCTGCCCATCGCAGTCTACGGGACTTAACTGTTCTTATTATATCTGGCTTCCTATAAAGACCATGTAGTTCATTGTTATGAAAGTCTTCTCCATTCACCTGTCTGTTCATCTCTCTTTGGTCCAAAAATTTTCCTAAGAACTTTATTCTCAAATACTCGTAATCTCCTTTCCTCCCTTAAAGTAAGAGTCCATGTTTCGCACCCATATAATATAACTGGTAGAATAATAGTTTTATATATTTTCAGCTTAACGTTTTTTGAAAGGAGTTGGGACATCAAAAGTCTCTGCAATGCATAATAGCATGCATTTCCAGAATTGAGCCTATGTTTAATTTCTTTGTGCATCTCATTCCTATTTGTGATTATTGTTCCTACGTATTTGAATTCAGCCAATTCCTCAAAATTTCCCTCATTTCTCATTAGCTGTCCATTTCCATTACATAATGTATTTCTACGTGTGACCATATATTTAGTTTTACTGATATTTACTTCCAGTCCTAATTTCTTAGTGTTACTCAATAGTGTGTGCGTGTTGGCCTTTAGTATCTCCTCGCTATCGGCCAGTAGTACCACATCATCAGCATAAACTAACAGCTTATTAATACCATTCAGTTGTAAACCTTCCTTATTCTCTAAAGATTTAATGGCATGCTCTAGTACAAAATTAAATAGTAGAGGAGATAGTGCATCTCCTTGCTTCAACCCATTCTGGATTTCAAAAGTGTCTGAAAACTGTTTGCCTACACGCACCCTACTCGTTGAGCCATTAGACACATTCGTATAAGTCTAACTAACTTTTTGGGAATTCCGAACTCCAGCAGGATACTATATAACTTCTCCTCTTAATTGAATCATATGCTTTTTTGAAGTCTACATATAGTTGATGTACAGTACCATTATATTCCCATTTCTTTTCTAAAATCTGTCTTATACTAAAAATCTGATCTGTTGTAGACCTGTTTCTTCTAAATGCACATTGATGATCTCCTAGAATGTCATCAATATAGGGAGCAAGTCTGCTTACTAATATATTTGTTAGAATTTTGTACGAAGTTACTAAATGTATTATACATGACGAAAATATTTGAAAGGTCATATAGAAAGAGTGGAAGTCAACCGACTTGCAAAAAGAGCTAATGAAGATAGACCAATGGACGGGAGAAGAACAAGAGGAAGACCAGCCAAGAGGTGGATAGACAGTGGATGCACATCCAATACGTCTTCCTCCGAGGAGTGATTTTGGAAATAAACAGGATGAAAATCCTACAAATTATGAATAAGAAGAAGAAGAAGAAGAAGAAGAAGAAAAAGAAATGGGTTGGTCATGTGTTAAGGAGAGAGAATGATAACATCACAAAAATGACATTTGTTTGGAAAATCCAAGGATTCAGGAGGCGCACAGGATAACCTAGGGCAACATGGAGTAATACCATCAGGGATGAAGCTGAACAGACAGGGCCGAGTTGGAATGAAATTAAGGCATTGGTAAACAACAGAGTTCATTGGCGAGCTTTCATGAAGGTCCTGTGCTTCACAGTGGAGTGACCAGGACTACTACTGCTACAGGGAATAAGTGGGGCACGCCGTAGCATAGTTGGTTAAGGCAATACGGTAAAAGCAAGATGATCTGGGGTTGGAGATCTGGTAGTGTCAGGATTTTAAACTGTCCTAAAAATTCTAGCAGCATCACGATCCTGGGATTGACTCAGCCTCTAATGTAAATGAAATTACATTCTTCTTCTGGGCCTTCACGCAGGATTGACTAACTGGCTGACATATTTTAGAGATTGTTTAAAAAAGTGGGAGCATTAACCTTCTAGTGCCCGTAGGCCCTCTTGAGGCCTTTTACTTTACGAGGCATAAGCTAAAGTAGAATCGAAAAATGGCCTAAAGTTGTCATCTCCCAATCCTTGTTCATTTTCTGAAGAAATTATTAAGCCAGGAATCTAATATTTACCAGGTTATAAAGAAACGTGTTTGATGGTATCTCGTAAGAATAGTGCATGCTCTTGATTAAAAAGTGATTCCCAGAAAAGAAGTGATTTTATATTAATTTATGGCCTTTTAGCTACAGACGTAAACCCTTCAATCTTTGTTCCTGGAAAGTAAAGATGCCATTTAAATTAGAAATACTAAGCCAACCACACATAATAAAAATAAGTGAATAATAATAACAATATTAAATCATCATCATCATCATCCGGTAAAGACAGCTACCGCCCTCGTGGTCATAAGCTTTCCAGAAATGTCTCTCTGTCCACATCCATTGATCTTTCGCCAATCCTGTGATATTCATAGCCGCTTGTACCCCTATCCTGGACTAATGTTTTGCAATCATCACGTGCACAATCCTTTCCTCAATAATAATTCGAGAGGTAAAAGGACATTTTTTTTTGTCCAATACCACCAGGTTGTGTTTTAATACGTCGGCGGAATTCTAATCCACTTCTTAGGTTGGAGCAACTGGAAGGCGAAATTACATTACCCCAATTATATCCATCAATTATATTCGCATCAGTGATCACCCCGATCGTCACCTACGGGATAGAACTGATATGGGAGAAACTATCGACCAGCGATTTGGAGAGGTTAGAAAAAGTAAAACCAAGATTCATCAAAAAGGCATTAGGTGCAAGCAAATACACACCAAATAGAATGGCCTATATGCTAGCCAGAGAAACCTTCTTCCTAGAGGACCTGAGGCAAAGGATACTGCTGCCAGCAACGGAGCCATATAAGAAAGTCATCGAAAAAAGAAACAGAGAGAAAAAGAGATCGACGAAGATGTCTACGCCTCAGATGCCATGGTAAACAGAGATTGGACTGGAAGTAACCAACCACAAAGGCACAGAATCATAGGTTTAGCAACACACGGATATCATCACAAAATGTGCAAAAATACAAAATTCCACCAACCGAGTGATTCGTGTGAATGCAAGATATGCGACCAAAAGTGTGAGCGATACCATTACAAACAATGCAGAATATGGACAGGATCACTGAACCAACTCATAAACTTATAACTTAATGCTCTTTCGAGTGCCTCTTACGAATTTATTTAATATTTATTTAATTACATCCATCCATCCATAGTAATTCTGCTCGAAGGCAGGTCCTTCACTCCAATTATAGCATTTTCATGCTATGCTTGCAGCTATACTAGGGAATTGTAGGTGTGGTAGCTTCCCGTTGTTTTCCACACCGGTGAAGGATGATGATGATGGCCAAATGATTTCGGGGACCGTCCCAATTATATGATGGGTGATAAATGATAACGAAGCGCCAAAAGAGTTCTTAGCCTAAATTTCAGAGCATGCGCAATCACAGGAATAATTCCCTTTAAGGAAAAATGCCAATGATGTGACTGGGAATGTAACCCGGGACCTCATGAACAAGGGTCAGAAACGCTGGCCACTAGTCCATGAAGCTTGTCAAGGACATGATATAATAGTTAAAATATCGGAAAAGAGACAGCTTTAATCTTAAAATTTGCAGTGTACGATTTACGAACTCTTGAATAAGTATTAATTAAAAAATAAATAATAGTTGTAAAAAACTAAAAGAACACTCTTTATTAGAAAACTAAAAAATGAAAAATAATTTTAATTTCCGACACCCTTGGGATAAAATTAAAGTGGTGAACAAAAAAATCATCTCCAACACATATAGAATAAAATTAGAGTTATCAACAAAAACAAAATAAGTTTACCATCAAAAGCATGGGGTGCTCTATATCAATTAATATATTTGATAATAAACAGATATTGGTAAAAGTAAGCTCTCTAAGTAGAAAATGTAAACATCATAAAAAGCACCCCACGCTTTTGATGGTAAAATTATTTTCTTTTTGTTGATAACTCTAGTTTTATTCTATGTGTGTTGGAGATGATTTTTTTGTTGACCACTTTAATTTTATCCCAAGCGTGTTGGAAATTAAAATTATTTTTCATTTTGAAGTATTCTAATAAAGCGTGTTCTTTTAGTTTTTAAAACTGTTATTTATTTTTTATTTTTTAGTTTTAATATTTTACAGAATAAGATAAAAATGTAAATACCTTTGAATTCAATGCTATTGTAGTGTGAGCTAAAAGTAATACTCTTCTATAAAAAGACCCTCCCAGCCGGATTTGAACCAGCGACGTATGGATTACTGAAATTATATACCACTAAGAGTTCACTGCTCTACCAACTGAGCTCTCACAACGATTGACTAAAAAGTCGACAAGTCCGCAACCTATTATACCAGTTTTCATTGTTTTGATTTTCGGATGATTCTGACCAGGATTTTAGAAACAAAATATGAAATTATTGTATTGTCACGGGTCCTCTACACGTATACAAAGTTTCAAGTCGATCCAATGTTTCTAAGTGGGTGAAAATCGTGTTGAAAGATTCCGTTACATTGATACAAAAACACTTTTTCTGATTTTCTGATGATTATGGCCAGGATTTTAGAAAATAAATATGAAATTATTGTATTGTCACGGGTCCTCTACAAGTATACAAAGTTTCAAGTCGATCCAATGATTTGAAGTGGGTGAAAATCGCGTTGAATGTTTCTGTTACATAGATAGATAGATAGATAGATAGATAGATAGATAGATAGATAGATAGATAGATATATGGATAGATACAGGTCAAGCTAATATAAAGCGTGTAAAAATAAAACGTAGTTTTATATGATTTTCATATTTATTAAGATATAATTCAGTGACAGCTGTTTCGGTACACTGTACCTTCTTCAGACATGTTAAAAAATCTTGAATAAGTGCCTGGGTAAATAATATTAATGAAATATGAACCGATAATAGGTGCTGAAACTTATTGTGTAAATGAAATCATTAATAATTTAAATTGACTATTTAACTCATGCCCCAAATGGGAGGCAATGACCAATCACGTTTCAATGATTTCTGTTTTACAACCAATCAGAGTCGTGTTTCACGAAATATTTATCAGTGTTATAATTACCATATTAAACAAAGCTCCTCCTTTTTAATATTCTGAACAGGTCTGACCGTTATTTTGCAGTGACTGAGGCTATAAGAAATACGGCTACCAGATTGTATATATAGTGCATACATGTCAACATTTGTAGCAATTGATTATACCACCAAAAAAAGAAACCACTGTTTGCACTTTCTTAAATGTATTTTTTCCCAGGCAATAATCCAGAAAAATATAATTGTCATATTTACATCATACGACATCAGAAATGAATTAATATACAGATTGATGTGTTTCATTTTTTCTCCACTAGAGAGCATTCTTACAATATTGCGTTCCTTTGGTAATAAATAGTATGATCTGGTTGCAGTGATAAACAAAAGAAGCAGTAGAAGCGTACCTATTGTTTCTCATTTGTTTTCAAACATCGCCGTTTGCATTAAATATATAAATATTTTGAAATAACTACAGTTAAATAATGATTTGTGAGTAAACAGCTTAATTTTATTCGTTAAATAGTCCTAACAAATGCCACTCTTGATTTCCAGATTCTCTAGATAAATTCACTCCTCACTTCGTGAGTCGTGAATTTATCGATAATTTGGAAATCACTCGTGGCATTACTTATGAAAATTGAATAAAAATCCATGTCAGATTGGTTGTGATTTTTATTCAACTCGAGACCTTCCAAATGCGAGATTCGACTCGAGTGAGCTAATTGGTTCGGTTATCAGATTTTCATCCGTCCTCAAGGTGCTGCTAGAATTAGATGGAGATGGACAGTTTTGCTCTATCGCTGTAGAAATTTATCTGTGTGTTACGGATGACAAAGTTCACACACATTTGCTCAGTTCCTGTGGTAACACTCGCTGATGTTCCATTTCTAACTCATCTGCTGATAAGGTACTCAGATTTCCCACCAACCTGACAACTTTCTCTAGTAACTCTACAACTGTGTTTAAATAAAACATGTTAACTGTTAACTTTGACCATCAACAAGTTTTTACTATTTCAAATAAATTGTCATAAATCATTATTCTCGTAGGATATTATATGAACATTTTCTGCATTTTTCCAAATTTTCGAGTGCATTAAATTATTGAGCTTACTGAAAATAAAATTATATATCTTGGACAGTCTAATCCCTTTCTATTCATTATGGTTGAGATAACAAACAATTAATCATAGGCTCAATTCTCGAAATGCAATTCTCAAAAAAGATTAAATTGAAAATACAGTAAAACTCGTTCAAAGTGGAATCGCATGGGACCAATTTTTTTCTTCACATTAGACAAAATTCCGCATTATAAAAACCAAAAAGTTATTAACCAATTTTTCCCCCTCTTTTCGTTTACAGTTTTCTTTCTTGTATTAGCTTTTTGTTAACTTTCTGTTATTCTCACATATAGACGCAATGACAGGACACACACCCAGACCCAAGGTGGAGATAAAAATCCCCTACCCCGCCAGGAATCTAACCTGGGTCGCCGGAGTGGATGGTAGGGATTCCACCGACTACGCCACGGCGACAGACGTCTTACCTTGCATTGTAATATACTATTGTCTACTCCTAACATATACACTTTATATCCCTGTGCCACTAAATAAAATTATGCTTCAAGAATGTAATTATGCACCAAACTGGTTTTTGCGAGAAAAAAATCTTACGCCCCTTTTCTTCAAACATCTAATATAAAATTACTGTTTTTGTAACCCCATGATAAAATATACCTTGGATGGGACTAGATATAACCAACTGAACAGTCAGTTCGTGTCAGATATACAGTAGAAATTACAATAATTAAAATTTCAGACCCGTCCCGCGCCGTAGCCGAGCGGTTAAGGTAGGAAGCCTTGGCGCAGAGCTACGGGACTTGCGCTGGTTCGAGTCTCCATGGGGGAAGAAATTTTCTCATGGTATTTCGGCCAGTATGGGACCGGTGCCCACCTAGCATCGTGAGGCAATTGGGTAGCTACAATAAGTAGCGGCTCCAGGTTGAGGAACCAGCTATAACGGCTGGGGGACTCGACATGCTAACCACATGTCACCCCTACACTGACTGTTGATCATCTACCTCTGTGATTGACACATGTGGATGTGAAGGGCCAGCAGCCGGCTGGTAAAAGGGCAACCACTGAAAAGTGGAAAGACCCTCAATCGGAAAATTTCAGACCCTCAACTCTATAAAGGACTAATAGTGATAATATTTCATTATTGTTTTTATTGTCCTCCCATCTCATTCTTGGCCTCCCTACTGGGAGCTATCTCTCTGGTTTCCCTACAAGTAGTCTCCATATCACTTTTTTATGTCCTGCCCATCGCAGTCTACAAGACTTAACTGTTCTTATATCCGGCTTCCTGTAAAGATCATTTAGTTCACTGTTATGTAGTCTTCTACACTCACCTGTCTGTCAATTTATCTTTTACCCAACATTTTTCCTCATCATCATCATCATCATCATCTTCATTCATGGATTAGGTCTGTTGACCCGTTCCGACTTCAGCCCATCTCTTTCTAGGTCTGCCCACATCTCGGGTGCCTTTAGGTTTGTATTTTGTTATTTGTTTTGAATATCTGTCTTCATTCATTCTGTCTATGTGCTGCTTCCATTTTTGTCTATATGTATCCATTTTATCAGTTATTGCAAATATTTCAAGTTCCTGTCTTATTTCTGTGTTCTTGATTCTGTCTTCCTTAGTGCACCCTTTAACAGATCTCAAAAATTTCATTTCTGCCGCCGTTATCCTACTTAGGTCTTGTTTTTTATGTATCCAGGCTTCTGAACCATAGAGCAGTACCGGTACTGCCAACATTTTATAAAATTTCAGTTGGGTCTCTCTTGTTGTTTTGTTATTTAGTGTTCGTTTTATCGTACCACATATTCCCTGGAATTTTGCTATTTTATTATTTATATCATATCATAATTAAATGAAATGTCACATCCTAGATAATTGAGATGGTTCACCTGTTCTATGATTTTGTTTCCTATTACTATTTTGGATCTGATTTGATTTTTCCCTTGGAATGCCATTACCTTAGTTTTTTCTATGGATATTTTGAGATTATATTCCTCTGAAGTTCGTCTTCTGTATTTGCTATTATTACCTGGTCATCAGCGTATAATAATGTTTTCAAGTAGTGTGTTTTATCTAATTTTTCCTAAGAACTTTATTCTCAAATACTTCTTAACTTTTCTCCTCGCTTAAAGTCAGAGTTAATGTTTCGCATTCATGTAATATAACTGGAAAAATAGTAATTATATATTTTTTATATAAGATTGTATGGACATCTCAAAAGGATGACATCTGATAGAATCTATAGAAAGATATTCGAGTTGAAAATAAATAAGAAAAGAAGAAAGAAAAGACCTAAGAAGGTTAGATGGACAGTCTGGGAAGGAGAATGAGCGAGTTGGAACTTACAAATGACGGATATTCGTCAGCAGCCGGCTGGTAGGCCAAGGGCCTTCTAGGCCTGTCGCGCTTGGGGTTTAAAAAATAATTCCATTGAGCCCAAGTAAAATTTCATTTTATGAATTTCCATTTTACTGGCCCTTCGTAGGGAATTTAAAACATTAATTGGTTACAAAAATATTAGCAAAGGAAGAACATTTATTTAATTGATTCACACTAATGATTTATATACGCAATCGAACGCAAACATTATGAACACGCTGCAGTCTCTGCGAGAAGTCATGATTTAGATCATTATATATAATGTAGTCCACCGCTGTGGTCTCGAGGTAGCGTGCTGCCTTGTCACGCAGCGGGCCCGGGTTCGATCCCCGCTCGGGACAGTTTTTCTTGGTGAGGTTTTTATCGGGTTTTCCTCACCTGTAAGACAAATGTCAGGAAACCTTTAAGGCCCAAACGGTCCCCGAAATCGTATGGCCATCATCATCATCCTTATCATCATCATCATCCTTCACTGGTGTGGAAAGCAACGGGAAGCTACCACACCTACAATTTCCTAGTAAAGCTGCAAGCATAGCATGAAAATGCTATTGGAGAAGACGAATTTCTTGAGGGCGACGGAAATCACTACATTGTAGATAAATTCATTTTTTTCTGTTTAACGTTTTTTGAAAGAATTTGGGACAAGAATCCGATAGGCGTACAATTTTCAGATATTTAAAGGATTTTTAAACATATTTGATTTAGTTGAGAACGACTGATAAATCAGGTATTTCTTTTTTAAGATTTTAGCACGTAAGACGAATGGACAGAACAAGAATACCACGTCAAATCTTAAATTACCAGGCTCCAGGCAAGAGACCTTTGGACAGACCCTTCAAACGTTGGATTGAGACCGTAACAGACCACTAGGTCTATCTCATCAAAGGAAGAAGAAGAAGAAGAATATTTTAGCATTTCGTCTCAAATAATTGTATCCTTTCTCCTCTCGTAGAGTACGAGATGATGTTTTGTATCGCGTGAAATAATCGTCGTTTTATATATCTTCAGTTTTACATTTTAATTTTATATTAGAATAAAATTCGTTGTAATAATGTAAATGCACGAACGCAGTTGTTTAGCTGATGTGAGTTGGTTTGTGTCGGCTATTAAGCAAATGGACTACTCAGGCTTTTCAATAAATTCCTGCTTTTGTTAGCTTGGAACAGAGGATCTCCATTACAGTAAGAACGCTATCAGTAAAATACATACACACAGTACATTAATCAAGATAACAGGTCAAACCACCTGTAGACACGAGCATTGTAAATCTCACGCCATCTTCATTCAAACGTAAAATATATAGCCATTTTGTGGTGTTATAATAAACAAATACATTTCAATAGAATAAAAAAAGAAGGTGAAGATGAATAAATAAGAACTGTAAATATTACAAGTTTAATTATATAACAGGTACACTAAAAAGAACTTTGAAAAATAAAGCCAGGAAAGACTCTATAATGAAATTATACAAGACAATGGCAGTGCCTATTATTACTTATGGATCCGAAACATGGACAGTGACAACACAACAATCTGCCAGAATACAAGCTGCTGAAATGAGATTCCTCAGACCAATAGCAGGATATCAAAGAACACAGAAAAAAACATAACACAAAAATAAGACAACAACTAAAAATAGAGAAATCAAACTCAACAATAAAGAAATACAGTACAAACTGGAAAGAACACTTGGCAAGGATAACTGAGAATAGAATACCAAAAGCAGCATACAACTGTTCACCACGAGGAAGAAGAAGTTTGGGAAGACCAAGGAAAATATGGAAAGAGCAGCAATTTGGAGCTGGAACAGGCTAGTAAATAAGCGTAAGCCATGAAGAAGAAGAACAAGAAGAAGAAGAAGAAATATTACAAGGGAACTGTCAACCATTGCATGACTAAACCTGCTTTGAAATTTCTCAGAGAGAAGCGTTATGATGTACAGAGCATCCATTTTAAGAGGAAACCTCATCATTCTGCTGCCGCCGTGACTAGTACGCTCGCAGGTGGGAGAAAAGTTGTACACAACATCCCAGCTGTTAGTTGCTTTAATGTAGCTGTTAGTTGCTTTAATGTATTGTAGTGGGACGCATGTCGCTTGCTGTCGTGTGTTACATAAGAAAGTAAGATGTTAATTATATAATTTATACCTGGTTAGTCAGTCACCCTCAACTAAATTATTAGACTACTTCAAGTTATTCTAATATGGAGGCCTTTCGAAAACAATGTTTCATCTTCTGCGTTATAACTGAAACTGATGGCTAATGGTGTTGTATACTCACCATCAGCCATCAGTTCCAGTTAAAACACAGAAAGTCTCCATATTAAAATAATTGAAGTTTAATAATTTAGTTGTGTATGACTGACTTACCAGGTAAAAATTATGTAATTAATATCTTAATACATAACCTCATGCTTTAATATGAATTTCAAAAGTGTTGATAAGAAAGTAATCGAAAATTAAGTATGCGGTTGAACAGCGAATTTATTTGGTGGAATCTTACTTAATGAGAAATAACAATAGAAGACGCGTTCGGAGATTTCTCAAAAGTATCCTGACTGTACGATTCCTACAGAGGTTGATGAAAAAGTGTCATACAACAGGTTCAGTTTGTTACATACCGAAGAAGCGTGAAAGGTACGTTTTAACAGTAGAGAAACTTGAGGATATTCGGGTGCGATTAGAAGTAAGTCCTAGAAAATCACTAAAACAATATATCAAATAAATGGTGAGTAACAAGCCTCTATGTGGATGCCTATTTTTATAATAATCTAAGTTACTTGAGTTATTTGTATTTTGTAGCTTCTAACTGTCTACATTTGCCGGTAGTAACGGAACACATAACCGCCGGTGCAAGTACAATAGCGGGCAAAGTGAGAACTGCTGCAACGCTGTAAAAAAGGTTTCCGCATAAAATGGATTCCCTGTACTACGGCCGTGCCCAGAAAATTATCTGCCGCTTTTAACTGCAAGGTACAAAAACCAACGTCAAATCTCTCATTTTAAACTATATCTACAATGGCGTACAGTCCAATGTTGGGCTTTAGCCTCTCCCTTGTTAGGAGTTAATTTTGTTACGTCTATTTCTCTGAAGATTTCGCGAATGATATGCGGTCAACATACCGCCGACAAATGAGACATCTAGCAGGCAACTAAGTTATTACTAGGACAAAGGAGGTCGGTAAATTTTGCTTAGAGCCTTTTATTCAGGCTTAGGCATCTTTCACAAGCCTGAAAACCTTGATCCTCGGGACCACGTTATAAAGTCCCTCCCGGAGGACGAGCTCTTTGGATTTTTCAATCCTATAAATACGTCCGTCCCGCGCCGTCGCTGAGTAGTCAAGGCAAGATGCCTTAGCGCAGAGCCACGGGACTTGCGCTGGTTCGGGTCCCCATCGGGGAAGACATTTTCTCATGCAATTTCAGCCAGTATGGGACCGGTTACCAACTCAGCATCGTGAGGCATTTGGGTAGCTACAATAAATAGCGACTCCAGGTTGAGAAGACCAGTTCTAACGGCTGGGGGACTCGACATGCTGACCACATGTCACCCCTACACTGGCTTATGATCGTCTACCTCTATGATTAACACATGTGGGCGTGAGGTCAGCAGCCGGCTGGTAGGCCAAGGGCCTTCTAGGCCTGTCGCGCTTGGGGTTTAAAAATAATTCCATTGAGCCCAAGTAAAATTTTATTTATGAATTTCCATTTTACTGGCCCTTCGTAGGGAATTTAAAACATTAATTGGTTACAAAAATATTAGCAAAGGAAGAACATTTATTTAATTGATTCACACTAATGATTTATATACGCAATCGAACGCAAACATTATGAACACGCTGCAGTCTCTGCGAGAAGTCATGATTTAGATCATTATATATAATGTAGTCCACCGCTGTGGTCTCGAGGTAGCGTGCTGCCTTGTCACGCAGCGGACCCGGGTTCGATCCCCCCTCGGGACAGTTTTTCTTGGTGAGGTTTTTATCGGGGTTTTTCCCTCACCTGTAGTAAGACAAATGTCAGGAAACCTTTAAGGCCCAAACGGTCCCCGAAATCGTACGGCCATCAACGTCATCCTTATCACCATCATCATCATCATCCTTCACTGATGTGGAAAGCAACGGGAAGCTACCACACCTACAATTTCCTAGTAAAGCTGCAAGCATAGCATGAAAATGCTATGATTGTAGTTAAAGACCTGCCGTCGGGCAGAATTACTATGGATGGATATTATATTATATTATTTTATAATATAAGATTTGGCTTCCAGATCTGGTAGGGAGGGGATTTTAAATATCCGTGTTAATATTGGTTTTCTATCTTTTATCGTGTGCTCTATTCCGTGAGAGCCTGGCATATTACATCCATAGTAATTCTGCCCGAAGGCAGGTCCTTCACTGCATTTTCATACTATGCTTGCAGCTTTACTAGGGAATTGTAGGTGTGGTAGCTTCCCGTTGCTTTCACACCGGTGAAGGATGACGATAAAGATGATGATGATGATAGCCATATAATTTCGGGGACCGTTTGGGCCTGACATTTGTCTTACAGGTGAGGAAAAACCCCGATAAAAACCTCACCCAGAAAAACTGCCCCGACCGGGGATCGAACCCGGGCCCGCTGCGTGACAAGACAGCACGCTAACTTGAGACCACAGCGGTGGACAACCCTGGCATATTGCCAACACTGAATCCAGGAGGCCGGACGCTGTGTACTATTTAATGTGAGGTTAGAGTTTTTGTTACCCGCATTGACTTATGAAGGGAACGTGTAAGTCATATGAAAGGATGGAGTACAAAATAAACAGAAATAAATCTACACGGGCGATGTAAAAATGAATATGTGTATGTCTGCACTTCTAAACCTCTCATCGTCACGAAAATTTGTACTTACATTTTTGAGATGTGCCGAGTGGTTTACCGCTATCTATTATTCTCTGAACCCATTGAATGTAGGAGTTCTCCTGCTACGAAAGTTTTAAAATCGTTTTAGCGCTCGCAATTTTCGATGGTTCATAACGAATCTCAGTATATATTATTAAAACGAACAGAAATAGATATTATAAAAATATCAGCTAAATTCGGCCGTTAGATGTGGGAGTTTGCCTGAAATTCTAAATTAAAAATTGATTCTAGCAACCGGCGGGAATAATCCTAGGAAGTTATTAAATATAATGATTGAAAATAGTGAAATAAAAATAAATGTTCTTCCTTTATTAATATTTTTATAGCCGATTAATGTTTTAAATTCTTTGTGAAGAGCACTTAAGATTGAATTTCATAGGATGAAATTTCGGGAAGGAATAAGTCAAAATGTTTAGTAACAAAATATTGGTTTTGTAAACTTTTAGAACTATCAAAGAGGAAAGATCTCTCTTCATATGTTTCCTAAACTTAAAACCTATTAAGGGTAGCCATGAGTGAATTTTAAAACTCTGAAATCAATTGAGATATTTCTTTCAAATTTCTACCCTGCATGAATAACAGTAAAGTTACATTAGTTCGCAAGTTACATTATTTTTTTCTCTTTTTTATTTTAATTAATTATAAAAGTTCCTTGCAGTACAATTTTCAATATTTTGTTCCAATATTTTGTCAGGATATTCATTACACTCATTGTTTCTAAATTTGCATTGCAGTTGTCTGTGCTGTTAATAATTTTGACAAAAAAAAGTTTTTAAACTGATTTTTCATGTTGGCGGAAATCGAGATAAATATGACAATATGAAAAATCATGAGCATTTTGAGTGTGATTAAAATCCAATACAATATTGGTTGTCTGTATTCTTACAGATAAGTGCTGAAAATTGCAGTTGAATAAGGCAAAAATTGCAGTGCAAGGAACTTTTTTAAACGGGCAAGCGCTTGAAAAATACACTTTTAGAAAAATGGCTACAAAGTTTTTCATGCTTCTGACTGCTTTAATAACACACAGTTCCAATTTCTGTGTTGAAACAAATATTTGTTTTGGACATTTGTGCCAAACTATACGGTAGAAACTTTCATTACCATTTGCGGGTTTTCCTTTTGTGCCTCTCTCTAATAATACATCTGATGCCAATATTTGATATATTGGTACCATTTTTGCCACTAGTTGTGGGGGACTTTAAAAATGGCCGACAGGGCTTTAATCATGGCGAAATAGCGATAAGTTACATATTTTCTTGTACAGTAAGCTTAGGAGAATTTTATGAGAGATAAAAACAAAAAAAAAGTTTTTTAACTGATTTTTCATGTTGGCGGAAATCGAGATAAATATGACAATATAAAAATCATGAGCATTTTGAGTGTGATTAAAATCCAATACAATATTGGTTGTTTGTATTCTTACAGATAAGTGCTGAAAATTGCAGTTGAATAAGGCAAAAATTGCAGTGCAAGGAACTTTTTTAAACGGGCAAGCGCTTGAAAAATACACTTTCAGAAAAATGGCTACAAAGTTTTTCATGCTTCTGACTGCTTTAATAACACACAGTTCCAATTTCTGTGTTGAAACAAATATTTGTTTTGGACATTTGTGCCAAACTGTATGGTAGAAACTTTCATTACCATTTGCGGGTTTTCCTTTTGTGTCTCTCTCCAATAATACATCTGATGCCAATATTTGATATATTGGTACCATTTTTGCCACTAGTTGTGGGGGACTTTAAAAATGACCGACAGGGCTTTAATCATGGCGAAATAGCGATAAGTTATATATTTTCTTGTACAGTAAGCTTAGGAGAATTTTATGAGAGATAAAAACACAAAATGTGTGTTTTGGTCAATTTTCTCTCAAAATTCTCTCATGGCTACCATTAATATGGGATTAATAATAATGGGACAATTTTTTAAATCGTTTCTTCTATTTCATTTTCAGATATACAGGGTGTTGTATTTAAAAACAATCAACATACAAATTTATAACTATTTCCCTTTTTAGTTATTCAACTAAAACTAAAAAAATATATTTATTTAGGCGTAGCGACGCGCGCCCTTTATTTGCTAGTAAGATTATAAATGTTTATGAACAATCAATATTTTTATTGTAACATGGCTTTAATCATGGCGAAATAGCGATAAGTTATATATTTTCTTGTACAGTAAGCTTAGGAGAATTTTATGAGAGATAAAAACACAAAATGTGTGTTTTGGTCAATTTTCTCTCAAAATTCTCTCATGGCTACCATTAATATGGGATTAATAATAATGGGACAATTTTTTAAATCGTTTCTTCTATTTCATTTTCAGATATACAGGGTGTTGTATTTAAAAACAATCAACATACAAATTTATAACTATTTCCCTTTTTAGTTATTCAACTAAAACTAAAAAAATATATTTATTTAGGCGTAGCGACGCGCGCCCTTTATTTGCTAGTAAGATTATAAATGTTTATGAACAATCAATATTTTTATTGTAACATGGAAATATATCAAAATAAATATTTCAGTTTAACACTGTAAAAATACCCATTTGACGGCAATGATGATAGTTTAGGAAATAGCAGTACAACATAATAAAACAGTCTAACTGCTGCATATTAATAAAACTTTATGCTTTGTTATATAAAACTTCAATGCATTTTATGATCTTGCATATGAGTCGAATATGCGATAGTTAACAGCAATATCCCAATAAACATTTATTTATATATCAACTTTAGTTTAATAGCTATTAGCATTTTAAAAACTAAATACAGTAAAGTCTATTTTTCTATTGTGGCAGATAATTTTTTAATTACTCGCTGGTACTTCGAACCCGTAGATGAATAGATGTCATTGTGTACATGTTGTAATAATTCCGAGCTGAGTTCCAGTTGTAATATAAACAAATCATACGTATGACGAAACTTCATTGGTTGAATAACGGTTTTACTTTTACGCGTGTAAGAAAATGTGGTACCGTAAATCGGGGCTACTTTGACATATTTTCGAAGTTTTTAAGGTCTAACTCGTATGATTTATGCCGAAAAATTGAATGTATGATGATTTATTGTACAAATTGAACCTTAGACTACAAATCCCATTTGATACTGTTCTCCTCGAACAGAAACTTAGTAGGACAACAATGAGTTTTGTTTAGGTCTGTTTTGCCCATGTGCCGGGGCTACTTTGACATATTTTCGAAGTTTTTAAGGTCTAACTCGTATGATTTATGCCGAAAAAATTGAATGTATGATGATTTATTGTACCAATTGAACCTTAGACTACAAATCCCATTTGATACTGTTCTCCTCGAACAGAAACTTAGTAGGACAACAATGAGTTTTGTTTAGGTCTGTTTTGCCCATGTGCCGGGGCTACTTTGACAATTTTCGAAGTTTTTAAGGTCTAACTCGTATGATTTATGCCGAAAAATTGAATGTATGATGATTTATTGTATCAATTGAACCTTAGACTACAAATCCCATTTGATACTGTTCTCCTCAAACAGAAACTTAGTAGGTCAACAATGAGTTTTGTTTAGGTCTGTTTTGCCCATGTGCCGGGGCTACTTTGACATATTTTCGAAGTTTTTGAGGTCTAACTCGTATGATTTATGCCGAAAAAATTGAATGTATGATGATTTATTGTACCAATTGAACCTTAGACTACAAATCCCATTTGATACTGTTCTCCTCGAACAGAAACTTAGTAGGACAACAATGAGTTTTTGTTTAGGTCTGTTTTGCCCATGTGCCGGGGTACTTTGACATATTTTCGAAGTTTTTAAGGTCTAACTCGTATGATTTATGCCGAAAAAATTGAATGTATGATGATTTATTGTATCAATTGAACCTTAGACTACAAATCCCATTTGATACTGTTCTCCTCGAACAGAAACTTAGTAGGACAACAATGAGTTTTGTTTAGGTCTGTTTTGCCCATGTGCCGGGGCTACTTTGACATATTTTCGAAGTTTTTAAGGTCTAACTCGTATGATTTATGCCGAAAAAATTGAATGTATGATGATTTATTGTATCAATTGAACCTTAGACTACAAATCCCATTTGATACTGTTCTCCTCAAACAGAAACTTAGTAGGACAACAATGAGTTTTGTTTAGGTCTGTTTTGCCCATGTGCTGGGGCTACTTTGACATCACATTTGTTTTCACTATAATTCAAAGTAGACCCACTGTAGGTACTACTTTGACACCAATTTATCTTTTTATAAATATTTTCATTGTAAATAACCTTACTACAAATGTTTTATAACTGTAATTTGACAAAATAAACTTAAACTACATTATCAATTCTGACACGCAACAGAATACAAAATTCATTTCCAGATTAAGTAAGCATATTGCATGTTTTAGACTATCATATAATTATTGTAATTAGACAATCAGGAATTAGGACTGGAAGTAAATATCAGTAAAACTAAATATATGGTCACACGTTGAAATTCAGTGTATAATGGAAATGGACAGCTAATGACAAATGAGGGAAATTTTGAGGAAGTGGCTGAATTCAAATACCTAGGAACAATAATCACAAATAGGAATGAGATGCACAAAGAAATTAAACATAGGCTCAATTCTGGAAATGCGTGCTATTATGCATTGCAGAGACTCTTGATGTCCCAACACCTTTCAAAAAACGTTAAGCTGAAAATATATAAAACTATTATTCTACCAGTTATATTATGTGGGTGCGAAACATGGACTCTTACTTTAAGGGAGGAAAGGAGATTACGAGTATTTGAGAATGAAGTTCTTAGGAAATTTTTGGACCAAAGAGAGATGAACTTACAGGTGAATGGAGAAGACTACATAACAATGAACTACATGGTCTTTATAGGAAGCCAGATATAATAAGAACAGTTAGTCTCGTAGACTGCGATGGGCAGGACATGTTGCACGTATGGGGAATGAAAGACGTGCATGGAAACTTTGTTGTAGGAAAGCCAGAAGAAAAACGCCCAGTTGGTAGACCAAGAATGAGGTGGGAGAACAACATTAACTATGATTTGAGGGAAGTAGATTATACAGGGAATGATTGGAAAGCATTAGCTCAGGATAGGGATGTATGGAGAGCTTATGTCCGCGCGGCCATGAACCTACAGGTTCGATAGTGCCAGTGAGTAAGTAAGACAATCAGGAATTAATTAGAAAACATTTATTTACAACAGAGCGAATATCACTCTTAGACATAGGAAAGCCCCAGTCTGCATCGGTTCCTAAAGTTCCAGAAATCATCTTCCCCTCTTCTTGATTCAACATTGTGGGGTACCCTGGCTTTCCCTGATGATCACCACGGAGTTTGTACAAAAGAGTGATTCTTTTGTCTTATATTTCTCTGCAGCCTGCTTCTGAGATCACTTCTCACTTCTTCAGGGGTTTTTTAAGATCTTCATCGCGGTAACTCTTGTATGCACGACTCCCAGGTTTCTTCTTATAGCCTCTAACCATTGTAACTCCTTTCCACACAGAAAATCAACTAAGAAATTATTAAAAAAATAATGTTATCCTTGCTGGCAATTCATTGTTGTTGAAAGTGACACAGATATGTCTCCAACAATTAACATCCTCTTTTAAATCAACTTAGTTATTCGTGCGTCTTCAAGGAATTATCTACACCATTGCATTGTTGTCAAAATAGCCCAAAACACGCAACAAATTAAAAATGTCAAAGAAGCCCCAATTCTGTCCCTCGAGGCAAAGTAACCCCGGTTGACGGTACGTTCCCTAATACTGAAAATAAAATAATAAAAATATGTATGAAGTTCTCAGGAAAATTATTAGACCAAAGAGAGATTAACAGACAGGTGAATTGAGAAGACTACATAACAGTGAGCTACATGATCTTTATAGGACACCAGATATAATAAGAACAGTTAAGTCTCGTAGACTGCGATGCGCAGGTCATATGGCACGAAAGGGAAATGAAAGAAGAACAATTGAATTTTCTTGTAAAAAACTAGAGGGAAAACGTCCACTTGGTAGACCGACAATGAGGTGGGAGAATAAAATTAACCTTCATTTGAGGGAAGTAGATAATACATGTGATGAATGGAAAACATTTGCTCAGGATAGAGATGTATGGAGAGCTTATGTCCGCGCGGCCATGAACCTATAGGTTCCATAATGCCAGTGAATTAGTTAGTTATTTAGTTATGTTTTATTTAGCACACAAAAACAACGGGGATAATTAACAGTATAATGAAACCATCTTTAGTACAGAAGAACACAAGATTACGGCTTTATAAGGTTCTCGCAAGACCAGTATTAAGATATGGTAGTGAAGCATGGACAATACGAAGAAGAGATGAAAGCCGAATAACAGCAAATGAGATGCGATTTATGCGCCGTACAGCAGGCTACACAAAGTGGGACCATAAAAGGAACGAGGAAATTATGGAAGACTTTGATGTAGAACCCATTCTCCACCATATACAAAACTACCAGAACAACTGGAAAGCCCATCTTCAACGAATGCCGTCTCGTGGAATTCCAAAAGCCATGCTTCTTTACTACCCCCAAGGCAAATGATCGCTGGGGCGTCCAAAAAAGCGCTGGGTGGAAAACTCCTCTTGAGACCGTAACAGGCCACACGGCCTAATACTTGCATGGATGATGATCATGTCTATATACGTTACAGGGGAGGACCTTAAAATTTATAATCGCAAATTAATAGATGAGTAGTATTATTTTATTCTTCTTCTTCTTCTTCCTTCCAAGTATTAGGCCAAGGCCTGTTACGATCCTATAGAAAAATTTCTCCAGCGTTTCATAGGACGGCCCAGTGATCTTCGTCCTCTTGGTATATAATTATAAACAGCTTTGGGGATCCGATTTGAACTCATTCTTTCAAGATGGTGTTTCCAATTTAGTTGGTACTGTTTAATATATTCCAAAATTGGCGTAGTCTTCAATTCTTTTAAGACATCGGTGTTCCTTTTCCGATCCCATCTGGTGTAACCCGCTGTTCTGCGCATGAATCTCATTTCACAAGCCGTTATTCTGCTTTCATGTTGTTTTCTTAGTGTCCATGCTTCACTACCATAGGTCAACACTGGTCTAGCCAAAGTGTTATATAAACGTAATCTGGTGTTTTTTTGTACAAGGTATGGTTTCTTACGCATGCGTAATACATAATACTTTAGTATTTCAGTTGTTTCAAAATAGCCGCTTATGTGAATTTCTAAAGCATCGGGAAGGAAAGCCTTCGAAAAGCGGAGAGAAATAAATCATTTTGAATATTTTTAAACAGTTTAGAGAAAAATATCCCACTTTAGCTACTCAGGATGTGGTGAAAATAAGAGCAGAACTTATAGATGAGTCAGCATGCAGCACGATTTCTTCTCGTAATAATTGTACCAGTAAATAAAGGATATCTATCGACGTAATGGAAAAATCGTATAGTTTTATTACGCGGACCTAATATAATATTTGTCTTACGTTTTTGTCAAAATAAATAATAAATTAAAGACATTCCGAATTATTGGTACCATCTTATCTTGTATTCACTCTTATCCTTTATTGTAACTAGATGTAAGAATAATTTCTGTATTTTGTTAACTTGGTTGAGTCGAAGACAATGCTTTAAGGCCTTAACTCTGCCAGGTAAAATAAAGCTATTTTATTATCTTATTCTTCCTTCCAAGTATTAGGCCAAGGCCTGTTACGATCCTATAGAAATTTTTCCCTCCAGCATTTGAGGGAAATTCTCGTATAAGACTTGCAAGCATAATAATAGTCCCTTCGATTGGTTGCTGGCCAAAGGAAGGCAAGACCAGTGATGGGGCTGCCATCTTATAGCTTCTGGTCAGGCTTTTCTGGAGAAAAAAAAAGAAAATAAAGGAAAGAAGAAATGGAAGAAAGGAAAGACTCCCTGGACCTCGGATGCCCTAATAGCGTCGGGGTCCAAAAAAACAAGAGTTAACCAAGAGAGGTTAGATAGTAAAGTTAAAAGAGTGCAAAACACAAGTAAGTGGAAGAAATGTTTTGCACAGCTTGGGCACCTTGTGGTCGCCATCCACATATCGCCTAGATGAGGACCCCTGAGGGGTATTTTTATTATTATTATTATTATTATATTATTATTATTTATTATTATATTATTATTATTATTATAAACTCTGTTAGTACTAGTATATCCAATTTATATGTTTTCGCTGTTATTGGTATTGCATTTATCTTGTTTGCAATTCCTCGAACGTTCCAACTTCCAATATTCATTAACTTCTTACTACTAGTTCGTTGTAGTGATCCCGTCCGCCATTCTTCTCTATAGGTATTTTAGCATTGTATATTATTTCAGTACAATGAGGAGCTGGCCCATTGCTACAACCCCCAACCTGGAGGACCAGTTAATTTGTAATCCAGGTAGTCTTCCTCTTGCCTTTAGTGAATCGACATTAAACTAAAAGGCAGTAGCTGTTAGTTTTGGTTCGCCTCGGGTATTTCATTTCCCCGATACCACAAATATCTGGGAAGCATCCCCCTATCCACCACCTGGGGAGGTGCCCGATGGGGGACTAACAACCCCACACATGGATGGATGGAGTGAAGAGAAGTATGGAAGCTAGAGATTTGAGGGAAGAAGATGCTTTAGACAGGAACCTCTGGCGACAAATTACTTTGGGTTGAAGGAGAAACACTGTATTGTTGAATATTCCTAATAAATATTATTATTATTATTAGTAGTAGTAGTAGTAGTAGTTCTATTATTATTTCCTGTAAAATACGATGTTACCTAAGAACAATGTTTCTATTGATGACAGTTCCGTACACAGTTCAGTCATATGGCGGGTAAAAGTAGAACCACGCTTTCCCCAATGGACAGAATCGGCGAATAATACTTTATGCAAGTTTATTTACAGTACAACTGGTGCTTAGCTGCGAATTAGTATTATGTATATGGCATATTTCACTGAGCAACAAAAAAGAAACTTGTTTTGTCCCAGAAAGAAAAATATGCAATTCTGATAGTACTTTTTCTCCTGAATTCAAACACAATATCGGTTTTTCTCCATCACGCAAGCTTTCCGATAAACAGGCATTTATAATTTCAAACACTTTAATATCTTCTACATTCGTAACTACACAATATTCGAACATTCGGACGATTTTCCGCTATATTTCGCCTGTGGAGCATCCCTCTTGATGGTCCAACAATAATCGGCCAGCATATTAGGATACCATTTGCCTTGATATATCTTTTCCATAGCTGAAATCTCCTGATGAAAGTGTTCCCCGTACTCATCGCTCACTCCGCCAAGATTTTGCGAGAAGAAATCTACGTTTATTAAAAAAATAATTATTTAAATTCATTAATTGAAACTGAAATAAAAAAATTGTGGGTGATGGAGAAATCCCGAATACATATTTGAAAACACGATAAAAACTGCATTAAATACAACTATTGGTGCTCATGAGACAAAAATCATGTTAACCAGTGTTTTCTGCTCCCGACCTATAAGCAACTCACTTAGAGCATTGGTTTGTAATTTCCAGGGATTGGTGCAAGTCCTACAAAGGAAAGAGTGTAAAATATAACAAAAATACTCTTTCGTTTTTTTATCTGAACAAAAAACAAATCCATAAAGTGAATTTGAAAGAACTGCCACATAACAAGATGGAAGTTTGATAATTAATGCATTTGAGTCTCCACCCTTTGCATTATTATTAATGCGCGCACTCCTTGTGAATCTGTAAGGAGAACAAATCAAGATTAATTTGGGGTAATTTCCGGCCAGTGTCAACATTGTTCGTGAGCGGAAAAGCGATGGGCGGTGCCCCGGCTATATCTCTTCTGTCTACAAACTCACATTGTGTCAAATTCTATCACATTTTCGAACAATAGGTAAAGGTATTTAGCAATTTATTTCAGCGCTGAAAGCTTATGTGGTATTCCGTTTGAGGTCTGACATTTGTTTTTGACGTTAGGTTACTTACCTTTTTTACATTTGAACCAGGATCTAATATGATTAACGATTTTATATCAGTAGTGAATAACCATCTGTCGAAATTTGTAATATAGATCAACAGTGTTCTACATAGAAGCATTATTTTCTGAACTATATATATATACCAATTTAATTGCTTATATCTTATATAATGTATTATGGAATATTTAATATTATTTTTTTTCTCTAATTACAGTATTTATTATTTTTGTAATTTTGATAATCTTGCTGCTCTCCTCAAGAAATCCATTTCCGTCGATATATATCCATCCATCGTAATTCTGCCCGAAGACAGGTCCTTCACTGCAATCATAGCATTTTCATGCTATGCTTGCAGCTTTACTAGGGAATTGTAAGTGTGGTAGTTTCCCGTTGCTTTCCACACCGGTGAAGGATGATGATGATGAAGAATGATGATAATGATAAGGATGATAATGATATCCATATGATTTCGGGGACCGTTTGGGCGTTAAAGTTTTTCTGACATTTGTCTTGGTGAGGAAAAACCCCGATAAAAACCTCACCCAGAAAAACTGCCCCGACCGGGGATCGAACCCGGGCCCGCTGCGTGACAAGGCAGCACGCTACCTCGAGACCACAGCGGTGGACATATATATATATATATATAATTTATTTCTCTAATGACAGTATTTATTATCTTTGTAATTTGCATATATATCGACGGAAATGGATTTCTTGAGGAGAGCAGCAAGATAATCAAATTACCAAAATAATAAATACTGTCATTAGAGAAAAAAATTAATATTAAATATTCCATAATACATTATATAAGATAATCAATTGAGTTGGTGTCTACTTGATGAAAATCTATATGTATTAATTAAATAAAATAAAACCTAGTTTTATTTTATTTAATTAATAACATTATATAAGATATAAGCAATTAAATTGGTATGAACATGTTCGACGAATGCAAGAAGCAAAGTTATCATAAGTAATGCCACGAGTGATTTCCAAATTATCGATAAATTCACGACTCACGAAGTGAGGAGTGAATTTATCTAGAGAATTTGGAAATCAAGAGTGGCATTTGTTAGGACTATTTAACGAATAAAATTAAGCTGTTTACTCACAAATCATTATTTAACTATAGTTATTTTAAAATATTTATATATTTAATGTAAACGGCGATGTTTGAAAACAAATGAGAAACGATAGGTACGCTTCATCTGCTTCTTTTGTTTATCACTGCAACCAGATCATACTATTTATTGCCAAAGGAACGCAATATTGTAAGAATGCTCTCTAGTGGAGAAAAAATGAAACACATCAAACTGTATATTAATTCATTTCTGATGTCGTATGATGTAAATATGACAATTATATTTTTCTGGATTGTTATCTGGGAAAAATACATTTAAGAAAGTGCAAACAGTGGTTTCTTTTTTTTGGTGGTATAATCAATTGCTACAAATGTTTTTATATTAACTCCCGCATGCGGCATGTGTTGACATTCATGCACTATATATACAATCTGGTAGCCGTATTTCTTGTTGGCTCAGTCACTGCAAAATAATGGTCAGACCTGTTCAGAATATTAAAAAGGAGGAGCTTTCTTTAATATGGTAATTATAACACTGATAAATATTTCGTGAAACACGACTCTGATTGGTTGTAAAACAGAAATCATTGAAACGTGATTGGTCATTGACTCCCATTTGGGGCATGAGTTAAATAGTCAAGAAAACTATTGGATGGACTTGATACCGGAACAGGTCACATTCACCTAATCCTGCAAAAGGAAGAACAAGAAGAAGAAAAAGTTACGACGTTAGTTTGAGTTTCAATCGTCATCTCTCGTCAGGATTTATCGATGCGTCACAGTCCACATTCAACCTATTGTGGTGCAATTAAAGTTTGGATGTAGATTATAGATATGTAGCTGCAATACCAAACTGTATCCCCCGATTTTGTTATCTTTAGTTTTCTGAGTCGCCTCCCACTGTGAACGCTAATTTAAAGATGTATTAAAAAACATAGAGAATTTAATATACCAACTTTTATGATATTCATTGATTATCATAAAGCCTTCGACACAGTAAACAGAGTAAAATTATGGGATATCTTACATAATGCAGGAATACCCAAGCTATTAATTCAAGCGATTCAAAGCATGTATCATAACACACGAATTCGAATAAAAATAAATAATCAAATCAGCAAATCAGATAGACTAATATCCCAAGGTGTAAAACAAGGCTGTCCACTTTCCCCTCTTCTATTTAATTTATATATGAATGAAATCATAAAATTATGGCAAACCCAATCACAATCACACTTTATGATTGATGGTCGACCCCTCAACACATTAATGTATGCAGATGATCAAGTAATATTGGCTACTTCTGAAGATCACCTACAAAGAGCAGTACATAGATTGTCAAATATAACCCAAGATTATAATTTACAAATTTCGGTAAGACAAAAACTATGGCGTTGCAAGGGAAAATACCGATACGAACTAAAATTGTTATTAACAACAATATAATAGAACAAGTTAATAACTTTACTTATCTTGGCTGCAATCTTTCGTACGACACATGTAAAGACATAGACATAAAATTGGTCAAATTTCAAAAACTTATAGGAACAATAAAAAGCATTCTTTTCCGAAAAGTACGTCCAGATACAATTATAAAATTTTATAAAACAATGGCTCTTCCAACTCTACTTTATGGTTGTGAAACCTGGACTCTTACTACAGGTAAATTAAATAGGATAGTAGCTGCAGAAATGAAGTTATTAAGACCTTTAGCGGGTTATACGCTTTATGATCACATGCGTAATGAAGATATCCGCAAAGCTCTCAACACACTAGCAATAACTGAAATCATTAAAAAATATCAAAATAATTGGCATGAACACCTTCTGAGGATGCCAAACAATAGACTACCTCTCCAGCTATTGAACTACAGACCCACAGGGCGAAGAGACCCAGGAAGACCTAAGAAGAGATGGAGGGATCAGTTTCTTTCCTGAAGCGGAACAGGCCAATTGGCTTAATCCATGCCTGCCATTGATGATGATGATTAAATAATCCATGGACCCCGGCTGGTTTAAACCCGCGACATTCGGGACCAGAGGCAACGAGCCTAACCACTAGCCAAGGATCATAATGAAGTGAGCTGAAAGTTGGTTTCGCGATCATCTGATGTACAACTCTGACATACTTGAGAGACGGTTTAATTAAGTTGGTGGTGGTGCTATGTTTCACTTTGAAACAGCCCCGGGTTTGTTTTGTTTACTGTGACATTCCCACAAAAACAGACGTGACTCCTCTCCTCACATGCTGCCCGCCGGCACAGACACTGGAACAGACTCTTGGCGAAACCTAGAATATTATAAAAAAGAATCTATGGTCTAACATTCCTACTGTGGAAGACATATTAAGTCATGTGCTAGAATCATGTCTACGTGTGCCTATCATAGAATTTGAACACAATCCCGCCAGTGTAGGGGAAACATATAGGGTTCCCCAACCGTTAAAGCTGATTCTTTTTCCAATCTGGAGCCGCTAGTTACAGTACATACCTAAATTCCTCATGATGCTGAGTGATGTCCTAGACCACCGTTTCCCAACCTGTGGTTCGCGAACCCCCAGTGGGTTCGCAAAATATTAAAAAAAAATCATCAAAACTTTTTCGTAATGGGGGTTTCCTGGTTAGGCCTATTAATTTTTCCTTAATTTATACAACATAATAATAATAATAATAATAATAATAATAATAATACTCTGTACTGCATAATATCACGCATTTCCAGAATTGAGCCTACATTTAATTTCCTTGTGTATCTCATTCCTGTTTATGATTATTGTTCCTAGGTATTTGAATTCTGCCACTTCCTCAAAATTTCCCTTATTTGTCATTAGCTGTCCATTTCCATTATATAATGTATTTTATAAGACATTTGCTCTTACATAATGAGGTTCCACTCGCTTCCCTGATCAATTTGAATATATATATGACCTAAGTCCAGTAACTGCTTCGTTCAATGATATTATAATTGTATCTGATTTTTATTGCAAATTGGGATTTATTTATAGATTTACTCAGGAGGCTGAGTGAATGACTCGCCACAATCTATGTGTGACCATATATTTAGTTTTATTGATATTTACTTCCAGTCCCAATTTCTTAGTGTTATTCGCACACAATACTGACTAAAACTTCTCAGAAATCTCATTTCAGCTGCTTCTCTCAGAAATCTCATTACAGCTGCTTCTATGATCTTCTCTTCTCTTTTAGTTAAAACCCAAAATTCACTACCATACAATAGTAGGAGAACTGCCACTGGTTTGTAAAATTTTAGTTTTGTTTCCTTTTTTATATTTTTAAATATTATCTTAATTGTGCCACATATATAATTACACCACCGCTGTGGTCTCGGGGTAGCGTGCTGCCTTGTCACGCAAAGGGCCCGGGTTCGATACCCGGTCGGGACAGTTTTTCTGGGTGAGGTTTTTATCGGGGTTTTTCCTCACCTGTAAGACAAATGTCAGGAAAACTTTAAGGCCCAAACGGTCCCCGAAATCATATGGCCATCGCAATCATCATCATTCATATTCATCTTAGGTTAAACTTAGGATTAGGGACTCTCCTGGCGCACCATTATCATCTTCATCACCCATCTCATCTTCCAGGCACCCCAACCTCAGAAGTCGGTTACATGTACGCCATGCCAGGAGAGAAACCAGGAATGTCTAAAGACAAACCTGGGGCATTTAAAAAAATTATAAGAACATTGTTACAAATAATTATCTAAAGTCTCATAGATAATTATTTTAACAATGTTGTTGTTGTTGTTTTGGTGGTTCTTTATATTTTAAATCCAGATGAAACCTTCATCTGTGTAACATTTAAATTGTTTGAGCTCGCACGAAAGGATGTAACAACTTTTGTAGGTTGTAGAGTAAATTCCAGTCTGGAATTGAAATTGGAAATTTTGCATTTAGACACGTGACAATGAAAGCGTTGAGTTTCAAACAGTTGCAAGTGTTGAGTGCAGAGAGATACAGAAGCAGGAATTACACACCCACACTCACACACACCCCATGTGGTTTCCTGTGTACAAACACAACACTACATACAAATACTGTGACGAATATCTGATTCTATGCTTATATTTCTTATCAGCTGTTAGACTGATCCTAACACATAAACAAACGCCAATTGTATCCTTCCGCCATTCGCGCCACAATTACTGTCACATTGACCAGGGAGCACGTGTGAAGTATATAAGACATGTGGTCGTTGAATGAAGTTCATTACAAGACGTCTGGTGAGATGTTTCATTGAACTTGTGAAAAATATTTCAAATAACTATTATTTGACCACTAGACACTAAATTTAGACGGCGAAATAGCAGCAGAAGACTCGACACCTTCAGCCATTTTGTTGCATCAGAATCGACTCAAGCATGACTCAAATGCATCATCCATATAATATATAAAAATTAATGTTTGTTTGTCTGTTTGTTCGTACTTTATGCGCGGCCATACAGTTGATCCGATTGTGATAGAGCTTTTCCAAAATGTTCAAGGAACTCCCGGGATGAGCATAGGATATAAGAGAGTTGTGATACTCAACTCCTACACCCTTAAAAATCGCCCTTTGTAGTGGAAAACGTGAAAAAAGTAGCTCTTTGGACGCTTAAATGGCTTACTCTGCCTAAACCATAACAAATACACAAAATTAATGGACACACAATTGAATATCTCAAAAAGCTCTACAAAATAAGTCCGCGACGGCATATGTTTATCTCTTACGTTTTTATCTTTCATTGATGCCAAGAAGATCGAGTCAAGTACGTGGATTCCTGTGCAAACATAGCAGCAAATGGTGGATATTCTTTTACGGTTAACTCACAATAACGAATTTTGTCTTTTAGCTCATTTATGCCAAGAAGATCAAGATAAGTAGATTCCCGGGCAACACCGGGTAATCAGCACGGGGAATCGTAAAATAATTACGATATACATGTATAATTAGTTTTCATTTTACTTATTTAACTAATCAAAGAAGTGCATTAATTGTTGTCTTTCAGCTCATTTATGCCAAGAAGATGAGTAGATGAGTAGATTCCCGGAAAACGCCGGGTAAACAGCACGCTGTATTAAAAAAAAATTACGATATAAATGTTTTCTTTTACTTATTCAACTAAACATAAAACACATTAATTTTCGTATTTCAGCTCATTTATGTCAAGATGATCGGGGTAAGTAGATTCCCAGGAAATGCCGTGTAATCAGCACGGGGTATCTAAAAATATAAATGTATAATTATTTGTCCTTTTACTTATCCAACTAAACAGAAAAATCACATTAATTTCAATTTATTTAGGCGTATCAGCTCATTCTGTGTATGTAATAAAATATTTTAAGTTGTAATTATTGATTAGATACATTTTAGAATATTTAAATATAATATGAACATTTCCACCTCAAAATCCAAAACATACAACGGGTGAAAATTGAGATTGATGGAAAAATTACTTAGGAAGTGTATTTGCAGAATATAGGAGTGACATTGATTCAAAATTACAAAAATATAATAAAATGAATGGGGTAATACGAAGACATTTTGGTAAACAGATGAGGACAGAGACAAAACTAAGATTACATAACATCACATCAAAAGCTGCTCTAAAATACGGAAGTGAAATTTGGATTTTAAATAAAAGAAACTCTCATAAACTTCAAGTAAGCCAAATGCGCTTCTTACGATCATTGTTAGGAGTTAATAGACTGGATCACCAGAGGAACACTATTATCAGAGGAAAACTTGGAGTAACAAGTTTAAATGAAGATATACAAAGATACCAACAAGAATGGGAAAATCATCTGAGGAGAATGGCAAGAAATAGACTTCCAAAATTGGCATTCCAATATACCCCAACTAAACATAGGGACCAAGGAAGACCAAAACATCGGTGGAAAGATCAAGACCATCTTCGCTAGGTTTACCGTACAGGCCACATGGCCTAAAACGAATTTGTTCATGATGATGATGATGATGATAGAACATTTTCTATATTTAATATAATTATTTTCATTCACGAAGAATAACAAGTATATTCACGGGACATATTTTAATTTAATGAAGGGAACTACTTTTTCGCGTACTTATTGCTTCTACATCGTATGTCGGTGTCCATAACCAATGAAAAGTGAGCAGGTCACGTGTTTTTTAATGAGGATCACATTAAGAGTGCTTTGTTCATTTATTTTGGCTATTCTATGGCACAGTGCCACCTGTAAATATTCGATGGGAGAACTGCTGACTGCTAGCATCATATTGGCTAATTTGATGACGCATGTTCCCCTAGAGCCAATTTCCAACATGTTTTCTCTCATATAGGATATAACTACATTCCCATTATATATTTTTGAGGACGTATAGCGGAGACAAAGACGGTTATCTTTAGCGAAAGATGTCGTGCCTGGAAACGAATCGTTTTCCCGCCACACGCTGCAACACGTGTTCAACTCTCGCGCATTTCGGCGCTTTAACCTGCACGTTCTCCCAACTTGACCCCGCTACACTACTATATGTGATGTGATTCAATTCTGTCGGCTGCTTTAAAAGCTGCAACCCTAGAAATAAAATTCTGTGAGCCGAGCATATAATCTACGACACTTCCTTCATTACCGTTTATGAATGTAAGTTCCCCTTCCACACCTTCCCGGTATTTTCAGTGTTTTTAGGCTAGTTTAATTTTATTTTTTTATTCATGGAAAAACAATGGGATATACATAACCGATATCAAATGATGTGCGGCACCATAAGAAGAACCCTCCGAAAGACTCGAAGAGAAACTCAGCTCAGGTTTTATAAAAGTATGGCTGTTCCTGTTATTTTATATGGATCTGAATCTTGGGTACTTACAAAAAACATATCTCAGACATTCAAGCCGCTGAAAAGAAATTTTTAAGATTCGTAAAATTATGTACACGCATGGATAGATTACACAATGAATCAATAATAAATGAACTGGAGATATTTTCAATACTCGATAAACTATAAGAGCACAAATACCAAAGCAAAGAACATTTAGACAGATTGGACAGTACAAGATTACCCAAAAAGATCAACACCTACAAACCACATGGAAAAATATCTTTGGGACGGCCAAGGAAACGATGGACTTGAGACCGGAACAGGTTGCATTGACCTAATCCTGCAAAAGAAAGAAGAAGAAGATTCGTGGAAAAAATGCACGTACGGCAAAGCAGGCCAGTGCGCAACATAGGCCTAAATGTAAATGTATTTCCTTTACTTTGAAAAAAAAGGACAATAAATTCCATTACTACTACTATGAAATTTATATCTATTTGTTATTTAAGATTTATTTTTTTAAGTTTATCAAGAATTAGATTAATTTTTTTAAGTGTTTATTTTATTATGAATGAATTTATTTACTTTATTGAATGAGAAGTATGTACTACTAACTGTGGAGTCATATTAAATGCTTGCTTTATGAAACCCTTGTGGCATCTGAGGAAGAACTACTGGTACGGGTTATGTTTGCGGTGGATGTTGCAGAACCAAGAATTGGTTATCGTTTCTACCAGAACGGACGTATAGTTGCGGTGTTCTCTTGTTTAACACGCGGTAAAAGTAAGGTTGAACTTCGATATTGTTTTCTGACGTCTGGGTTTCATTTAGCAAATGCAGTGTTGTCACATCTTCATCGAGAAGTGAGTTACGTAGACAAACAGAGAATACATTGTTGGACCTATAATATTGCCAGAAGGATGGCGGGATTTTCCTATACGATATTACGGCGTAAATGAAGAACTCTGAAATTGTTTTAAATTTCGCTTAACACTTTATTTCTTTCCTCAATTATAACCAAACTTTTGATCACATTTACAACTCACAATTAATCTTCTTCTAATTTTTATGACAGTCACAACTGTTTTCACAGTCACTGCTGAAAACGCTTGCCACATGTTCTGTGCAATGCGAGACTGACTATCTCCGTCGTCAAACACAGACTGGCTGTTGTCTCGCCTTTCACTCCCTTTTATAAGAGCGAGGAAACTTAGAGATATTTTGAAGCCTAGAATCCTCTGGTCACCGATCTTTCCTGAAAGGGGAGGAAGACGCAGAAACGCCAGGCAAGACACTCCAGACACTTCTGCCTGTTTGTGCGGGTCCTCTAACTCGCGATTGACCACTCGCCCGCGTAATCCAAACGTCGCTATGCAACACCTAACAATGTGATTTCTAGATTATTTAATTATAATTTACTTCTACTTTATTAAAATCTTAGTTTCCACCATATTCTTCTACATTAGTACCATCACTGACACTATCACTTTACTTTAATAACGCTGGTCAACATGATTTTTGTCTCATGAGTACCAATAGTTGTACTTAATGCAGTTTTTTTATCGTGCTTTCAAATATGTATTCGGAATTTCTCCCATCACCCACAGTTTTTTTTCGCCTTCAATTAATGGATTTAAATATTTATTTTTTAAATAGATTTTTTCGTCCATTTGTCCATTGTAAAATAAAACCAAATGATCTAACTCAGGAGATTTCAGCTATGGAAAAGAGATATCAAGGCAAATGGAATCCTAAAATGCTGGACGATTATTGGTGAACCATCAAGAGGGAAATATAGGAGAAAATCGTCATTTCTTACTTCCTAGGTGAGTCCTAATGTTCGAATATTGTGTAGTTACGAATGTAGAAAATATTAAAGTGTTTGAAATTATAAATTCCTGTCTCTCAGAAACCTTGCGTGATGGAGAAAAACCGATATCATATTTGAATTTATAGACAAAATACTATGAGAATCACATATTTTTCTTTCTGAGACAAAAGAAGTCAGTGTAATACATGAGTCACTGCTGTCTTGAGAATCACAGATAGTATATTCGTGTTCTATTTTTTTTTTTTACTGTGGTCAGTACACTTATTCCATATTTCATAACCCATAAGTCCAACACATTTCCGTAAGTTCATACAAACACTGGTAGTTCGTGATATTGTTATGTTCTTTTTGCGAACCTCTGCTTTTAACTTAGCCCAAACCAACTCAATGGGATTGAGATTGCAATGTCCTTCTTTCATTTCCTTATTGGTACAACATGTCCTGCCCATCGCAGTCTATGAGACTTAACTGTTCTTATTACATCCGGTTTTCCATAAAGATATTGTAGCTCACTGTTATTCTCCTCAGTTTTCATTTCTCCTTGGCCCAAACATTTTCCCAATAATTTTATTCTCAAACACTCGTAATATGTTTCCCAACCTTAAAGTAAAATTCCATGTTTCGTATCCATAAAATGTAAGTGGGAGAATAAGAATTATAGATATTTTCAGTTTAACGTTTTTTAATGAAGTTGGGACAAGTGTCCCTGTAGTATTAGGATTTTATTAGACTAAAAGATATTTACAATAATAGTATAATGAAAAACAAAACAATAGCATTACAATTACATAAAGAAAACACAATAATATTACAATTACATAATACAATAACATTATACATTAATTAAATTGTGTAGAATTATTAAGAAAAAATTGGATTTACCAGAGAAAATTGTGAAACTCAACAAATCAATGGGAATCATTAATAGAGTTTTAAAACCTTCATTAGTGCAAAAAATCAACTCGTACTCGTCTTTATCATATAATGGCTCGACCAGTCCTATGTTATGGGAGTGAAGCGTGGACTATAAGGACGAGAAATGAAAGCAGACTAACAGCTTGTGAGATGAAATTTATGCGCCGAACAGCTGGCTACACCAAATGGGAAAAATGTAGAAATCCTTCAAGAACTTAATGTGTCACCAATACTGGACTACATCTCCAGATATCAGCTAAACTGGAAGGAACATGTCTCAAGAATGGCTAGATCCAGGATCCCCAAGACAATAATGAACTACTGTCCAAATGGGAAACGGTCACTTGGTCGACCTATGAAAAGATGGCACGAAAACCGCTTTCCCAGGCCGTAACAGTTCTTCTAGGACTAATACCTGACAGGATGATGATGATGATGATGAGAATTATTAAGAATTAATGTTATTGCATTTTGATAACATATATTTATTCATGAATGAGTGCTGTTCTTATTTTCCGCGTTCCGTCCAGAAATGTATCCAATTTTGTCTCCAATATTCTAAATTATCATATGCATCACGTCTTCAAAGCTCCCGCACATTGGACATTTTCGCATATTGTGATCGTCGCTAATTTTTAGGAATTTCCGTGCTCCTAGCCTAAACCAAGCAAGCCCTGATATATCTTTAAAATCCTAGGTGAGTATATACATAATAGCATGCATTTATAGAATTGAGCCTACCGGTATGTTTAATTTCTCTATGCACCGCATTCCTGTTTGTAATTATTTTTTCCAGGTATTGGAATTGAGCCACTTTTACCCATCACTACTTTCGAAAATTAACACAAATTATTTTATATCCTATTGAAGTCCTTAATATGGAACCTACAGAGAATTCCATTATTGTGCTATTATTTATACCCATGTTGGAATAATAGCGGAAGAGAGAAAATAAGAGATAGCGATATTGGTAAAACAAAACATTGAATGTTGAGAGATCAAAATTACAGAGGACGGACGTGCAGTCACAAAGCGCTACAAGCGGCCATTTCAAGCGCTGTCCGAAGCAGAGACCAACGCTGTGCTTTTTTAATTGATATGTCACACAGCGTAAAATTCTTGTGACACTTTGATAAGAGATCCGAGCAGTGGACCTGAAACTTCCGCTCGTCCGGAGTCGAATTCAGGAACACCCAGCTCTCTTTTCAATTAACCCGTATTTTCATGCTTATTCAAAAACATGTATAGTATTTACAAGTGATATAATGACATTATTCATATCAATTGTAGATTTAAAGAAAAAAGTTAAGTTTGTGCGATAGTGCCTTCTGTCGTACTTACAGCAATGTCGACCATGATTGAAAGTTCAACTTTCTACATTTCGGGGTTGCCAACCTGTAAATTACTAAATTACTAAATTATTTGCACTATCTCGTCTACTATTTAATTTTGTACTAGAGCATGCCATTAAATCTTTAGAGAATGAGGAAGGCTCACAACTCAATGGTATTAATAAGCTGTTAGTTTATGCTGATGATGTAGTATTTTTGGCCGATAGCGAGGAGATACTAAAGGCCAACACACACACACTATTGAGTAACACTAAGAAATTAGGACTGGAAGTAAATATCAGTAAAACTAAATATATGGTCACACGTAGAAATTCAGTATATAATGGAAATGGACAGCTAATGACAAATGAGGGAAATTTTGAGGAAGTGGCTGAATTCAAATACCTAGGAACAACAATCACAAATAGGAATGAGATGCACAAAGAAATTAAACATAGGCTCAATTCTGGAAATGCGTGCTATTATGCATTGCAGAGACTTTTGATGTCCCAACTCCTTTCAAAAAACGTTAAGCTGAAAATATATAAAACTATTATTCTACCAGTTATATTATATGGGTGCGAAACATGGACTCTTACTTTAAGGGAGGAAAGGAGATTACGAGTATTTGAGAATAAAGTACTTAGGAAAATTTTTGGACCAAATAGAGATGAACAGACAGGTGAATGGAGAAGACTACATAACAATGAACTACATAGTCTTTATAGGAAGCCAGATATAATAAGAAGAGTTAAGTCTCGTAGACTGCGATGGGCAGGACATGTTGCGCGTATGGGGAATGAAAGACGTGCATGGAAACTTCTTGTAGGAAAGCCAGAAGGAAAACGCCCAGTTGGTAGACCAAGAATGAGGTGAGAGCACAACATTAACTATGATTTGAGGGAAGTAGATTATACAGGGAATGATTGGAAAGCATTAGCTCGGGATAGAGATATATGGAGAGCTTATGTCCGTGCGGCCATGAACCTACGGGTTCGATAGTGCCAGTGAGTAAGTAAGTAAGTAATATCACATATTACCTACCTCGTGCGGAAAGTAAAACCACAGCCCTTTATGTATACAACGTACATGTATATACAAAAATATACATTATACGAAACAAATCACTGCATTTTAAATTAACTGAATTTTATTTCAAACAATATAAAACAATAAATACGTACTTGCCACAATTTTATGCCTGATTGGTGTCACGGCCTGCTGTAGTCTCAACTAAGCTGTTTTCGGCATTTACCGTATAAACATTCACCACACTGTTAACGTTAGTCGGTTGTTTGTAATCAACGCAAATATTTCTAACAAAGATGTTTTTATTTTACTATTATTTGTTATTTTGAAAACACCATCGTGCAAAAAATTATGTACAACACGTTTGTGAAGTGTTTTACAGAATCTCGGAAATTAAAAACCTGGCCATCGCTCAGTTTTCAAATCATTTCCTCGCTTCTGTAAAAAATACTTCCCAACCTCGCAATGTAATATACTATTCAGTTCTCCACAAAATTAATGTGTTTTTGAAAAAGGTATCTCATTGAAACACATAAGGCTCATTTGGTATGTTCCATTTCATTTACCACACATTAATAGTTTTAATAATAATAATTTTACTACTACTAATAATAATAATAATAATAATAATAATCATAATAATAATAATAATCATTTTGAGAATTTTCCTCATCATTGAGGGTTTTCTCCAACCAATCTTAGTAATTAACATGGATTAAAAATAAATAAATAAATGCAAATGACTACGGACTTATTGACTATCAGTTTGCAACAAACATTCACAAATTTCCTTTAAATAAAGTTCTCAATCGTTCTTTGTCTTCTGTGTCTTCATCAGTTACACCAAATTTTCTCATTGAATTTTGAATATTGTTCTTCCAGATTGTTCTTGGTCTTCCTTTTCTGTTCCTTCTTTCAATTTTCCATGCACAGACGGCCTTTGGTGTCTTCCATCCTGCATTCTTGTTACGTGTCCATACCAATTTAGACTTCTGTGTTCAATCTCATCCATTATACGAGGGTCACTCAGAAAGTTTCCGGATGCTGGCAAAATTTTAGAGATTATATAAAGCTTACTATTAAATCTTCTCAAAGTACTCTCCCTGAGCACCTATGCATCGTTGCATCCTCCTGAACAACAACTGGAAGTATTGGCACCAGTCTCTTTCATCCAGTGCACAGAGCTGCAACCGCATCTTCAGGTGTTGAAAACCGCTTCCCACGCAATCGAGCCTTCACTGTAGGGAACAAAAACGTAGCACAAACAAAAATAAGTCTCACGGTGCCAGTTCCGGACTTTAAGGAGGATGGTCAACAGCTCTACAGGAGACCCCCTCAGAAAATCTTTTGACAGATGGGCAGTGTGGGCAGAGGCATTGTTGTCTTTCAACAGGATGCCCCTCAGTTCAGCTCTTGGGCGCTTTTCTCGCAATTTTTGGAATGTCTATGGGAAGGCAACTGTGGTGTACAACTGTGCAGTCACTGTCCTTTGATGTTCAAATGGCATTGTTGCCACATGATCATCTGTAGCAAAAAAACGTGAGCACCATTTTTCCCCAACACTTTTGGTCTCTCACTTTGATTGGTCGATCATCATCAGGAAAGACCCAAACTGACGACTGATGCTTTTTATCTGGATCATATTGATAAATCCAGGTCTCGTCATCTGTAATGATCTCAAAAATGCGGCGAGACTTCCCATCGTTGAATATCCGAAGCATTTCACGGCACCATTCCACCCGAGTGATCTTTTGACCTTCAGGAGTCTGTTTGGCACCCAACGAGATGACACGTTTCTGACCCTAAGATAGATATGCAGATTTTGGAATGGTGTCCACCTGCAAGAAGAAGGAAAGGAAGACCTCGAAACTAGTGGATGTAATAAATAAATAAAACTGGAATGAGAACAAGAGGACTGGAGGACATGGAGTAGATGGATAGAGACGAGTGGAGAAGGAAAATAAAACTTTAGGCAAAGAAAGAGGTGTAAAAATTGAAAATCTCTATATACATAAATTAATAAATTGTCCCTAATTTTTTGTTTCAATGCCCCAGGTTATCATTTCGATATTTTTGGCGTTCTCTCTTGGTATTGACTTAGTTGTAACCCATTTCTGTAGTTGAGGCGACTAGAAGGCGGAGATACGTTACCCCAATGATATGATGGGTGTTAATGATAATGAAGGGCCAGGAGAGTTCATAAACTAAACTTAACCTATATTCCAAGGTCATGGGCAACCATAGGAATGATTCCATTTAAGGAAAAATTCCTATGGTTTGACCGGGAATCGAACCGGGACCTCATGAACAGTAGTTAGAAACACTGACCACTAGCCCATGATTACTGGTATTATTATTATTATTATTATTATTATTATTATTATTATTATTCATCATCACTCCAGGGATTAGGCAATTGCCCGTTCCGACTTCATAATGCATCAACCCAACGTCTTCTAGGTCTTCCAACATCACGTCTTCCTCTTGCTTGATAATTTCTTGCTAACAATAGATATCTCTCCTTACTCATTCCATCCATGTGATCAATCCATTTCTGTCTGTAATTCGTGACCTTATCCAATATAGGCTGTACTTTCAATTCTTCTCTTATATCCTCATTTCTTATTCTATCAAGTCTTGTACATCCTTTTACTTGTCTTAGGAACCGCATCTCTGCCGTCTGTATTCTATCCTTCTGTCTTTTCACTGGAGCCCAAGTTTCACATCCATACAATATTGTGGGAACCGCCATAACATTATACATTTTTATCTTTGTTTCTTTTCTAATTTTATTTTTGAATGTTCTCTGTATTGTTCCACACACCGTCTGAAATTTATTTATTTTGGAGTCAATATCTCTTTCCACATTGTAGCCAACATCACGTCCCAAATATTTGAAACTAGACACCTGTTCTATACTTTGATTTTCTAAAATAATAATGGATCTCACTGGATCTCTTCCTCTAAAATCCATGGTCTTCGTTTTCCTTACAGAAATCTTTAGATCGTATAATTTACATTATTATTATTATTATTATTATTATTATTATTATTATTATTATTATTATTATTATTATTATTATTATTATTATCATTATTATCATTATTATTATTATTATCATCATTATCATTATTATTATCATTATCATTATTATTATTATCATCTTTATCATTGTCATTGCCATTATCATTATCATTATCATCATCATCGTCGTCATCATGATCGTCATCATCTTCATCATCATTATTATTATTATTATTATTATTATTATTACATTAACTATGATTTGAGGGAAGTAGATTATACAGGGAATGATTGGAAAGCTTTAGCTCAGGATAGGGATGTATGGAGAGCTTATGTCCGCGCGGTCATGAACCTACGGGTTCGATAGTGCCAGTGAGTAAGTAAGATTATTATTATTATTATTATTTAGAATTAAAATAATGTAATTAATTCTAGTGTGTGTATATTAAAAATCGCTTATTGAGTTTATTTCGGGCCAAGAATCTTTGGTACATGTGTTCGTTGACTAAAGTGGTTGGTACAACTTATCTGATGTCTACTTTCCGAGCCGCCGTTGATAAATTCATGCTTTTCGAGCCTAAGCGAGAGGCTCAGAGATTGACAAATGCTTAGCAATCTTATGGCTTGTCTCACTCTCATTGCCTTTTATTAAGGGATTGTTTATGGACGTTAGCGTTAACCCTGTTTAGCTAATCTTTACTTACAAGAATTAACAACATACTATTTTAAATCGGTACCATATAGACCTAAAAATTCTCATTATTAATTTTCTTCGAATTAACAGTGGTATTCAACTAGATCAGTTTATTTAAACTAACTAGCTCACTGACACCACGAACCCACAGGTTCATGACCGCGCAGACATAAGCTCTCCCTACTCCAGATCCTCAGCTCATGTTTTCCAGACATCCCCTGTATAATCTACTTCCTCAAATCATGGTTAATGTTATTCTCCTACCTCTTTTTGGTCTACAAACTGGACTTTTTCCCTCTGATTTTTCTACAAGTAGCTTCCATGTCCCTCTTTCATTCCCCATGCGTGCCACATGTCCTGTTCTGCACGAAACTTAATTGTTATTATAATATCTGGCTTCCTTGAAAGATCATGTTCATTACTGTTTGTAATGTTCTCCATTCACCTGTCTGATGATCGTACTTACGTCCAACATTTTTCTTAATAACTTTATTTTCAAATACTCGTAATAATTTCTCCTCCCTTAAAGTAAGAGTCCATGTTTCTCATCCATATAATATAACTGGATGAATAACAGTTTTATATATTTTCAGTTTAACGTTTTCTGAGAGAACTTGGGATGACAAGAGTTCTTGAAATACATAATAGCATGTATTTGCAGAGACAATAATAATAATAATAATAATAATAATAATAATAATAATAATAATAATAATATGAATAATAATAATGAATCATCATCATCATCATCATAGTACATTCACGAATTTAGGCCATTTGTTGACCTGTTTCGGCCTCAAGAGAAACACCATCCAGAAGTCTTTTGAGTGGACGTCCTGGTCTTCTTCTTCCTGGCCAATTCTCATCCTAATCTTCTCGTGGTACAACCCGTTTTCACAAACGGGGCTCTGAGGACCGAGTCACGGCGGTATAACCGTTCCATCAGGTACTGAGTAAATGCGGTATCCTAATGTCTGTCCAGAGACTAAAAGGTAGCAGCCCTACCACTGGACTACTTAACGTCGGGCCAGTAACCTGTCCTAAGGAACTTCAAAACTACTTTCAAGTCTCACCACGAAAATAATAATAATAATAATAATAATAATAATAATAATAATAATAATAATAATAATAATAATAATAATAATAATAATAATAATATAATGGATCGAAGGCGAAGTGAGGATATACGAAGAGAACTGAATATATTCAAACTATTAGATATAATTACACAATACAGAGATGAATGGATGGACCACGTCAATAGAATGGATAACAATAGAATTCCGAAACAGATTCTTCATTACAAACCATTAGGACGAAGAAATGTTGGAAGACCCAGTAAAAGATGGATAGACAAATTCTAACATAAGATCGGAACAGACCAGCAGGTCTAATCCTTGATTCTGATGATGATGATGGATAATAGTAATGAAAAATGAGGTCTGGATTCTGAAGGAAAAAAAAGTGAAATTCAGGCAGCGGAAATGAATTTCCTACAGGCTGTGAAAGATTGTACTCGTACAAGAGAAGAACATATTAGAAATGAGAATATTACAGAGGAACTAAAAGTACAACCACTTCTTCAACAAATAGAAGAACACAGGAAAAATTGGTTTAAGAACATATACAAAGAATGACAGAGGATAGGATACCGAAGATAGCAGAGATGTATAATCCTAGAGGACGAAGATCAGTAGGAAGACCAAGAAAGCGCTGGGCTGAAACGATGAGAGATCGGAACAGACAAAAACCTTATCCATGAAGGGTGATGATGTTAATAATGTTAATAACAGCAACAATGATAGTAATAATAATAATAATAATAATAATAATAATAAAGTAAAAATATAATAATCATAATAATAATAATAATATTAATAATAAATATAATAATAATAATAATAATAATAGTTAATAATAAATATAAATAACTTTCCGAAAATGATTTGCAACGATCAATTTATAATTTAAAAAAAATAGCTGCCAAATTTAATATGGAAATATCAATTAACAAAACTAAAATTATGGCATTTCATGGGAAGGACCCCATACAAAGTAAATCTGTCTCCAGAATACAATTTTAGAGAGATCTAATCAATTTAAAATATCTTGGATATTATCTCTCTATCTGGGATGAAAAGGATATCCCTGAAAAAAAATTACTAGTTATAATAAAAGTTTGGGATTTATTAATCAAGTTATGAAACCATCCCTTGTACAAAAAAACACCAGATTACGTTTATATAACACTTTGGCTAGACCAGTGTTGACCTATGGTAGTGAAGCATGGACACTAAAAAGACAACATGAATGCTGAATAACGGCTTGTGAAATGAGATTCATGCGCAGAACAGCGGGTTACACCAGATGGGATCGGAAAAGGAACACCGATGTCTTAAAAGAATTGTAGACTACGCCAATTTTGGAATATATTAAACAGTACCAACTAAATTGGAAACACCATCTTGAAAGAATGAGTTCAAATCGCATCCCCAAAGCTGTTTATAATTATATACCAAGAGGACGAAGATCACTGGGCCGTCCTATAGAACGCTGGAGGCAAAATTTTCTATAGGATCGTAACAGGCCTTGGCCTAATACTTGGAAGGAAGAAGAAGAAGATAAATATAAATATAATAATGGAGCCTGCATCTAAAAAATAATGTTGAGATTTCAGAGGAAAAGCTTGTGTTACAAATACAAGAGGCAGTGAAATAGATAACATTTTTGCAAATGAATTTTTCCCCCGAAATGCGGGACAAGTGAGTGACATTTTGTGTTAAAAATAGAAACAGAATAATTAAATAATAAATATGGCTGTCCGGGCAAACCATTTTAACTATAATTAAACAAAGGCGCATCGCTATATGACGTCACCGAGGCTCAATGAATAATTCGGAGTTGAGCTTAGCCGTAACACCGACTGTCACTTGTCCCGACCGCCATGTTGCATAATTGAGCTTCGCTTTAGTGCTTAAGTGTGTTCCTTCATTTGTTTCTCCGACATTGTCACGTCACTTCTGCATATACTACTAGTTGAATCGCTAAATTACCCCTTAAAAATCCATTATATGTCATTTAGACAGTAACTGGGAATATGGCAGCTTGTCACATTAATATTTGAATTTTATTTGACTATTTAACTCGTGCCCCAAATGGGAGTCGATGACCAATCACATTTCAATGTTTTTTTTTATTTACAACCAATCACAGTCGTGTTTCACCTAAAATTTATCAAAAATATTATCGTTATAACAAATAAAAGGACAAGAAAAATAAATCGATTAATATTTAAGTCTCCATGTATATAATCATCTCTTTAAAGAAAAACTAAAGTTTATCATAATAAAGAAAGCACTCCTTTTTAACATTCTGAATAGGTCATAGCATTATTTTGCAGTGACTGACCCTATAAGAAATACGGCTACCAGATTGTATATATAGTGCATGAATGTCAACAGAAAGCGCATGCGATAGACAATGTAAACACTTTTGTAACAATTGATTATACCATACAAAAAATACACTGTTTGCATTTCCTTTAACGAATTATTTTCCAGGAAATTACGTTGCAGAAAAATATAATTGACATATTTACATCATAGGACATCAAATTAATTAATACATATAACGTTGGTTATAAATTTCTCCACTAGGGTGCATTCTTACAACATTGCGATCCTTTGGCAATGGATAATATTATGATCTAGTTGCAGTGATGAACAAAGGAAGCAAATGAAGCGTACCAATCGTTTCTCATTTGTTTTCTAACATCGCCGTTTACATTAAATATATAAATATTTTAAAATAACTATATTTAAATAATGATTTGTGAGTAAACAGCTTAATTTTATTCGTTAAATAGTCCTAACAAATGCCACTCTTGATTTCCAAATTCTCTAGATAAATTCACTCCTCACTTCGTGAGTCGATAATTTATCGATGAGTTGGAAATCACTCGTGGCATTACTTATTAATAACTCATTAATTAGAGTTTATTAAAGGTAAAGAGAGACCATTTCTACCCCTCAGCCGGGATTTGAACCCACGATCCTAGTCATACAGGTTGGTGCTTTAACATTGAGCTACTCGTGCACACATCTGGAACCAAAAACAAATTCCTTTCTCTGATTCCTGAGGCGCCTTATAAAGTGATATGAGGTTCAAAAGATTTAATACGGGAGCATCAACAACCTGCAAATATTATAATTAGATTTCTCTATTGAGTCAGATAACTAATTCACTGTTACTGTCGAACCTGTAGGTTCATGGCCGCGCGCATATAAGCTCTTCACAAATCCCTATAACGGGAGTTATTGACCAATCACGTTTCAATGAATTTTGTTTTACAACCAATCACAGTCGTGTTTCATCTCACTCTTTATCGAATTCTCTTAACCACCTCCAGCGTTTGTGATAATGAAAGCTCCTCTTTTTTACACGCTTTATATTAGCTTGACCTGTATCTATCTATCTATCTATCTATCTATGTAACGGAAAACGAATCTTTCAACGCTATTTTCACCCACTTAAAATCATTGGATCGACTTGAAACTTTGTATACTTGTAGAGGACCCGTGACAATACAATAATTTCATATTTATTTTCTAAAATCCTGGCCATAATCATCAGAAAATCAAAAAAAGTGTTTTTGTATCAATGTAACGGAATCTTTCAACGTGATCTTCATCCACTTAGAAACATTGGATCAACTTGAAGCTTTGTATAGGCCTACTTGTAGAGGACCCGTGACAATACAATAATTTCATATTTATTAATATTCTGAACAGGTTAGAATATTATTTTGCAGTGACTGATTCTCCAACAACGCCGCCAGCTTTGAATATACAAAATGGCAGACACAAGATTTGGCTGCGCTTCAAATGAAGATATAGACGAAATAATCCAGCAATCTAAGCCTCAAAACACTCAAAGTAATAGGAAATATATTTTGGAGACAGTTCGAAAGATTTTGTCAACACGAAATTACGTATTAACGTCAACGCAGTATGATTTAAACTATATAAAATTAAACGAAGAACACCTACATTAAATATAATAATTGATGGGCAGATTCCTTCTAACTATACATTTGATAAGTGTGTTAAATAATTGTGTTTTTAAATAATACACTAATAACCTATAATATTCGTTATTATGTACAGTTTGATGTGTTTCATTTTTTCTCCACTAAGGTGCATTCTTACAATATTGCGATCCAGATGGAAATAAGTAATACTTATTTACTTACTGGCACTATCGAACCCATAGGTTCTATCCTGAGCTAATGTTTTCCAATCATTCCCTGTATAATCTACTTCCCTGAAATCATATTTAATGTTATTTTCCCATCTTATTTTTGGTCTACCAACTGGGCGTTTCTCGTCTGCTTTTCCTACAAGAAGCTTCCATGCACGTCTTTCATTCCCCATACGCGCAACACGTCCTGCCTATCGAAGTCAACGAGACTTAATTGTTCTTATTATATCTGGCTTCCTATAAAGACCATGTAGTTCATTGCTATGATATCTTCTCCATTCACCTGTCTGTTCATCTCTCTTTGGTCCAAAATTTTTCCTAAGAACTTTATTCTCAAATACTCGTAATCTCTTTTCCTCCCTTAAAGTAAGAGTCCACGTATCGCACCCATATAATATAACTGGTAGAATAATAGTTTTATATATTTTCAGTTTAACGTTTTTTTAAAGGAGTTGGGACATCAAGAGTCTCTGCAATGCATAATAGCACGCATTTCCCCAATTGAGCCTATGTTTAATTTATTTGTGCATCTCATTCCTATTTGTGATTATTGTTCCTAGGTATTTGAATTCAGCTACTTCCTCAAAACTTCAATAAGTAATATATGATCAAATTGTACTGGATAAACAAATGAAACTTAATCACACAAATCTGATTTATTTTTAAATATCTCCAATTACATTGAATATATAAATATTTTAAGATAACTATATTTAAATAATGATTTGTGAGTAAACAGCTTAATTTTATTCGTTAAATAGTTCTAACAAATGCCACTCTTGATTTCCAAATTCTCTAGATAAATCCATTCGTTACTTCGTGTCTTCCTGAATTTATCGATGATTTGGAAATCACTCGTCACAGTGCTAATGATAAATTCCCTATAAAACAGATTCCTAGTTTCAACTTAAATGTTAACCAAGATTTTAAGTTGAAATTAAACTAATAACTAATCAATTGAGTTGGTGTTTACTTGATGAAAATCCATATTTATTAATTAAATAAAAATAAAACGTAGTTTTATTTGATTTTCGTATTTATTATATAATTCAGTGACAGCTGTTTCGGTACACTGTACCTTCTTCAGACATGTTAACAAATTATGAATTGTGTTCCAACTGATCTAAGCAACAATACAACAATATTTATTTAATTTTTTTAATTTAACAAAGGGGATTCATTCAAATCAAGTTGAGAATTTAACAGTTTTTTACTACTTTTAAATTTATTAATTTCTACAGCCTCCAAAAGATCTAACTTCTTACCCTTATCACAAATATGTAAAATTTTATAATAAGATTGAGTTTGGTATCTTTCACAAACCATCTCATACTGATACCACTATCCATAGTTCTTCTCTTCGCCCATATATTCATAAGATGGCAGCCTTTAATAGTTACATTCATAGACTTCTAAATATCCCTCTTTCACCCTTGGAATATAATAATGAATTGAATATTATTAAACAATTGGCTGTTAATAATGGCTACGACACTGGAATTATAGAATGTTTAATTAAGAAAGTTCATTACAAAAAAGCAATTAACAAAGTTTTTCCTTTACCCAAAGAAAACATAAAGAAATATGTCGTAATGTCATACATAGGCCCACTTTCAAATAAAATATCTAAACACTTTAAAAAGTTGAACATTAATGTGGCATTTAAAACTAATAAAACTCTACAAAATATAATAAAAAAAAAAAACCAAAAAAAAATATCAGGTGTATATAAATTGAAGTGTGGCACATGTGACAATGTCTATTTAGAACAAACTGGTAGACCTTTTATCTCTCGGATAAAGGAACACATGAGAGCATGTAACAGAAATTTAGAAAATTCAAAATATGCTAACCACCTATTCCAATTTAATCATTGTTTCGATCCAAGTTTTGAAATTTTACATATTTGTGATAAGGGTAAGAAGTTAGATCTTTTGGAGGCTGTAGAAATTAATAAATTTAAAAGTAGTAAAAAACTGTTAAATTCTCAACTTGATTTGAATGAATCCCCTTTGTTAAATTTAAATATTTAAATAAATATTGTTGTATTGTTGCTTAGATCAGTTGGAACACAATTCATAATTTAACATGTCTGAAGAAGGTACAGTGTACCGAAACAGCTGTCACTGAATTATATAATAAATATGAAAATCAAATAAAACTACGTTATATTTTTATTTAATTAATAAACTAATAACCTTCAAAATGATATATGAAGCTTCAAGCCTTTTTTCTTGTTGGGTGGTCCCGGGATTGAGCTGAGCACTTGTCTAAAAAAACTGAAATTCTCTTCTCTATATGTGTAGTAAACTATGAGGAAATAATTCAGCAAGCTCGTTTCTGTGAAGCCGATGTTTCAGGAAATTGTAAGGGAAGTGTGAAAGAAGTCATGTTTCAGCTTGTCATGTTATAAAGAACAAAGGTGTCGAAAAGTTTGTGGGTTCACTCGGGCAGAAAGCCACTCGCAGGTGTTACTTAGCGGCAAATTGAGTGGAACGCTAACTATAGGATAACTTAAGAAGTTTAAAAGTTGTCGCTTTTGTTGGAGTTGCCACCTCTGGGAATAGGAAAGTCACTTCATTCTTTCACGGTAGACCACTGTGGTACTTTCCTCCTTTATATTTCTGTAATTCTTACTTCGGAAGGCTTGCTTAGTGGCACTATCGAACCCGTAGGTTCATGGCAGCGCGGACATAAGCTCTACATACATCCCTATCCTGAGCTAATGTTTTCCAATCATTCCCCGTATAATCAACTTCCCTCAAATCATAGTTAATGTTATTCTCCCACCTCATTCTTGGTCTACCAACTGGGCTTTTTCCCTCTGGTTTTCCTACAAGAAGCTTCCATGCACGTCTTCCATTCCCCATTCGTGCCACATGTTCCGCCCATCGCAGTCTACGAGACTTAACTGTTCTTATTATATCTGGCTCCCTAAGAAAGTCCATGTAGTTCACTGTTATGAAGTCTTCTCCATTCACCTGTCTGTTCATATCTCTTTGGTCCAAATATTTTCCTAATAACTTTATTCTCAAATACTTGTAATCTCCTTTCTTCCTTTAAAGTAAGAGTCCATGTTTTGCACCCATGTAATATAACTGGTAGAATAATAGCTTTATTTATTTTCATTTTTAGATTTTTTTGACTTACATCGTTATTTATTTGTAATAATTTATTGTATAACGTTTGAGATTAAAATATCTTCGGCTTATGGTTACTTTCTATCTGGACTTGATTCTCGATTGCATTTTTATTCCGTGACTTCAACTGACGGTTTCAGGAATAAATGAACAAGTCAGGATTGACAGTGAATAATGGCGATCGAGTTAGATGGAACACAGTTTGCTGGATAAACATGAAACTCTCTGTTTAATAATTCTCCGGCCGGAACCGAAACTGTTTGGCTACAGAAAGTAGTAAAAAAACGCTAAGCTCAGAGTTTGTTAGCAAGTTTACTGCCAACTGCTGCAACAGGAAGTCCTCCTTCAATTAACCAGAGTTTCCTGTCCGAGTCATGCATAATGCGCACTATTTTTGTTCCTTTTCTCTCAACTTTCTCTCCAGTTGAAATATTACATCTTTCCGCTGTTGTAGATTCTGTCAGCATTCATTATGCATGGAATTGATGATCATACACGTTCCCGTAAGTTATATACTATAATTGACCATCAACACAGAGGAATAGAATAACTAACATTCCGGCGCTATCGAACCCGTGGGTTCATGACCGCGCGCGGACATAAGCTCTCCTTACATCTGAAACCATTTATTGTTTTCCAATCATCCCCTGTTCTTCTTCTTCTTCCTTCTAAGTATTAGGCCAAATTAATAATCTATATAATATTACTATTAAATCCACCTTTATATAAACATGTTACGATCCTATAGAAAATTTTCCCTCCAGCGTGATCTTCGTCCTCTTGGTATATAATTATAAACAGCTTTGGGGATCCGATTTGAACGCATTCTTTCAAGATGGTGTTTCCAATTTAGTTGGTACTGTTTAATATATTCCAAAATTGGGTCCTCATCTAGGGGATATGTGGATGGCGACCACAATGTGCCCAAGCTGAGCAAAACATTTCTCCCACTTACTTGTGTTTTGCACTCTCTTAACTTTACTATCTAACCTCTCTTGGTTAACTCTTATTTTTTTTCGACCCGGACACTATTAGGGCATCCGAGGGCTAGGGAGTCTTTCCTTTCTTCCATTTCTTCTTTCCTTTATTTTCTTTTCTTCTCCAGAAAAGCCTGACCAGAGGCTATAAGATGGCAGCCCCATCACTGGTCTTGCCTTCCTTTGGCCAGCAACCAATCGAAGGAACTATTATTATGCTTTCAAGTCTTATACGAGAATTTCCCGGAAGGATCATCCCCTTTTTAATCTATTTAATTTAAAATATATAGTTGATATTATTCTCCCACCTCATTCTTGGTCTGTCAACTCTGCGTTTTCCCTCTGTCTTTCCTACAAGAATCGTCCATGTCCCTCTTTCATTCGTGCTACATATCCTGCCCATTCAGTCTACAAGACTTAACTGTTCTAATGATTTCTGGCTTCCTATAAAGATCATATACCTCTCTGTTATGTAGTCTTCTCCATTCGCTTGTCTGTTCTTCTCTGTTTGTTCTAAAATTTTCCTAACAACTTTATTCTCAAATACTCGTAATCTCCTTTCCTCCCTTAAAGTAAGAGTCCATGTTTTGTAGCCATATAATGTAACTGGTAGAATAAGTTATATATTTTCAGATTAACTTTTTTGAGAGAAGTTCCAACAACAAGATTCTCTATAATGTATAACATTGGTCAACATGATTTTTGTCTCATGAGTACCAATAGTTGTACTTAATACAGTTTTTTTATCGTGTTTTCAAATATGTATTCGGAATTTCTTCGTCACCTAGTTTTTTATTTCAATTTCAATTAATGGATTTAAATAATTATTTTTTAATAAACGTTTTTTCGTCCATTTGTCCATTGTAAAGTAAAACCAAATGAGCTAACTCAGGAGATTTCAGCTATGGAAAAGGGATATCAAGGCAAATGGAACCCTAATATACTGGCCGATTATTGTTGGGCCATCAAGAGGGATACTCCACAGGCGAAATATGGCAGAAAATCGTCATATCTTACTTTCTAGGTGAGCCCGAATGTTCAAATATTGTGTAGTTACGAATGCAGAAAATATTAAAGTGTTTGAAATTATAAATTTCTGTCTCTCGGAAACCTTGCGTATTGGTGAAAAACCGATATCACATTTGAATTCAGGAGAAAAAAATACTATCAGAATCACATATTTTTCTTTCTGAGACAAAAGAAAAATTTTCTTTTTTATTGTTCAGTGTAATGTATTAAAAAAATATTTAACAAAATTCAGGTAGGATAATACATTCCTTTAAGTCGACCGCGGTGCACTAGCGGTTATGTTCGTTGCATCCGGTCCGAAAGGTCGCGGGTTGAAGCCTGGCCGGAATCGATGGACTTTTGGGATGAAAAAAATCGAGGAGAAAGTTCTCTGGGACGGACTTTACGTCGTGGGTCCGGAATCTGGTGGTTTCCAGACTCGTAAAAAACCTTATGCCTGAATAATGAGGTCTATGAGCAAAATGTACTGACTTTTTCATCCTAGTAATACATTAGTTGCCACTAGATGTCGCATTGGGTCGATGAGTTGACCGCATTGACATCTTTGGGAAACAGCTGTAATTAAATTAACTTCGTCTAGTATCGTAACTACTAACAAAGGAGAGGCTAAGGATGATAACGATAAATAGACTAATAATAATGATAATTATGATGTTGAAAATATTAATAATGATAATATGCATGAATATGGTATTAATAAGCTGTTAGTTTATGCTGATGATGAAGTACTACTGGCCGATAGCGAGGAGATACTAGAGGACAACACGCACACACTATTGAGTAACACTAAGAAATTAGGACTGGAAGTAAATATCAATAAAACTAAATATATGGTCACACGTAGAAATATATTATATAATGGAAATGGACAGCTAATGGCAAATGAGGGAAATTTTGAGGAAGTGGCTGAATTCAAATACCTAGCAACAATAATCACAAACAGGAATGAGATGCACAAAGAAATTAAACATAGGCTCAATTCTGGAAATGCGTGCTATTATGCATTGCAGAGACTTTTGATGTCCCAACTCCTTTCAAAAAACGTTAAACTGAAAATATATAAAACTATTATTCTACCAGTTATATTATATGGGTGCGAAATATGGACTCTTACTTTAAGAGAGGAAAGGAGATTACAAGTATTTGAGAATAAAGTACTTAGGAAGATTTTTGGACCAAAGAGAGATGAACAGACAGGTGAATGGAGAAGACTACATAACAATGAACTACATGGTCTTTATAGGAAGCCAGATATAATAATAACAGTTAAGTCTCGTAGACTGCGATGGGCAGGACATGTTGCACGTATGGGGAATGAAAGACGTGCATGGAAATTATGGGTGTACAAGAGGACCCGGACATCATAGACATTATAGAAAAGAAAATATTACAGTGGTATGGCCATGTCAAAAGAATGCCAGAACAAAGATTGCCAAAAATTATTATGGAATGAATCCTAATGGAAAGGAGGAAGACAGAAGAAAACTTGGATAGAAAGGGCACAAGCAGCTATGAATATCATAGAGTTGGAGGAAGATCAGTGGATGGACAGAGATGAATGGCGTTTGGTTTCCGGAAGACGGCGGCAGCTACCATTATACCAGATGGTGATGATGAGAAAAGGATATTGTACAAGAGATTGAAGAAATCTAACTAAGATGGTTGGGCATATAATGAATAAGTAGGGACAAAGAAACATACAAAGAAGTATTGAAATGGATACCTCCTGGAAAAGGAAAACATGGTAGACCAAAGCCGACGTGGATAAAGGGAATTAAAGACAACGTAAAGAAGATAAATATGACAGAAGCAGATACACAAGACCGGGAAGTGTCGAAAAAATATATATATTTTGGTTGAGGATAACTGTGTAAATACCAGAAACAATCCTGAATAATAATAATAATAATAATAATAATAATAATAATAATAATAATAATAATAATAATAATAATAATAATAATAATAATAATAATAATAATAATAATAATAATAATCGGGACAAGAGGTACTATATCAGGATTCTTAGCCAAATTTTGGAATTCCTTAGATTTGGACAGGTTGTACTTTGTAAAATTGCCATCGCTGCCATTAGAGGATCAATTTCAATTTTAAGAAACCATATTTACAAAATTTCTACTTTATAGTATGTATACTTCAATTAGGCCTACAATTTGAATTTTTTTGAATGTATTTACAAAATGTATTTCATCAATTCCAAAAATTAATTGTCTGTATCACTTTGTCCTTGAGGCAATCCTCTAATGAGGAAAGATGTATATAATAATAAAAATGATGATATTAATAATAATAATAATAATAATAATAACAACAACAATAATAATAATAACAACAACAATAATAATAATAATAATAATAATCGGGGCAAGAGGTACTATATCAGGATTCTTAGCCAAATTTTGGAATTCCTTAGATTTGGACAGGTTGTACTTTGTAAAATTGCCATCGCTGCCATTAGAGGATCAATTTCAATTTTAAGAAACCATATTTACAAAATTTCTACTTTATAGTATGTATACTTCAATTAGGCCTACAATTTGAATTTTTTTGAATGTATTTACAAAATGTATTTCATCAATTCCAAAAATTAATTGTCTGTATCACTTTGTCCTTGAGGCAATCCTCTAATGAGGAAAGATGTATATAATTATAAAAATGATGATATTAATAATAATAATAATAATAATAATAATAATAACAACAACAATAATAATAATAATAACAACAACAATAATAATAATAATAATAATCGGGGCAAGAGGTACTATATCAGGATTCTTAGCCAAATTTTGGAATTCCTTAGATTTGGACAGGTTGTACTTTGTAAAATTGCCATCGCTGCCATTAGAGGATCAATTTCAATTTTAAGAAACCATATTTACAAAATTTCTACTTTATAGTATGTATACTTCAATTAGGCCTACAATTTGAATTTTTTTGAATGTATTTACAAAATGTATTTCATCAATTCCAAAAATTAATTGTCTGTATCACTTTGTCCTTGAGGCAATCCTCTAATGAGGAAAGATGTATATAATAATAAAAATGATGATATTAATAATAATAATAATAATAATAATAATAACAACAACAATAATAATAATAACAACAATAATAATAATAATAATAATAATAATAATAATCGGGGCAAGAGGTACTATATCAGGATTCTTAGCCAAATTTTGGAATTCCTTAGATTTGGACAGGTTGTACTTTGTAAAATTGCCATCGCTGCCATTAGAGGATCAATTTCAATTTTAAGAAACCATATTTACAAAATTTCTACTTTATAGTATGTATACTTCAATTGGGCCTACAATTTGAATTTTTTTGAATGTATTTACAAAATGTATTTCATCAATTCCAAAAATTAATTGTCTGTATCACTTTGTCCTTGAGGCAATCCTCTAATGAGGAAAGATGTATATAATAATAAAAATGATGATATTAATAATAATAATAATAATAACAACAACAATAATAATAATAACAACAACAATAATAATAATAATAATAATAATAATAATAATAATAATAATAATAATAATAATAATAATAATCGGGGCAAGAGGTACTATATCAGGATTCTTAGCCAAATTTTGGAATTCCTTAGATTTGGACAGGTTGTACTTTGTAAAATTGCCATCGCTGCCATTAGAGGATCAATTTCAATTTTAAGAAACCATATTTACAAAATTTCTACTTTATAGTATGTATACTTCAATTGGGCCTACAATTTGATTTTTTTAAATGTATTTACAAAATGTATTTCATCAATTACAAAAAATAATTGTCTGTATCACTTTGTCCTTGATACAATTCTCTAAAGAGGAAAGTTGTATATAATAATACAAATGATGATGATATTAATAATAATAAAAATAACAATAATAATGTTTTTTATTATTCCGGCTTTTACAATGAATATACATTTTTCCGGTACCCATGTTCACAGTTAACTACACATTTGTTTCAACACATTTTTCCATTCTTGTCTGCTCATCCATATATCTTCTTCTATTTCCCATTCCCTCTTAGTTTCATTAATTCCCTGAATCCACGTAATAGTTGATCTACCCTTCTTTTTCCTTCCCTGTGGTTCCCAATCCATGATTATCTTAGGTAGTCTTCCTTCTTCCATCCTTCTAATGTGTCCGTACCAATTTAATTGTTTCTTCTTTATAAAATCTAATATTGAATATTGTACCTGCATTTTTTCTTTTATATATGAATTTATGATTTTATCCTTCCTGGATATTCTTGCAGCACGTCTCCAGTTGTCCATTTCAGTGGCGAGTAATTTTTTTTCATTTGTGCATTTAAAGCCCACACATCAGCTCCATAGGTAATAATTCTTCTGATTATTGTATTAAAAATAGTTTTTTTTTGTTTCTTTGAAGATATGTTTGCCCCATACTATTCCATTTAGGGCAATAATAATAATAATAATAATAATAATAATAATAATAATAATAATAATAATAATAATAATAATAATAATAATAATAATAATAATAATAATAATAGTAATAGTAATAGTAATAGTAATAATAATAATAATAATAATAATAATAATAATAATAATAATAATAATAATAATAATATACTCTTTGTCTTACACTCGTACTTAATTTAATTTTGTATTACGCTCTATTTCTCGCACCACATTATCTGGGTGCTTGGAAGCTGGTACAGTAGAGAGAATGTCGCTTGTAGTGCAAGATGTTGCTTCCTGCACCAGTTGTTACAGCTTCCCCACACTCTGTTTCTCCTATAAAGGCTTGTTTATGAAGTTTGAAATATTGTGACCAGGTCTACCACACATCATTGTTATTGTTATTTACTCTACAAGGATCGAAATGAGGTTTCACGGATGAATTGAGAAGCTGGGGCTGCAGTAAGGAAACATGTCTTTCAAATCTTGGAACATAAAAATGTTATTACTTGTTATATATAACTAACTCACTAGCACTATCGAACCTGTAGGGTAATGGCCGAGTTGATATAAGCTCTCGATACATCCCTATCCTCAGCTAAGGTTTTCCAATCATCCCCTGTATAATCCAATACCCTCAAACCATCGTTAATATTGTTCTCCCACCTCATTATTGGTTTCCCTACTGGGCGCTTTCTCTCTTGTTTTCCTAGATGGAGTTTCCAGACCCTTTTCTCATTCCTTATTCATGCCAGATGTCTTGCCCATCGCAGTGTATGCCTACAAGACTTAACTGATATTATATCTGGTTTCCTATAAATATCACGTAGCTCACATTTTTGTAGTTTTCTCCATTCGCCTGTCTATCTCTCTTTGGTCCAAAAATATTGCTAAGAGCTTCATTATAAAAACTCGTAATGTTTATCCTCCCATAAAGTAAGAGTTCATGTCTCGCTGCAATATAACTGTGAAAATAAAGGTTTCATTTGTTTTTAGTTTAACGTTTTTTCTAGAGAACTCGGACCATAAGAGTCCATGTAAAGCACAGTAGCATACATTTCGAGAATTGACACTAAATGTGAATATATTCTATATTGACTGTTAATAATTCAGATATCAGATATTTATAGTTTTATCTAGATGTATTTTCTCCTTTACTGTTTTTACTTCATCGGGTAAAAAACGTACAAAAATAATAATTATGTATTAGAAACTAACTAATACCGACATGCGCTGCTAAGCCTAAATAAATGAAAATCAATGTGATTTTATGTTTAGTTGAATAAGTAAAAAAAGTAAAGTGATCCCACAACAGACCCGGAGGCCCTTGGGGTAGTAGGAGGTTAGGGCTCCCACTTTTTCTAGACAATCGGCACTTTATGTCAGCCGGGTTGTCAGCCCTGCGTGACGGCCGTCTTTACCCCCAGAACAAGCGTCTGGTACTCATTTCCGTTAGAGGCTGAGTCGACCCCAGGGCCATAGTGCCGCCAGAGGGTTTGGGTCAGTTTAAAAATCCTGACCCCATCGGGACTTGAACCCTCGACCCTCCGGCTTGTAGCTCAGTGCCTTAACCACTACGCTACGGCGTGCCCCAGTTGAATAAGTATAAGGACAAATAATTATAAATTTATATTTTTAGATACCCCGTGATGATTACCCGGCGTTGCCCGGGAATCTACTTATCCCGATCTTCTTGACATAAATGAGCTGAAATACGAAAATTAATGTGTTTTATGTTTAGTTGAATAAGTGAAAGGAAAAATTTGTATGGTAATTATTTTTAGATACCCCGTGCGTTGTCCGGGAATCTACTCATCCCGATCTTCTTGGCATAAATGAGCTGAAAGACAAAAAGTAATGTACTTCTTACGATTAGTTGAATAAGTAAAATGAAAAATAATTATAAATATATGTCGTAACTATTTTAAGATTCCCCGTACTGATTACCCGGTGTTGTCTGGGAATCTACTTATCTCGATCTTCTTGGCATAAATGAGCTAAAAGACAAAATTCGTTATTGTGAGTTATCCGTAAAATGATACCCGTCATGTGCTGCTATGCTTGCACAGAAATCTACGTACTTGTCTCGATCTTCTTGGCATCAATCGAAGACAAAAATGGTTATTGTGAGTTATCCGTAAGAGATAAACATATTCTGTCGCGGACTTTTTTGTAGAGCTTTTTGAGATATTCAATTCTGTGTACATTAATTTTGTGTATTTCTTATGGTTTAGGCAGCGTAAGCCATTTAAGCATCCAAAAAGATACTTTTTTCACGTTCTCCACTGCAAACGGCGATTTTTAAGGATGTAGGAGTTGAGTGTCACAACTCTCTTATAGCCTATGTTCATCCCGGGAATCTCCTGAACATTTTGTAAAAAGCCCCATCACAATCGGATCAACGGTATGGCCGCGCATAAAGTACGAACAACAAACAAACATTCATTTTTATATATTAGATATTCCACAATACAGTGTTTCTCCTTCAACCCAAAGTGATTTGTCGCCAGAGGTTCCTGTCTAAAGCATCTTCTTCCAACAAAACTCTAGCTTCCATACTTCTCCTCACTCAATCCATCCATCCATCCATCGTTGTCTAGCCTTCCTCTTCTAATTCTTCCATTCGCTTTCCAATTAAGGACTTTTTTTTGGTATTCTCTCTTCTTCCATTCTCATGAGGTGACCATACCATTTCAAAAATTTACTTCTATTTTCTCTATTTTTTCATCTCGCATAATTTCTCTTATTGTGCTCTTTCTGACTTTACCCGTTCTTGAAATTCTTGTCGATCGCCTCCAAAATTCCATGTCTACTGCTAACAGCCTGTTGGCTTGTTTTCTGCTTACTGTCCAGGTTTCGGACCCATATAATAAAATGCTTTGTAACAGAACTTGAAATATAGTTTTATTCGTTCTGTATATTATATTTCTATTCAAAAGCACTGAGGTCAACATAACAATGATTCTTCTTCCATCAGTTATTTTTCTTTCGATGTCTGTAGCTGAATTCTCATTTTTATCTAAAATAGATCCTAAATATTTAAATCTTTTAATATTATGTATTCTTTCTTGAATTACATTTTAGCTCATCTGTTGTATCCAATGAAAGATATTCTGTCTTATTGGAATGTATCTGTAATCCCATTTTTTGTATTCTATCTCTAATTTCCTTAACATGAAAGACGTATCATCTGGATCCTGAGAAATCACGACCTGATCATCTGTGAATAGTAAATGGTGGAGGTAATAATTATCTTCTGTTTGAATTCCCATATATTTGCAGTGTCTTCACCAATTCTTTGTACAATTATCAATATATATTTTGAACAACGTTGTAAATAAGCAACATCATTGAGAAGACATTTTCATGTTGGAATTTTTGTGAAAATCTCTTTCCCATCTTAATATGGCATTTGTTCTCTGAGTATAACAAGATCATACAAATGTTTTTGTCGTTTATATGATATTATTATTATCAATATTATATAATAATATTATGTAATATATTATATAATAATAATCGAATTATTATTATATCATCATCATCCGGTATCATGGCAGCTGCCGCCGTCTTTTGGAAACCAAACGCCATTCCTCTCTGTCCATCCATTGTTCTTCCTCAAATCCTCTGATATTCATAGCCGCTTGTACACCTTCTATCCAAGTTTTCTTCGGTCTACCTCTCTTCCTCCTTTCCATTGGGATCCATTCCATAACAATTTTAGGCAATGTTTACTCTGCAATTCTTTTGACATGGCCATACCACTGTAATCTTTTCTTTTCTATAATGTCTATGATGTCCGGCTCCTCTTGTACACCCATAATTTCCCTTATTTCTTTATTTCGTATTCTATCCATTCTATATCTTCTTAAAACATTCATTTCTGCACTTAAAATTCTTTTCATTTCTTTGTTAGGAATTTGCCAGACTTCAGCACCATATGTTAAAATGCTCTGAATTATGATTTGATATATTTATAATTTTCTATTTCAAATACTGTTCTTGCTTCACAAAACAGAGTTTAAAGAATTTATTGCTTGATTTGTTTGTGCGAATTATTATTATTACTATTATTATTATTATTATTACTATTATTATTATTTAAGAATAGTTTGATCCGAAAAATGCGTCTACTTGGCACGAGACCTGCCTCCTGGAAGACGTCTGGTGAAAGCAATTTGATTTTATCTTCGAATTTATGACATTCCCTCCCTCCAGCAGCGTTCTCGACAGTGCTGACATCTATTGGTTCCATTGTCACAACGCGACACCCATCTTGTTTTGTACAAGAAAAGACAAATTAACGTAATTTCAAATGATTAGTTTTGCTGTAATATTATTTTCTATAATTGAAACACGTCATGCAACTGAAAAAATACTCTACGTTCGTGCAGTTTTATTTCAGTCATGGTGACTATTTAACTCAATGACCAATCACGTTTCAATGAATTTTGTTTTACAACCAATGACAGTCGTGTTTCACCTAGCTCTTTATCGATTTATCTTTATCGGCTCCTGCTTTTGTGATAAAGAAAGTAAAGTAAAGTGATCCCACAACAGGCCCGGAGGCCCTTGGGGTAGTCGGAGGTTAAGGCTCCCACTTTTTCTAGACAATCGGCACTTGATGTCAGCCGGGTTGTCAGCCCTGCGTGACGGCCGCCTTTACCCCCAGAATAAGCGTCTGGTACTCATTTCCGTTAGAGGCTGAGTCGACCCCAGGGCCATAGTGCCGCCAGAGGGTTTGGGTCAGTTTAAAAATCCTGACCCCAACGGGACTTGAACCCTCGACCCTCCGGCTTGTAGCTCAGTGCCTTAAGCACTATGCTACGGCGTAAGGAAGCTCCTCCTTTTTATTATTCTGAACAGATCTGAACATTGTTTTTTCAGAAAAATATATTTTTTTTGTCTAATCCCACCAGGTTGTCTCTTATGACATATCTGCTTTCTCTCCTGGCTTTGGCAGGATTGTAATCCATTCATTAGGTTGGGGCACCTGGAAGGCGGAGTTACGTTACCCCGATGATATGATGAGTGATAAATGATAATGAAGCGCCAGGAGAGTTCTTAACCTAAATTCCAGACCAAGGGCAACCACTTTCCTTTGACCCTTAAATTCGTAATGTATCCTTTTGGATACATCAGTTGGTTTAATTAATTTAATATTTTAAATAAATCAGAAGAAAACAAACAAAAAGAAACCCCTTAAATATGTGTCTAATTATGCAATGTACCTAATAATAACAGTTATACAAGATTCCGTTTTCAATGCGGTCCTCCTCATTCAAATAACTAACAGAAGAAATTTCTGTTTTGCCAATTTAAGGGTTAAGGAAAATTCCTATGATCTGACCTGGAATTGAACCCGGGACTTCATGAACTGTAGTCACAAACGTTGACCACTAACCCATGGGGCTGGTCCCAAAAAAAGTACGTTGAATGTATCAAATAATGAACAGATTCCTTGATTTTACTCAGTTGTGTACTAAAAAGTAAATGATTAACCTATAATGTTGATTATAATATACAGTTTGATGTGTTTCATTATTTCTCCACTAGGGTGCATTCTTACAATATTGCGATCCTATTTGGCAGTAAATAATACGATCAAGCTGCAGTGAATTTATATAACTTCACATATCTGTATGTTTGCAAACATAGCCGTTTACATTAAATATATAATATATTTAAAATAACTATATTTAAATAATTATTTATGAGTAAACAGCTTAATTTTATTCATTAAATAGTCCTAACAAATGCCACTCTTGATTTCCAAATCCTCTAGATAAATTACGTCGTTCGTGGCATTACTTACGATAATATAACAGTAACCGCCAGTGTGTCATGTATAATCCAGGATTGTTAGCCAGCAGCACGAGGGGGAAGATAGGATGTCTTCACCTCCGGTTGTAATTATAGATCTATAATTATTAGAATCCCCATTGGTTTATATACAGAGTGCTCTAAATTCCCCTTACAAAGTTCTAGGACTTGTAGATGGGACTGAGTTCATAATATCTAGAATTGCAACCCATGTCCGGAAACTTACCTTTTCTGTGCTACAGCCCGTTATAAATAGTATATTGCGATACAAGTGAGGTAAGCACTTGTTACTGATCGAGAAAAAGTTTGAAAAAGACGAGGCGCTTGCGCTGAGTTTTTTCAATTTTGGAGATCTGTTACGTGCTTACCTCACGTGTATTGCGTACTATTTCTTGGTCGATGTGACTAATTTTTATTAAATGTAGTAATAAATTAATTAAAATATTGGTTGGATGTAAATGACTTCTATGAGAAAGAAACATTTGGTGATCGTTGCTATGTAGCTTTTCATTTGTTTTATTATAAGCGAGGATTGTTGGCTGTAGAGACATTTTTATATGTAGTACCGTGATTAGAATCTGTTTGATAATTTTATTATGGAAGGAGTCGTGGTAGATGATAGAGAAATTGAAGAAGCCAGGAGAGTGGGATGTTCTGCATTAATTCCGGAAAAAGTCTAAAGAAAGGTACGAGTTAGTGTACAAAACATTCAAGAAATGTTTTATTTTACTTACCGAACGTGTGCTTTTTGAGTCCATATCAGCATTGCGATTTCTTTTGTTTGCATAGCAACCAGGTTAGATGTGGGAACGTTGACTTACTTTCAGTAACAACAACATTGGTAATTATAAGAAATTAGTCACATGACCAAAAACATGTTTTTGACGCAAACACTTTTGCAAGTAATTTATTATGAGGCGTGACACAGTACATCACTTGTTTTACAATTCAACTCGTTAATAACCTAAGAAACAAAATGGAAACTGAATCACGACTTGCATTAATAATCACGGATACACCCTCCACATTCAATGTTTGCAGTTTTCAAAATTTCGAAATATTTTTACATTTTTTGAAAAAAAAAAACACTACATTTTGGAATACTCGATAGAGAAATTTTCGATTTAGACGAATCGCGAAGCTACGTTGAGACACGTGACGTTTGTTCAGGCAATGCTTATTTTCAAACGGCTGTAGCACGGTAAGTTTCCGGACATGGTTTCCAATTCAAAATATTATCAACATAGTCCCCTCTACAAGTCCTAGAAATTTGTAAGGGGAATTTTAGAGCACCCTGTATATATATAAAAATTAATGAATCTTTGTTTGTGTGTTTGTTTGTTCGTACTTTATGCGCGGCCATACAGTTGAACCGATTGTGATGGGGCTTTTTGCAAAATGTTCAGGACATTTCTGGGATGAACATAGGCTATAAGAGAGTTGAGATACCCAACTCATATAACTTAAAAATAACCCTTTGTTGTGGAAAACGTGAAAAAAGTACCTCTTTTGAAGCTTAAATGGCTTACGCTGCCTAAACCATAACAAATACCCAACATTAATGTACACAGAATTGAATATCTCAAAAAGCTCTACAAAAACAACCGCGACAGCATATCTTTATCTCTTACGGATAACTCACAATAACCATTTTTGTCTTTCATTGATACCAAGAAGATCGAGACAAGTACGTAGATTCCTGTGCAAGCATAACAGCACCTGGCGGGTATTCTTTTACGGATAACTCGCAATAACGAATTTTATCTTTTAGCTCATTTATGCCAAGAAGATCGGGATGAGTAGATTCTCGGACAACGCCGGGTAATCAGCACGGGATATCTAAAAATAATTACAATATAAATTTTTCCTCCCACTTATTTAAGCAAACATAAAACACATTAATTTTCGTATTTCTACTCATTTATGTCAAAAAGATCGGGATAAGTAGATTCCCGGGCAACGCCGGGTAATCTGCACGGGATATCTAAATTTAAAAATTTATAATTATTTTTACTTTTACTTATTCAACTGAATATAAAAGCACATTAATTTTCATTTATTTATTCAATAACGAATATTATCTTTTAGCTTATTTATGCCAAGAAGATCGGGATGAGTAGATTCTCGGACAACGCCGGATAATCAGCAAGGGATATCTAAAAATAATTACAATATAAATTTTTCCTCCCACTTATTTAAGCAAACATAAAACACATTAATTTTCGTATTTCTACTCATTTATGTCAAAAAGATCGGGATAAGTAGATTCCCGGGCAACGCCGGGTAATCTGCACGGGATATCTAAATTTAAAAATTTATAATTATTTTTACTTTTACTTATTCAACTAAACATAAAAGCACATTAATTTTCATTTTGTTAGGCGTAGCACCGCACGCCGGGTATTAGCTAGTATATATATATATATAACCATGGTAACACACTATGTTAGTATGAGTATAAATTAGAAAATGTATATGTAATCCATCGTTTACTTTGTTTTTGCATAGAAAGCTTAAAATTCAATAAAACATCTGTAATTATAATTAGCTCGTAAAATGGCCGTTCATATTATTTTGAAAAAAAAATATATGGTGAAAAATAGACATTCGTAAGAGATAAAAACTAAACTATTAACGGCATAATGAATAGTAATGGGGATATTGTACACCTTGTGTCTTAACAGCTTATAATTTTCTGAATTCTAGTGTCACCCTATATAATGCAACATATGTTTGCTTTCCAAATAGGTTTAGGTAAGAAGTTATACCCTGTAGAAGTAATCTGTGTGGAAGACATTTTGAAAGTGAAGACGCGGAGTAATGTAATTGTGTTATGTTTACAGAAGAACACTCAATTTCATGCTCGGGTTGTTATTACCTTCGTCACAAATCCCTGTTACCCCAGACTTATCAAGAAACAAGTGCAATGTACGCCAGAGATAATGATAATCTAGCCTTCTTGCTCTAATGAATTACTTTCGTACCATAGTCAGGTGTGCGCCAAATGCCCTTTCCACTTTTTACTCCGTTTGTGGTAAAACTAAAGAATCGAACAATATCTAACTCACTACAACTATCGAACCCTTAGGTTCATGCCCTCACGGAAATAAGCTCTGCATACATCCCTATCCTGAGATGTTTTCCAATCATCCTGTTAATCTAATTCCCCCAAATAACGGTTAATATTATTCTCCCACCCCATTCTTGGTCTACCAACTGGACGGTTTCCCCCGTTTTCGAACATGAAGCTTCCATGCCCCTCTTTCATTATCCATTCATGCCACATGTTCTGCTCATAGCAAGCTACGAGTCTTAACTGTTCTTAACCGATCATGAGGCTCACTGTTAAATAGTCTTCTCCATTCACCTGTCTGAGGCTCACTGTTATATAGTCTTCTCCATTCACCTGTCTGTTCATCTCTCTTTGGGCCAATAAATTTTCTAAGAACTTTATTCTCAAATACTAGTAATTCTTTCACCTCTCTTAAAGAAAGAATCCATATTTAGAATCCATATAATATAACTGGGAGAATAACAGTTTTATATATTTTCAGTTTAACGTTTTACGAAAGAAGTTGGGACGACAAGAGTTATTTTAATGCATAATAGCACGCGTTTCCAGAATTGAACCTATGTTTAATTTCCTTGTGCATCTCATTCCTGTATAAATTCAAATTAAATAAAACAATTGAAAAAACACACAATTTATTGTTACAGTAAGTGAATAATTGCCTGATAGAAATATATATATATTGATTTTTTCTAAAATAATGTGAGAAATACCTCAAAATGAAGTAAGACGTTGAGCTCAATGTAACCTAAAATCACCATATTTGCAACTTAAAATATATATATAGGCTATTACTCAATGCTCAGAGAGTGTAGCCAAGTTATCACAAAAACCTTATAACAAACAAGTGAATGACAAACAAGCCTGGTGTACTAACTTGTCCAAACTAACACAAATTTGCCCTCTAACAATAAGTCCCCATTTTCGCACTCTAACTTGCCCAAACTAACACTGACTTGCCCATTTCTCACTCCAACTTTCCCAACTAACAGAAACCTGCACTCTGACAATAACCTCCCGTTTTCTCACTCTAACTTGTCCAAACTAACACACACCTGCCCTCTGCCAATAACCTTCCCATTTTCTCACTCTAACTTGCCCAAACTAACACTAACTTGCCCATTTCTCACTCCAACATTTACCAAACTAACACAAACTTGCCCTCTGCCAATAAACTTCCCATTTTTCTCACTCTAACTTGCCAAACTAACAGTAACTTGCCCATTTCTCACTCCAACTTTCCCAAACTAACAGAAACCTGCACTCTGACAATAACCTCCCCATTTTCTCACTCTAACTTGTCCAAACTAACACACACTTGCCCTCTGCCAATAACCGTCCCATTTTCTCACTCTAACTTGCCCAAACTAACACTAACTTGCCCATTTCTCACTCCAACATTTACCAAACTAACACAAACTTGCCCTCTGCCAATAAACTTCCCATTTTCTCACTCTAACTTGCCAAAACTAACAGTAACTTGCCCATTTCTCACTCCAACTTTCCCAAACTTGCAAACGTGCCTTCTAACAATAACCTCCCCATTTTCTCACTCTAACTTGTCCAAACTAACACACACCTGCCCTCTGCCAATAACCTTCCCATTTTCTCACTCTAACTTGCCCAAACTAACACTAACTTGCCCATTTCTCACTCCAACATTTACCAAACTAACACAAACTTGCCCTCTGCCAATAAACTTCCCATTTTCTCACTCTAACTTGCCAAAACTAACAGTAACTTGCCCATTTCTCACTCCAACTTTCCCAAACTAACAGAAACCTGCACTCTGACAATAACCTCCCCATTTTCTCACTCTAACTTGTCCAAACTAACACACACTTGCCCTCTGCCAATAACCGTCCCATTTTCTCACTCTAACTTGCCCAAACTAACACTAACTTGCCCATTTCTCACTCCAACATTTACCAAACTAACACAAACTTGCCCTCTGCCAATAAACTTCCCATTTTCTCACTCTAACTTGCCAAAACTAACAGTAACTTGCCCATTTCTCACTCCAACTTTCCCAAACTTGCAAACGTGCCTTCTAACAATAACCTCCCCATTTTCTCACTCTAACTTGCCCAAACTAACACTAAGTGCCCATTTCTCACTCTAACGTGCCCAAACTAACACAAACTTGCCCTCTAACAGTAACCTCCCCGTTTTCTCACTCAAACACTCCACTAATATAGGCGGACTCCTGGATACAATTCCCTTATATGTGAGTAAATATGTTCATAATTAGCTCTAGCGGGAACACGTGTTATCACATGGGCCAATATGATGCTAACATAGGGTGTCCATAATACTTTCAATGTAAAAGGGGACATGTAAAAAAATTAACAGAAAAATCTGGGACATTCTAAAAAAAGGTGGGACATTAACAAAATATAAAAGGAAGTTTAAAAAATTGTATGAAACAAATTATACAAATTGCACATATAAGTTATGCCTATTTTTTTTATTTCCACCAAAACTGCTAACTCAGCTACATCATGTCTATTCTATCTACACAGGTAGAATGATATATGCATTTGCATTGCTGTACTTCGATAATTTATGTATTTAAGCAAGTAGTTTATTTTCTTTTGAGATTCTATCATAAAATGATACATCGTTTGAATGTGTTTTTACCATGAGCAATGCCTTTACAATTTCAACTGTCATTCTGTGTTTTTTTTAACCATAGTGCGTCGTGGTGACACAACTGGCGCTTTCTAATGTTCTTATTTATAATTACATAGTAAAGAACAAAACTAAAGTCTTACTTACTTACTCACTGGCACTATTGAGCCCGTACGTTCATGGCCGCACGGACATAAGCTCTCCATACATCCCTATCCTGAGCTAATGTTTTCCAATCATTCCCTCTATAATCTACTTCCCTCAAATCATAGTTAATGTTATTCTCCCACTTCATTCTTGGTCTACCAACTGGGCGTTTTCCCTCTGGCTTTCCAGACGAAAGTCATCATCATCATCATAGTATATTCACGAATTTAGGCCATTTGTTGACCTGTTTCGGCCTCAAGAGAAACACCCATATTTCTTTGCTGTGGATCGTCATATTTCAATTCCTTCTGGATTTTTTCGTGTTGAGACTTGAAAGTAGTTTTGAAGTTCCTTAGGACAGGTTACTGGCCCGACGCTAAGTAGTCCAGTGGTAGGGCTGCTACCTTTTAGTCTCTGGACAGACATTAGGATACCGCATTTACTCAGTACCTGATGGAACGGTTATACCGCCGTGACTCGGTCCTCAGAGCCTCGTTTGTGAAAACGGGTTGTACCACGGGTAGGAGAGGTTATACACACGTCACTACCCCTTACAACCCACCTTCCTAAATACATTAACAAAGCATCATCCCAAAAGAGGGACATTTGAGCGTCCCCAAGAAAACTTTCGGGACAGTGGGACATTTAAAAGAAAAACAGGACTGTTCCGAGAAAAACGGGACGAATGGACACCTTATGCTACCAGTAACTTGTTCTCCGATCGAATACGGATTCACAGTTGAGACGGTGACATTGAATAGCTAAAATTTAAATTAATTGTATAAAGTCCTAACATTCCATGTTCCTAGGAACATGTCCCTGTGTTTGAGCCTTTGGCATGGGTTCCCTGAAGTAGTCCCCGCCCGGAGAACCGAATGGGGGACTATTTGACCTCCGGAAAATTTTACGTCCCGCGCCGTAGCCGAGCGGTTAAGGTAGGAAGCCTTGGCGCAGAGCTACGGGACTTGCGCTGGTTCGAGTCTCCATGGGGGAAGAAATTTTCTCATGGTATTTCGGCCAGTATGGGACCGGTGCCCACCCAGCATCGTGAGGCAATTGGGTAGCTACAATAAGTAGCGGCTCCAGGTTGAGGAACCAGCTATAACGGCTGGGGGACTCGACATGCTAACCACATGTCACCCCTACACTGGCTGTTGATCATCTACCTCTGTGATTGTCACATGTGGATGTGAAGGGCCAGCAGCCGGCTGGTAAAAGGGCAACCGCTGAAAAGTGGAAAGACCCTCAATCGGAATCGGAAAATTTTACCCCAGATGAACCCATGTCCGCATTTCTTAACGGTTGTATTTTTACGGTGAAAGATCGTCACTCTTTTAGCCCAAGGTACTTTTTTCGTCTGGCTTATCACCTTTGACCAGTCCGGCATGGGTAACCCTATCGGCAGCAATGCTACCGCCGGCATAGCTCTCAGGACCATTTAAGCACGCAAGCCACTCCACCACGACAAGGTAAAGATACCATGGAGGGAATTTAAATTAATTCAATAAATAATTTAAAAATACCCCTAAAATATGTTCGGAATGAACTGGCCCATATGTAATATTGGCATTATTAGGATTATATCAATATAAAATACGAATACATTGAATATATCAAATATTATATGTGTTAACAAAATATTAATCATTGCATGTATTCACAGTTCTGGATGAATAGTCCAGCTATCAGTGCAAGATTGAAATAAAAGAAAACTGTTTGTATCATTATCCCAACTGACAAATAAAGAAGCGAACCTATTAAAAAATAAGTTTTATAATGAAAAAAAAAGTAGTTGGGCTTGTAATGAGTTAATTAATTATGTTATGAAAAGTTTATATTTACGCATAATTTCTATTATTTAAGCCCAACCCTTGTTTTTACTTCAAAAATTACTAATGGCATTTTCCATGTTTATTCATGCTTTGAAAGTTGGATGCGTTTTATTAATATTTCAATAGTTTAGGGTAATACTATGTTGCATTTGTCTGCTGTTATATTACCACTAGACAATAACCGGCTTGCGCTACTGCTCCTAAATAAATAACACTGAACAACAAAAAATAAACTTTTTTTTTGTCTCAGAAAGAAAAAATATGTGATTCTGGTAGTATTTGTTCTCCTGAATTCAAATATGATATCGGTTTTGTCCATCACGCAAGGTTTCTGAGAGACAGGAATTTATAATTTCAAACACTTTAATATTTTCTACATTCGTAACTACGCAATATTCGAACATTCGGACTCACCTAGAAAGTAAGAAATGATGATGTACTGCTATATTTCGCCTGTGGAACATCCTCTTGGTGGTCCAAAAATAATCGGCCAGCATATTAGGATTCCATTTGCCTTGATATATCTTTTTCCATAGCTGAAACCACTTGAGTTAGCTCATTTGATTTTATTTTACAATGGAAAAATGGAGGAAAAAACGTTTATTGAAAAAAATAATTTTTTAAATCCATTAATTGAAATTCAAATAAAAAGAACTGTGGGTGATGGAGAAATTCCGAATGCATATTTGAAGAAACGATAAAAACTGCATTAAGTACAACTATTGGTACTCATGAGACAAAAATCATGTTGACCAGTGTTATTAAAATTTTATATTATACTTCTCTTTAAATACTCCGTGCGCCTGGAAATGAAATACATTTATAAGTCGATTTTATTGACTTTTAAACTAAAGTCAGTGGATAAACTATATGATTAGTTTTTTAGAGTCCCTATAGTACATAATAGCACGCACTTCCAAAATTGATCCCATGTTTAATTTCTTTGTGCATCTCATTCCTGTTTGCAATCATTAGTGTTTATAGGTGTTCGAATTCAGCCACTATTCAAAATTTCCCTCATTTGCCATTAAATGCCAATTTCCATATATATATATATATATATAATATATATATACATATATATATATACATATATATATGTTATAATTAAATGTTTAACATTGAGCAATGCAAGCTTAATATGGTATGATAAGAAAAATAAATGCCTGGACGGGATTCGAACCCGCAACTCTGAGTCTGTACCTCAGCGTGATATCCATTACACTACCAGGCGAATCAAATTCAAACACTTATTTTTCTTATATATGTATTATATTCTCCATTATTACTAGATGTCGCGAGAACTCGGTCTTCACTGCCATCTAGCAGCTGACTAAACAAGTAAGCAAATTAAAGAGAATATTTTTACCTTATAGCAGTGACGCTTTATAGATGTTATAATTAAATGTTTAACATTGAGCAATGCAAGCTTAATATGGTATGATAAGAAAAATAAATGCCTGGACGGGATTCGAACCCGGATCTCTGAGTCTGTACCTCAGCGTGATATCCATTACACTACCAGGCGAATCAAATTCAAACACTTATTTTTCTTATATATGTATTATATTCTCCATTATTACTAGATGTCGCGAGAACTCGGTCTTCACTGCCATCTAGTAGCTGACTATAACAAGTAAGCAAATTAAAGAGAATATTTTTACCTTATAGCAGTGACGCTTTATAGATGTTATAATTAAATGTTTAACATTGAGCAATGCAAGCTTAATATGGTATGATAAGAAAAATAAATGCCTGGACGGGATTCGAACCCGGATCTCTGAGTCTGTACCTCAGCGTGATATCCATTACACTACCAGGCGAATCAAATTCAAACACTTATTTTTCTTATATATGTATTATATTCTCCATTATTACTAGATGTCGCGAGAACTCGGTCTTCACTGCCATCTAGTAGCTGACTATAACAAGTAAGCAAATTAAAGAGAATATTTTTACCTTATAGCAGTGACGCTTTATAGATGTTATGATGGCAGTGAAGACCGAGTTCTCGCGACATCTAGTAATAATGGAGAATATAATACATATATAAGAAAAATAAGTGTTTGAATTGGATTCGCCTGGTAGTGTAATGGATATCACGCTGAGGTACAGACTCAGAGATCCGGGTTCGAATCCCGTCCAGGCATTTATATTTCTTATCATACCATATATATATATACATATGTATATGTATTTAGTTTTATTGAAGTTTTTATTTCCAGTTCCAATTTCTTGTGTTACTCCATAGATCGTGTGTGTTGGCCCTTAGTATGCCCTCACTGTTGCCTAATAATACATCAACAGCAATCTCAGATTTATAGACATGAAAAATATACCCACAAATAAATATAATAATATAATATACATTTTATTAGTAATTTCTCTATAATACAGTAGTTCTCTTGGAGCCCAATGTAAATTTACTCCTCCATACATCCCTATTATCTGCATCTCACCATACTCCTATGTACGTCTTGAACTCACTGTTCTTTTGGTCTCCTTTTAATTCTGTTAATATCCTCTTCAAAATTTAAAATCATCTTTAGTCTTATTTCTTCAATAACTTGTAGAACATTATTTTTGAACACCATTAATTTTCTGATTTTAGAATTCCTAACTTTGTCTCATTTTGAATTTCTAGAAGCCTTCCTCCAGAAGTCCATCTCTGTCACCAATAACACTGGTCAACATGATTTTTGTCTCATGAGTACCAATAGTTGTACTTAATGCAGTTTTTTATCGTGTTTTCAAATATGTATTCGGAATTTCTCCATCGCCCACAGTTTTTTTATTTCAATTTAAATTAATGGATTTAAATAATTACTTTTTAATAAACGTTTTTTCGTCCATTTGTCCATTGTAAAATAAAACCAAATGAGCTAACTCAAATGGTTTCAGGTATTGAAAAGAGATATCAAAGCAAATGGAATCCTAATATGCTGGCCGATTATTGTTGGACCATCAAGAGGGATGCTCCACAGGCGAAATATAGCAGAAAATCGTCATTTCTTACTTTCTAGGTGAGTCCGCATGTTCGAATATTGTGTAGTGACGAATGTAGAAGATATAAAGTGTTTGAAATTATAAATTTCTGTCTCTCGAAAACCTTGCGTGATAGAGAAAAAGCGATATCATATTTGAATTCAGGAGAAACAATACTATCAGAATCACATATTTTCCTTTCTGAGACAAAGAAAAAGTTTATTTTTTGTTGCTCAGTGTAGTTTTTGTGCTTGCCCTCTTCTAAATGTCCATATTTCCGCTCCATACAATAGTACACTCTCCACCAATGAACTATAATTAAGTTTTTTTTATTTTTTCTCGTAAAGTTTCTTCTCTACAGCACTGAATTTAACATTCCGATTCTTTTCCTTCCTTGACTTACTCTTTTATTTCAGAATTGCGTGTTTCTTCTGATATAAGTTTGATCCCAAATATGTGAATTTGTTGACAGTCTTAATTTCATTATTTTCAGTCTCCAAACTTTATAAGTATTGTAAAAAATGTATATTTATTTGGAAGTTTTTGGAATGTCCTGCGTTTGAATGCTATTTAATTAATGCTATAAACGAGACTGTCAAATCAGAAGCTGGATTCATATTAATTTAAAATTGCAGCTCTACAATTTCACAGACATCCAGCGCTGCTGACGAAATATAAACTGTTGATAAGGGCGACGTCCGCTTGTATTTTTGCATGATAGTGAGCCTTTAAAACATTCAAATAAAAATGTTCGGACCGTAATGCAATAATGCAGAGTCGACAGCTGTACTGTGTGTCGATTGCACGTGCTGCTCTCTAGCGGAGCAATCTTACAACTAGTACAGTGGTGTGAGGGTTATATTTAATCCAGGGATATATACTTTTTTTTTATAAAAAAGTAAAAATATGAGGCGAGAGAAGTTTTCGTGTGTGCAAAATCTAGTAACTTGGTTATGTGTGTATACGATACAGAACAGATCTTTCCTGGGTTTTATTTGACTTCCTTCCAAAGAACCAGATATAAAAATGAGTGTTCTTTTATACAAGTGTCTGAGTTTCAATTCCAAATCAGTGAACTGTGTTTTATGAAAATTCCTTGTCATTATAGGGTGACACAATAAAAATTTTCCTTATTTGCGTAGGTACAATTTTTACGATTAAAAGCTTTTTTGTTCAGCAAATTACGAGAGTTTATAAATTATGGAAACTAATAAAAGATTATAATTTAAAGTTATCAACAGAGAAAACAAAGTCTATGACATTTAAAATATGCATAAAAGGATAAAAGTTGTAATTGGAGCAAATATCATTGAACAAGTAACTTGTTTGAATTATCTGGAATGCATGATATCGTACCAGCAAAATTTAGATATGGAGAAGAAATTAGGGACATGTCAACAGATATGTGGTTCAAAAAGAAGATATTTGAGAAATAAAGCCACAAGAGAAACTAAATTCAAATGTTACAAAACAGTAGCCTATCCAACGTTAAGATACGGGTCTGAGACTTGGCCTCTAGCGATCTCTGATGAACATAAAATTGAGACAATAGAAAGGAGATTTCTGGGATCCGTTGCAGGTGTATCTTTAAGAGATCAAAAGAGAAGTCAAGATATCAGAGATGAATTACAAATATATAATATAAACGAGAGAATATACAGAAAAAAGTAATTGGTTTGAACTGCACAAAGAACGCCAAATAATCGTTTTTCAAAACAGATGCTACATTATAAACCTCAAGGCCGAAGAAATGTAGGAAGACCGAAACGACGTTGGAAGTACGACCTGTAGCATATTGTGCAGCGGGGAGCGGAACGGGCCAACAGGCTCATACCTTGAAGATGGTGATGTTGAAATTACGAGAGAATGTAGCTTCTTAGGCTGTTCTAATCAAAATATTTTTAAACATTCGTCGTTAATCTAGTGATCCACATGTTTGTTTCCTCCCTACGAATCTTGATACATAGGATATAATTAACAAAAGACAAATATATTCCATACAGTAAGATTACATAACATGATCCTCATATGAAACCAGATATAATAAGAACAGTTACGTCTCGTAGATTGTGTTATATCTTGACCTTTATGTTTATCCTTCTCAAATGTAATGTAACTACCTATGAAATTTAATTAGAAATTTGTTCCAAACATGTTTTGTCATCTACTTCTTCTTCTTATTTTTCTTATTCATAATTTGTAGGATTTTCATCCCGTTTATTTCCAAAATCACTCCTCAGAGGAAGACGTATGTGATGTACATCCACTTGTATATACATTAGCTTGGGTGGTCTTCATCTTGTATTCTTCTCCCCGTCCATTGGTCTATCTTCTGTAGCTCTTTTTGCAAGTCGGTTTTCTTCCATTCTTTCTATATAACCTTTCCAATATTATCGTCTATCTATAATAAATTTGGTTATGTCTTGAATGTGACATTTGTCTCAAATTTCTGTGTTGTGTATTTTATCACATAATGTTTTCCCCTGAATAGTTCTTAAGATTTTCATTTCGCCTGTGCTTATTATTTGTATAGTTTTTGTTGTATCAGCCCTAGTTTCTACTCCATATACGATAACTGGTCGAACTATCGTTTTGTATATGCGGGTTTGCTTTCTATTGACATATGTTTGTTGCGCCAAATTAAATCTTTCATGTACCCTGATATTTGTGCTGCTTTATCAGCTTGTTTCTTTACTTCTTTTATTAAATTTTTAGTGTTTGTTATTAATACACCTAAATAATTAAATTCTGATACTTGTTCTATAATTTTTTTTTCCACTTCTAATTCACATCTTATTGGTTCGTTTGGTATTGTTAAAGCATTTTGCCTTATTCGTGCTAATTTCCATATTGTATTTTCTGGCATTTATATTAAGTTGATGTAATGATCTTTGTAAATTATCTTCAGATTCTGAAAAGAGTACATCATCTGCGTAAAATATTAAGTGAAATCTAGTGTTTCGCATTTTATAACCCAAACGTGGTGGTACGTTTTCAATAATTTTATCCATTATAATATTAAGTAAGAATGGACTTAAAGAGTCACCTTGCCTGATGCCCTTTGTGAGCGTTTTTTCTTCAGTTTTCTGTTCTTTTACTTTGATTACTGTTTTGTCATGTTATGTAATTTTCGACCGAATCGAGTAATTGTTCTTAAAAATCATGATGTTAAGTTTAGACACTGTGATGTTTAAACTCTAGGCCTAACTATCTGTTAACTTCTGGAGTTCTTGTATAATGAGCATATCTGTTAACTTCTCGAGTTCTTGTATAATGAGCATATCTGTTAACTTCTGGAGTTCTTGTATAATGAGCATATCTGTTAACTTCTGGAGTTCTTGTATAATGAGCATATCTGTTAACTTCTGGAGTTCTTGTATAATGAGCATATCTGTTAACTTCTGGAGTTCTTGTATAATGAGCATATCTGTTAACTTCTGGAGTTCTTGTATAATGAGCTATCTGTTAACTTCTGGAGTTCTTGTATAATGAGCATATCTGTTAACTTCTGGAGTTCTTGTATAATTAGCATATCTGTTAACTTCTGGAGTTCTTGTATAATGAGCATATCTGTTAACTTCTGGAGTTCTTGTATAATGAGCTTATCTGTTAACTTCTGGAGTTCCTGTATAATGAGCGTATCTGTTAACTTCTGGAGTTCCTGTATAATGAGCATATCTGTTAACTTCTGGAGTTCTTGTATAATGAGCACATCTTCAACGAAAAGCAAAGTGTTAATTCTTAAATTATTGCTTAAATTAATAATACCTGGATGAATTTTCTAATATATATACATATTTCAAATGTTCCATGTTGTCATTCTGATATTTCTCGTGTTCTATCCTGTCGTAGCGTACTTGTAACCCACTTCTAAGTTTGGGGCACCTGAAGGCAGGGTTACGCTGCCCCGATGATATGACAGTTGATGATGATGGTAATGATACGCCGGGAGAGGCCTTAAACTAAACTTAAGCTAATTAGGCGAATGTGATACTGATGCTAATGATAGCCAGATGTTTTTCGGGGACCGTTTGGGTCTTAAAGTTTTCTGACATTTTCTTACAGGTGAGGAAAAACCCCGAAAAAACCTCACCCAGGAAACTTGTCCCGACCGGAATCAAAACCGGACCCGCAGCATGACAAGGCCGCACGCTACCTCTAGATCACAGCGTTGGACACGTAACTATTTTTATTGGGTATATTGTTTAATTCTACACGCATTTAAGTAATTTCAATAAGAAATGAACCGGAGATATTTTCAATAGTTGATAAACTAGAAGAGCACAAATATCAATGGAAAGAACATTCAGACAGAATGGACAATACACAAACCACATGGGAAAAGATCTTTGGGACGGCCAAGGAAACGATGGAGTTGAGACCGGAACAGGTCACATTGACCTAATCCTGGAAAGGAAGAAGAAGAAGATTTAAATAATTTCTACTCGTTCGTTTTGTTCTGTTTTATAAAAAAATATTAAATAAAATAAACTAATTGATGTATCCTTTAGGATACATAGCCAATTTAAGGGTTGTACAAGATGAAAAAAAATGAAAAAATAGAAGAAAAACGTTTGAAATAGTATGGACACCTCATAAGAATGGAATAAAATAGAATACCAATGAAGATTCTTGATTGTAAAGCTAATGGATGAAGTGGAAGTCCTAGAGAACGTTGGGTAGATGGAGTGAGGAGAAGTATGGAAGCTAAATATTTGAGGGAAGAAGATGCTTTAGACAGGAACCTCTGGCGACAAATCACTTTGGATTGAAGACGAAACACTGTACTGTAGAATATTCGTAATAAAAACAAATAATAAAAAGAATTATTATAAATCACATGGAATGTCTGCTTTGTGTTGTAACAACTTTTTCAGCGAGGTTAAAAAGCGCTGTTCAGTTGTTACTTCTCTCAGTGAGAAAGCAAGAGTTTGAAGTCGATATTGAATGGCGATGTTCATGTAGCGCCTGTGGCAATGTGTTTAGACTACACGCAACATTCTGATGTCGCGTAAGTTTGCAAGCCACGACGGCGATTTTACTTTTACCTGAAGCTATTCCTGCTTCCAAGTCTCTACTCTTATCTACGAATTGTTTCTGATTACTTGAAATATCAGGAAAACAAGCCCACTGACATTGTGTTCTGCTACTATGCAGAGTGCCCAAAAAATGTAATTTCATACTGAAAATCTAGCATGGCTGCGAATAGTAGTAGTAATGGAATTTATTATTTTTTTTTATTTGCAACGATCAATTTATAATTTACAAAAAATAGGTGCCAAATTTAATATTGAAATATCAATTAACAAAACTAAAATTATGGCATTTCATGGGAAGGACCCCATACAAAGTAAAATCTGTCTCCAGAATAAAATTTTAGAGAGATCTAATCAATTTAAATATCTTGGATATTATCTCTCTATCTGGGATGAAAAGGATATCCCTGAAAAAGTTACTAGTTATAATAAAAGTTTAGGAATTATTAATCAAGTTATGAAACCATCCCTTGTACAAAAAAACACCAGATTACGTTTATATAACACTTTGGCTAGACCAGTGTTGACCTATGGTAGTGAAGCATGGACACTAAGAAAACAACATGAAAGCAGAATAACGGCTTGTGAAATGAGATTCATGCGCAGAACAGCGGGTTACACCAGATGGGATCGGAAAAGGAACACCGATATCTTAAAAGAATTGAAGACTACGCCAATTTTGGAATATATTAAACAGTATCAACTAAATTGGAAACACCATCTTGAAAGAATGAGTTCAAATCGGATCCCCAAAGCTGTTTATAATTATACCAAGAGGACGAAGATCACTGGACCGTCCTATGAAACGCTGGACGGAAAATTTTCTATAGGATCGTAACAGGCCTTGGCCTAATACTTGGAAGGAAGAAGAAGATTATTTTTTTTCGAAAGAAAGGAATTGCATCTTAATTTATATTTTCCATGGGCCTGTTTTTGGCAGTACGTGGATATTCTGTTCCATAAATTAAAAAAGTACGAAAACACATATTTTATTTGTATACAGATTTTCAATGTTTACACATCTTTCTGTTTCTAAAGTTTTAATTTTCTTTCCCGCTCGTCTCTGTCCATCCAGTCCACGCCTTCCGGTCCTCTTGTTCTCATTCCAGTTCTTATTTCTTATATCCACGAGTTTCAAGCTCTTCCTTTCCTTCCTCTTCCAGGTGGACACCATTACAATTTTCTTTTTCGGGGTAATCTTTCTTCTTTATCGTACGTGTCCATACCAATGTAATTGCTTATACCTTATATAATCTGCTATTGAATATCTAATATTAATATTTTCTCGTATGACAGTATTTCTTTTTTTTTTTTTTTTTTTAATTTTGAACATCTTGCTGCTCTCCTTATGAATTCCATTTCCATCGACATAAGTTTTTGTTTTAAGTTCTTGTTGAATTTCCAAACTTGAGCTCCGTATGTGACAGCATTTCTCACTATCCAATATTAAACCTTGACCAAAAATCACCTGGTCCTCCAGGTTGGGGTTGATGCATCAGTGCAGCTCCCTGTTCGTCACAAAAGGCATAAAAGTGCAAAAAAGCCTAATTAAGCCGGATGGATATAAATTAAGACTACAGGAAAGGAAAATGACATTTTTGTTGGAACTTGGAATATTTGAGAGGTTCAAAATAAAATGGTTGACATCATATAGGAAATGAAAACGAATAGGACTATATATATATATATATACTAGAAGTCCCGGCCACGCGTTGCTGTGGCTAAGGTATACGTTAAAAATTTAAATTAAGTTGCTGTCTTTCACCCCGATTACTTAAAACTAATACTTACACACGAAATTAATAATATTGAAAGTAAAATAAACACTGAACACACTTAAATTATGAAATAATCAATATTTGTAATTCAATTGAAATTCGCGGTTGCAACAAAAAGCACAGCCATCTGGATCTCTCTTTGTTAAATAATAAACCAATTACCTTACCAAATTACCTTACACCGCCATGTGTTAGAATCGTATGGAACTCACAGATAATTATAACTCTTTGTTAAATAATAAACAAATAATTTACAATAAAAAAATAATGCGACTATAAATTTAGTTATAAACTACCCTAAGTCTCAAGTTGGATCAAACTGCACACAGTGTACAAAATTTTATTAAAATCGGTTCAGTAGTTTTGGATTCCATCGCGGACAAACAACGTGACACGAAATTTATATATATATATGAAAAGAAAAATGAATGCTTGAGTCGGGATTTGAAATGTTTACCTGTTGTGTCAGTCGTCCTCAGTTAAACCAAACTTATGTTTATAAAACATTAAATATGCAAACCTTTCAGAAGACAGTCATCCACCATCGCCAAGAGAATATTAACTTCAAAATCAACATACTTGAAAATATAAATCTTAAAAGAAGCAACGAAGACAAACATGTTGAACAAGAACACGCCCAACGACCTGAACCCGTTGTTTAAAGTCTACTAAAACCTCCAGTACCATTGTAGATTATGGCGATGGAAGCTTATTGTCTTCTTAAATACCTATTTTTTAAATGTTTGACGAAATGTTGTAAACAGAAGTTTGTGTAGTTGAGAACTAGTGATGCATCAGATATGGATATTAAACTTTTAACTGTTTAATATATCATCATCTTCTTCTTCTTCTTCGTGGTAGGCCGGCGACCTGTTCCACTTTCAGAATTCAACTTCCCATCGTCTTCTAGGACGTCCCACATCTCTATAACCTTGAGGGTGGTACAACAGTGCTTGTTTTGTTAGCCTAGAAGAGTCCATTCTTAAAATATGTTCATGCCATTTTTGTTTATAGTTTTGTATTTCTTCATTTAGATTAAAAATGTTGAGTTCTTGCCTAATTGTTTCACTAGGAATGTGGTCTCTTAGAGTATATCCTGCAACGTATCTGAGGAACTTCATCTCTGATGTTTCTAGTAATGTTCTGTCTGATCTATTCATGGTCCAATTCTCTGATCAATATGTCAAAATGGGAACTGCCATTACCTTATAAAACTTTAACATTATTACTATATATATTTTTTTATTATTTCAGGATTGTTTCTGTTATTTACACAGGTGTCCTCAACCAAAATACACAATTTTTCCTTCCACACTTCCCGGTCGTACGTGTCTGCTTCTGTCATATTTATCATAATGTTGTCTTAAATTCCCTTTATCCACGTTTGCTTTGGTCTATCACATTTCCCTTTTCCTGGAGGTATCCATTTCAATACTTCTTCGTTTGTTTCTGTGTCCCTAATTCTCATTATATGCACATACCATATCATTTGGATTTCTTCAACCTCTGGTACAATATCCTTTTCTACATTCATTATTTCTCTTATTGTATTATTTCTTGTCCCCGCGCCGTAGCCGAGTGGTTAAGGCAAGAAGCCTTGACGGAGAGCTACGAGACTTGCGCTGGTTCGAGTCTCCATGTGGGAAGAACTTTTCTCATGGTATTTCGGTTAGTGTGGAACCAGTGTCCACCCAGCATCGTGGGTAGATACAATAATAGCGGCTCCAGGTTGAGAAAACCAGCTATAACGGCTGGGGGACTCGACATGCTGACCACATGTCACCCCAACACTGGCTGGATGATCATCTATCTCTGTGTTTGATACATGTGGATGTGAGACCAGCAGCCGTATGGTAGGCTAAGGGGCCTTCTAGGCCTATCGCGCCTGAAGATAGAGGGTATTATGTCTTACTTTTTCCAATTTTTATATTCTTGCTGATCTTCTTAAAAGTCAATTTCTGTGACTAATAATTTAATGCTGTGTTTTTGCTTCAACGTCCATGTTTCTGCTCCATATAATAAAATACTCTTGTGTTATATATTAATAATTTAGTTCTCTTGATTATATGCTTACTCCATAAAATAGAAATTAATATGCCAATAACTTTCTTTGTCTCTATTATTCTTTTTTTTCTATGTCTAATTCAGTGCATCCATATTTTTTAATTATTCTTAATACATGGTGTATATATTTTACATTAGCATTTCAGAATATTCACTGAATTTTTAATGCTTCGCTTGCATTACGGGATACGTATGTATAATATATTTTTTTATATTTATTTGTGCAGTAAAGAGGATTATTTTCTCTTTGCTGAGCGTAGTTTTTAAAATTACATTTATATTTTATTTCAATACTACGACGTTACAAAATAGTGTACATTGTTAAGAACTGAAGGACGAAAAATGAATGAACGAGACTGTAAACAAAGTAGGTAAATTAGTTGGGTTATGTTATACTTACTTGCTCACTGGCACTATCGAACCCGTAGGTTCATGGCCGCGCGGACATAAGCTCTCCATACATCCCTATCCTGAGCTAATGCTTTCCAATCATTCCCTGTATAATCTACTTCCCTCAAATCATAGTTAATGTTGTTCTCCCATCTCATTCTTGGTCTACCAACTGGGCGTTTTCCCTCTGGCTTTCCTACAAGAAGCTTCCATGGACGTATTTCATTCCCCATTCGTGCAAGGGTTATGTTATACGATCCTAAAAATATGAGAAAATATGGTCAACGTGATTTTTGTCTCAAGAGTACCAATAGTTGTATTTAATGCAGTTTTTTTTATCGTTTCTTCAAATATGTATTCGGAATTTCTCCATCAACCAGAGTTGATATTATTTCAATTTAAATTAATGGATTTAAATAATTATTATTTAATAGTCCCGCGCCGTAGCCGAGCGGTTAATGTAGGAAGCCTTTGCGCAAGAGCTACGGGACTTGCGCTGGTTCGAGTCTCCATGGGGGAAGACATTTTCTCATGGTATTTCGGCCAGTATGGGACCGGTGCCCACCCAGCATCGTGAGGCAATTGGGTAGCTACAATAAGTAGCGGCTCCAGGTTGAGGAACCAGCTATAACGGCTGGGGGACTCGACATGCTAACCACATGTCACCCCTGCACTGGCTGTTGATCATCTACCTCTGTGATTGACACATGTGGATGTGAAGGGCCAGCAGCCGGCTGGTAAAAGGGCAACCGCTGAAAAGTGGAAAGACCCTCAATCGGATTATTTAATAAACTTTTTTTTCCTCCATTTGTCCATTGTAAAATAAAACGAGGAACACTTTCATCAGGAGATTTCAGCTATGGAAAAGAGATATCAAGGCAAATGGAATCCTAATATGCTGGCCGATTATTGTTGGGCCATCAAGAGGGATGCTCCACAGGCGAAATATAGCAGAAAATCGTCATTTATTACTTTCTACGTGAGTCCGAATGTTCGAATATTGTGTAGTTACGAATGTAGCAAATATTAAAGTGTTTGAAATTATAAATTTCTGTCTCTCGAAAACCTTGCGTGATTGAGGAAAACCGGTATCATATTTGAATTCAGGAGAAAAAATACTATCAGAATCACATGTTTTTCTTTCTGAGACAAAAAAAAAGTTTTTTTTTGTTGCTCAGTGTTATCAGTGAGGTAAAAATACAGATATTCTACAATCAGCCTAGACAATTAGTAAACCTAAAAGCACTGGAGCCCCTGATTGCCCAGGTAGGATGGAAAATACAGTCCCATATAATAAAATAACAATTTAAAAGATAGAAATTTAACCTCATAAATTCCCTTCAGGTCAGGCAGAATTAAGGACCGCTGCATTGTTTCTCATATTGGGAGACAGTCCATCTGAGTTTTTACTTGATTTTTCGAGTTTATATTGCCTCGTTTCTTTCCAGTATTCTCCTCCCTCGGTTCTAAAACACAGAGTATTACCTCTCCCTACCTCCTTTCTTAGGGTTTTCTACTGCATACTTTCCCTCACAATCCTTACCCAATTTACCTCGGTTGCGGTATACACGTATATGAGAACAATATGGTAATTACAACAACATTAATAATAGTAATAATAATAATAATAATAATAATAATAATAATAATAATAATAATAATAATAATAATAATAATAATAATAATAATATGAATACTTCTTCTTCTTCTTCTTCCTTCCAAGTATTAGGCCAAGGCCTGTTACGATCCTATAGAAAATTTTCCCTTATGGGAAATTCTCATATAAGACTTGAAAGCATAATAATAGTCCCTTTGATTGGTTGCTGGCCAAAGGAAGGCAAGACCAGTGATGGGGCTGCCATCTTATAGCCTCTGGTCAGGCTTTTCTGGAGAAGAAAAGATAATAAATGAAAGAAGAAATGGAAGAAAGGGAGGACTCCCTAGCCCTCGGATGCCCTAATAGCGTCGGGGTAAAAAAAACAAGAGTTAACCAAGAGAGGTTAGATAGTAAAGTTAAAAGAGTGCAAAACACAAGTAAGTGGAAGAAATGTTTTGCACACCTTGGGCACCTTGTGGTCGCCATCCACATATCCCCTAGATGAGGACCCCTGAATTTAATTTATATACAGATTTTCTACGTTAACACTTCTTTCTGTGACTAAAGTTTTATTTTCCTTCTGCACTCGTCTCTATCCATCTTCTACATGCCTTCAGTCCTCTTGTCCTCATTCTAGTTCTTATGTCTTGCATCCATGAGTTTCGAGGTCTTCCTTTTCTTCTTCTTCCAGGTGGACACCATTCCAATGTTTTTCTGGGTAACCTTTCAATAATAATAATAATAATAATAATAATAATAATAATAATAATAATATTAATGGAGTGGCTTGTGTGCTTAAATGATCCTGAGAGCTATGCCGGCGGTAGCATTGCTGCCGATAGGGTTACCCATGCCGGACTGGTCGTGCCAAACCTCCAAAGCCTACGGTCTTGGGCATCTTCGATGCTTAGCCCTATAATAATAATAATAATAATAATAATAATAATAATAATAATAATAATAATAATAATATCAATAATAATAATAGGCCTACCAATAATAATAATAATAATAATGATACCAATAATAATAATAATAATTCCAATTATAATAGTACCAATAAAGGTAACATTAAAATGTATCATGTAAAAAGAATGGCATCCTTCATCACGGCGGATCTGGCGGAAGAGGCAACCCTATCTCTAAGGGAAATAGAGAAACGCTGCCTTGCGGTGAAGAGGGATCTTCAAAGGCTATGGGAGGAAAACCCAGACAGAAATTTTCCTGGTCCTCCAGGTTGGGGGTTTATGCTGTGGGCCAGCTCCCCACACATTAGAAAAAAAACAAAATGCTAAAAGACCAAATCAGTCAAAGCCGGACAGAAAAAAGTGCGAAAGACAAAAGACAGATTCCCAAGAAGAATAATAGAATGGGTGCCACTTGGAAGAAGAAGAAGAAGACGACGGCTAAAAATAATGTGGATTGATGGTGTTTTGAGCAGCACGAGGAAAAAAGAATTGGAAGATGGAGATTGGAATGACAGAGATGTGGAGGAGAATGACAGTAGATTAATTGGGCGCAGGAAGATGTTGTGAAACATTGTGAAAGCTGCTAAATAAAATAATAATAATAATATAATAATAATAATATTGGTAACATACTTACTTACTTACTTACTCACTGGCACTATGGAACCCGTAAGTTCATGGCTGCGCGGACGTAAGCTCTCCATACATCCCTATCCTGAGCTAATGCCTTCTAATCATTCCCTGTATAATCTACTTCCCTCAAATCATAGTTAATATTGATAACATAGTGCAAATAAATACCAAAGTAGTTAAAGCTAAATCATGAAGGACAATAACATAGACACATCCAACTATATATGAATATATTATGAGGAAAAGTGTGGTAGAAACCAAAGTAACGAAAATATTTAATTACAATTTTTCTTAAACAACTATTTTCAAAAGGCACCATATCGAGTTTGATAGGCACCCTACAGTTGATTGTGCACGCGGGTCACGCCCGGGCCTCGCACGTGATTCTCCCTTCGCAGGAGTTGGCTGAACGGCAATTAATTACAAACCACCAGTATAAATAGTAATTAACCTATATCTGACACGTTTCCATGGGAACCGCGGGTTTCACTTGTTTGATTGACAGAGAAGACATCTGGAGTTAGAAACTTTGTAAGACGCTTGGGAGTGATTTACTTCCGTTTGGATTTACTTCAATAGCGGCATAAGTCGACTTTCTTCTGTTACATAAACCAATATACATTTATAATACGATAAAGTAGTACAATTTAGATATATTATCATGAAATATCTCAAATGTCGACTTAAAGCAGGAAATTGCCATTTTGTCTTACAGTCTGAAGATTAGAATTTATGCAACTACGACCCTGCCTTTGGTACTCTATGGATGTGAAATAATGTCACATTTGAATTAATTAGATCCATTCCAGTTCTATGGAAACCAAACGCAGATATATTTAAGAAATCAATTAAGTCAACTATTTAAATAATTTGAAATAATAAATAAGTAGTAACAATTTTGATTTATATTGTAATTTCCTAATATGTTCAGTTACTTTTTTTTCACTTTGGTATTCATCTACATACATAAGGACTTTATTAGACTAAAAGTAAGATACATACAATGTTATTTACAAATATGGATCGCACAGGTAGTAAGCCGTACGTGCTGTTGACAGTCCGTTACAATAAGTTGATGTTTGGTAATAATATACTTAAAACAAACAAAGAAAAGAAAACACAATAATATTACAATTAGATATCAATACAATTACATTATACATTAATTTAGTTATGTAGAATTATTAAGAATTAATGGTATTGCAATTTGTTAACATATTTATTTATTCCTGAATAAGTGTTGTTCTTATTTACCGCGTTTTGTCCAGAAATCTACCCAAGTTTATCCAATTTTCTGGGTTTACCATTAACTCGTAGCATGCCAATCTTTCACGATTTGAATTTAGAAATCTTTCCTGTAATAACTGATGCCTCCAACTTTCTAAATCGTTACATTTTCCTAATATATGTGTCTCGTCTTCAAAGCTCCCGCAGATTGGACATATTCGCATATTTATTTTTACGTATTCATCTATTATCTATTGTTTTTGTTTGTGTTATTCTCCTTTGCATTAATTCTTTGTGTGTCAGACTTACTTACTTACTTACTCACTGGCACTATCGAACCCGTAGGTTCATGGCCGCGCGGACATAAGCTCTCCATACATCCCTATCCTGAGATAATGCTTTCCAATCATTCCCTGTATAATCTACTTCCCTCAAATCATAGTTAATGTTGTTCTCCCACCTCATTCTTGGTCTACCAACAGGGCGTTTTCCTTCTGGCTTTCCTACAAGAAGTTTCCATGCACGTCTTTCATTCCCCATACGCGCAACATGTCCTGCCCATCGCAGTCTACGAGACTTAACTGTTCTTATTATATCTGGCTTCCTATAAAGACCATGTAGTTCATTGTTGCGTAGTCTTCTCCATTCACCTGTCTGTTCATCTCTCTTTGGTCCAAAAATTTTCGTAAGTACTTTATTCTCAAATACTCGTAATCTCCTTTCCTCCCTTAAAGTAAGAGTCCATGTTTCGCACCCATATAATATAACTGGTAGAATAACAGTTTTATATATTTTCAGTTTAACGTTTTTTGAAAGGAGTTGGGACATCAAAAGTCTCTGCAATGCATAATAGCATGCATTTCCAGAATTGAGCCTATGTTTAATTTCTTTGCGCATCTCATTCCTATTTGTGATTATTGTTCCTAGGTATTTGAATTCAGCCACCTTCCTCAAAATTTCCCTTGTGTGCCAGACTGTGTTTTATATTTTGAAACATTCTCCTCTATATGTTTTCCTTTATTATATTTTCTATTGTCTTTAATTACTTCCTCCACTCTGGTATTAATCTATTCTAAATTATTTTATTTTACTCTCCCTGGTATTTATTTATCTTTTTTCTTCCAGAATTTATTAATATATATCTTGAAATTGGATCCAAATTTAAAATATTTTTTCCCCTCTCTTTATCCTTTAAATAAAACTTTTTATAGTATATATTCTCTATGTATTACTTTTGTAACTGAATTGCACCCGAGCACAAGCACTTGTTCATTCGTGTATCAACACTGCGTACAACATTTATTCGTGAATAAAATGAATTTTTATTTTTATGCGTATTAAAGTAAGAAAACAATCTACAATATTCGATAGTAGGATCTTTAGGCAAATATTCTGTGCAGTAAGTCATGAGAATGATAAGTGGTATAAGCTTCATTTGAAGAACCGCGTAATTTTTACACAGTTTTTTTCTAAAATGGTGAGGTTTGTATAAGGGAAGCTGTCCTAATATGGTCAGGATTGCATTGGGGACGTTGTTCTAATATGGCCAGGTTTGTTAAATAGAACAGAATGAGATGAGGAGAACGAATGTCAGCAGAAATTCTTTCGATGTATTTATTGAGGAACCCTGGCAAAAAGTAAGACTGAAAAGACTAATTTTAGGTACTTCAACACATGTTGAAGTAGCTTTTGAATTTCGCGGACGGCAACGAGAGTAAGGTTTATTGCATTTTATGGTAGAAAAAGATCCGCGATCAGTCGACTTGCGAGTAGAAACACCCGCGGAGAATTTTCGATACACGTCTATCCCTCATGACCAGAAGGTTTGATTCTCGAAACTTCTTTTCTGGAAAAGTCTCGACCAGAAGCCGAGAATGTTCCTACCCTCACATATTTAAACCATTGCGAGGTTCAGAGAGTTAATTGTTTGTAAATCATCGTAGAGTGAATAAACTGTTCGTGACTGAATAATTAATTGAACAATTTAACTCATGCCCCAAATGGCAGTCAATTACCAATCACATTTCAATGATTGTTTATTTACAACCAATCACAGTGTTCTTCACCTCGATTTTATTAGTTTCATTTTATCACTTTAAAATCAAGCTCCTCCTTTTTAATACTCTAAATAGGTCATAGCCTTATTTTACAGTGACTGCCAGATTGTATATATAATGCACGAAAGTGACCAAAAAGTGTTTGCGGGAGATAATATAAAAACATTTGTGATTATACCACAAAAAGAAGAAACCACTGTTTGCACTTTCTTAAACGTATTATTTCCCAGGTAATAACGTTCCAGAAAAATATAATTGACATATTTACATCATAGGACAACAGAAATGAATTAATATAGGTCCACAGTTTGATGCGTTTCATTTTTTCTCCACTAGGTTGCATTCTTACAATATTGCGATCCTTTGTCAATAAATAATATGATCTGGTTGCAGTGATGAACAAGTGAAACATAACGTTTCTCATTTGTTTTCAAACATTGCCGTTTACTTTAAATATGTAGATATTTTAATATAACTATATTTAAATAATGATTTGTGATTAACAGCTTAATTTTATTCGTTAATAGTCCTAACAAATGCCACTCGTGATTTCCAAATCCTCTCGATAAATTGGAAATCACTCGTGGCATTACTTATGAGTATTTGACTCATGTCCCAAATGAGAGTCGATGACCAATCACATTTTAATGATTTTTTATTTACAACCAATCAGAGCCGTGTTTCGCCTAAAATTTAACAAACTAAAGTTCATCATAATAAAGAAAGCACCTCCTTTTTAACATTCTGAATAGGTCATAGCATTATTTTGCAGTGACCGATTCTCCGAAATACGGCTACCAGATTGTATATATAGTGCATGAATGGCAACAGAAAGCGAATGCTGGAGATAATATAAAAAGATTTGTAACAATTGATTATACCACAAAAAAAACATTGTTTGCACTTTCTTAAACTAATTATTTTCCAGCAAATGACGTTACAGAAAACTATAATTGACATATTTACATCATAGGACATCAGAAATTAATTAATACCTATTAGTTAGGTTATAAATTTCTCCACTAGGGTGCATTCTTACAACATTGCGATCCTTTGGCAATAAATAATAAGGTCTGGTTGCAGTGAGAACAAAAGAAGCAAATGAAGCGTACCTATCGTTTCAAATTTGTTTTCAAACATCGCCGTTTACATTAAATATATCAATATTTTAAAATAACTATATTTAAATGATGATTTTTGAGTAAACAGCTTAATTTTATTCGTTAAATAGTCCTAACAAATGCCACTCTTGGTTTCCAAATTCTCTACATAATTTGGAAATCACTCGTGGCATTACTTATGACAATTAAATTGTAAATTCAGAAATATTATTGGCAGCAATTTATATAAGAAGTATCAATGGAATGATCATATCGACATAGTCCGTTAACGAATTTAGCCCATTTGTTGATCTGTTTCGACCTTAATAGAAATATCATCCAGCACCATTTTGAGTGGACGTCCTGGTCTTCTTCTTCCTGCAGGTTGATATCTTAACATTTGTTTGAGTATCCTGTGATGCTCTATTCGATGAATATATATTTCATTTATCTTAACTAAATCCGAATTTTTGTTTTCCGAAGATTTCACGTATAATTCATCTAACGAGGGAACTGTTAACCTACCACATAGTCCAAGATCCGGCCGCAAGATTATTACGTTCATCGAGTGTATGAACAAAATAATTTTTTTTCATAAAATTGTGAATTACTGAATACATTCTTGTCGCGTTGCCTATTGAAATTCGGCCACCAGTATGTTTAATTAAAATATTATTTAATTATTTATTCGAAATAATTTGATCCTTCCGGGAAATTGAAGACTACGCCAATTTTGGAATATATTAAACAGTACCAACTAAATTGGAAACAGCATCTTGAAAGAATGAGTTCAAATCGGATCCCCAAAGCTGTTTATAAGTATATACCAAGAGGACGAAGATCACTGGGCCGTCCTATGAAACGCTGGAGGGAAAATTTTCTATAGGATCGTAACAGGCCTTGGCCTAATACTTGGAAGGAAGAACAAGAAGAAATAATTTGATTCACTTGTTATTAAAACAAATTATAATCCAGTTCGTAGAAATCGATGTATAGAGCTTGAAAAGTTTTAGTTGCTATTTCACACATGGCCGTAAACTTCCTCGCGGCTATAGCAGGCTGTGACACCAATCAATAATAAAGAGTTATGTATGTATTTATTGTTTTATATTGTTCCCTCGCAGCTGGAAATAAAATCACTGCCCTTTATGTATACTACGTACAATGTATATACAAAAATATATCGAAAAGGTGGTGTTAATATACATTATACGAAACAAATCACAGCATTTTAAATGAACTGAACTTTATTTGAAACGATATAAAACAATAAATACATACTTACCGACATTTTATTACTGATTGGTGTCACAGCCTGTTGTAGCCGCGAGGAAGTTTACGGCCAAGTGTGCAATGGCAACCAAAACTTTTCAAGCTCTATACATCGATTTCTGCGAACTGGATTATAATTTATTTTAATAACAAGTGAAGCAAATTATTTCGAATAAATAAATAAATAAATAATATTTTAATTAAACATACTGGCGGCCGAATTTCAATAGGCAACTCGGCAAAAATGTATTCAGTAATTCACAATTTTATGACAAAAATTGATTTTGTTCATACACTCGATGAACGTGGTAATCTTGCAGCCGGATTTTGGACTATTAAAGTTTATTCAGGAGAAAAGATCGTGTTCCAAAAGAAATCTACCGTTTTTAACTGCAATATACTAAATTCCAGCGCCAAATCTCTCATTTAAACTGTGGGAAAGTATTACAACACCTTAATTGGTAGGCAGGATAACTCTCACTACCTGACGTCCGCGCGACGTTCCGCCTCACTACACTCCGCTCTTTCTTATGCAGGGAAACAATCTGTTCCATCATACAGTGGGTTGAAATTGCTGGATACTGGCTTCGTTTTCTGTATTTTGCTGTATTTTGCAGTTAAAACGGCAGATAATGTTTTTTGGTTACAGTCTTGGTACATCACAACGTTTCCCTGGGAGAGATGTTCAAGATAGGTTTCGGCATGTAATGGTTAACAGTTCCCTTGTTATTAAAATTTAATTTGAACCGGTCTCCATAAACCGTATAGAGTTAGAATAATATATGTCTTAAGACTTAGGGTATGTGGGAGGATAATATTCGAATGGATTTTAGGGAATTGGAGATATAAACTGGATTATGTTCGCTGATAATAGGGCCTAGTGGAGAGTCTTGTTGAAAGTTTCATTCAGAATATGAGTTCCATTACTCATAGCGATTGTTAGCATCCTATATTCCAGAATATTTATTACAATAGATATCTATGTTGTTAATCAAAATAATTGTTTAACATTTAATAAACATAGTCAGCAAACAAAATTTAATTAGGATTTAATAGGGAAGGATTTTAGAGTGGAAATTATCGGAAATGTGCGTGTGTGGGTTGAGTTCCGATAGATAATGCATCACATGCATTAAAAAATATATTTTATTTTACCCATATATCATCAAACAAAACATTTCCCAATTGACAGCCTCATGTCTCATGTTTCCTACTCATTTATTGATTTTTAAACACACTATAGTTACTTTTGTTAGTAGAGTGAGGGCAAGTTTTAAACTAAATAAAAATAATACTATTAAGAATAAATAATAGTTTTAAAAAACCACAAAGATCAGTTTATAAATTATGGAAACTGTTAAACGATTATAATTAAAATATATCAACAGAGAGCTACAAGCCGGAGGGTCGAGGGTTCAAGTCCCGTTGGGGTCAGGATTTTTAAACTGACCCAAACCCTCTGGCGGCATTATGGCCCTGGGGTCGGCTCAGCCTCTAACGGAAATGAGTACCAGACGCTTGTTCTGGGGGTAAAGGCGGCCGTCACGCAGGGCTGACAACCCGGCTGACGTAAAGTGCCGATTGTCTAGAAAAAGTGGGTGCCTTAACCTCCTACTACCCCAAGGACCTCCGGGCCTATTGTGGGATCACTTTACTAACAAAGAAATTAAACATAGGCTCAATTCTGGAAATGCTTGCTATTATGCATTGCAGAGACTTTTGATGTCCCAACTCCTTTCAAAAAACGTTAAGCTGAAAATATATAAAACTATTATTCTACCAGTTATATTATATGGGTGCGAAACATGGACTCTTACTTTAAGGGAGGAAAGGAGATTACGAGTATTTGAGAATAAAGTTCTTAGGAAAATTTTTGGACCAAAGAGAGATGAACAGACAGGTGAATGGAGAAGACTGCATAACAATGAACTACATGGTCTTTATAGGAAGCCAGATATAATAAGAACAGTTAAGTCTCGTAGACTGCGATGGGCAGGACATGTTGCACGTATGGGGAATGAAAGACGTGCATGGAAGCTTCTTGTAGGAAAGCCAGAGGGAAAACGCCCAGTTGGTAGGCCAAGAATGAGGTGGGAGAACAACATTAACTATGATTTGAGGGAAGTAGATTATACAGGGAATGATTGGAAAGCATTAGCTCAGGATAGGGATGTATGGAGAGCTTATGTCCGCGCGGCCATGAACCTTCGGGTTCGATAGTGCCAGTGAGTAAGTAAGTAAGTAAGTAAGTAAGAAAACAAAGTCAATGGCATTTATTGGAACTCAGCATAAAAGGACAAAAATTGTAATTGGAGCAAACATAATTGAACAAGTAACTTGTTTCAGTTATCTGGGATGCATGATATCGTACCAGCAAAATTTGGACATGGAGAAGAAATTAGGGAAATTTCAACAGATATGTGGTTCAATAAGAAGATATTTGAGAAACAAGACCACGAGGGAAACTCAACATTTTACAAAACAGTAGCCGTTCCAACATTAACATACGGGTCTGAGACTTGGCCTTTAACGATCTCTGATAAAAATAAAATTGAGACAATAGAAATGAGATTTCTCAGATCAGTTGCAGGTGTATCTCTAAGAGATCAAAAGAGAAGTCAAGATATCAGATGAACTACAAATCTATAATATAAACGAGAAAATACACACAAATAAACGTAATTGGTTTGAACATATACAAAGAATGCCAAATAATAGTTTATCAAAACAGCTGCTTCATTATAGGCCTCTAGGCCAAAGAAATGTAGAAGACCAAAACGTCGTTGGAAGGGCGACCTGCGCCTGCGGCATGTAGTGCGCCGGGGAGCGGAACGGGCCAACATGCCCATACCTTGAAGATGATGACGATGATGTAAAAACTAAAACAACACGCTTTATTAGAAAACCGAACTAAAAAATGAAAAATAATTTTAATTTCCAACACGCTTGAGATAAAATTGAAGTGGTCAACAAAAAAATCATCTCCAACACATCTAGAATAAAACTAGAGTTGTCAACAAAAAAAAATAATTTTACCATCAAAAGCGTGGGGTGCTCTATATCAATTAATATATTTGATAATAAACAGATATTGGTAAAAGTAAAGTCTCTAAGAAGAAAATGTAAAAACCATATAGAGCACCCCACGCTTTTTATGGTAAAATTATTTTTTTTGTAGATAACTCTAGTTTTATTCTAGATGTGTTGGAGATGATTTTTTGTTGACCACTTTAATCTTATCCCAAGTGTGTTGGAAATTAAACTTATTTTTCATTTTTTAGTTCGGTTTTGTAATAAAGCGTGTTGCTTTTGTTTTTTTAAACTATTATTTTTTTTATTATTGATTTCGTACATCTCAATGATGGATAAATCATATTTGAAGAGAAAAATTATACGCTCAGACCGGGACTTGAACCCGGGACCCTTGGTTCTCTAGACCAAGTGCTCTACCAACTGAGCTACCTGAGCAAGTACCGATCTAAACGCAAATCCTTCTCTATATACATTGTAATTCCCATCCACCAAATGCTGTGAAGCCATGCTTCTATCTTGCAAATGGCGGCTCCTTTATTAAGAAGACATATTTGGGAATTATACATTGCAGCCAGTACGGCTTTTTCCAAGTTTTTATTATTGATTTCGTACATCTCAATGATGGATAAATCATATTTGAAGAGAAAAATTATACGCTCAGACCGGGACTTGAACCCGGGACCCTTGGTTCTCTAGACCGAGTGCTCTACCAACTGAGCTACCTGAGCAAGTACCGATCTAAAGGCAAATCCTTCTCTATATACATTTAATTCCCATCCACCAAATGCTGTGAAACCATGCTTCTATCTTGCAATGGCGGCTCCTTTATTAAGAAGACATATTTGGGAATTATACATTACAGCCAGTACGGCTTTTTCCAAGTTTTTAGTATTGATTTCGTACATCTCAATGATGGATAAATCATATTTGAAGAGAAAAATTATACGCTCAGACCGGGACTTGAACCCGGGACCCTTGGTTCTCTAGACCAAGTGCTCTACCAACTGAGCTACCTGAGCAAGTACCGATCTAAAGGCAAATCCTTCTCTATATACATTTAATTCCCATCCACCAAATGCTGTGAAACCATGCTTCTATCTTGCAATGGCGGCTCCTTTATTAAGAAGACATATTTGGGAATTATACATTACAGCCAGTACGGCTTTTTCCAAGTTTTTATTATTGATTTCGTAAATCTCAATGATGGATAAATCATATTTGTCCCGGTCTGAGCGTATAATTTTTCTCTTCAAATATGATTTATCCATCATTGAGATGTACGAAATCAATAATAAAAACTTGGAAAAAGCCGTACTGGCTGTAATGTATAATTCCCAAATATGTCTTCTTAATAAAGGAGCCGCCATTGCAAGATAGAAGCATGGCTTCACAGCATTTGATGGATGGGAATTACAATGTATATAGAGAAGGATTTGCGTTTAGATCGGTACTTGCTCAGGTAGCTCAGTTGGTAGAGCACTTGGTCTAGAGAACTAAGGGTCCCGGGTTCAAGTCCCGGTCTGAGCGTATAATTTTTCTCTTCAAATATTGTTTTTTTTTATTTTTAGTTTAATTGATTGTGATAAACTGGAATCCCATGAAAATGTAATTGCTTACGATATTTTTAGTGTCTAGGCACGAATATAATTATTTTTAAAATTATTATTATCTAACATTATTATAATATTTTTGAATATTTTAATTAGATAAGTAGTCACAGTTAATCGTATCCTTCTCATATTTTTTGGATAAATTACAATGTGGTAAGTTTACAAAATTGTCATTAATATTTTACAGAATAAGATAAAAATGTAAATATCTTTAAATTCGATACTATTGTAGTTTGAGCTAAAACTAATAATACTTTAATTTGGAATAAACAAATAAATAACATTTGCAAAACTATCTTCTCAATAATACACTCATTAAATCGTATAAGAAATTGTTTACCGTTTTCTCTAAGAAAAATGCTAGTAGAAACACTCGCAATGCCCCATTTTGATTATTGTGATACTCTTTTTACTGACCTAAATACTGTTCTTACCCAAAGACTTCAACGTGTTCACAATTCTTGCATACGTTTTATTTGTGGTATACGTAGATTTGATCACGTTACACCATCCCTGGAACAATTGTCATGGTTTCGTCTTCAAGATCGTAGAACCATCCATTCCCTATGCCTACTCTATAACATATTACACACATCTTTACCTTATTATTTATCACACCGCTTCACTAAACTCTCTGATACACATAACTTAGATACCCGATCCCTTGAGCACAGTGTCCTTTATATCCCTCCTCATCATACTACCTATTATTCGAAATCTTTTACAGTTTCTCTTGCTAGAACATGGAATTCACTTCCACCCTATGTCAGAGACTGCCAAACTTTACCATCTTTCAGAAATAAATTGAAAATAAAATCACTAACAGAAACAACTCACTAATACTACTTTTTAGAATTAATAATGCGTTTTTGCATTATTTAATAAAAATAGACTTAGGATTTGTTAATATATTTACCTAATGCCTTGTATAAAAAGCGTAGATTAATTCATTGTAGTGTTTTTTTTTCTCTTCTTTTTATGCATAGTAGATTCGAGCTGTTATTCCTTTTTTATTCATTGTATCATTAATTTAATTTTAATTGTATTTAGTTTCATTCTATTATTAGACATTAATTTCATTATTATTCAATATGACAGATAATGAATTGTTCAATAACTATTATTGTAACTTTTTTTTGTATTCATGTGTAACATATGTTTGTCCTGTTTTATATGACTATTATTGTATTTTTTTTTGTATTCATATGTAACATATGCTTGTTCTGGTGAGTGGAAGAGAAGGCCACATGGCCTTAACTCCACCAGGCTAAATAAATAATAAATAAAAAATAAATAAATAAAAAAATCCTCCGGACCGGATTCGAACCAGCGCCCTATGGATTACTAAAATTATATACCACTACAGTCCACCGCTCTACCAACTGAGCTACCAGAGGATATAACATTAATTCCCTACAACCATGGATTAAAAAGTCGATAAGTCCGCAACCTATTATACTGGTCTATATTTTTTTGATATCCCGATGATCCTGGCCAGGATCTTAGAAACAAATTATGAAATTATTGTACTGTCATTGGTCCTTTACAAGTATACAAAGTTTCAAGTAGATCCAATGTTTTTAAGTGGGTGAAAATCGTGTTGAAGACTCCGTTTCATATATAGACCGATACAGGTCAAGCTAATATAAAGTGTGTAAAAACTAACAACTGTCTATACTTATCGAAATTGTAATGTTACATAAAATTCATACAAATATATTTTTGAAAAGTAATGAATATCTATAATTAATGAAAGTGTAATTTCATATAAAATTTACACGATAAAAACAATTTTTTTTTTTACTTTTTAACCACTCCCCGAAATGGGAGTCAATGACCACTCACGTTTGAATACAATTTGTATTACAACCAATGACAGTCGTGTTTCACCTCGCTCTTCATCAATTTCTCTTTATCAGCTCCTGCTTTTGTGATAAAGAAAGCTGCTCCTTTTTAATATTCTGAAGAGGTCAGAGCATTATTTTGCAGTGACTGACTCTCCAACAAATGCACTGAATATAGTAAGTAATGAACAGATTCTTTCAAACTACACATTTGATAATTGTGTGTTCAATAATTGTGTTTTTAAATAATGATTTTGCTGAGTTGTTTACTGATAAAATAATTAAATAACCTATAATGTTGGTTATAATGTACAGTTTAATGTGTTTCATTTTTACAATATTGCGATCCTATTTGACAATAAATAATATGATCAAGTTGCAGTGAACTTGAAACATAACTGCACATTTCTGATGTATTTTCAAACATGGTCGCTTACATAAATATTTTAAATACCGCCTAATTATTTTTAAATCATGACTTTTGAATAAACAGCTTAATTTTATTCGTTAAATATTTCTAACAAATGCCACTCTTGAATTCCAAATCCTCTAGATTAATTTACCGATGATTTGGAAATCATTCGTAACATTACTTATGAAAAATTCATGAATATTTCTGATTATCGAAATTGTAATGTTATATTATAATATTATATCTGCACATAGGGACCAGAAGGTAAAGATATCAGTAGAAAGATCAAGACTTTCTTCATTAGGTTTGCCGTTACAGGCTATATGGCCTAAACCGGATTTGTTCACAATGATGATGATGTAATATTATATCAGAAAGAGATGAACAGACAGGTGCATGGAGAAAAACTACATAATAATGAGCTACATGATAACTATAGGAAGCCAGGATGTAATAAGTACAGTTAAATCTCGTAGACTACGATGGGCAGGGCATGCGACACGTATTTGGGAATGAAAGAGATGAATGGAAGCTTTTTGTAGAAAACCAGAATAAAAACGCTCAGTTGGTAGACTAAGAATGAGGTGGGAGGGGAGAATAACGTTATCCATGATTTATGGGAAGTAGATTATATAGGCGATGATTGGAAAACTTCGTCAGGATAGGGATATATGGAGACACTATATCCGAGCGGCCATGAACTTACGGGTTCGATATAGCCAGTGAGTGAGTTAGTTATTGTAGTTCATTACTTGAATAATATAGAACAATTTTGAAAACCTAATGAATATATGTACTTACTTACTCACTGGCACTATCGAATCCGTAGGTTTATGACCGCGTGAACATAAGCTCTCCATACATCCCTATTCTGAGCTAATGTTTTCCAATCATTTCCTGTATAATCCACATCCCTCAAATCATAGTTAATATTATTCTCCCGCCTCATTCTTGGTCTACCAACTCGGCATTTTCTCTCTGGCTTTCCTAAAAAGAAGCTTCCTTGCACGTCTTTCATTCCCCATACGCGCTACATGTCCTGCCCATCGCAGTCTACGAGACTTAACTGTTCTTATTATATCTGGCTTCCTATAAAAAGACCATGTAGTTCATTGTTATGAAGTCTTCTTCATTCACCTGTCTGTTCATCTCTCTTTGGTCCAAAAATGTTCCTAAGAACTTTATTCTCAAATACTCGTAATCCCCTTTCCTCCCTTAATGTAAGAGTCCATTTTTCGCACCCATATAATGAATATATGTAATTATAGAATTTTTAATATCATATAAAATTATTTCTATTGTAGTTGCTTAAAAATGATAAATTTTTATGTGAAAGTTGCATATTATGAAGGCACATTGTCTTTCAAGTCTAATAGAATCTGGGAGCTGTACTGTAGATGGAGAATCTTCGATCCTAATGATAAGCAAGTGTAGCCTGAAGCAAGGTGATCTGTAGACAGTAGCGTTAATGATTGTGTCGTAAAAGTCGCAACAACGTTTTGTTTTTCCTCTCTTTTGTTTCCATTGTTTAATCTCTTACATTTTAGATAACTCTATGTGCCCCACGTCTCTCACGACTTACAGGGCCTTCGGGGATGGTTTTTAACCCAGGATCACATGCATTATTATTTATTTATTTTATTTATTTATTCATTTAGCCTGGTGGAGTTAAGGCCATGTGGTCTTCTCTTCCACTCACCAGGTCACTAGTATATTATGAGGTGGTTTTTACAGAAGTGGGGAAATGCTAAAAAACCGAGCGATAGCGAGGTTTTTAATTTCCGATATTCTGTAAAACACTTCACAAACATGCGTTGTACATAATTTTTTGCGCGGTGGTGTTTTGAAAATAATAATAATCATCATCATCGTCCGGTATCATGGCAGCTGCCGCCGTCTTCCGGAAACCAAACGCCATTCCTCTCTGTCCATCCATTGATCTTCCTCCAATCATCTGATATTGATTGCTGCTTGTACCCCTTCTATGAAAGTTTTCTTCGGTCTTCCTCTCTTCTCCTTTCCATTGGGATCCATTCAATCCAGAAAAGTATTTATTTTTTGACAAAGTTAATAAATAATAGTGAAATAATAACATCTTTGTTGGAAATATTTGCGTTCATTATAAACAACTGACTAACGTTAACAGTGTGGGCAATGCCTATTAGTTAAGACTAAAGTAGGCCATGACACCAATCAGTCATAAAATGGCGGCAAGTACGTATTTATTGTTTTATATTGTTTCAAATAACGTTCGGTTCATTTAAAATGCAGTGATTTGTTTCGTATAATGTTTATTAACACCACCTTTTGGATATATTTTTGTTCATATACTGTACGTATGGATAAAGGGCAGTGGTTTTACTTCCCGCACGAGGTTTGTAATATGTAATATTACGGTATAGTTATTTAGGTTGGCAACCCCGAAATGTAGGATGTTGAACTTTGAATAATGGTCGCCATTGCTGTAAATACGACAGAACGTACTATCGCGCAAAACATGTATTACATCAGAATATAACAATCACAATAATTAACTCTAATATTAAACACTAAATGAAGATTTGATTAAAAAGATAATATCTATTATATTACGATCTATAATACAACCAGTTAATTATAGTTAAAATTAAGACTAAAACTAATAATAAAATGTGTTCAAGGAAGATAAATTATATTGTTGGTAGACTGTCCCGGTCTAATGTGTATAAAAAATAGAAAAATAATGAAATATAGAAAAGCAATTTTACGATTATACAATATTTAAACAAATTAAAATATTTGTTCATCTTATTATTATTTTCTTAAATAATGATATTATTTATTAATTGTAATTATGGCATTTCAAGGTGTAGATCCTGTCAGAAGTAAAATTGTACTGGACAATAAAATTTTGGAGCAGGTGAATAATTTTACATATCTAGGATGCAATATCTCATATGAAGAAGAAAAGGATGTAAATGTAAAAATATCTAAATTTTTAAGAATTTTAGGGTTAATAAATTCTATCTTCAAGCCACAGTTAGTCCAAAAGCATTCAAGACTGAAAGTGTATAAAACACTGGCTCTTCCAACTCTTTTGTATGGTAGCGAAGTATGGACGTTGAAACAGAAGGATATACAGAGACTTAGATCTGCTGAAATGAGATATCTTCGGAGGACTGCAGGATACACACTACTAGATCACAAAAAAATGAAGACATCTTAGAAGAATTACACATGGAATCTTTAGAAAACAAAATTTCTGATTATAAGTCAAGATGGATACAACATGTTCATCGAATGGAAGATCACAGAATACCCAAACTAATGTTAAGATATCAACCTGCAGGAAGAAGAAGACCAGGACGTCCACTCAAAAGACTTCTGGATGGTGTTTCTCTTGAGGCCGAAACAGGTCAACAAATGGCCTAAATTCGTGAATGTACTATGATGATGATGATAATTTATTAATTGTTAAAATAATAATATCAGTGAGGTGTATAAGTTAGTTTGTTATTAAATAATTCTTATGGAAAAAAATCAAGTTCAATAGGAATACAAATTAATAAGAAAATGTATATGAATATTTTAATGTATGCAGACGATCTGGTAATTATACAGAAGTCAGAGGATGATTTTACAAAGAGCCATTTACATGTTGAATCAGTTAGGACTCTATTATAATCTTAAAGTCTCAACTTCAAAAACTAAAATTATGGCTTTTGAGGGCAAAGTGCCAGTCAGAGCAAAAATAGTGATCAATAATGAAATAATAGAACAGATAGTACACTTTAACTATCTTGGTTCAAATATAACATTTAGCTATGATTGGGATATACATAATAAATTAAACCGATATCAAATGATGTGTGGCACCATAAGAAGAACCCTCCGAAAGACTCGAAGAGAAACTCAGCTCAGGTTTTATAAAATTATGGCTGTTCCTGTTCTTTTATATGGATCTGAATCTTTGGTACTTACAAAAAAGTATATCTCACACATTGAAGCCACTCAAATGAAATTTTTAAGATCTGTAAAAGGATGTACACGCATGGATAGATTACACAATGAATCAATAAGAAATGAATTGGAGATATTTTCAATGCTCGATAAACTACACGAGCACAAATACCAATGGAAAGAACATTTAGACAGAATGGACAAAACAAGATTACCCAAAAAATCAACACCTACAAACTCATGGAAAAAGATCTTTGGGACGGCCAAGGAAACGATGGACTTGAGACGGGAACAGGTCGCATTGACCTAATCCTGTAAAGGAATAAGAAGAAGAAGATTAAATAATTTTTTAGTTTGTTTTTGAAGGATGTTATAGTTTGACAGTCTCTGACATAGGGCGGAAAGGAATTCCATGTTCTGCCAAGTGAGACTGTAAAATATAATGAATAATACACAATGTGATGAGGAGGGATGTAAAGGACAACACAAGGACAAGTAGGACCTCCAAGCATGAGTGACCAGTTCAATTCTGGGATCATCCTAAATATTTCACAAACTCTGATATTAAGAGATCCAACTCACACAAATATGTCTATACTAAAAAGACGATTATGATAGCCAGTTCATTTACGGGACTATTTATAACTTAAGGGGGGATAGAAGTACCTCCGAACACTGTACATTAGCTAGTTTTTTTTTCTTCTTTCAAAAACTAGAACTATACTAAATCATGAATAATTATAGCAATTTCCTCTTTAAGATTCAATATTCTGATATTACAAAATAGTTACCAACTCCCAGCGCGACAGGCCTAGAAGGCCCTTGGCCTACGATGCGGCTGCTGGCCTCACATCCGTATGCGTTAATCACAGACGTAGACGATCATCTAGCCAGTGTAGCACTACTGATGACTTCGCATTCAAAATGGCACCTGAAAAAATGTAATTCACTAGTATTTTCCAGATAATTTTAACAATTCTGAATATTTTTAAATGATTCCTTTTCTGTTTTGTTCTTAAAGCTTATATTTACAAAATATACCACATTTTCTTAACTCACTATAGCATAACTATTTTTTAATTTTTTTATGCCCCAGTTTGTCCTTTTTTGGACATTCCTGATGTTCTCTCATGGCATTGGCGTAATTGTAACCCACTTCTGAGGTTGAGAAAACCAGCTATAACGGGTGAGGGACCCGACATTCTGACCACATGTCACCCTTACACTGGTTGGATGATCGTCTACCTCTGTGATCAGCACATGTGGATGTGAGGCCAGCAACTGCTTGCTAGACCAAGGGCCTTCTAGAGCTGTCTCTCTATGTAGTTTATTTTTCTAAAATAAATAGAAAAGCCGATTTTACATAAGAAAATAATAAATTCAACAATGCCATTTTTTTACCCTGAAAGGCACTTCCACCCATTAAAGATTCCCATCAGGTGAGGATGAATATGAAAATCTCACCTAGGAAACTTTTCTCGACCAGGGATCAAACCCGATTTCGCAGTGTTCGAGTCAGTGGTGTTACCACTACACAGCTTTCGCTCTACCAAATTAACTAACTCACTGGCACTATCGAACCCGTAGGTTCATGGCAGCGCGGACTTAAGCTCTCCATATATCCATATCCCGAGCCAGTATTTTCCAATCATCCCCTATATAATCCACTTCCCTCAAATCATACTTACTTACTCACTCAATGGCATATCGAACCCGTAGGTTCATGGCCGCACGGACATAAGCTCTCCATACATCCCTATCCTGAGCTAATGCTTTCCAATGCCCCTCAAATCATAATTAATGTTATTCTCCCACCTCATTTTTGGTCTACCAACTCCGGAAAATTTTACCCTAGTTGAACACATCCGCATTTCTTGACAGTTGTATTTTTTACGGTGAAAGATCGTCACTCTTTCTACCAAGGTACTTTTTTCGTCTGGCTTATCACCTTCGAACAGTCCGGCATGGGTAACCCTATCGGCAGCAATGCTACCGCCGGCATAGCTGTCGGGATCATTTAAGCACACAAGCCACTTCACCACGACAAGGTAAAAATACCATGGAGGGAGCTCTATCAAATTCCAATTTATATTTCAAATACTATCACACTGTATTTTTGGCCGATTTCATGGCTTATTTTCGTAAAAAATTGACATTTTATACGTCTTAAATGGTATGCTTTAAATTGTCACATAGAGCCATATTTCGTTGTTGCATGCACTGAACCAAATTCCAGTTGTTCGCTTCTTGTTTGTTTCCAACAGAATGAAAACAGCGCAGCCTGCGGTTGTGCAGGAAACTAAAACCTCTCTTATAAATCCATCAGAGTAATACACTGGTAAATGATTTTTGAAGAGGCAAGTTTATTCCAGGTATACGGGACATGTTAATGTTCCGATTTACCCTATATACATATATTCATAAGAACAAGTGTTGCCAGATCTGCTGTTTCAGCAGATTTCCTGCCTCATTTTACAATCTGCTTCCTATTGATAAAAATGTTCATTCTAAAATACTTGTTTTTATTTCTTCTTCTTAAACTTAATTTGTAGGATTTTCATCCTGTTTATTTCCAGAATCACTCCTCGGAGGAAGACGTATTGGATGTGCATTCACTGTATATCCATCTATTGGCTGGTCTTCCTCTCGTTCTTCTCCCGTCCATTGGTCTATCTTCTTTAGCTCTTTTTGTAAGTCGGTTTTCTTCCATTCTTTCTATATGACCCTTCCAATTTTTTCGTCATAGCCATAGTCTGTCCCAAGGCAGGATGAAAAAGGGTGAGGGGGAGGAGTAACCTTGGTTCAGCTTGCCCAGCTGATAGCACCTTGTGAGGGCCCCTTACCCAGCTGATAGCACCTTGTGAGGGCCCCTTACCCAGCTGATAGCACCTTGTGAGGGCCCCTTGCCCAGCTGATAGCACCTTGTGAGGGCCCCTTGCCCAGCTGATAGCACCTTGTGAGGGCCCCTTGCCCAGCTGATAGCACCTTGTGAGGGGCCCCTTGCCCAGCTGATAGCACCTTGTGAGGGCCCCTTGCCCAGCTGATAGCACCTTGTGAGGGCCCCTTGCCCAGCTGATAGCACCTTGTGAGGGTCCCTTGCCCAGCTGATAGCACCTTGTGAGGGTCCCTTGCCCAGCTGATAGCACCTTGTGAGGGCCCCTTGCCCAGCTGATAGCACCTTGTGAGGGCCCCTTGCCCAGCTGATAGCACCTTGTGAGTGCCCCTTGCCCAGCTGATAGCACCTTGTGAGGGCCCCTTGCCCAGCTGATAGCACCTTGTGAGGGTCCCTTGCCCAGCTGATAGCACCTTGTGAGGGGCCCCTTGCCCAGCTGATAGCACCTTGTGAGGGCCCCTTGCCCAGCTGATAGCACCTTGTGAGGGCCCCTTGCCCAGCTGATAGCACCTTGTGAGGGGCCCCTTGCCTAGCTGATAGTACCTTGTGAGGGCCCCTCCAGGGTTACGGTGAAGACCTCAACGGCAGATACAGTGGAGGAGTCCTTCAGTACGGTGTACCTGATGGAAGAGACAACTCTACATCTACTGCCTTGTAGATTGACAAACGGGCGGATGGGGTTCATTAGTCCTGCAAGACAACCCATCTAGGAGAGACAACTCCGAAATAAAACTGGGCAGGCTGAACTCTGGAGCTGGGTGAATGCAATCGACCTAGAGAGGAAACCCCGAATAATAAATCCGCCATGAAAACGAGCTAGCAACCCACTTCAAGGTGTATCTTATACATGGCTCGCAGTCCCAAGGATCAAAGACGGAAACAAACGCTTGTTTTTATTTATATCTAAAAATAGATTATTTAGTACAATACTTATGTACAGTCCCAACTTTTCTCAAAAACATTAAACTGACTATTTAACTCATGCCCCAAATGAGATTCAATGACCAATCACATTTCAATGAATTTTGTTTTACAACCAATCACAGTCCTGTTTCACCTCGATAATTATCGAATTTTGATTACCAAAATAAAGAACGCTCCTCCTTGTTTCATTTTTTCTCCACTAGGGTAAATTCTTACATTATTGCGATCCTATTTGGCAATAGATAGTATGATCAAGTTGCACTGATGAACAGATGAAAAATAACCAAACATTTCTCATTTGTTTTCAAACATAGCTGTTTACATTAAATATATAAATATTTTGAAACAACTGTATTTAAATAATGATTTGTGAGTAAACAGCCTAATTCGTTAAATAGTCCTAACATATGCCACTCTTGATTTACAAATTCTCTAAATAAATTGGAAATCACTGGTGGCATTACTTATGAGAATGAAAAAAGTTACCTCTACTGACTGCAGATATTTAGAAGAACGTAAATTCTTCATACGATAACAGAATTAGAACAACGTAAGGAAAGAAATATATTAATTAAAATAAATTATAATACTATTAACAGATCGAGAATTAAATACATCTATCTTCCATCCAGTCCCGCGCCGTAGCTGAGTGGTTCAGGCAGGGAAGCCTTGCTGCAGTCGCTACGGCGCATTGCGCTGGTTCGAGTCTCCAGGGGGGACAGAAATTTCTCAACGGGCGGTACGTTCGGCCAGTATGGGACAGGATCGTTAGGCATTGGGTGAGCTACGATAAATAGCGGCTCCAGGTTGAGGAACACCAGCTATAACGGCTGGGGACTCGACATGCTGACCACATGTCACCCCTACACTGGCTGATTATCATCTACCTCTGTGATTGACACATGTGGATGTGAGGCCAGCAGCCGGCTGTTAGGCTAAGGGCCTTGTAGGCCTATCGCGCCAGGAGTTTATCTTCCATCCTGCAGGTCCCATAGGTATTTTTTATCATCATCATCATCAACAATCACGGATTAAGCCCATGTGGCTGTTGTTCCGGCCTCATAGATTCTCATTCAAAAAATGGATCCGTATCTTCTTCGGGTTACCAACATTCCTGCCGTCCTTTTGGTTTGGATTTAAGTATAATTTTGGGAATGCACGATCATCTTCCATTCTTTGAACTTGTTTCTTTTTCCTTTTTTTTCTAGATTCTTTTATTCATATGAAAAGTTTTAATTAAAAGATTATTACTCATTTCTAATGTCTCCACTTCTTCTCTTATCTAGAAGTTTGCAAACAGCCCAACATTCTCAGAAATCTCATTTCATCTGCTTCTATTCTCTTCTCTTCTTTCTTATTTAAAACCCAAAATTCACTATCGTACAAAAGTAATACAACAGTGTTCTTTTTTTAATATTGAAAATATAAAAATATTTCTACATCTACAAAGGCACAACAGCCGAATTTTGGGTCTTAGTCTCTCCTTTCATAGAAATTCTCAGACCAAGTTAATTTAGTTACGCTTATTTCCTATAGATGTCATGAATGGTATGCGGTCTACACACCGATCCATCGGGGCATCTAGCAGGCAACTAAGGTACTACTAGGATAAAGGAGGTCGGTAAATTTTACTTAGAGGCTACCTTATTCGGGCTTAAGGGTCTTTTATGAGCCTGAAAATCTTCAGACTCGGTACCTAAACCTTAAAGTGCCTCCCGGAGGACTTGCTCCTTGGATTTTTTCATCCTAAAAAATTCATTGACCCCCAGCCAGGTTTGAAGCTGCGACCCTCTGGACCAGAGGCAAGAAACATAACCACTAGTTCACCGCAGCCGATATAAAAATGTTTATTAGTTGCAAATTCTGTTTTACTGTATAATCTATGCAGTCTACGGTAATATATTTCGTATACGTGTACTGAATAATTATATTTTTCACAAATTCAGCAAGTTCTAAAAAAAAACTGCCGTAAAAAAATAATCGACAATAATGGAATTACTAAATACAGTTGGCAATTAAACGATTTTCAGCTTTCGATATCTCGTTCTCATAAATAATGGCATTAAAACGAATGGAATCATGGCTTCCAACTAAACAAATTAAGTTATTAATGAATGTCCCATTTTATCTGCTTTGAAATAAAAAAAAACGTGAATTGGAGGTTCCGGTAATAGGATCGATATTACCAGGTATGAAGGGGATGGTGGCAGATTCGGGTCTGATATTAATTAATTAATGCAAAGTTTGATGGTTCATTGTTTTGCAATTGTCTGTTCCACAATCGACTGCAGCCAGACTGTAACGACTCGACGTTAAAAAAAACACACTAGACTTCGTTGTTCAGTCTTTCCTTTTTATAATTTAAATTACTATTAGCAAAAATGGGAAATGTTCACTGAAATGAGAATGAAATAGGTAGCGCTGTTTTCAGAATCCATATTGGATATATTTTCAATCACTGGCACTCAATAATAATTATTTACAACAGGATACATAAATTTGATCTTTTGAATTGAGGATTCACGAGGGAACTGTCGGCCATAACATGCCGAAACCTGCCTTGAAATTTCTCCCAGAGAAGCGTTGGGATTTGCAAAACCGTGTCCAAAAAAATTGTCTATCGTTTTCAGTTTGTGTAACGTAAAATAAGTATTAGTCATTCTCCAGACAGTGTAGCCAACTTATCACAAAACCCCGCTAACAAACAAGTGAACGCAAAACTAAGTTAACTTGCCCATATAACACTAACTTGCCCACTAATATAGATGAACTCCTGGGTTATGATCTCCTATATGTGAGTAAACATGTTGGCAATTGGCTCTAGCGGGAACGTGTGTTATCAAGTTGTCCAATATTACGCTAAGATTCACTTGTTCTCCGTCTGAATATTCACAGGCGGCACTGTGGCATAGAATAGCCGAAAAATATTCAGGACTCCACTTTCGGCAAGAAAAGTTATGGTTACTGTATTTATTTGGTTTCATCATAACACACGGAACCATTATATCCTCACTCTAAAGAAACTCATGTCATTTGTAGTTCAAATTTGGATTATCTCTACCATCGTTCCAGCTCTGAATGTCCGATAGAAGAACAAGTGATATTTTAGCCTCGTTTTAGCCAATGTGATAACACTTGTTCCCGCCAGGACCAATTGCCAACATGTTTACTTACATATAACGGGGTTATATCCCAAGAGTCCACCTGCATTAGTGGGCAAGTTAGTTTGAGAAAACGGGCGAGTTAGTTGTGCATGGGAAAAATTTGTGTTAGTTTCGGCAAATTAGGATGATCAGTTGGGCGAGTTAGTACACCAGATTTGTTTAGCGTTCATTTGTTTGTAAGCGGGTTTTTTATGATAAGTTGGCTACACTGTTCTGAGCAGTGACTAATAAAAGTAAAGTGATCCCACAACAGGCCCGGAGGCCCTTGGGGTAGTAGGAGGTTAAGGCTCCCACTTTTTCTAGACAATCGGCACTTTATGTCAGCCGGGTTGTCAGCCCTGTGTGACGGTCGCCTTTACCCCCAGAATAAGCGTCTGGTACTCATTTTAGTTAGAGGCTGAGTCGACCCCAGGGCCATAGTGTCGCCAGAGGGTTTGGGTCAGTTTAAAAATCCTGAACCCAACGGGACTTGAACCCTCGACCCTCCGGCTTGTAGCTCAGTGCCTTAACCACTACGCTACGGCGTGCCCCGCAGTGACTAATATATATATATATATATATATATATTAGTATATATTAGTATATATATATATATACATGCTGATTGTAGGTTACTCACCTTCTCACTGTATATTAAGGCATTATACACATTTTCTTGGAGAAATATCAGCATAATTTCCCTGAGGTAATTATCCACTTACTGCAACTGTCGTCACGATACTTCTAAAACCTTGTAAGTCGAAATGTTTTATTAACAAAATTTTCAGGAGAGCAATAAAAGACATTTCTGATATTGCTTATTATTTTTAACTATGTTTTTAATGCCTTATTTTGATTGTAAACATTCAAAATAGGACATTAAAGACATTGTTATAAAATAATAAGCCATGTCAAAAATCAAATAAAAATAAAACGTAGTTTTATTTGATTTTCATATTTATTATATATATTTTATTTTTATTTAATTAATAAATATGGATTTTCATCAAGTAAACACCAACTCAATTCATCATGTCAAAAATGTTTGTGTTATGTTTACAATGTTTCTATTTAAAAAAATAGGACATTAAAAACATAGTTAGAAATATTAAGCAATGTCAAAAATGTTTTTATTATGTTTACAATGTTGCATTAACAAGTCCGTCGCCGTGGTATAAGTCGGTAGAATTCCTACCTTCCACTCCGGCGACCCGGGTTCGATTCCCGGCGGGGGTAGGGGATTTTAAATCTCCACCTTGGGTCTGGGTGTGTGTCCTGTCTTGTGTTTGTATGTGTGAATAAGATAAAAAAGTTAACATAGGTAAAACAAAAAAAAAAAAGGAAGAACAGTGTAAACGAAAGAAAAACGACAAAGAAAAAAATAAATAAGACAACAAAAACATAGTTAAAAATAATAAACAACGTGAAAAATGTTTATCTTCTTCACTTCCTGGTTTAGGCAAGAGTTACCTGTTCCGTCTTCACTAATAGATCTAAGACCATCTCTTCCGAGGACGTCCGACATCTCTTCTTCCTCTTGGAAAATGTTTATTAATGTTTAAAATGTTTACATTAAAAAATAAGACAATAAAAACATAGTTAAAAATAATTAGCAGTGTAAAAATGTGTTTATTATGTTTACAATGCTTTAATTCAAAACCAAGACATTAAAAACAAAATAAAAATAATAAGCAATGTCAAAAAATGTTATTAATGTTTAAAATGTTTACATTAAAAAGTAAGAAAATAAAAACATAGTTAAAATAATATGCAACGTCAAGAATATTTATTAATGTTTAAAATGTTTGCATTAAAAATAAGGCATTAAAAACACAGTTAAAAGTAATACGCTATATCAAAAATGTTTTTATTATGTTTACAAAGTTTGCATTAAAAAATAAGACATTAAAACATAGTTATTTTTAATGTAATAAGTAATGACAAAAATGTTTTATTGCTCTCCTGGAAAATTCATTAAATTAGAACTTACGAGGTTTTAAAATTAAGATGTAGAAATGGTATGCATCTCTGTTCTTTCGTTTGAATTTATGTTGGTGTCATGTTGGCATAGAACCTCCCAAATTTGTGTTAAAAGGGCGACATACTTCCTCAGCTTTGAACTCACGAACGGCGGTATCAATGACCAGCATGTTAACTACCATTTCACCATTTACCACTATTAAAATATTATTTGTACGAAGAAATATATAAATTGTATTATAATTTTGTTACAGTATATTAAAGGAAACTTTAGCTTGAGGGAAGTGTAGGTGAGAAGCCGATAATTTCCCCCCAGAGCCTGAGAACAGCAAAACACAAGACATTTACGTACCGGTTCGGATGATGGTATGGGGAAGTGGTATCGGAGTTTGCGGCTTACACCCCCCTCCTCATTCCATTTTCCAGCCTCTTTATATATACAGTTTTAACATGCACTCCACTCTTTACTCCTGCACTTTGATTTCCGCTACGTCGCAAGCAAAAATTGCGAGTAGAAGAAGCACAGGAATGTTGTCGCTAAAATAATATAAAAGTTACAACCTGTTTCATAAGACCTGTCGAATATTTGAACACATTTTTTTTTATTAAGAATGTCGACTATTCTTTACATCCTGTGACGCGACTGTTTAAATTCCTCCATAAACTTCTGTCACATTTTACTCTCAGGGTTTCATTTTTCAAATATTTCCCACCCTTTACAATGATTTTTACATTTTCTAACGATTATGTCAATATATGTTTCTGTGATACTTAACTACATACTTAGCATGAAGACATGACAGCCATATTGATTTTAACGAATATTCCATACAATAACAAATACTGATCCAGTGCAGCCAACATAGAGTATGTACTAATTAACTGTACACATATATTTCAGAATTTCAGAACTTACTATTTATTTTTGGGCGTTGCATTCTTTCACAGCTTAGAGTGCTTAAATTGCGTTAGGTTAGCTTTTAGGTTCGTTAAATATCGTGTATATGTTGGGTGCATCCCGTGATTCCATAGTATAAACCGCTTCGCAATTATTGGCGCATGTGCATGATATATGATTGAAACTTAGAATTTTTTTTTCGCGTCACACGTTGTAAAGAATTCCCGGAATTTCTCTATAATACAGTAGTTTTCCTATAACCCATTGCAAATTTTACTCCGCCACACATCCATATCCTCTGCATCACTGTAATTTCTCTCGATACCATACTCCTATGCACTTCTTGAACCCACATTTATTTTGGTCTCCCCTTTCATCTGTTGTCCTCCGCTTCAAAATGTTACATCATCTTAGATATCCACATGTTTGGTCATTTTAGATTAACATAGCAATCAAACTAACTAATTCACTGGTACTGTCGAACCCGCACGTTCATGGCCGCGCAGAGATTTCCTCTCTACACATCCCTATCAATGAGCTAATATTTTCTAATCACCCTATAGAAATAATCTCCCTCAAATCTTGGTTAATATTATTAATCTAATTTTGGCCTACCTACTCGGCGTTTTACCTTTGGTTTTCGTACAAGGAATTTCAATACCCCTCTTTCATTCCCCAATCGCGTCACATGTTTTGCCCACCGCAGTCTACGAGACTTAACTGTTCTTATTATATCACGTTTCCCAATGGTATCATGTAGCTCACTGTTATGTAAGTCTTCTCCTTCACTTCTCTGTTCTTCTCTTGGTCCAAAAATGTTCCTGCGAACTTGTCTCAGGTAATTATTTACATACTGCAACAACAAATTGTCAGAGATGCTAACCACAGAGTCAGTAATCCACATGCTGTTAGAAATATATATTAATGTCGATTTGTTACATCGATGCTAGTGTTTCCACTGCAACTTTGTGTAAACGTACTTAGACTTCTTTAATAACGTCCGTTTTCTATTTGAATTTATGTTGGTGAAAAAGACTTAAGTCCCGCGCCGTAGCCGAGCGGTTAAGGTAGGAAGCCTTGGCGCAGAGCTACGGGACTTGCGCTGGTTCGAGTCTCCATGGGGGAAGAAATTTTCTCATGGTATTTCGGCCAGTATGGGACCGGTGCCCACCCAGCATCGTGAGGCAATTGGGTAGCTACAATAAGTAGCGGCTCCAGGTTGAGGAACCAGCTATAACGGCTGGGGGACTCGACATGCTAACCACATGTCACCCCTACACTGGCTGTTGATCATCTACCTCTGTGATTGACACATGTGGATGTGAAGGGCCAGCAGCCGGCTGGTAAAAGGGAAACCGCTGAAAAGTGGAAAGTCCCTCAATCGGATCGGAAAAAGACTTAAAATAAAGTTGAGCTCAAAGTAACCTAAAATCACCATATTTGCAATGTAAAATGTGTATTAGTCACTGCTCAGACAACTTATCACAAAAACAGACATTTAATAGTAGGTTATACAAGATACTAGTGGATGTTTTCCTGCCCGAACGTTCAATTCTTGTTTGGTGCCCGGAAGATAAAAAATGTTAATTTTTACTACAAAATTCACTAATTAAAACGTAATTGGATGTTATTAAATACGTTCGTAAGAAAATTCCTCACCGCCTTCTGTTGTGGCTCAAGACGTGTGCACGAAGACGTCACATTGTTTCGCGCGGAATTTGTCGATAATGCAGATTACTACATATCTGACATACAGTCATATAACCCGCCACCTATCGAGTCCAGTTGTGAATCTAAACCATCCAGGGACCCAACCAGACACACAGACACACACACAAAAATATTCTTCAAAATCGGTCCAGTCGTTTAGGCAGTTTTTACTTTCGGATTTTAAGTAACCCTTCTTCTTCTTCCTTCCAAGTATTAGGCCAAGACCTGTTACGATCCTATACAAAATTTTCCCTCCAGTGATTCATAGGACGGCCTAGAGGTTTTCGTCCTCCTTCCGGGAAATTCTCATATAAGACTTGAAAGATAATAATAGTCTCTTCGATTGGTTGCTTGTCAAACGAAGACAAGACCAGTGATGGGGCTGCCATCTTATAGCCTCTGGTCAGGCTTTTCTGGAGAAGAAAAGAAAATAAAGGAAAGGAGAAATGGAAAGAAGGAAAGACTCCCTAGTCCTCGAATGCCCTAATAGCATCGGGGTCGAAAAAACAAGAGTTAACCAAGAGAGGTTAGATAGTAAAGTTAAAAGAGTCTGGTATAAGTAAGTGGAAGAAAGGAAGAATTACCAGATCGGTTAAAGATAAAACTAAGGAGCAAAACAAGTAAGTGGAAGCAATGTTTTGCTCAGCTTGGGCACCTTGTGGTCGCCATCCACATATCCCCTAGACGGGGACCCCTGAGGGCCTTCACTTCTAATTGTCAGATTTCCCTCATTTTTAATAATACTTACCTCTGTTTATTTTAATAGGATATACTGAGTCAAACATCGAAAAATGTGACCGGTAGAGCGATGTTTAAAATTTTACCTCAGGAAATATCCTGCACCTAATGGTTTTGAAGGATCCAGTTGTGAATTTAAACCATCGAGGAACCCAATCAGAAACACACGCACAGAAAATTTAATCAAAATCGATCCATTCGTTTAGGAGGAGTAAAGTGAAATAGCACCAAAAGAGTAATTATATAGATAGATAGATCATCGGTTGATTAATGTCTTTGACATCGCCCGATTCCTAATAGCCAATTTTGTCGGTCCATCCAATCTCCTGGTTGTAGATGTTTCTCCTTCATGTATAAACATATTCCCTGACTCCAGGAGGTTTTATACATCCTCTGCCTCGTCTTCCCTCAGGTTTTCATTCTAAAACAGATTTTTGTAGTCGATCCTCTTCCATTCGCTGGACATGTCCTTATTTATCTCTATTAGGTTTTTTAGCATTGCAATTTTTTTCTGATGGGAGGGAGCTGGCCTAGCGCTTCAGCCCCCAACCTGGAGGACCAGGAATTTTTTTTTCAGGTGTCCATCCTTAGATCAGTTGCTTTCACTACAGCTAAGAGCCTGATCTGCCCTTTAGGAAGAACTTGACAGAAAAGATAACATGAAATGATCCCCTCGGCCTCGAATACTCTAATACCATCGGGGTCGGAAAACAAACAAGTGTTTAGTCGAGAGAGACTGGATAGGAAAGATAAAAAAGAGATATGGTATGGAAGTGGAAGTAATACCACATTGGTCAATATCTCACCAAGCTAACCAGCAGCCCAACCCGTCCGTTCACCACATAAGTTATACGGTTACTAACAGCTGTATAAAGATATGTAATTAAATTTGTATGGGTAAGTAGAAGAAAGATTACCCCACAAAGACATTGGAATGGTGTTCATCTGGAAGAAGAAAGAAAGGAGTATCTCGAAACTCATGGATGCAAGAAATGAGAACTGGAATGAGAACCCAGTTTCGTTAAAACAAATCCTTGTGCAGAATCTTGTGTTACCACACTTCGATTATTGTGACATTATATATAATGATCTAAACTATGACTTGTCGCAGAGACTGCAGCGTGTTCATAATGCTTGCGTTCGATTCATTTTCAATATCCGCCGTTATGACCATATTTCCGAACACTTTAATAACCTCTCTTGGCTCCGTCTTACTGACAGACGTAAATTGCACTCTCTTTCACTACTTTTCAAGGTTCTGAATTCCTACATCCCTACTTACCTGGCGTCTAGATTTGAGAAGTTATCCTCTTACCACAATATTGACACTAGATCACAAGATAGCAGTCTGCTAACAATTCCTCTTCATAGCACTTCCTCCTATTCTACTTCCTTCACAGTAGCCTCTGCCCGCTCCTGGAATCTCCTTCCTCAAGATATCAGGGGTTGCCGCACACTTGGTACCTTTAAGTCACGCTTATACAGTTACCTGTTGTCTAATAATTAATTTTTCTCTATTTATTTAATTTTATACTATGTAATTAATATTTTCCTGTTTTTTATATATATTGTACATATTATATATTTAATTCGTTAAATTTAGAGTAAATCAAAATACATTATAAATATTAATTGTATTGTATTCATAACTTGTAATCGTTTATATATATATATATATATATATATATATATATATATATATATTGTAATTTAGATTTAAGACTATTTTTTTGTTTGTATTTTTTTAAACCTGGTTGAGTGGTAGACAAGGCCTTAAGGCCTTAACTCTGCCAGGTAAAATAAAGCTATTATTATTATTATTATTATTATTATTATTATTATTATTATTATTATTATTATTATTATTAACAATAGGATTGGAGGACATGGAGTGGATGGGTAGGGACGAATGGACAAGGAAAATGAAACTTGAGCACAGAAATATGATGTAAACATTGAAAATCTCTATGTAGGCCTAAATAAAATAAATGTTAACGGTCGTTAGTGAAGCAGGGTGTTGCGAGGTTTTTAAAGACTTGAAACAGAAGAGGACACGTGCTTATCTTTCAGTCGAGTGGACAATCAATCAAACATACATTTTTGTTATAGACGGGGGGAGGTAATTAACATTTCACCCCTTAAACGTGAGAGTGCGTGATTTATTACCAACTTGACATCCATCAGAAGCAACTGGACTTATCTCAGTGTGTGTCAAGCCCTCGCGCTCTCACGATCTTCTTGTTAATGTTTGTACTTAATTTATACCCTCATCTAATTCCCTTCATGACATGGTCATCGAGAGCAACAAAATGATTGTACAAACATTTAAAAATTCACGTATAAACTAACTAACTAACTCACTGGCACCTTCGAACCTGTAGCTTCATGGCCGCGCGGACATAAGCTCCCCGTACATCCCTATCCTGAGCTAATGTTTTCCAATCATCCCCTGTATAATCTACTTCCCTCAAATCATAGTCAATGTTATACTTCCATCTCATTCTTGGTCTACCAACTGGGCGTTTTTCCTCTGGTTTTCCTACAAGAAACTTCCATACACGTGTTTCATTCCCCATTCGTGCCACATGTCCTGCCCATCGCAGTCTACTAGAGTTAACTGTTCTCATTATATCTGGCTTCCTATAAAGACCATGTAATTCACTGTTATGTAGTCTTCTCCATTCGCCTGTCTGTTCATCTCTCTTTGGTCCAAAAATTGTCCTAAGTACTTTATTCTCAAATATTCGTAATCTCCTTTCCTCCTTTAAAGTAAGAGTCCAAGTTTCGCATCCATATAATATAACTGGTAGAATAATAGTTTTATTATTTTCAGTTTAGCGTTTTTTGAAAGGAGTTGGGACGTCAACCCCTCCATGGTATCTTTACCTTGTCGTGGTGGAGTGGCTTGTGTGCTTAAATGATCCTGAGAGCTATGCCGGCGGTAGCATTGCTGCCGATAGGGTTACCCATGCCGGACTGGTCGAAGGTGATAAGCCAGACGAAAAAAGTACCTTGGGCGAAAGAGTGACGATCTTTCACCGTAAAAATACAACCGTCAAGAAATGCGGACATGGGTTCTACTGGGGTAAAATTTTCCGGAGGTCAAATAGTCCCCCATTCGGTTCTCCGGGCGGGGACTACTTCAGGGAACCCATGCCAAAGGCTCAAACACAGGGACATGTTCCTAGGAACATGGAATGTTATCGCGGCCATGAACCTACGGGTTCGATAGTGCCAGTGAGTAAGAGTAAGTTGGGACGTCAACAGTCTCTGTAATACATAATAGCACCCATTTCCAGAATTGAACTTATGTTTATTTTCTTTGTGCATCTCATTCCTATTTGTGATTATTGTTCCTAGGTATTTGAATTCAGCCACTTCCTCAAACTTTCCCTCATTTATCATTAGCTGTGCATTTTTGTTACATAATGTATTTGTATGTGTGTTCATATATTTAGTTTTACTGATATTTACTTCCAGTCCCAATTTCTTAGTGTTACTCAATAGTGTGTGCGTGTTGGCCTTTAGTATCTCTTCGCTATCGCCCAATAGTACTACATCATCAGCATAAACTAACAGCTTATTAATACCATTGAGTTGTAGGCCTTCTTCATCCTCTAAAGATTTGATGGCATGCTCTAGTACAATATTGAATAGTAGAGGAGATAGTGCATCTCCTTGCTTCAACCCATTGTGGATTTCAAAAGTATCCGAAAACTGTTTGCCTACACGCACCCTACTCTTTGTGCCATTTAGACACATTCGTATCGAATAATTATGCTGAATTATAAAATAATTTTCGTCGAGAATGAGAGAGGGACATCGGAAAACCAGTGGGGAACTCTTGCAGTTGGTAGACCAAGAATGAGATGGAAATATAACATTAACTATGATTTGAGGGAAGTAGATTATACAGGGGATGATTGGAAAACATTAGCTCAGGATAGGGATGTATGGAGAGCTTGTGTCCGTGCGGCCATGAACCTACAGGTTCGATGGTGGCAGTAAGTGAGATAGGTAGTTAGTAGTTTAAAATTACTTATTCAATTACGAATTAAGATCTATCATAACACGATTTGAAAAGGAATAAGGGTTAAGATAATACAAATATACATTGGGTTTGAAGGACGTGAAAGTACAAAACATAGGAATGCAATTATTAGAGTGAAAATGCACGCAAATAACATTCATTGTAATTAAATGTACAATTTAACAGGGAGTCGTGGTAAATTTATGTTGTTGTGGCATTCCTGCGTGATCATTATGTCCTAAACAAGGCCATGATATATATCACCTCGTTGATCAACCCACCCTGATGTCGACATAACGAACTACATATGATACTTGTGACATAGGAGTTGGTCATGTCCGTTGCCATTGTCCATTAAGCTATATTATTCTATGAAGTTGTATAAATATTGTCGTCCCAATTTCTCCCAAAAAAAAAGGTAAACTGACTATTTAACTTATGCCCCAAATGGGAGTCAATGACCAATCACATTTCAATGATTATTGATTTACAACCAATCACAGTCGTGTTTCGCCTAGTATTTACCAACTAAAGTTTATCATAATAAAGAAAGCACCTCCTTTTTATCATCCTGAAGGGCATAGCATTATTTTGCAGTGACTGATCCTCTAAGAAATATGGCTACCTGATTGTATATATAGTGCATGAATGTCAACATATAGCTCATGCGGGAGTTAATATAAAACATTTGTAGCAATTGATTATACCACCAAAAAAAGAAACCACTGTTTGCTCTTTCTTAAATGTATTTTTTACCCAGGTAATAACATTTCAGAAAAATATAATTGTCATATTTACATCATAGAGTAAATATGCAGTTTGATGTGTTTCATTTGCTCTCTGCTAGAGTGCATTCTTACAATATTGCGTTCCTTTGGCAACAAATAATATGATGTGGTTGCAGTGATGAACGAAAGAAGCAAATGAAGCCTACCAATCGTTTCTCATTTGTTTTCAAACATCGCCGTTTACATTTAGTATATAAATATTTAAAAATAGCTATATTTAAATAATTATTTTTTAGTAAACAGCTTAATTTTATTCGTTAAATAGTCCTAACAAATGCCACTCTTGATTTCCAAATTATCTTCGTGAGTCGTGAATTTATCGATAATTTTGAAATTACTGATGGTATTACTTATGAAAATATATAAAACTGTTGTACTCACAGTTATATGGATGGGAAATATTGACTCTTATTTTAAGGGAGGAGAAAACATTAAGAGTACAGTATAAGCTCCGTAAATCTACCGCGAATACAGAAACCGCGAATATAGAATGGTAATATGTATGGGTATATAGGGCATACCTTCCAAGGTTCCAAAATAAAATAAAAATATCAAAATGAAATTAATTTAATGAGATATTTTGAACTTCTTCTTCTTCCGAATGCAGTATTGGGGTGATGATGCTCGTTCTGCGACTACAAAAACTGATCTTTCCATCGGTTGAAGGGTCTTCCGAGGTCTCTTTTGCCTTTAGGGTTAAGGTGGTAAATCATCTTTGGTAAACGGGAATTTGACATTGTCTGGACGTGTTGGAACCATTTAATCTGATAATTTTGTATATGTTCAACCATTTCCCTACTATTCCACTGCATCCTTATCTCATCACTTTTCATTCTATCCCTTAATGTTACTCCAGTTAGTGATCGGAGGAATCTCATTTGTGAACTATTAATGAGGGATTTATCTTTTTTTTCGAAGTGTCCAGCATTCAAGAAATAAGCAGGCGTATATTTTGAACAAATGCCTAGAGACGAGAACCATACCAGAACAATGGAGAAGGGCTACCCTGAAAATGCTGTATAAAGGTAAAGGAAACACGGGAGACATGAACTCATACAGAGGCGTTGTACTGGAGAACACCCTGTTCAAAATCTTTATGAAGATACTTACAAACAGATTGATGGACATCACAAAATTAAACATCCCAGATAACCAATTCGGATTTAGGAAAGAAAAATCCACTCTGCAAGCAGCATCCGCATTATTATATGAGATAGAAGCAGCCCTCAACAGACCGAAAGGGAAATACTACGTGGTCTTCATAGATTATGAAAAAGCGTTCGATTACATAAACAGAACAAAACTACTCACGAAGATGAGGGACATGATTGGAAACGAGCACCCCATTGTTGGAATAGTACACGACATAATGAGGCGAAACTGGTTACAAATAACAGATGAGGTTGCGGCATCAGACGAGGTTATGCAAACTAATGGGATACTACAAGGAGACCCCATCAGCCCGCTACTATTTAACATAATGACGGCTGACATTGGGAAAGCAACGAACGGGACCACGCTGGTAATGTATGCGGACGACATGGCTATTGGGGCAGAAAACAAAGAAGAATTGCAAAAAGGCATAGATGGGATACAACGATGGGCTATGGAAAATGAGTTCAAGATAAACAGCAACAAGACCGTACAAATGGTTTTCAAGAAAGGAGGAAGAACAGCGGCAAGTGATAATCTAAAACTAGGAGAAGAACCGATAAGAATGGTCAACAAGTTCAGATATTTAGGCATAACACTGCAGCCAACAACAAAGTATTTCAGCGCACATGTGCAGGAGAGAGCAGCAGCAGCTATAAGAGCTATGTGCAGTATCAAAGACATCACATCGTTAAAATTAGTCACAGCCATGAAATTATTCGCATCAGTGATCACCCCGATCGTCACCTACGGGATAGAACTGATATGGGAGAAACTATCGACCAGCGATATGGAGAGGTTAGAAAAAGTAAAACCAAGATTCATCAAAAAGGCATTAGGTGCAAGCAAATACACACCAAATAGAATGGCCTATATGCTAGCCAGAGAAACCTTCTTCCTAGAGGACCTGAGGCAAAGGATACTACTACCAGCAACGGAGCCATATAAGAAAGTCATCGAAAAAAAGAAACAGAGAGAAAAAGAGATCGACGAAGATTTCTACGCCTCAGATGCCATGGTAAACAGAGAGTGGACCGGAAGTAACCAACCACAAAGGCACAGAATCATAGGTTTAGCAACACACGAATATCATCACAAAATGTGCAAAAATGCAAAATTCCACCAACCGAGTGATTCGTGTGAATGCAAGATATGCGACCAAAAGTGTGAGCGATACCATTACAAACAATGCAGAATATGGACAGGATCACTGAACGAACTCATAAAAGACAAATCAATAACTTAATGCTCTTTCGAGTGCCTCTTACCAATTTATTATTATTATTTTGAACAATTTTATTAATTATAGTGTTGTCAGGCTTAGGCAAGGGTTTAAAGAACTTGATGTTTTCCTGTTTTGCTGCTTTTAAAAGGTCTTTCAAATCAGATTGATATTTAGCTGTGAATTCAGCGATAGAATTCCTCATTTTGTCTTCGGATTGCTTGATGAATCATACAGTTGATTGATTAACATTGAAACAGAGTGATATATATGCAAACGACTCGCAAAAATATTTTTAAATGTATTTATTACTTTATTTTAAAGCTTGCAAACAACTTTGCAACTTACCTGATAACTCAAATGTACTTTGTCTAAGATCCTGGGTCCATTATCTGAAATTACTTATCTGCCAATTCTCTATAAGCAGATAAATGTCTTCGCTTAGTTGATTGACACTTTTTAGACATAAAGTAGGCTCAGTAAGTCAAAAGTCAAGTTTTCATACCTACCTTACAGCTGTTCCATAAGCTCACCGTTGGTGACTCAGCAGACATCGATCCTATAATCCAGCTCCTGGAATCAGGTACACTATACTTCCCTGCCACTGCCTCCATGAAGTCTTCCTTGCCTATTTTGGCACTGAATTCTCCTAATGCCACTAACATATCATGTCTAGGTGCTTTGTTAGAGGTTTCGGCGTTGAATCATCACAATAGACTCACATTAGCAAACTGCAGCACACAAAACGCATTTTCTGCACCAGTAGATAAGATAAATGGAATGTATTTCCTTTTTTTTTCTGAAGAAAGAAAATACATATGCATTTACATTGCGCACGGGCCCGCTTGGCCGTACGTGCATTATTTTTCCATGAATAAAAAATAAATCTAATTATAATATAAACAAATACCTGCAAATAGATTAGATTAGATTAGATTTATTTAGATACACCTGTATCAAAAAACAATAACAGGCTACATATAAGTAAAATCTATGTCTACACTAAATCACAATAATACATATCTACATTCATCCACATTCCGTACATTGATATTAAAAAAATGCTAGAAAACAAATTAGAAAAAAACACACACATACACCCACACACCCCCACACATATACACACCGCACGCTCATGCCCCCCTCCCCCCGTCCCTGCAGGCATCAAATACACTATCAGACTATTCAACTTATCGGACCTACTTATTATATAACATAATTAAAGATCGAAAACAAAGACCATATTGAGATTCTTCTTATTGTTAATACATATATCCTTAATCTACAATTTTGTTATATCTCAATTTCCTTACTGTACCCATAATTTGCATGTTTTTTATTCACTCTCGATCCGTCCTAAAAGATCCCAACACGCCACTCTCCCTCGATCCGACCTGAGAAATCTCTCCGGCAGCATCTGTAATCTAAGTTGTTCTGTCTCTCTACAGAATGCTATAATATGCTGCCAGTTTTCATGATCACCGCACCAGTAAATGCCATGTTTCATCAACTGATATGACTGCCCTCTAGCGGTACAATTTATAAGTTATGCTTTGTCAACAAGTACGTATGAAAACTTAGAAACGTGTTCTTTCCTGTGATGCTCTCACCACACTTGATCACAGACCACAGACCATCTCGTGTAACACTAGCGACTCCACCCGCCAACCGAGAATCCGGACCGTAGGAGAAAATGATAACCGTGCTTGGCTGATACAGGGATGGTACTATTGGATGGGTGACCGCTCATGGCTATGGGTTAGGTCGCCTATACCATACCCGTACACTCATGTAAATATCATCACTAATAATTTAAAACATCATTAAATTAAATACAAATCAAATTTATAAACTGTATTAAACCATCACTGCAAGGAGACCGACATAGTTCATTTAGGCATACACTCACATAACACCAGTTACATCACAGCTACTCACCGCTCTGAAAATACGCCAAATATCCCTGCATCATTTCATTTGTTTTCTCCTAGCCTCCTTGATTTTATTCACAGAGTACTATTCGCTCCTACTCTTTGCATTGTAAACTTGGCAACGTTACTACGCTGTATAATTGAGGTTAATGTTGCAACGCTGTAACTGTGTGGCAACTTACGCTTCTCGTTCTGGTCGCATCGCTCAGCCGCTAGGTCAGGTCCAGGCAAGACGTGTCGTTCTACGTCTGTTCAAAACACACACATCTGCAGTGCATTTTCAACACACACACACACACACAAGTTCAACAACAAGTGAATTTAATATCCTTTAAGTTAATAAATTAAGTTGCGTTTAAGTTATACATTGTGTTTCGCTCAGACTGCCACGTACATCATTCTTTTTTATGATGATCTTTTAGTAGATTTCCGGGCTGTTGGCCGTGGTCTTAAGGCTTGTAGTTCCCCGACGTTTCGCCAGAGACTGCGTCCGGCATCCTCAAGGATTGTCATGATACTGGCAATTTTGTAGACTACCTGCCCTATTTATACATTTATCCACGACGTGTTCTCTGCGCGGTCCGTTACTTCGTAAATTGTATTGCAACCAACCAGAAGGCAGATACAATTTACGAAGTAACGGACCGCACAGAGAACACGTCGCGGATAAATGTATAAATAGGGCAGGTAGTCGACAAAATTACCAGTCTCAAGACAACCCTTGAGGATGCCGGACGCAGTCTCTGGCGAAACGTCGGGGAACTACAAGCCTCAAGACCACGGCCAACAGCCCGGAAATCTTCTACAAGATCATCACAGTAACTCCGGCCGTGAAAGCCTAAGTCAATATATCATTATTTTTATTCAACTGCACCAGCTCTATGGATTCGATGCGCACAGATACTCCAGAGAACCTAAACTAAAATCTTTATAAAGGACTGTACATCGACCGATGTGTGGTATTTTCCGTAGAAAGTACTACCCAATACCATTAACATCCAATCAACACTGCCATTGGTCAGCAACACTCATCCACACTTTCAATATTAAACATTTCTACCCATTTTTTTCAAAATTAGCAGGTGTAAAAGGCGGTGTCTAATAAAATCTTTTAGCCACCCAAAAGGAACCTTGTAGCCGCCCTAATAGGCCGCACTCAAGACTCCCGCAGGTAGATAGCTTTCCTCTGATACAAGTGTTTTCGCCATGCCTGTTATAGTTACTGTTGTACAGACCCACGTAACCCCAGAGGGACTTTTGAATGCCCAGTATCCCTAGTGCAGAATACTGTGAGAGAGTTCAAGTTCGTCTCGATTAGAATAGAGGGCAGTGAAAAATTGATGTCTCTCACTGTGTATTGGATAAATTGTGAATTCACAAATTCCAGGAACAGAGCTTCATGATACTGTTCCAGGTCAGAAATATTCATGGCCCAGCAAACGTCTGCCATGTGTAAAAATAAATTCTATTTTTACTTTGAATGTAGTAAAATTACATTTTGTGTAACATCATAAACCGAATGGACACACACAAAATATTTATATAGTGTTACTTGTTTCACACATTTATACAGAAATCGTAGATTGTCATAAAACCATTATATAATTTATATACATACTGATTTTACATGTTCATAACACGGGGTAATGATCAAGCCAAAGTTAGAGCAAATATAAATTTAGATTTCTTTTAAATTATTCTAACGTCCGAAAGTCCCTTATTTCTTGTGATAGGGGATTCCAGTTGCGAGAAGTGAAGATGGTATATGACATGAAGTGATGTGATGTCCTATGTTGCGGTATATTAAGCAAGAGACTATGTTGTGATCTTGTGTTTAAGTTATGATTGGAGGATAGATACTGGAAACGGGATGATAAATAATTGGGAGTCCAGGTATGTAGGATCTTAAATAAGAGAACTAGACAGTGTAATTGTCTTCTATCTTTAATATGGAGCCGTGACAAATTCGTGGAAAAATGGAGAAATGTTATAATATTTCCGAATATTAAATATGAATCTGATACACATATTATGGACACGCTGCAGTTTGTCCGACAATCCGTCACTTATGTCAGTTAGTAGACGTCACAATAGTCAAAATGCAACATCGCTAAGGTTTGGACAAAAATTATTTTAACAGCTGTAGGAAGAAGGTTCTTGAAATCATTATGGAAAAGATAATTTTAGAGGTTTATTTCATTTATACATTGTTATTATTTATTGGCTATTTATAGGATGTGATAATAATAATAATACACAAATAAAACAAACATCTAAAAAATATATATTTATAAGGTCATTGTAGAGAGTATTATGTTATTTGGATCAGAGAGATATGGTCAATTAAAAGGCGCCAAGCTAACAAGTTATTAGCAACAGAGATGGATAACTGGAGAAGATCATTGCAGAAGTATAGATTTAAATAAATAGAAACTTCAAAATTAGGAAAATTATGAAAGTTGAAAGAAATGTGTTTACAGAGAAGTGGAAAGACACTGTTAAGATGGTATGGATATCTCAAGAGGATGACATCTGATAAAATCCCTAAGAAAATCTTACAATGGAAAATAGATGGGAAAAGAAGAAAAGGAAGACGTAAAGAAGGTTGTATGGACGGTGTGAGAGTGAACTGGGACTTACAGATGAGGATGTTCAGGACCGATACAACTGGAGAAGGGGTTTTCTTGAGGGTCACGGAAAACCATTTATTTTAAATAAATTTAAAAACTATCAAACTACTTAACTCACTAGCATTATTGAACCCTTAGATTATGGTCGCGCGGACATAAGCTCTCCATACATCCCTATCCTGAGCTAATGTTTTCCAATCATCCCCTGTATAATCTACTTCCCTCATATCATGGTTAAATGCTATTCTCACGCCTCGTTCTTGGTATACCAACTGGACGTTTTCTCTCTGGTTCTCTTACAAAAAGCTTCCATTCACCTGTCTCATTCCCCATTCGTGCCACATGTCCTGTCCATCGCAGTCTACGAGACTTAACTGTTCTCGTTATATCTGGCTTCCTATAAAGACCATGTAGTTCACTGTTTTGTAGTCTTCTCCATTCACCTGTATGTTCATCTCTCTTTGGTTCAAAATTTTTCCTAAGAACTTTATTCTCAAATACTCGTAATCTCCTTTCCTCTCTTAAAGTTAGAGTTCATGTTTCGCATCCATATAATATAACTCATAGAACAATAGTTTTATATATTTTCAGTTTAACGTTTTTTTGAAAAGAGTTTGGAGGTCAAGAGTTTCTGGAATGCATAGTTGCACGCATTTCCAGAATTCTACATTATTATTATTATTATTATTATTATTATTATTATTATTATTATTATTATATATTTTGTATTTTATTCCTAATGAATAAAATTAGTACACCTTATTCTTATTTAAAAGCTAGAGAGAAAAAAATGATTCGATAGAAATATTATTGGTAGATGGGAACAAGTGAAGCAAGAAAAAAGAAAAGAAAGAAACAAGTGACAATAAATTTAAAAGGAAAAATTAGAAGACAATTTAAATCGGGTAACTCTAATGACAGTTCGCATTTAGTACGATTGAGACTGGTAGCAGAGGAAAAAAACTACTTCTGTAAGGAATTATCATTTAAGTAGAAATTAATGACTGGGGGAGGGAGGGAGAGAGAACACTTGTAGGACCCAAAATCGTTAATCTTTTTTCACATCAACTTACATCCTCTTTTCCACTCACGATTTATTGTTACTTCTGTTCACTTATTTTACCCATAAAATTCTCATTGTAGCTCTTCATTTATATAAAAATGAGATTACCCAAACTTCCCATTAGGCTCTCACGCTCACTCACTGGGACTATCGAACTCATAAGATCATGGCCGCGCGGTCATAAGCCCTCCATTCATCCCTATCGTCAGCTAATTCTTTCCAATCATTCCCTGTATAATCTACTTCCCTCAAATCATAGTTAATGTTATTCTCCCACCTCATTCTTGGTCTACCAACTGGCCGTTTTCCCTCTGGTTTTCCTACTAGAAGCTTCCATGCACGTCTTTCATTCTCCATACGTGCCACATGTCCTGCCCATCGCAGTGTACGAGAGTTTGGCCTTTGGCATGGGTTCCCTGAAGTAGTCCCCGCCCGGAGAACCGAGTGGGGGACTATTTGACCTCCGGAAAATTTTACCCCAGTGGAACCGATGTCCGCATATCTTGACAGTTGTATTTTTACGGTGAAAGATCGTCACTCTTTCGACCAAGGTACTTTTTTTGTCTGGCCTATCACCTTCAACCAGTCCGGCATGTATAACCCTATAGGCAGCAATGCTCTCGGAATCATTTAAGCACGCAAGCCACTCCACCACGACAAGGTAAAGATACCATGGAGGGCCATTGAGCTCTACAAGTTGTTATTTAAGGATCTGCGGACTCTAAGACGCACCTTAATTTTTTTAAGCAATTAAAAAAAACATTTTTACCATTTTTATTATTAGGTTGCAAAGCCAGATTAAAAAATCTTAACCGTTCTGATCTTTAAAATACCTGAAAATCGTTATCTCAACTTTATTCTTCTTCTTCTCCTTCTTCTTCTTCGTCATCGTTGTTCTGTTCTATATAAGATGGTTTTCACTGCCATCGAGAGCGTTACTTACGCCGCACTTCTTGAAAGATTTAACAATAATGTCTTCTCTCACTCTAGACCACGACTGTTTTATCCACTGACACACTTGTTTGCTTGTATGTCGTTTTAAAGCTCCCTTCGGCGTGAATTCATGTTGGGTTTCATCCATCACCCATTTGTTCAAGTTCACTGGCATCGTAGACTGCATTGACGCATCATAGGCTAGACAGTGTTCTGGGTTTGTGATGGCGGGGCGGGAGGGAGACATTGTTAACAAGCTTGTGAATCCCCGCAGCTCATGTTCGTCGCATCGGTGCACTGCTGCTGCCAGTTGAATTCAATGTTGACAGATAGAGACGGGTTTCCCACGGCATCGAATATACGGTATTTTTAAGACTGGCTGGAATTTTAACATTAATTTGGAGTATAAGATGCACCTGAATTTTGGAGGCAATTGTTGGAAGAAAAAAGTGCTCTTATAGTCCGTAAAATACGGTATATTGCCACATAACTAACTCACTGCCACTGTCGAACTCATATGTTAAAGGCTGCGCGGACATGAACTCTCCATATATACCTTTCCTCAGCTAATAGTTTCCAATCATCCGCTATACAATCTACTTCCCTCAAAGCATGCCTAGTTTTATTTTCCCACCTTATTCTTGATTTGCCAACTGGGCGTTTTCCCTCTACTTTTCCCACAAAAATCTTCTATGTCTCTCTTTCATTCCACATTCGTGTCACATGCCGTGTCCATCGAAGGCTACAAGACTTAGGCCTAACTGTTCTTATTATATCTGGTTTCCTATAAATATCATGTAGCTGACCGTTAAGTAGTCTTCTCCATTCGCCTTTCTGGTCATCTCTCTTTTGCCCAACAATTTTCCTAAGAGCTTCATTCTCTTGTACTTGTAATACTTTCTGCTGTCTTAAACTAAGAGTCCGTGTTTCGCATCCATACAATATAATTGGAGAATCCATCCATCTATAGTAATTCTGCCGAGGCAAGCCTTTAACTGCAATCATAGCATTTTCATGCTATGCTTGCAGCTTTACTAGGGAATTTTTGTGGTAGCTTCCTGTTACTTTCCACATCGGTGAAGGATGATGATCATGATGATAATGATAAGGATGATGATGATGATGATGGCCATATGATTTCGGGGACCGTTTGGGCCTTAACGTTTTCTTGACATTTGTCTTACAGGTGAGGAAAAAACCCCGATAAAAACCTCACCAGAAAAACTGCCCCGACTGGGGATCGAACCCGGGCCGCTGCGTGACAAGGCAGCACGCTACCTCGAGACCACAGCGGTGGACCCGTAATGTACACTGCTCAAAAAAATTAGGGGATATTGTAGAATAACCTATTAAGACTATGTTTTTAGGAACAGTATTAGATGCAATCACTTTCTATTACTCCAAAAGAATGTCAACAAGAGTTTGAAGTCATTACGTAACCTCTGTACCACACCAGATGTCAAAGATATCCTGATTAGGAATATGGCAAACAAACAAAGCAACATTAACATGGGTGAAAATGTTTCTTTAGTATGGTGTATGGTCTCCTCGAACGGCCAGCACTGCCTCACACCTGTATGGCATTGATGCAATGAGGTTAGCAATGAGTTCTTGGGGGATACGTGGCCACTCTTCCATAAGAGCAATGTGCAGCTCTGGAACAGTTGTGGAAGGTGCTGGTCTGCCTGCAATGCACCTGCCTAATGCATCTCACACATGCTCAATCGGATTTAAGTCCGGGGAGGAAGCTGGCCATTGCATACGCTCGATACCCTCCACTTCCAGCATGTCGGCCACCAAGCCAGCTCTGTGGGGTCGTGCATTATCGTCCATAAAAGAAAAGAATCACCTATGGCATCAGCATAAGGCACGACAAAAGATCGGAGAATCTCATCTCTATACTTTACCGCAGTCAAAGTACCACCATGGATAACGTAGAGGTCCGTACGTCCACCACTACTGACTCCTGCCTACACCATCAATCCACCGCCACCATATGGGGATCGTTCACGTACAAAAGCTGGATTGTTTCGTGTCCCTTTTTCTCTCCAGATGAATACACGCCGACTATCACATTCCATGTTGAATCGCGACTCATCAGAAAAAAGAAGTGATCTCCATTCAGCATGCCTCCACCCATGATGTTCCTCCGCCCAGTTTCTGCGATCTCTACGGTGTTGTGGAGTTAACCTGGTACACACAATGGGCCTACGGGCATAGAGACCACTTCCACGCAGTCGATTAGGGACAGTTTGAGTTGACACCCTGCGTCTTGTTGCTGTTTGAAGTGTATTTCGCAGTTGAGTTGCATTCTGCTGTCTATTCCGACGGGGCTTTTAACAAGAGGTAACGGTCATCCCTTGTTGTTGTTGCCCTTGGTCGACCTTGTCCGGCTCTTCTGTGAACAGTATGTTCTTTGAAAATGATTCCAAAGACTGGAAATCACGCTTTGAGACACCCCAATGGCTTGTGCCACCTCTTGTTGTGTCTGTCCAGCTTCCATCCTTCCTATGGCCCTCCAAGCCATTGGTTCAGGTAAATCACGTTGTCGAGGCATCACTGTCCCTAAGGCAAGTCGTTCACTAACTGAAAACTGGACTGGATTTAAAAACAGCAACAAAACATTCCCCCCCACACCACCCTTTCACATCAACAGTACAGACACTGCCCTCTGGTGTGGTACCGAGGTTACGTAACAACTTCAAACTCTTATTTACATTATCTTGGAGTAATAGAAAGTGATTGCATCTAATACGATTCCAAAAAACGTAGTTTTAATAGGTTATTCTACAATATCCCCTATTTTTTTTTGAGCAGTGTATAATAGCATGCATTTCCAGAATTGAGCCTATGTTTAATTTCTTTCATTCAATAAAATAAATTAATTCATTCATAATAAAATAAATACTTAAAAAAACTGTGCATCTTATTCCATTTTGTAAGTATTGTTCCTAGGTATTTGAATTCACCGACTTGTCAAATGTTCCTCATTTTTCATTAATTGTCCATTTCCATGATATATTTCTATGTGTGAATATATATTTAATTTTCTGATGTTTATTTCCAGTCCCAATTTCTTAGTGTTACTCAACAAATAATATAACAAAGATGGCAAGTCCTCAACAGAAAGCTTTTTGTGTTTTGCAGTTTGAGAGTTGTCAATCAGTTGTGACAGTTCAACGCGCGTTTCGTAGGCAGTTTAATCGTGATCCCCCCACTAACATCCGTCGATGACATAAATAGTTCGCAACGATTGTTTGAAAACAAATGAGAAACGATTGATACGCTTCATTTGCTTCTTTTGTTCGATCACTGCAACCAGACCATAATATTATTTATTGCCAAAAGATCGCAATGTTGTAAGAATGCACCCTAGTGAAGAAATTTATAACCAACGTTATAGGTATTAATTAATTTCTGATGTCCTATGATGTAAATATGTCAATTATACTTTTCTGCGTCATTTCCTGGAAAATAATTCGTTTAAGAAAGTGCAAACAGTGTTTTTTTTTGTGGTATAATCAATTGTTACAAATGTTTTTATATTATCTCTCGTATGCGCTACGTGTTGACATTCATGCACTATATATACAATCTGGTAGCCGTATTTGTTAGAGAGTCAGTCACTGAAAAATAATGCTATGACCTATTAAGAATGTTAAAAAGGAGGTGCTTTCTTTATTATGATAAACTTTAGTTGGTAAATTCTAGGCGAAACACGAATGTGATTGGTTGTAAATAAAAAATAATTGAAATGTGATTGGTCATAGATTCCCATTTGGGGCATGAGTTAAATAGTCAGCGTAAACTAACATATGAAAGCCATTGAGTTGTAGGCATTCTTCGTCCTTTAAGTCTAAAGAACTGATGGCATGCTCTATCGTTCCCAGTACATATGTCTGACATTTATACCTGTCTTCTATACTTCTTACAGCTTAACTACAATATCTCTATATTTTGTATGTTATATCTATTACATTTGGCGATTGAAAAATTGAAGATGTATAAAGCATCAGGTTCAGATGAGATCCCAGCAGAACTGATAAAATCAGGGGGAGAAAAATTGATGGACAAGATACGTTGGTTGCTTAGTATGATTTGGGAAAAAGAAGCTCTTCCAAATGAATGGAAGGAATCAATTATCGTACCAATTTATAAGAAAGGAGATAAAACTGATTGCAACAACTACAGGGGCATCTCATTACTTTCAACTTCGTACAAAATTCTAACAAATATATTAGTAAGCAGACTTACTCCCTATATTGATGACATTCTAGGAGATCATCAATGTGCATTTAGAAAAAACAGGTCTACAACAGATCAGATTTTTAGTATAAGACAGATTTTAGAAAAGAAATGGGAATATAATGGTACTGTACATCAACTATCCCCCCAGGAGCTATCACCTTGACGTGGTGGGGGGGCTTAGTACCCGATGAACCAGACGACTCTACTGGGGAAGATTGACTTAGGTTAATCTTGCTGGTGGGTAAGAGGCGAGGGGAACTAAGTATAGCTCACAACGAAGGAATGGCGTCTGTATCCATATGGGCGGCCACATCTTCGTCAAGTCAAGTCTTCAACGGTCAACAGGGCGACAAGGAATAGCACAGCTAAACTTGTAGGGCTTGAAGAGCGGAAGAAGCAGCCCTCTCTTGGGGGGTGGATACCCAGAGGAGCATGTTTGGAGGCTCAGAGGAAGCAGCCCTTCCACCATCCTTGTCCTGCGAAGCGCTCGTAACGCTTCCAGGAGACATTTATCTTACTGAGAAGCTTCATGGAAATCAGCCGGACATTACAGACAGAAATGGATTGATCACATGGATGGAATGAGCAAGGAGAGATATCCATTGTTAGCCAGAAATTATCAAGCAAGAGGAAGGCGTGATGTTGGAAGACCTAGAAGACGTTGGGCTGATGCAATATGAAGTCGGAACGGGCAATTGCCTAATCCCTGGAGTGATGATGATGATGATGATGACATCAACTATATGTAGACTTCAAAAAAGCATATGATTCAATTAAGAGGGAGAAGTTATATAGTATCCAGCTGGAGTTCGGAATTCCTAAAAAGTTAGTTAGACTTATACGAATGTGTCTAAATGGCTCAAAGAGTAGGGTGCGTGTAGGCAAACAGTTTTCAGATACTTTTGAAATCCATAATGGGTGGAAGCAAGGAGATGCACTATCTCCTCTACTATTTAATTTTGTACTAGAGCATGCCATTAAATCTTTAGAGAATGAGCAAGGCTTACAACTCAATGGTATTAATAAACTGTTAGTTTATGCTGATGATGTAGTACTACTGGCCGATAGCAAGGAGATACTAAAGGCCAACACGCACACACTATTGAGTAACACTAAGAAATTAGAACTGGAAGTAAATATCAGTAAAACTAAATATATGGTCAACCGTAGAAATTCAGTATATAATGGAAATGGACAGCTAATGAAAAATGAGGGAAATTTTGAGGAAATGGCTGAATTCAAATACCTAGGAACAATAATCACTAATAGGAATGAGATGCATAAAGAAATTAAACATAGGCTCAATTCTGGAAATGCATGCTATTGTGCATTGCAGAGACTCTTGATGTCCCAACTCCTTTCAAAAAAGTTAAGCTGAAAATATATAAAACTGTTATTCTACCAGTTATATTATATGGGTGCGAAACATGGACTCTTACTCTAAGGGAGGAAAGGAGATTACGAGTATTTGAAAATAAAGTTCTTAGGAAAATTTTTGGACCAAAGAGAGATGAACAGACAGGTGAATGGAGAAGACTACATAACAATAAACTACATGGTATTTATAGGAAGCCAGATATAATAAGAACAGTTAAGTCTCGTAGACTGCGATGGACAGGACATGTTGCACGTATGGGGAATGAAAGACGTGCATGGAAGCTTCTTGTAGGAAAGCCAGAGGGAAAACGCCCAGTTGGTAGACCAAGAATGAGGTGGGAGAATAACATTAACTATGATTTGAGGGAAGTAGATTATACAGGGAATGATTGGAAAGCATTAGCTCAGGATAGGGATGTATGGAGAGCTTATGTCCGCGCGGCCATGAACTAACGGGTTCGATAGTACCAGTGAGTAAGTAAGTAAGAGTATATCTATTACATTTTCACTGCAATATGACAGCCCTAGCATAACTTTTGATTCTTCCTTGTATTTATGACGTAGTACATCACGTGGTGTTGTGTTGAATTGCCATAACGTAAACATTTATACATATTCATTACACACACATTTACAATTAAAATTTAATGAGAAATTAAACTATTATAGAGCAATACAATTATGGTGCATAATGTGAAGAGGCTAAATTATCTAATTAACCAGTGAGGGACCTCCACTCAACAGCTGAAATGACCATTAATGATTCAGTTACAACTCTGTGTTTATTGTTTAAAGTACTTTATGTTAAAAATAATTTTAAATGTTTATTTCAGTTCAACATTTAAATTACTTTAATGTTGGAATTTTGTTACCTGACCTTCATTGTAATTGTGATAAAGCTAATTAATTTAAAAATTAAATCTTTTAAAATTAAATTGTATAACACGTTATGTAATAAAATGTTAAAATAAGTACCTCAACTGAATTACATTTAAATTAATTTAATTTAATTTAAAATATAATTTTAACTACTTCAAGGTTTTTTAAACATAAATTTAATTTAATATTCAACAGTAGATTATATAAGATATACTTACTTACTTACTCACCGGCACTATCGAACCCATAGGTTCATGGCCGCACGGACATGAGCTCTCCATACATCCCTATCCTGAGCTAATGTTTTCCAATCATTCCCTGTATAATCTACTTCCCTCAAATCATAGTTAATGTTATTCCCTCACCTCATTCTTGGTCTACCAACTGGGCGTTTTCCCTCTGGCTTTCCTACAAGAAGCTTCCATGCAAGTGTTTCATTCCCCATACGTGCAACATGTCCTGCCCATCGCAGTCTAGGAGGCTTAACTGTTCTTATTATATCTGGCTTCCTATAAAGACCATGTAGTTCATTGTTAAGTAGTCTTCTCCATTCACCTGTTTGTTCATCTCTCTTTGGTTCAAACATTTTTCTAAGTGCTTTATTCTCAAAGATTATATAAGATATAATCAATTAAATTGGTATGGGCACGTGCGACGAATGCAAGAAGAAAATTTACCCAGGAAAATATTGGAATGGTGTCGACCTGGAAGAACAAGAAAAGTAAAATCTCGAAACTAGTGGAAGCAAGAAATAAGAGCTGGAATGAGAACAAGAGGACTGGAGGGCATGGAATGGATGGATAGAGACGAGTAGAGATGGAAAATAAAACTTGAGGCACCTAAAGATTTGTAAACATTAACAATCTGTATATATCAACTTTTATAAGATTCATGATGTGTTCCGTTGAGGTTTATTCAAAATGAATATAAAATTATGGAATATTCACCTGAAAGGTCCGTCTCCTCAACTTAATTAATCATTTAACTGTAGCGCTTTCGGGACTTGTTCCATCATCGGCTGTTTATAATTATATACCAAGAGGACGAAGATCACTGGGCCATCCTATGAAACGCTGGAGGGAAAATTTTCTATAGGATCGTAACAGGCCTTGGCCTAATACTTGGAAGGAAGAAGAAGAATTATAATATGAAACCGGAACGAGCCAACAGACATAATCCCTGGATGATGATGATGATGTTGATTATATTATTATTATCATTATTATTATTATTATTATTATTATTATTATTATTATTATTATTATTATTATTATTATTATCGTATAAAATATTTTGTAGATGAAATTTATATTTAGTATAGTGTATATCTATATTTGTCAAATATTTATTTATATTTGTGCTGGTTGAGTGGAAGAGAAGGCCTTATGGCCTTAACACTGCCAGAATAAATAAAGCATTATTATTATCATTTTTATTATTATAAGATCACAACATAGTCTCTTACTTAATATACCGCAACATAGGACATCACATCACTCCATGTCATATACCATCTCCACTTCTCGCAACTGGAATTCCCTACCACAAGAAATAAGGGGCTGCCGGACATTGGCATCTTTTAAAAGAAATCTAAATTTATATTTGCTCTAAACTCGACTTCATTATTATCCAGTGTAAGATATATATATATATTAATTGGTGTTTCCCGTATAATGTATCATATTTATATTATTATTATTATTATTATTATCGTATCATTATTGTTATTACCCTATAAAATGTTGTTTGTATATGAAATTTACATTGCTACATTTAATGTATCTTTAACTGTTTATAATTAGTATAGTGTATATCTATATTTGTCGAATATTTATTTGTATTTGTGCTGGTTGAGTGGAAGAGAGGGCCTTATGGCCTTAACTCTGGATTATTATTATTATTATTATTATTATTATTATTATTATTATATTATTAAAAACTTTTTTTTTCAACTTTTTCATACAACCTACAGTTAAATGTATCAAACAAAGTAAAGCTGTTTAACCAATCAAAAACTCATTTAATGCTGATGAATTTATAAAAATTCAATATTAGAAAGGCAGGGAATCTACCTGAAATAGAAGGAAATCACAAGTTGTCTACCAGACAAAAAAAAAAAGTTTGGAGACCTCTATTTTAGAGTGTAGAATTACCAGAAATGGAAAATATAAAATGTGATTTCATTTGAATAATACATACAGTAGATGTAGAAGCAAATGCATTGCATAGTTTCAAAAATGCATTATGCAAAGTGTCAAAGTGTTTATAGGTGAGAGAGGTGATGCTAGTTCAATGATAGTTATTTAAATGGATGTATTGACGTGGCAGAAACAATTTCGCTTCGGTCATGAATTTTGCTGCTCCGGGTAACATTACACACTGGTTTCTATTCCTGGAACTTCTGAATAAACAATTACCTATCGCGAACTCAGAGATACGTAATCAATTTTTCACTCCACCCATGTCCGTCTACTGCCATCGCCTGCCTGACCATTCTACTCTAATTACAAGAGTCAAGTTTGCCAGGTACCTGAATTAACTTTTCATAATGACTACATTTTCCTATTAAGTTCGATGTTGAATTATCCAATAATTAAACTAACTCACTAGAACTATCGAACGCGTAGGTTCATGGTCGCTCAGACATAAGCTCTCCATACATCCCTATTTTCCAATCATCTCCTGTACTGTCTTCTTCTCTCAATTCATGTAGAATCTTATTTATGCTACCACATTCCTGGTCTACAGGCTCGACGCTTTTCCTTCGGATTTCCTACAAGAAATTTCCATGCCACACTTTCATTCCCTATTCTTGCCATATTTTCAGCCCATCGCAGGAAATTTTTGAGAAACATTTACGTTTTTCTCTTCTGAAAACTTTTACTCCCAGGATTTTGGACGTTTTTGAAATCGTCGTTTCATTTCCGGCATGCCAGGAGAGAATAATAGAAATGTCATAAAGACAACCCGATAGCATCCGTAATAAAAAAAATAGTGATATGAAATGATAATCGTTGTGAAATTGATCTTTTTAATTGAATTAATATTTATCATTGAATGGATGGTTGAAAATAACTTAAAAATAAACTACAGTCACATTCCTGGAAAGCAGAAACCCGGAGTTTTAAGGTATTATGCGGAGTGCCTGTTTCAAATAACTGTTAAGAAATCTGTTTTCGCAACCTGTTTATATTGCATTTTAAAAATGATTCTGTTTGAAGATATAAGTTTTACATGATTTAGTTTTTTTTTTTTTTTTTTTTTTGTTTGATCCTTAAAATGTCGTAAAATCACGAAATTCACTTACGTTTTAAATTTAGAACGTATTACTCATCGTCTAAAGGATTGTTTTCTTTTCGCAGGTGAATAAAACTGATGGCTGCAGTGGACTTATGGTTGGCAGCACTGATCAACCTGCTTGTAATCGGTAAGTGAAATATTCAATTAACATGCTCCGAATTAAGTCTAAACATAGTGATTTTTGTTAATTGATATATGTACCTTGCTTCTTCCAAACTATAGCAGGTTTGCTCAATTAAAAGAATCTTGCCGCGCAAATATTTGAAGGGATTAGGGGCGGGGGTGAATTCTCTGTCTACTTGAAGGCCAGCGTGAGGTATAGGAAGATACGGAAATTCTTTCTTTCATTCTTTCTTTCGAAGGTATTGCACACTTTTTTATTGCATTTAGGGTCGGTTTCACCAACAGAGGTAACTGTATTACGCCAGTTTAAGCTATGTATTATATACGGGGAAAACTGACGTAATACAGTTACCTCTGTTGGTGAAACTGACCCTTAGTGGTATACCGGTATAATTGGAGGGCTCTTTTGATTGTAAAAATATAGTAATATTTCTAGTAAACAAGTCATTGCCGACAGCGGCGTTTAAGTTATTTCAGGGTGTCTGAAGGAATATGAATAACTGTTAAGTTTATTTTCTGGTCATATGTTACGTATTTTGGAAGTCGGTAGGTATTCAAGACAGTTATATTACGGTCTTATACTTTACGCAAATCCTCAAGGTTAAAACTCAGGAGGGGAGCATCGATATTGTTAGAGGGAGATGCAAACAATAGTTTATTGCTTTTAAGAAATTTCAAATGAAAAAAAATATGTAACCTTGAAAAACATAGCGGACAGCTAGAGAGATTATTGACCTCGAGTAACTTGGAAAGGAATATAGTCCTGTAAAAGGCCACGCCCTACATTTTATTGGCCTATATCGACTTGCACATGTAGCCTATAGAGGTGTGTCAAAAGATTTATTTTATCCAATGAAAAATTTGTATAAAAATTGTAATGGCGACGGAAAAATAAGTCAAATCCACGACTTTCTTAAATATTTAATATAAAAGTTATGAAGTAGAGCGAGTGCCCTATTCAAAGAACCTATAGTGGATATTCAAGCAAGAGGGGCAAGTGCTCCCCGATAGCCAAAGTGAGTGGAACGAGTGTTCCCATTAGGGGAACGTACAAAAGAAAGATCCGCGATAAGCATTATTAAAATTTAGTCGTGGTTTTGGCCGTTTCTTAGCCAAGTTATAAGAGAAAATTGTATAATTTATATTGAGGGAAAAGAAAATTAATAAAATGCTTCTATCACGTCGCCTAAAATTAGTTTTATCAGTAATTACCTTAAGTAGTTCCTTATCTATCACCGGCAAAAAATCATAAAGTTCCGCCCGACCTTGAAGAAACATTGAGGAACTCACAGCTCGCGCATTGAAAGTCAACTATATTTTCGGGATGTGGTAGGTTTTATGTCTCTCACAATTCTACACTTACCCTCTTATGCCACTTATGCACTAAACACTTGTAAACACGTTTTGTACTGTTTTAAACATTTTCCAATGATCTTCAAGCTTTCTTTACAATATTTTATATTTATATATTTACGTAAAACATGATCGTGGATAAATTACTTGCTTGCTACTTTCCCATGTTGTTCCAACGTTGCCAACATTTGAAAATAATTTCAAACCATATTTAGTGTTAGTGTACGTAAAATTAGATTATTGTTCATTAAATAGTATGCTTGTAAACTGCTTTGCTACGTTAGGAAATGGGAAGTTGGTTTACGTCCATTTTTTTAAGCATTTGGGAATAAATAATATGCATGTAAATTGTTTTCTTTTGTTAGAAAATGGCAAGTTGGTTAACGTCCTTTTTTTTTTTTTTTTTTTTTGCATTTGGAAATTCATTCCTAATTCCTAAAGTTGGTAATGCCGACTGCAGAGCCATCTACCGGAGGCTATATTAACCATTACGGCAATTCACGCAACTTGCGCATGCGCACTGCGATTCTGTGAACTTAGAAAAATTCTTCTGAGACATATAACCGACTTGTTCCATATTTTCTATCACTAATTACCAATAAATAGTTTAATCCATCACCGGATAAAATTCCTGTTAGAGTGGTGAATTGACGTATGAATTGTGTAACGTGAAGTATTTATTTGAACGACGGGTGTTAACATATTTTACAAACTTCGGCTAGTTGCTCCCACTCTCCGACTGGCCGTGCAGCAACCGTTTAAAAATATACGCGGGAAGATTCTCTTAACTGACCAAACGGGCTATAAGTATAGTTGTAATGTAAACAAAAGCAGATATAATACTGCATTTTAATTAGTGTCGCGCGCCGTAACCGAGTGGTTAAGGCAGGAAAGCCTTGGCGCAGAGCTACGGGACTTGCGCTGGTTCGAGTCTCCATGGGGGAAGAAATTTGCCCATGGTATTTCGGCCAGTATGGGACCGGTGCCCATCCAGCATCGTGAGGCATTTGGGTAGCTACAATAAGTAGCGGCTCCAGGTTGAGGAACCAGCTATAACGGCTGGGGGACTCGACATGCTAACCACATGTCACCCCTACACTGGCTGTTGATCATCTACCTCTGTGATTGACACATGTGGATGTGAAGGGCCAGCAGCCGGCTGGTAGGCTAAGGGCTTTTTAGGCCTCTCCCGCCAGGAGTAGATTTTAATTAGTAGAATAAAGATTATAATATTAAGCGTGTGATAAAATATACTTCCCTCTCTAACACTCGAAATAGGAAGAATAATACAAATATGTAATATCTAGCACATTTCAATATAAGTTATATAGGATAATATAAAAATATGTAATTACAATTTTAAGAGATAAAATGAGCATTGTTATATTCTTACACGTGCGTAACGTAGAATACATTGGAATTTCAGTTGTTTAAAATGACCGCTTCTGTATAATAATAAGTTTGGGAACTGAAGCATTTTAAAAGGGGAGAGAAACAAATTATTTTGAAAGTTTTCAAACAGTTTAGTGAAAAATATCCCACATTAGCCATTGAGGATGTGGTGAAATTAACAGCAGAATTTACAGGTGAGTCAGCATGGAGCATTCATTGTACTTGTAATGAAATTACAAATAAAGGATATGTGTAGACATCATGGAAAAAGAGTAAACATCTAATTAGATAGGTCCATATATAATTTATCATAAATAAATAAGACATGGAGGAAGTTGCTAATTATTGGTACCATCTTACTTTGTATTCAGTCTTATTTCCTGTAAAATACAATGTTACCTAAGAACAATGTTTCTATCGATGACAGTTCCGTACACAATTCAGTCATATGGCGGGTAAACGTAGTACCACGGTTCCCCAATAGATGGTGTCGGCGAAATAATACTTTACGCAAATGTGTTTTTTCACTGTGTAACTAATATTGGATCCTCACTGTTATTGTTGATGTACATCGTAATTTGACATTCGGCATACAATCTTAGTTGCTATGAAACAAAATAAATGTCAATACTTTAAAAATGAACAAAAGCACTAGTGCGGTAAATAAAAACATTTATTTTGAATATTGATACTGCAATTTGTAATAATTTCGTTATTAATTCATCACATCCAGCTTTCCACGCCTCTTTTATTTCATCTTCACTGCACGCATCGTCTAAAACTTTCTCCATAATCAGAAATAAATCCCAAATAAAATTGGGTTTAAAGTTTTAACAAATATGAGATGGCGACATGACCAATAATACTTATTATTTCTCCATAGCAACACATACAGCCGATTTACCTTCTGAAATCTAACATTTATCATCAATTATGCTTATTAATATTTTAGCAAATATCTTAACTACTAAAATAAATACACATAGTGCAAAAAAAAATAGTATACAATACTCATGTGGTAAACACATAACGGAATGTCGGAAACGTAAAAAAATTCGATCCGTATCAAGTTTTTACCACACTCGTAGCGCAATTTACACTTACTGTACAACTTGAACTTAGCCCTGAATTAATATGGATAAATAATATAAAAATAGGTTACAAAAATGTTTTTTGAAGGGATATTTATTAGGCCTATTAGGTTAACCCTTAAAGTGGCAAAAGACAAATGTCTTGTATCAGTTATTTGAATGTGGCGGACCGCACTGAAAACGGAATATTTTATAACTGTTATTATTAGGTATTTTGTATAATTAGACACACATTTAAGTGGTTTCTTGTCATTAGTTTCCTTCCGATTTATTAAAAATATTAAATTAATTAAATCAACTGATGTATCCAAAAGGATACATTACGAATTTAAGGGTTAACGCGATCGAAGACACAACCGTTCGGCGAAGTAATACTTTTCGCAAGTTTGTTTATAGTACAAGTGGCAAGAGAATACTGAAAATAATTCTGTACCGAAATAATGTTTACGGTACGTGAGATTACGTAATACTGCGTAACTACTACGTCATCGTCTCTTCATTCTTCAGTGATCTTACTGAACAGTGCCAAATTCCTATCCTCGTTGTCCTCTCTCCTACGTACCCCCCCTTTCCATCATGCGCCGCGTGTTACTGCGCATCCTCCCCTTGCTAGCGAAGTCCTCAAATAAGCTGTCCGCGTGAACATCAGGGTCATCATCCATTTTGGTTTCGGCGAGTCAAATCAATAGTAGCTCGAAGGAGCTGTTTGGTTAATCAGTTCCTAGGCCAGGGTAGGGCCACTAGGACCGTGTACCCTAGCCCTTGGCGGGACTGGAGTGAGTGGAGGAATGTACGTATGTTTATTAATATTATTTTTGTTATAGACTTTTGTTTAGATCACCAGTAATGTTGTTATTTCTTTCTTAATTTATTTTTCAATGGTCAAGAAAGTTATCTTTTGTTATTTGTATTTCATTATATCTGACTTTTGACTCTTAATAAAGATAAGATATTTTTAGTTAACTTCTGTTTATTGATTGCGTAGCTAGTCATGTCAGGTATTGATATAAAGTTCCAAAGCTTTCTCGAGCGTATTTAATCCCCTCTTTGCTTCTAGCTTCCACGATTGTAATACTGTGTAGCTTACAGTATTATATGTTTAATAATTTATTAAGGACATGTGGATTAATCTTTGCCTTCTATGGGCCCCGGGCAAAGGTATGTTGATTTAAGCACACTATACTTTCAAACTGGGTTGTAAGGGGTAGTGACGTGTGTATAACCTCTCCTACCCAATTCTCATCCTCACCTTCTCGTGGTACAACCCGTTTTCATAAACGAGGCTCTGAGTACCGAGTCACGGCGGTATAACCGTTCCATCAGGTACTGAGTAAATGCGGTATCCTAATGTCTGTCCAGAGACTAAAAGGTAGCAGCCCTACCACTGGACTACTTAGCGTTGGGCCAGTAACCTGTCCTATGGAACTTCAAAACTACTTTCAAGTCTCAACACGAAATCAACCTGCAGGAAGAAGAAGACCAGGACGTCCACTCAAAAGACTTTTGGGTGGTACTTCTCTTGAGGCCGAAACAGGTCAACGAATGGCCTAAATTCGTGAATGTACTATGCTGATGATGATGATGATGATAATGATACTTTCAAACTCAAAGTAATTATAAAAAGATTAGTACGATCCCGCACGAACACGCGAGTGGTTGCAAGAATGTTAGCAGAACGCAGGGTGCAAATTTTTGCTTGCAGAGTGTGGTGCAATTCTGTCATGTAAACCAGGAGGACGACGAGATCCTGAACGACCAAGACAGAAATGGAATGAGGCCATTGAGGCTAAATCGTAAAAGAAAGACGAAGGAAAAAACAAAAGTAGAAATGTTTATTCAAGTGAGAGTTCTATATAATAACGTTATAAAGTTTAGAAATGAAAGTAGAGAGAGATAGAAGGGTAAAAAGAGAGGTTTCCCTGAGGAATATGCAGCACTCGAATATATACCTGAAAATAAATGCGTCGAGGGAATGCACAAAGAACGGCGGCCATCTTGAAGGGAGTAAATCAGACGAGAGCCTCTTGTAATTTCCTGTTACCCCTCTCACCCTGCTATTTACCAACCACCTACTTCCACAGGCTGCTATTACCGCTATTCAATCTTTCCTACAGCTGTTTAAGGAGCATTAAATCCATTTCTCCCATTGTTACCTGAAGCGTCTACATCCCTAATAGTGCCTTCTACCTAACTTTGGTTCGTATGTTTTATACATGTCAGCAGATTGTAAGTTCTCTATGTTCAATTGAACAGTTGCCCCGAAAAGAGATTCAACCAATAAAATTTCGAAAGTTCAGTTTTCAGTGGATTAATGATCTATCCAGAGAGTATCACGACATGGTGCATGTAAAACTATCCATACTCTCTTCCAGAACTGTTTTATTTATTTTTAAAAGTTGGCTTTCAAGTGAATAGTGATTTATATGTAACAAAATGGCGGATGCAGTTTGTCAACTCATGAGTAGCAGTCAGAAAAACAATTATTGCACATGTGCAAATTCATTCCACCACAGTTCCATGAATTCTAATCAAAAATCTTAAAAAAATTTAGTGAAAGTAAGAAATATTATAATGATATTGTGAAAAGAAAAATTAATATCTGAACCAGGAATCGAACCGTGGGCCTCTAGTTCTCCAGACTAGTGTACAGCCCACTACACCAATCAAGACTTGGCACAAACATCAACAATTCTTTCCACATATACAAATCCAAGCCGCACCCAAATTCTGCCAGTAGGTCTTTCTCGGATGGCACAGGGGTCTCATAATTCAAGATTTTCATGTGACGCTATTGATAGAATCTAGCGGAAGCAAGTTTGGAGAACGTGTTGGGTGTTTGGCGGGAGAATTGTGGTATTTTGCGTGTAGAGGGAAAAGGTACGTTTCCGGACACGAGTTCCTATGCTAAACATAACTGTATCGGTCCCCGCTACACGTTCTTAAAGTCTGTAATGAGAATTTAGTTGTATCCTATATATTATTACATTTAGAGCATCTTCTGACAGTAATATGATCTTAGATCCCACAGCTCGTTTTGAATTTCATGGTGGCCAGAGAGAAGTTGATCTGAAAAGAAAGCCATATATGAGCCAACAGTCGACTATTATAAAGACCATTTAACTCATGCCCCAAATGGGAGTCAATGACCAATCACGTTTCAATGATTTCTGTTTTACAACCAATCACAGTCGTGTTTCACGAAATATTTATCAAAGTTAAATTTACCATATTAAAGAAAGCTCCACCTTTTTAATATTCTGAACAGGTCTGACCATTATTTTGCAGCGACTGATCCCATAAGAAAGACGGCTACCAGATTGTATATATAGTGCATAGATGTCAACACATAGCTCTTGCAGGAGTTAATATAAAGACATTTGTAGCAATTTATTATATCACCCAAAAAAAGAAACCACTGTTTGTTCTTTCTTAAATGTATTTTTTCCCAGGTAATAATCCAGAAAAATATAATTGTTATATTTACATCATACGACATCAGAAATGAATTAATATACAGTTTGATGTGTTTCATTTTTTCTCCACTAGAGAGCATTCTTACAATGTTGCGTTCCTTTGGCAATAAATAGTATGATCTAGTTGCAGTGATAAACAAAAGAAGCTGATGAACCGTACCAATCGTTTCTCATTTGTTTTCAAACATCGCCGTTTACATTAAATATATACATATTTTAAAATAACTGTAGTTAAATAATGATTTGTGAGTAAACAGCTTAGTTTTATTCGTTAAATAGTCCTAACAAATGCCACTCTTGATTTCCAAATTCTCTACATAAATTTATCGAAAATTTGGAAATCACTCGTGGCATTACTTATGATAAATACTAATTAGATAGTATAAGTGATGGTCGGAGAATTGGCAATAAACCAAGTTAAATTGACAAGTAACGTCTTGAAAACCCTTCGTCTTAATATTAATAATTTACAGCGCCGTCTACTCGCAGAATTTAAGTTCATTTTGTAATTTTAGCGTGAGAACTCTTTTTTTGTAGAAGATCTCACCAATATACTGTAAAACTATCTTTAACACTCTCTCCACTAATTTGGTCGTATTCTGTTATAAGATTTTTTGTTTAATTTCATAAAAAGTTACTATAACAAATGTATTATAATGAAGGTTCTGGAATCGAACTGGGATTAGTGAAGTAGATAGTGATGAAGCTCTGAAACAAAAGGAGAAACGAGGGAAATGCGGCGTGACAGTAATGGCAGTAAAAGTGTAACAGCTGGAGAGAATGGAAAACCACAGGTGGTAGCAAATTAATGAACCAGACACTGAGAATTAAAATGGCGGAGCTCTGATTACCGCCCTTTGACGTCATTAAATTCACCATGCCCTTTCACAAATTCAATGCTTCAAAATGGCCCCTTAACTCTCCGAATATCTGATCCATTTTCACACGTTTCAACTTTAATTATATCCAATGCTTTTTTTTTGTTCTATTGTGTGATTTTTAAATCTGATATACTCTTTGCATCATCTATTATACCGATGCTATCGAAAATCTATTATCTATACACCCCTTACTTCTTCATGAGGGATTAGGGTGCTCCCTAGTGGGAGTGTTTCATCATCAGCATTGAGGATTAGATCTTAAGGTATGTTCCGATCTCATGCTAGAATTGGTCTATCCATATTTACTGGGTCTTCCTACATTTCTTCGTCCTAGTGGTTTTTAATGAAGAATCTGTTTCGGAAATGTATTGGTATCCATTCTATTGATCTGGTCCATCCATACATCACTGCATTGTGTAATTCTATCTAATAGTTTGAATATATTTAGGTCACTTCGTATATTTTCATTTCGTTTCGATCTGATATTGTACAGCCATCCACACTCCTCAGAAACCTCATTTCTGACGTTTCTATTCTTTGTCCCTGGTTGTTTGTTAAGACCACTGTTCCGATCCACATAGTGTTGATGCTGTCATTGTTTTATAAAATTTTAAAAGTGTCTCAGGGAGTGGCTGAATTCAAATACCTAGGAACAATAATCACAAATAGGAATGAGATGCACAAGGAAATTAAACATAGGCTCAATTCTGGAAATGCGTGCTATTGTGCATTGCAGAGACTCTTCATGTCGCAACTCCTTTCAAAAAACGTTAAACAGATAATATATAAAACTATTATTCTGCCATTTATAATATATGGGTGCGAAATATGGACTCTTACTTTAAGGGAAGAAAGAAGATTACAAGTATTTGAGAATAAAGTACTTAGGAATTTTTTTGGACCAAAGAGAGATGAACAAACAGGTTAATGGAGAAGACTTCATAACAATGAACTACATGGTCTTTATAGGAAGCCAGATGTAATAAGAACAGTTAAGTCTCATAGACTGCGATCGGCAGGACATGTTGCACGTATGGAGAATGAAAGACTTGCATGGAAGCTTCTTGTAGGAAAGCCAGAGGGAAAACGCCCAGTTGGTAGACCAAGAATGAGGTGGGAGAATAACATTAACTATGATTTGAGGGAAGTAGATTATACAGGGAATGATTGGAAAGCATTAGCTCAGGATAGGGATGAATTGAGAGCTTATGTCCGCGCGGCCATGAACCTATGGGTTCGATAGTGCCAGTGAGTAAGTAAGTAAGTCTGGTTTCTAGTTCCTTTGAGACTTCGCTTTATGGTGCCACACATATATAATTAAATGTATTTATTTTATTTCCAATGTCTACACATTGTCCTCATCATCATCTTCATTCATGGATTAGGTCTGTTGACCAGTTCCGACTTCAGCCCATCTCTTTCTAGGTCTGCCCACATCTCGGGTGCCTTCAGGTTTGTATTTTGTTATTTGTTTTGGATATCTATCTTCATTCATTCTGTCTATGTGTTGCTTCCATTTTTGTCTATATGTATCCATTTTATCAGTTATTGCAAATATTTCAAGTTCCTGTCTTATTTCTGTGTTCTTGATTCTGTCTTCCTTAGTGCACCCTTTAACAGATCTCAAAAATTTCATTTCTGCCGCCGTTATCCTACTTAGATCTTGTTTTTTATGTATCCAGGCTTCTGAACCATAGAGCAGTACCGGTACTGCCAACATTTTATAAAATTTCAGTTGGGTCTCTCTTGTTGTTTTGTTATTTAGTGTTCGTTTTATCGTACCACATGTTCCCTGGAATTTTGCCATTGCTCACCTGTTCTATTATTGTATTCTCTAATTGGGTTTTCATGTGATTTTTGAGTGTTTCAAGCTAATTTACGTAGTTACGCTTATTTACCCCTAAATGTCATCGAGTGATATGGGATCTGCAATTCGCCTTAGTGAAACCCTAGGGCAAATAAGGTATTGATTGGATGGATAACGTTGGTAAATTATGCACAGAGACTTTTTTATTCAGGCTTGAGAGTTTTTTACGGACCTCAAAATCTTCAGACTCGGGATCCACTATTAAAGTCTCTCCCGGAGGACCGTCCCTTGGATTTTTCAATCCCAAAAATCCATGGACCCCGGCCGGTTTGAACCCGCTTCTCTCGGAACTAGAGGCAAGGAACATTACCCAACAGACCAACGCGTCCGACTCTAAAATCTTATTAAATTAATTGAGTAGACATGTTGTTGTTACTTCTTGTTTGAGGAAGTAAACTGAACGGAAAGTAGCAGAAGAAATTTTTAATAAGATATACACTAATTTTTGTGTTAAATAGTTTCTTAGGGAGTCGTGAATTTATCGATAATTTGGAAATCACTCGTGGCATTACTTATGAAAATGAAGCAGCAGAAGAGTTCTTAACGTAAACTTAACCTAAATTCCAGACCATGGGCAACCGCAGGAACGATTCCCTTTAAGGAAAAACTCCTATGTTTTGACCGGGAATCAAACTCGGGACCTCAGTAGTCAGATACGCAAACCACTAGCCCATGAGGCTGGTAATTTTGATATGACATAGTGTTATACAGTGAAACCTGTCTTAGCCGGAACCTTTATAAGAAGGAAACCTGTAGAGACGGAAAAAAATCTCCATAACGGTACTATTTTATATGTAAAATCGTCCTGTATAAGCCGGAAACTTTAATAACGCGGAAACGGAATGGTTTTTGAAGTACAAATAGTTAATTTTTACCTCAGTAAGACGGAAAATTATTCTTAAGCACGTTCTAATTGCAGTATTATAGTGTAAAAGTTTTAAGTTGGCGTGATTTCTGCTATCCTTGTCTAGATAACTGTTCTTCCACCCTTCGCTAGACATCTGAGTGACATGTGTACTATAATGGGCTACCCTTGTAAAATTACTTAGGAATGCTAGAAAAACTCCACCCCCACTTTCGCCCAGTCACTTTTGTTCACGTAATTTTTGTCAGTGACCTCTGTTACAGAGTTCGTTTGTAGTTTGTGAGAGTGAGTGAGATATTGTATTAGTGTAAAATTAAAAATTTAACAAAATGGTATCTGAGTTAGAAAGTTTAGCTGTAACTTTAAATATTGTATTGAGTATTGTTCTTGACGGCGATGAAACTGAAAATGAAGACATAGAAACTTGCCAGGAAGAATCTTTAGAAGAAGGGAATGCCACCACTGATCTATGTTCACTGCAGGGAGTGTCTGCCCTACCGCTGTCACCGTGAAGAGATATGCGTATGAGTGAGAAAGAAGATGGTCAGTACTCTCTTTCTCTTTCTAAAATATTCTAGACACTTTAGCCCTCACGGACTATAATGACCACACGTGAAAATTCTACATATGACGCTACTGCATTATATCGTTTTACCATCTTGTGTTGCCATTGTATTGCGGGGAATTCCTCGCATTTACTTGCCTGCTTATGTTACCTGCGAGGGAGTTGTAGTTGAGTTCCTTCTCGCTTTTGTGTAATAAAGTTGTTTTGTATTGCCGTGCAAACTGTGCTGTGTTACGTACACTATTTTGTCTGTATTTCAGTTCAATACGTTATGTATTTAAAGCGTGCATGTAAAACTCTTACACTGCGTGGGAAAATTCAAGCTTGTAATTTGGGAACACTTTATTAGAAGAAAAACTGCCAAGGCGGAATATAATTAAGGAACCGTCATGTTTCTTCATAGACAGGTTTTACTGTATATAAAATTAACTTAAGCGAATGTAAAAGAAGGAAGCATGTTGTTGGAGATGAAGTGAAGAGTTAGGGAGCTCAGTGTACCGGAAGATTGACTTGTGGTCATCTGTGTTGTGATTATTGGTTGCTAAAGTAATTCTTCCAATCACTAGCTTGATGGGGTGTTTCTAGCTCGTCACTTCAGTGCTTTTCTTGTACAGCTAGTATAAAAAATGTTAACCGTAACAGACTGTTCTATGTAAAAGAAGCTGAAAAAAAAACAGTGGCAATAATAATAATTGCTACGGACATCGGGATACTATTGACAGATTCTGGCTTAACAATTTCAAAACTTTACACGCAATACCAAGTGGATCTAACTGTACCAAAAATATTACATTCCATTAAATCAGTTGGAAACACTTTACAAAATGTCGCAAGAATTTTTTATAAGTTCCAATCAATCACCATGCGCATGCGCCAACATAAGCGAAGTGGTTTATACTATGGAATCACGCGATACCAATGAGCCTGAAAACCTTTTTTTTAATGTCCCAGGTTGTCATTTCGACATTTCTGGTGTTCTCTCCTGACATGGCGTACATGGAACCTACTTCTGAGGTTGGGGCGCCTGTAAACCGAGGTTACGCTGTCCCAATTATATGATGGGTGATGGCGACGGGTAATGATGCACCAGGAGAGGCCTTAAACCCAAACTTAATCTAATGAGGTGAATATATTATTGATGTTAATGATGGCCAGATGGTGTTCGGGGACCTTTTGGGCCTTAACGCTTCCTGATATTTATATTACAGGTGAGAAAAAAAACGAAAAAAACTTGTCCTGACCACATACCGAACTCGGGCCCGCTGCGTGACATGGCAGCACACTACCTTGAGATCACAGCGGTGGACTAACTAACCTAATGCAATATAATTACTCTAACCTGTGAAAGAATGCACGCTGTTTTTTATTTAGTGTAAGTTGAGACTCTATGTCGACTGCACTGGAACACACAATATTCGTTAAAATCAATATGGCTGCCACGTATTCATGTAGATAAATATCCTCAACAGCCAACCTGAGGAAGTTGACTGTGAAAAGAAAGCCATATATGATACAGTATTGATTATTATAAAAATAAATACCAATTAGGTAGTATAACTGTCACAGAATTCATGATCGGGGCAAGAGGTACTATACCAGGATTCTTAGCTAAATTTTGGAATATCTTAGATTTTGACAGAGTGTATCTTTCAAAATTGCCATCGCTGCCGTTAGAAGATCAACTTCAATTTTAAGAACCCATCTTTACAAAACGGCTACTTTATAGAATATACTTCAATGACAATTTCAATTTTTTTAAATGTATTTACAAAATAAATTTAATCAATTTCGAAAATTGTCTGCATCACTTTGTCCTTGTGGCAATCCTCTAATGAGGAAAGTTGTATATAATAAAATCATCATCATCATCATCAACAATCACGGATTAAGCCCATGTGGCTTGTTCCGGTCTCATAGATTCTCATTCAAAAGTTGGATCCATCTATTCTTCGGTCTACCAACATTCCTGCGTCCTTTTGGTTTGTATTTAAGTATAATTTTGGGAATGCGATCATCTTCCATTCTTTGAACATGTTCTTTCCATTGTTTTCTAGATTATTTTATTCTTTCTAAGAGTGTAAAGATATTTAGCTCATTTCTAATATCTTCACTTCTTCTCTTATCTAGAAGTTTGCAACCAGAAATCTCATTTCAGCTGCTTCTATGATTTTCTCTTCTCTTTTAGTTAAAACCCAAAATTCACTACCATACAATAGTAAGGGACTGACACTACTTTATAAAATTTTAGTTTTGTTCCTTTTCTTGTGCTTTTAAATATCCTTTTGATTGTTCCACATATATAATTTAATTTAATAAGTTTGTTAAATAGATCTTCATTTTTAAAATAGGAGATTTCATAACCCAAGTATTTAAAATGGTTCACTTGTTCAAGGGTTTCCCCTCCAGAATTATTTTAGCTCTTACGGTATCTGATCCCTTAAAAGCTAGGATTTTCGTTTTACTTATTGATATTTTCAAATTATATTTCTGTATAATGTCATTTAACTAAAAGAGCGATTTCTGTAGACCATCTTCTGAACTATCTAATAATATATTCAAATAATTATTTGAATTATATAGATTACAATCGTTAGAAAACATGTATAAATCATTGTAAATGGTGGGAAATAATTTGAAAAATGAAACCCTAAGAATAAAATTTGACAGGAGTTTATGAAGTAATTTAAAGAGTCATGTCACGTGTAAAGTTTAGCCAAGGAGTTTCGCCTCATAGGTACTTCTACGTTCCAGATGACACCCCTGTCGGGAGAGAGATTTTAACTGTGGATTTGACACACAATTTTTGACCTCACAAGCGCATGGAGAACCTCCTCGAATGAGTAATAAAGCTCGATGTCAGAATCTCCTCCGAGACGACACAACATTAAGAAAAACTAACAGTTTCTCGCGTAACAATTTCAAAAATTTACATGCAATATCAAGTGATGTCAACTGTTCCCCTTATACAAATGTCTTGTCTTGTAAGCCCAGAGATTTAGACGCTCTCCCCCTACAGGGAAGAATTTGAACCATACTAATTTAGTTACACTTGTTTTCGTATAGATGTCATTTGAGTGGTCCATAGTCAGCGTTCCGCCTCATTCTGACATCTAGAAAATCAAGGTAGTACTAGGACGTGAAAATGCGATAAACTTTGCTCAGAAGCCTTTTCATTCAGGCTTAAGGATCTTTTACGAGCGTGAAAATCTTCAGACTCGGGACCCCACGGCTTAAAGTCCCTCCGAGAGGACTTGCTCCTTGGATTTTTCAATTCTAAAAAATCCATCGACCCCGACCGGGTTTGAACCCGCGACCCTCGGGACCAGAAGCAAGGAGCATAACCACTAGTCCACCGCGGCCGATGCTATATAAATGTACCTATTAAATTTTTAAAAAATAATGATGAGAAACAAGACAAAATCCGTGACGCAGGTGTTACGTACTCTAAGCAAATTCGTCATCGAGTCTAATTTATGGTCCTAATCATCTGGTTTAGGGAATATATTTTTCATTTGTTAACCTCATGGGTCCTTAACAAAAGTTTAACACTTTTTTGTGCTTGTTCGCTTTCTAGGAAACTAAATAACTAATTTCTTCGGGTTCAAAAAAATGTTGAAGTTGCTTCTGTGGGGGTCCTGATTTAAGATTTTGTCAGTTATAATTGGACGATGTGGTGTCATCAGTCCTATCAGAGATTCTGTGTTTTGCAATAAAGGAGTATGAAACCAGATCTTCATAAATGTTAATCAACATTTTGCATCATGCAGTTAAGCGCCAAATGTTTCCGCTCTTAAATTGTTTATGCATAACTGTCAAACAAGGAAAATAACTTGCAATATCCACTATTGTCAGTTTGGTGCTACAATAAATAGTGAAGATTGAATTAATCTTTAAACTATTTTTCTCGAATATATCAATGGCGCATAGCCGGTTGATGCATAACGCCATCCAATTAGAGTCCGAATGTCTATGTAATAATATATTTTTCCTGTGTATGTATTTGTCTGAGAACTTAAAATGTTAACGAATTAGTCAACTGGCTCTGTCGAACCTGTAGGTTCATGGCTATACGGACAAATGCTCTCCATACATCCCTATCCTCAGCTAATATTTTCGAATCATCCCCTGTGTAATCTACTTCCCTCAAATCATGGATAATGTTATTCCCCCACCTCATTCTTGGTCTACCTACTGGGCGTTTTCCTTCTGATTTTCTTACAAGATGATTCCATATCATCTTTCATTACCCAATCGTGCCACATGTCCTGCCCATCGTAGTCTACGAGACTTAGCTGTTCTTATTATATCTGGCTTCCTATGAACATCATGTAGATCACTGTTATAAATTTTTCTCCATTCACCTGTCTATTCTTCTCTTTTTTGGTCCAAATTTTTGCTAAGAACTTTATTCTCAAATACTCGTATCTTTTACGGTTAATACGCTCGCCTCTCACCCCTGGGTTCCGAGATCGAGTCTCGGTCATTCCATGTGGCTTTCGTGGTGGACGAAACGGAGCTAGGGCAGGTTTTTCTCGGTGTTTCTCCTGTTTTCCCCTGCTACAATTTCATTCCACCATTTCTCCATACTCATCTCATCCATTTAATTTCGTTTCGTTTATCTGACCCTGTGTTGGTGCGTTAGGCGTGGTCGGCCGGCATCCTTGTTATTCACAGACCTCTATATATAAGGAGCTTCATCTCATCTCAACCCTGGACCCGACCCTGAGTTGGACACGAGTTGACGATATTTATTTTATTCGTAATATTTTCTCCTTCTTTAAAATAAGAGTCCATGTTTCGCTGCGATATAACTGAAGATTAACAGTTCTATTTTTTTTTCAGTTTGACGTTTATTGAAAGGAGTTAGGAATGATTATACCTTAATGATAATATTTCTATCCATCCATAGTAATTCCGCCCGAGGGCAAGTCATTCACTGCAATCATAGCATTTTCATGCTATGCTTTGCAGCTTTACTTGGGAATTATAGGTGTGGTAGCTTCCCGTTGCTTTCCACACCGGCGAAGGATGATGATGATGATAATGATAAGGATGATGATGAGAATGATGGTCGGATGATTTTCGGGGAACGTTGGGCGTAAAGCTTCCTGACATTTGTCTTAAAGGTGAGGAAAAACCCCGAAAACAATCTCATCCAGGAGCCTGTCCCGACCGGTAATCAAATCCGGGCCTGCTGCGTGACAAGACAGCACGCTACCTCGAGACCACAGCGGTGGACAATATTCCATCCATAGTAATTCTGCCCAAAGGCAGGTTCTTCACTACAATCATAGCATTTTCATGCTATTCTTGCAGCTTTACTAGGGAATTGTAGGTGTGGTAGCTTCCCGTTGCTTTCCACACCGGTGAAAGATAATGATGATGATGATAATGATATGGATGATGATGGTGATGATGGCCTTACGATTTCGGGAACCATAAAATTTTCCTGACATTTGTCTTACAGGCGAGGAAAAACCCCAATTAAAACCTAGCCCAGAAAAACTGCCCCGACCGAACCCGGGCCCGCTGCGTGACAGCACGCTACCTCGAGACCACAGCGGTGGACAACATTTCTATAATAAGCAGAATTTCTGTTGACTTTAACATCATGCAAACAACTTCAATTTTTGTGTTCATTTTTATTTGTGAAGTTTTAAGTCATTTGTTTCCTGTTTTCCTGGAACAGATAACAACAGAAGTCAGAATGACGACACGTGACGCTAGAAATTGCCCAAGTGAGTTGCATTCTCTTAAACAAAATGAGTTTGTTTATTTCCTTCCATGTAAATAATTGTTTATTTAAACTGGGCTGATCATTACAGGCTTTTGTTTCAGTCTTTAAAACCCTGGAGAAAGTTTGCTAATTAATCACAGCGAGGCGCTGTCAATACTTCCTTCCAAACAAATGAAGTCCCACGCGTTAATGGCGTCTACGCTCCGCAAAAACGGATACTTTCAATTTCACATTCATCTGTAGAGAAATAGTTAAAAAAACGCTCAGAAAACCAGGAAGTTGGGAGCTCTTTTATACTTACGGTGTATAATTTTGAAAATAACATCGGTTAATATATTCTTAAAGTTCCAATTAAATTCTGTTCATTTTCTACAGAATAAAAATATGTATCTGGATTGTGTTATTACACGCTTTATATTAGCTTGACCTTTATCTGTCTATCTATGTAATGGAATCGTTCAACACGATTTTCACCCACTTAAAAACATTGGATCGACTTGAAACTTTTGTACACGTGTAAACGACCAATGGCAATAAAATAAAATTTCATAAATTGTTTCTGAGATCCTGGCCAGGATCATCAGGACATCAAAAAAATGAAGACCGATATAATAGGTTACGGACTTATCGACTTTTTAGGCCATCGTTGTAAGAAATTAATATTATATTCTCTGGTAGCTCAGATGGTAGATCAGTGGACTGTAGTGGTATATCATTTCAGTAATCCATAGGTCGCTGGTGCTTTTTATGGTTTTTACGTTTTCTTCTTAGAGACTTTAATTTTATCAATAGGCCTATATGTTTATCTAATATATTAATTGATATACAGCACCCCACGCTTTTGATGGTAATTTTTTTTGTAGATAACTCTAGTATTATTCTATATGTGTTGGAGATGATTTTTTTTACCACTTTAATTTTATACCAAGCGTGTTGGAAATTAAAATTATTTTCCATTTTTTAGTACAGAAGAACACAAGATTACGGCTTTATAAGGTTCTCGCAAGACCAGTATTAAGAAATGGTAGTGAAGCATGGATAATACGAAGAATAGACGAAAGCCGAATAACAGCAAATGAGATGCGATTTATGCGCCGTACAGCAGGCTACACAAAGTGGGCCCGTAAAAAAAATGAGGACATTATGGAAGAGTTGGATGTAGAACCCATTCTTCACCATACACAAAACTACCAGAACAACTGGAAAGCCCATCTTCAACGAATGCCGTCTCATAGAAATCCAAAAGCCATACTTCGCTACTGCCCCCAAGGCAAAAGATCGCTGGGACGTCCAAAAAAGCGCTGGATGGAAAATTCCTCTTTGAGACCGTAACAGGCCACACGGCCTAATACTTGCATGGATGATGATGATAGTTCGGTTTTCTAATAAAGCGTGTTGTTTTAGTTTTTTTTAACTATTATTTATTTTTCTTAAAGGAATTAAGGTCGTCGTGCCTTAGATAAGTAGTAACGGAAAAAAAACTCATATCTGAAATAAGACCCTATTTAATCAACTCACACTTACACTAACTAACTAACTGGCCCTTTCGAAGCCGTGGGTTCCATTTATCCCCTGTACATGCTACTGTACATTACAGGGACTCTTGTCGTCCCAACTCCTTTCAAAAAACTTTAAACTGAAAATATATAAAACTGTTATTCTCCCAATTATATTATATGGATGCGATACATGGACTCTTACTTTAAGGGAGGAAAGGAGTTTACAAGTATTTGAGAATAAAGTTCTTAAGAACATTTTTGGACCAAAGAGAGATAACAGACAGGTGAATGAAGAGAGCAAAATAACAGTGAACTACATGGTCTTTATAGGAAGCCAGATGTAATAAGAACAGTTAAGTCTCGTAAAATGCGATGGGCAGGACATGTTGCACGTATGGGGAATGAAAGACGTGCATGGAAGCTTCTTGTAGGAAAACCAGAGGGAAAACGCCCAGTTGGTAGAACAAGAATGAGGTGGGAGAATAACATTAACTATGATTTGAGGGAAGTAGATTATACAGGGGATAATTGGAAAGCATTAGCTCAGGATAGGGACGTATGCAGAGCTTATGTCCGCGCGTCCATGAACCTACGGGTTCGATAGTGCCAGTGAATAAGTAAGTATTATTATTATTATTATTATTATTATTATTAATATTAAATACATTTTTATACATAACCTTAACTCTGATAACAATGATTGTTAAAATATTATTTTTTTTTGTGAACTTTTTCGGAGGAAAGTAGGTGTTATTCTCTAACCTATTAGGTATGATTTGGATTGGAAAAAGCAGCAAAAGTATTTTTGCTATTGTGTGAGTAAAGATGTTCTGATAATTTCTTGGTAGAATGTATGGAAATGTTTATAGAATCGTTTCAGTTCTCTTTTCCCAAGCTATTCCTCTTGATAAACACACCCACTTTACTTTAGCTTCTGTGAAGGAAACAATGAAAATATTTTCTTTGAAAGCTTCTAAGAATAACTTATAATGTAAAGTGTATTAGCGAGATAATTAATTTCGTAAAATAACAATGATCTACATTTCTCGGGTTTGTGTCCTAATAACATGAGGGAATGTAATTTTCACAAATTCTCTCTTCCATTTCGAATAAATGATGAAGAGAAAGATTGCAATGGTTTGGAGATGTGAAGAAAACAATCACCCAAACGAGTTCTACTGATGAAGTACAATTAACACACTGGTTCTATCGAACCCGTAGCTTCATGGCCGCGCGGCCATAAACTCTCCACATATCCCTATCCTGAGATGTTTTTCAATCCTGTATATAATCTGCAGTCCACCGCTGTGGTCTTGAGGTAGCGTGCTGCCTTGTCACCCAGCGGGCCCGGGTTCGATCCCCGGTCGGGGCAGCTTTTCTGGGTGAGGTTTTTATCGGTTTTTTTTCTCACCTATAAGACAAATGTCAGGAAATCTTTAAGGCCCAAACGGTCCCCGAAATAATATGGCCATCATCATCATCATCCTTTTCATTATCATTATCATCATCATCCTTCACCGGTGTGGAAAGCAACGGGAAGCTACCACATCTACAATTCCTTAGTAAAGCTGCAAGCATAGCATGAAAATGCTATGATTGCAGTGTAGGACCTGCCTTCGGGCAGAATTACTATGGATGGATATAATCTACTTCACTCAAATCATATATTATTTTCTTACGTTATTCTTGGTCTAGCAACTTATCCACTGATCGTTTTCCCTCTGGTTTTATGAGGATTCCAAACAAATTAATTTATGTGCACTACCTCAATAAATTTACTATTTGGAATTCGCTAAAACTATGATTTATACAGAATCATAAGTCAAAATCATTAAATACAAAATGACTATGATGTTTTTATTATTAATTTAACATTTCTCAATGAAAATTTTTCTCTTCAAATTTAATTTATCTTTCATTGAGAAATGTTAAATTAATAATAAAAACATCATTAGAGGCCTTACTGGCTTTTAAAGTAATGTTAAATTTCCAATAAATGTCTTCTTAACTAAGAAGCCGCCATTTGCAAAGATAGAAACAATGGTTTCAAAAGCATTTGGCGATAGGGAATTACAACGTATATAAGAGAAAAATTTGCGTCTAGATCGTAACTCGCCTCGGTAGCTCAGTTGGTAGAGCACTTGGCCCGGAAAGCCAAGGGTCCCAGGTTCGAGTCCCGGTCTAGGCGAAAATTTTTCTCTTCAAATTTAAAATTTACAAAATGACTATTTCACTTCTCACATAAAATATATATTTGAAATAATAATAATAATAATAATAATAATAATAATAACATAATAATATAGTAATAATATAATATTAAAATTATATAGCAATAATAGTAATAATAATAATAATATTAATAATAATATCAATAATAATAGTAATAGTAATAATTTTATTTATATACAACATTTTAATGTTTACACATCTTTCTGTGCCTAAAGTTTTATTTTTCTTCTCCACTCGTCTCTCTCCATCCAATCCATGTCCTGCAGTCCTCTTGCTCTCATTCCAGTTCTTATTTCCTGCATCCACGAGTTTCGAGGTCTTCCTCTCCTTTTCTTCCATGTGGACACCATTCCAATGTTTTCCTGGGTAATCTTTCTTCTTGCATTCGTCGTACGTGCCCATACCAATTTAATTGTTTATACCGTACGTAATCTACTACTGAATAACCAATATTCATTTTTTCTCTTATGACAGTATTTCTCATTTTGTCTAATTTTGAACATCTTGCTGCTCTCCACAAGAAATCCATTCCCATCGACATAAGTTTTTTGTTCTAAATTTTTGTTGAATTTCCAAACTTCAGCTCCATATGTGACAGTACTTCTCACTATTGAATTATATATTTGTAACTTATTTTTCCTGGTTATATGTCTGTTCCATAACACTCCATTCATCAATAGCAATAATAATAGTAATAACAATAATAACCATAATAATAATACTAATAGCAATAATAATAGTAATAGTGATAATAAAAAAATAATAATCATCATCCGGTATCATGGCAGCTGCCGCCGTCTTCCGAAAACCAAAAGCCATTCCTCTCTGTCCATCCATTGATCTTCCTCCTATCCTCTGATATTCATAGCTGCTTGTACCCCTTCTATCCAAGTTTTCTTCGGTCTTCGTTTCTTCCTCCTTTCCATTGGGATCCATTCCATAACAATTTTAGGCAATCTTTGCATGGCATTCTTTTGACATGGCCATACCACTCTAATATTTTCTTTTCTATAATGTCTATGATGTCCCGCTCCTCTTCTACACCCATAAAATAATCATCTGGTTTTAGAAGTGATAGGTCATGCACAGATAATATATTTTGCATAACACAAATTATAAAAAAAGAGCTAATAATAATAATAATGTTGATAACAATGATAATAATAATAATGATAATAATAGTAATAATAATAATAATAATAATAATAATAATAATAATAATAATGCTATGATTAAACATTAAAAATGTAATTTTTTGGAACATTTCAATGAATTTCCGAATGGGTGAATTTTTCTGAGGAAGTCATTGCGTATTAAACCCTGGAGGGTAATTTTAACGAGTACGGAGAAGCTAGTTTGGGAATTTTGAAAAGAATGCGTCTGAATTGTTGATTTTAGGGGAAAAATAACGAATTAGAGGCTTATCTACAGAGTTGCCCCCGGCGCAGCGATCTTTTGTTTAGCTGTGACGTGGCGTGGTGCATTGTATAAATCAAACTGTTTGTTCCAATTGCGGCTCCATTTTTCCTTTTTATGTAAATGTCACATCGGATTGCCACAATATTTCCCATGACAGGTACACTCCGGCACAAAATGCTAATAAACTTTCATTATTTGACTAATATCCATTAATATCATCTTCATTACATACGATATAGGAATTGAAGTTTTACAGCCATAATCTAGCAAAGAATCCTTGCAATATTTTCAGTTCTTGCAATGCAACATTTTGTTTTATATTACCCGCGCCGTAACCGAGTGGTTATTTATTTATTTTCGTTTCAGCTGAACTCCCTCACCTAATGATTTTATAGTACAATCGCGGCTAAACACTCGCCGTACCACAAAATCTGTCATGCACAAATTTTATCTAGTGCCACCTTGACGATAACAGACCATTCCTCTCTATTTTCTGCCTTCTTTCTCCATCTTTTTAACTCCCATCATTCGTAGGCAATCCTCCAGACGGTCCAATCACCTCAACCTAGGTCTTCCTCTATACCTTCTCTCTTTTGATTTCCATCAAACATCTTTTTAATCGTTCTACCACTCTACTCTATCACAAGCCCAGCTCATTATTTTAAAAGACGGGATTAAATTAGTTAGAATATGATTTTTTTCTTGCGATTTTTAAAGGAGTACCGGTATTTTAAAAGTAGATTTTGAAAAAATATAAAATAGGCCTACTTAAATAAGGTAGCAATGCCATCTATGGGTTTCCACCTTGAATCACGTGCACTGGACTCAACTGTTTTTTTATCTTATACTGTATGTTAATTACACTGGTCGACATGATTTTTGTCTCATGAGTACCAATAGTTGTACTTAATGCAGTTTTTCATCGTGTTTTCAAATATGTATTCGGAATTTCTCCATCACCCACAGTTTTCTTATTTCAATTTCAATTAATGGATTTAAATACTTATTCTGTTATAAACTTTTTTTACTCCATTTGTCCATTGTAAAATAAAACCAAATGAGCTAACTCAAATGATTTCAGCTATGCAAAAGAGATATCAAGGCAAATGGAATCCTAAAAGAGTAGTGAAGTGCATTCAATAACCTCTCCTACTTAAATCCCCTCACCTTCACGTGGTGCAACCTGTTTATAACAAATGAGGCTCTGGGGACCGAGTCACAGTAACTGTTACATCAGGATTAGAGTAAATGCTAATCCTCCTTCATGCCTGTCCAGAGGCTTTAGGTGGCAGCCCCACCACTGGACTTACTACTTTTCGGCTAGCAACCGAATGGTAGGAAATCAACCTGCTTTCAAGTCTCCAAAGATTCAAAACCGGAAGGATATACTGCAGGTTATAGCCTTCTAGACCACGAAAGAAATTCAACAATAGCCAGAGAGTTAAACATCGTACGTATATCTGAATACCCCCAAGAATATAAAAACAATTGGCTAGCCCATATTCAGCGCATGGATCGTCACAGAATACCAAAACAAATTCTTCACTACATTCCTCGAGACAGAAGATCTGTGGGTCGACCTTTTCGGAGATGGCGGGAGACCGTAACGGGCCACTGGGCCTAATACTTGAAGGGACGATGATGATGATAATGATGATGTAATCCTAATATGCTGGCCGATTATTGTTGGACCATGAACAGGGATGCTCCACAGGCGAAATATAGCAGAAAATCGTCATTTCTTACTTTCTAGGTGAGTCCGAATGTTCGAATATTGTGTAGTTACGAACGTAGAAAATATCAAAGTGTTTGAAATTATAAATGTCTGTTTCTCGGAAATCTTGCGTGATGGAGAAAAACCAATATCATATTTGAATTCAGGAGAAAAAATACTATTAGAATTTTTTTTTCTTTCTGAGACAAAAAAAAAGTTTATTTTTTGTTGCTCAGTGTAATTGTTTGAGTTTTGACGCGTGATGTTGGATTGTCAGTGACTGTACATTCTCTAATGATTTATTGCTCATTAAATCATAAGCTCTGATTGTTATGCTACCCTCAATTTATCAATCATCTTCATTCCTATACATTCTCCCCTCAGTGTGTAATCGATGTTGGTGCCATAAAGTTTTATCCTCGTAAGTAAAATTATAGTAAAAACTTTATTAAAAAATCTAACTTTAATCATTAGGAAGATCCATTGCTTGTTTGCATTCAACTTTATTTAGCACAGCTAGTTTCTTTAGGTTCCATTTTTAAACAAAGTTACAAACTTAAAACCAACTTTAAATTGCTCTTCTTTTCTCCTTTCCTACACAATATTTTAAACATTCTTCGTCATAATTAGCTATTTTCTAGGTTTGTTCTCTCTGTTCGTGTGTAACATTCTACCAAAAGATTCACAAAACTTTACAAAGTTTTCTTATTGTATTTTACCAATTTATTGTTTTCTCTTGTAATGCGCATGCTTCTTTGATCAAAAAATATGTAGCTGTTTGAATACCGGTACCTATTCGTACCGATTAAGAAAATAGGGAAACGTAATGTATTATTCAATAATGTTTTATCAACATTAAAGATACAATATTCATTTTGTAGGAAATTCATGTTAATGGAACAATTTTTTGTATCGTTACCAGAATAAAACAAAATATGATCTTAATCCTTCTATAGCACTAGAAAAAAATCGTTCCAGGTATATATATATTACTACCATTTAAATAAATTCAGATATCAATAGTTAAGTCTCGTAGACTGCGGTGGGAAGGACATGTGGCACGTATGGGAGATGAATGAAGTGCATGGAAGCTACTTGTAGGAAAACCAGAGGAAAGAGTCCAGTTGGTAGACCATGAATGAAGTGGGAGAATAACATTATCCATGATTTGAGGGAAGTATATTATACAGGGGATCATTTGAAAACATTAGCTCAGGATAAGGATGTATGGATAGCTTATGTCCGGGCGGTCATGAACCTACGGATTCGATAGAGCAGTTAGTTAGTTAGTTATATATCTAAAAATCCGTGTTGATATTTAACAAAATATTCAATTGTGCACTTTTTTAAAAATGTGCTGTATATATTTTTTATTTGTAGGCATATTGTATAATACGCTTTTTAAAAGAACATTATAAATATTGACAGACTGTTTCACGTTAAATCTAAACTATTCCATCCATAGTAATTCTGCCCCAAGGCAGGTCCTTCACTGCAATCATAGCATTTTCATGCTATGCTTGCAGCTTTACTGGGGAATTGTGTAGGTGTGGTAGCTTCCCGTTGCTTTCCACACCGGTGAAGGATGATGGTGATGATGATAATGATAAGGATGATGATGATAAGGATGATGGCCATATTATTTCGGGGACCGTTTGGGCCTTAAAGTTTTCCTGACATTTGCCTTACAGGTGAGGAAAAACCCCGATAAAAACCTCACCCAGAAAAACTGCCCCGACCGGGGATCGAACCCGGGCCCGCTGCGTGACAAGGCAGCATGCTACCTCGAGACCACAGCGGTGGACATATATATATATAATTGCACAAAGTGAAGATGATTTACAAATGCTTTTGCACAAATTTAGAATCATTGCAGGAAAATATAACATGAAAATCTCAACAAATAAAACCAAATCAATGGCAATATCCAAGGACCCACGACGTGTTAAATTAGAAATAGAAGGGAAAAGTATAGAACAGGTCATGAAATTCAAATATTTAGGAATAGAAATTAATAGCAGCAACATAATAATAGATGAAATCCTCCATCAAACAAATAATGCAAAATAAATATCGGAATGTTTAAACAATACTGTTTGGAAAAATAAAAATGTAAGAATAGATACAAAGTCCCGCGCCGTAGCCGAGTGGTTAAGGTAGGAAGCCTTGGCGCAGAGCTACGGGACTTGCGCTGGTTCGAGTCTCCATGGGGGAAGAAATTTTCTCATGGTATTTCGGCCAGTATGGGACCGGTGCATCGTGAGACAATTGTGTAGCTACAATAAGTAGCGGTCCCAGGTTGAGGAACTAGCTATAACGGCTGGGGGACTCGACATGCTAACCACATGTCACCCCTACACTGGCTGTTGATCATCTACCTCTGTGATTGACACATGTGGATGTGAAGGGCCAGCAGCCGGCTGGTAAAAGGGCAACAATGGAAAGACCCTCAATCGGATCGGAAGAATAGATACAAAAGTAAGAATTTACAAATCTGTCATAAGACCAGTTCTTACATATGGCTGCGAATGGTGAACAGAAACTCAAAAAACAAAACAAATTAATGAAACAACCGAAATGAAAGTTTTAAGGAAAATCGTAGGAAAATCGCTGAGAGAGAAAATTCGCAGCTCTGTTATTAGAGAAGAATGTGAAATTGAACCTATAGACCTTTGGATAAATGATAGAAGACTAAATTGGAACGATCACATAGATAGAATGGAGAACAGTAGATTAGTGGAGAAAGTACGTGACTGGACACCTCAGCAGAAAAGGCCTTTAGGAAGACCACAACTACGATGGAAGGACGTCACCATATCCCGGACCTGTAGTGAGTGAACACGCTTTCATGCTTAAAGGAAGAAGAAGAAGAATATATATATGTTACTATCATTTAAATAAATTCAGATATCATATAGTTAAGTCTCGTAGACTGCGGTGGGAAGGACATGTGGCACGTATGGGAGATGAAAGAAGTGCATGGAAGCTTCTTGTAGGAAACCAGAGGATAGAGTCCAGTTGGTAGACCATGAATGAAGTGGGAGAATAACATTATCCATGATTTGAGGGAAGTATATTATACAGGGGATCATTGGAAAACATTAGCTCAAGATAGGGATGTATGGATAGCTTATGTCCGGACGGTCATGAACCTACGGATTCGATAGAGCAGTTAGTTAGTTAGTTATATATCTAAAAATCCGTGTTGATATTTAACAAAATATTCAATTGTGCACTTTTTTAAAAATGTGATGTATATATTTTTTATTTGTAGGCATATTGTATAATACGCTTTTTAAAAGAACATTATAAATATTGACAAACTGTTTCACGTTAAATCTAAACTATTCCATCCATAGTAATTCTGCCCGAAGGCAGGTCCTTCACTGCAATCATAGCATTTTCATGCTATGCTTGCAGCTTTACTAGGGTATTGTGTAGGTGTGGTAGCTTCCCGTTGCTTTCCACACCGGTGAAGGATGATGGTGATAATGATAATGATGATGATGATAAGGGTGATGGCCATATGATTTCGGGGACCGTTTGGGCCTTAAAGTTTTCCTGACATTTGTCTTACAGGTGGAAAAACCCCGATAAAAACCTCACCTAGAAAAACTGCCCCGACCGGGGATCGAACCCGGGCCCGCTGCGTGACAAGGCAGCACGCTACCTCGAGACCACAGCGGTGGACATCTAAACTATTAATAATCATAATATGACTTTAAGATATGTTTGGATTTATGTTGTTTTTTAGATAGTAATAAAACCTCCACAACGGAACGAATAAAATAAAAGAGTTTTCATTCGACTGTCATGAGATTTTTCAGAAAACTGCAGGTTGCTTACGTACTTTTCAACCACTAGTGGGAACTGTCATATTTTTAATTAAATGTGATATAATGTTAAAATTTTTAATAAAATTTTAAAATGTTTACGTTGTAGGTATATAATTTTATAAATGTCAACATTATTATCTTAATATTATTGACTAACACCCCAAGGGAGTTTTCTAATAAATTTTATCACTGTTGAATGCGATATCCTCTAAATAAATAACTAATAATTGGTTGCAATATGTTCTACGAAAGAAATAAAACATTATATCTACATATTATAAATTATTATGATCATACCGATTTGTATTTTATTTAATCTCACTAATTTATATATAATCAGGCTCTGTTCTTTATTTGTATGTATATATATATATATATATATATATATATATATTATATTGCAGATTTTCGCGGATGTAAGTATGAATATGAGAGTTTTCTTGGGTTTTCCGCGTCTTGGATTCAAGTTCGGCCTTTGGCCACTGATTCCGACGTTTCGGTATGATCCCACATGTCATTATCAGTCTAAATCTAAATCCTAACAAGTCACTAGTAATTATAACGGGACAACAAAGACTGCTTACAACCTTTGACATATCTACACTTCCAAACATTACTATAAATAATATAATTATCCCTTATTCTTCTTCAGTAATAGATCTTGGACTACATCTAGACGCAAATTTAACCTGGCAAACACAAGTGAAACACATATGTAAAAAGACTTTCTCCATCTTACATTATCTTAGACGTTTAAAGAATTTTCTCCCAGTTTCGTTAAAACAAATCCTTGTGCAGAATCTTGTGTTGCCACACTTCGATTATTGTGACATTGTATATAATGATCTAAACTATGACTTGTCGCAGAGACTGCAGCGTGTTCATAATGCTTGCGTTCGATTCATTTTCAATATCCGCCGTTATGATCATATTTCCGAACACTTCAATAATCTCTCTTGGCTCCGTCTTACTGACTGACGTAAATTTCACTCTCTTTCACTTCTTTTCAAGCATCTGAATTCCTACACCCCTAGTTACCTAGCGTCCAGATTTGAGAAGATATCTTCTTACCACAATATTGACACCAGATCACAAGATAACAGTTTGCTAACAATCCCTCTTCATAGCACTTCCTCTTATTCTACTTATTTCACAGTATCCTCTTCCCGCTCCTGTAATCTCCTACTTCAAGATATCAGATGTTGCCGCAGACTTGGTACTCTTAAGTCAAGCTTATACGGTTACATGTTGTCAAATAATTAATTTTTCTCTAGTGTAAAATTTACGGTATTCTATGAGTCATTAATATTTTTTATCATTTTTTTTTTCTATCTTGTACATATTATACATTTCATTCGTTAAATCTAGATTAAATTCAAAATATTTTGTAAATAATAATTATATTGTATTCATAACATATTGTAATTTAGATGTAAGACTATTTTTTTTGTATTTTTTAAAACCAGGTTGAGTGGTAGACAAGGCCTTAAGGCCTTAACTCTGCTAGGTAAAATAAATCTATTATTATTATTATTATTATTATTATTATTATTATTATTATTTTCATCATCAAGGAATGATAATTTCGAGTCACAGGTTTAGGTCTTATATAATAAAATGCATAGAATTTTCGCTGTGGTCCGTTTCCGAAGACCTACACCCATCCAAGGTTTAGTTCTTTATGTAGTTAAACACCTTCAGTTTTCAGTGCGGTCCGTTTCGGAAGCCGTACACCCATCCAAGCGTCGACCACACACCATGTTGCCAAACCGAAGTTTTCTTCACATCATCTTCGTTGTTCTGGGGATGACATGGTGGGCAGCTAGAGCAGTTTTCCATGTAGATGGTAATCTTTGGGCATCATCTCGGGTGTTCATGGAATGTGGCCTTTTCTCAATCTCTATTGCTTCTCTGTAGATTCTTGATTTCTTTAGATCATGAAAATTCTATGGGTTTCCATCTCCTATACGTCTTCACCTGAGGAGTGATTTTAGAAATAAATAGGATGAAATTCCTACAATAATGAATAAGAAGAATAAAGAAGAAGATGGATATTATAAGTATTATTATTATTATTATTATTATTATTATTATTATTTATTATTATTAGTATTATTATTATTATTATTATTAATTTTTAATATTGTTAATATTAACATTATTGTTTTTGTTACTATTATTATTATTATTATTATTATTATTATTATTATTATTATTATTATTATCTGTTATATCCAACAGAAATACTATGTAGTTTAGTTTATTTGTTCTGGGAAAAGTAGAAGTTTTTCATTGCTGATGGAGCTTCAGAGATGCGGTAGCTAAATTTGTATAAATGAAACTAGATTATGCAAGTAGAGCCTGTTAGACTGGATTTTTGATCCACGAGTTTAAAACTTGTTTTTGATTGTAACTTAATACAGATTTAAATAGAGGGAGGGGGTGGATAGAGACTGCGAGGGAAGCTTATCTCTAGGGGTGGATGCTTTCATCTTGTTCCCGCGGGGTTTGAATCTTACCCCTCAGATAGCAAGTTATTACCCAGTAACAAGTGTAGGGTTTTGTGATAATGCAGAATTGACAGCCACGAACTGGCTACCAGCCAACTCTACTTGCTGTGTTTCTGGATATTGGATCTGCCATCGATTGAACACAGAACGCTGACTCGCAGTCCGCGTGCTTACGTCACGCCCGAGTCAATCATTATTATTTTCATAATTGACAGTAGACGTTCCAACGTTAACATACGGGTCTGAGAATTGGCCTTTAATGATCTGTGATAAGTATAAAATTGAGACAATTCAAATGAGATTTCTCAGATTCCTTGCAGGTGTATCTTTAAGAGATCAAAAGAGAAGTCAAGATATCACAGATGAATTACAAGTATATAATATAAACCACTATTATGTAAATAGTAATTCCAAAATATCAAAGGAAAAATCGAAAATAATGGAATTTGGGGAAGTGAACATATACTTTCTTACTTGCCCACTGGCACTATTGAACCCGTAGGTTCATGGCCGCACGGACATAAGCTCTCCATACATCCCTATCCTGAGCTAATGCTTTCCAATCATTCCCTGTATAATCTACTTCCCTCAAATCATAGTTAATGTTATTCTCCCACCTCATTCTTGGTCTACCAACTGGGCGTTTTCCCTCTGGCTCTCCTACAAGAAGCTTCCATGCAAGTCTTTCATTCCCCATACGAGCAACATATCCTGAGGGAAGTGAACAAATAAGATGCAAAATCATAATAGGCAACAAACCTCCGGAACAAGTAACAAATTTTAATTATTTGGGTTTTAATTTTACTATAAACACAAAAACTGAAAGAGACATACATATGAAACTGTCAGAATTTCAAATGATATGTGGAACTATACATAAAACATTAAAGAACAAAACAAGAAGAGATACTACATTGAAGTTTTATAAAACATTGGCAGTTCCTGCATTACTTTATGGGAGTGAAACTTGGGTAATGACCAAAAAATTACAAAGTAGAATGAATACAAAGCGTAGAAATGAACTTGCTTAGAAGAATAAAAGGCTGCACAAGAATGGATCGGATAAAGAATGAAGATATAAAAACAGAGTTAAATATATATATATATATATATATATATATATATATATCCATATCCATTGAATGATAGAGAAAAATGGTTTAGACACGTAGAAAGAATGAACGTAACAAGATTACCAAAAGCAGCATTTAACTGTAAGCCAAGAGGTTCAAGGAATGTAGGAAGGACAGTGAAAAGATGGACAGAACAACTGTGAGGCGGAACAGGCATTTTGCCTAGCCCGTGAAGTGAAGAAGAAGAAGATTGTGTGAATGATATGAACAAGTACAAAGAACACCAAATAATTGTTTATGAAAACAGATATTTTATTATAGACCTGAAGGCTGAAGATTGTGGGAAGACCGAAACGACGTTGCAAGGATGACCTGTAATTTATTGTATAGGAAGTCAGATATAATAATAACAGTTAAGACTCGTAGGCTGCGATGGGATGGACATGCGGCACGTATGGGGGATGAAAGAGGTTCAGGGAAGCTTCAGGTTGAAAACCAGAGGGAAAACACCCAGTTGGTAGACCCAGAATGAAGTGGGAGAATAACATTATCCGTTATTTGAGGGAAGTATATTATACAGGGATGATTGGAAAACATTGTCTCAGGATACAGATGTATGGAGAGCTTCCGCTCGGCCATGAATCTGTGGGTTCGATAGAACCAATGAGTTAGTTAGTAAATGGTTAATATTTTTTACCTTATGACAAATGAAATAAATTTTGAAGAAATGGCTAAATTCAAATACGTAGGGCAATAATTACAAACAGAAATGAATTGGAAAGAGAACAAGAGGACGGGAGACATGGAGTGAACGGATAGGGACGATTCAATAAGGATAGTAAACTTTAGGCACAGAAAGATGTGTAAACATTGAAAATCTGTATATAAAAAAATAAATGAATAGTTTTGCGCGAAGCAAGGAGATGCACTATCTCCTCTACTATTTAATTTTGTACTAGAGCATGCCATTAAATCTTTAGAGGATGAGGAAGGCTTACAACTGAATGGTATTAATAAGCTGTTAGTTTATGCTGATGATGTAGTACTACTGGCCGATAGCGAGGAGATACTGAAGGCCAACACGCACACGCTATTGAGTAACACTAAGAAATTAGGACTGGAAGTAAATATCAGTAAAACTAAATATGTGGTCACACGTAGAAATTCAGTATATAATGGAAATGGACAGCTAATGACAAATGAGGGAAATTTTGAGGAAGTGGCTGAATTCAAATACCTAGGAACAATAATCACAAATAGGAATGAGATGCACAAAGAAATTAAACATAGGCTCAATTCTGGAAATGCGTGCTATTATGCATTGCAGAGACTCTTGATGTCCCAACTCGTTTCAAAAAACGTTAAGCTGAAAATATATAAAACTATTATTCTACCAGTTATATTATATGGGTGCGAAACATGGACTCTTACTTTAAGGGGGGAAAGGAGATTACGAGTATTTGAGAATAGAGTTCTTAGGAAAATTTTTGGACCAAAGAGAGATGAACAGACAGGTGAATGGAGAAGACTACATAACAATGAACTACATGGTCTTTATAGGAAGCCAGATATAATAAGAACAGTTAAGTCTCGTAGACTGCGATGGGCAGGACATGTTGCGCGTATGGGGAATGAAAGACGTGCATGGAAACTTCTTGTAGGAAAGCCAGAAGGAAAACGCCCAGTTGGTAGACCAAAGATAAGGTGGGAGAACAACATTAACTATGATTTGAGGGAAGTAGATTATACAGGGAATGATTGGAAAGCATTAGCTCAGGATAGGGATGTATGGAGAGCTTATGTCCGCGCGGCCATGAACCTATGAGATGTGTCCCTTACATTCAAAAGGAGAATATACTCGACGTAATATATTATTTCGTAAGCAGTTGTGGATGAAATCAGCAAAAGTTATAAACTCATCAGAATTCTAGTTCTACCCTCAATGCAGGATATCCTTGAATTCTTGGGATCTCTTTACATTTTCTTTTGTACGTCTTCATTTCGTCTTCTCTCCAATAAACAGTTGAGAGAGATGATGCGATCTCAGGAGGGTTCAAATCAACAAGCAAATTTATTCATTAACTTTTTGAAATTTTTTGCTTCACAAAGCTGAAATTCTTTTGAGAATGTGAATTCAGCTATTTTATTGTCTTGTCTCTATATATTTTCGTGCCAGCTGATAATAAATACAATTTCTGGTCCCTATGTTTATTTTAATAAATACTGTACCGCGCAAAAAAAAAAGAAACGAATATATTATATCCTCTAAAAATGCTGTAGTAATTTATAAAATCTAAAATTGTTTGAATAATAATAATAATAATAATAATACAATTTTACATCCTGTGAGTGACGATCTTTCGCCGTAAAAATACAACCGTCAAGAAATGCGGACATGGGATCCACTGGGGTAAAATATTCCGGAGGTCAAATAGTCCCCCATTCGGTTCTCCGGGTGGGGACTACTTCAGGGAACCCAAAACAAATAATATAAAACTATTATTCTACCAGTTATATTATATGGATGCGAAAACATGGACTCTTACTTTAAGGGAGGAAAGGAGATTACGAGTATTTTAGAATAAAGTTCTTAGGAAAATTTTTGGGCCAAAGATAGATGAACAGACAGGTGAATGGAGAAGATTACTTAACAGTGAACTACATGGACGTTATAGGAAGCCAGATATAATAAGAATAGTTAAGTCTCGTAGACTGCAATGGGCAGGACATGTGGCACGAATGGGAATGAATATGTGCGTGGAAGCTTCTTGTATGGAAACGACAAGGAAAACGCCCAATTGATAGACCAAGAATGAGGTGAAAGAATAACAATAAATATGGTTTGAGGGAAAAGAATATACAGAGAATAATTGGAAAGCATTAGCTCAGGATAGAGATGTATGGAGAGCTTATGTCCGCGCGGGAATAAACTTACGGGTTCTTATCAAACCACATGCCTGCATTTATTTGTCTTTCCTTATATTAAAATATTTCATCAAAATCGGTCCAGTCGTTTAGGAGGAGTAGAGTGACACACGCACAGAAGAATTTATACCAGGTGATTCATAAATCCTCGTGTTTCAGAATAAGTATTACAGACTTCTAGGGGTTGTACTACAAGTGTGGTTCCACGTGGCGACCCTGTTGTTCGTTGCACAAAGTGTACCTGCGACGCATGTTTACATACCCACGCCCCACAAGACCTAGTATGTGCTCAATAAAATTTTTGCTGTCGCCAGAATTCGTGCAAGATCTTCCTCGGCTCGACAGGCGAAGTACAACCCTCTAGAAGTCTGTAATACTTATTCGGAAACACAAGACACACTATATCAGCCCATTGTGTTTCAATCTTCAAATTTATTTTACATCGAACTGGTATGTTTTCGGACATGGGTTCCTTATCAAAACTTCATCCCCTAAGCCCCCTCTACAAGCCCTAGAAGTCTGTAATACTTATTCGGAAACACAAGACACACTATATAAGCCTATTGTGTTTCAGTTTTCAAATTTATTTTACATTGAAATGGTACGTTTCCGGACATGGGTTCCTCATCAAAACTTCACCCCCTAAGTCCCCTCTAAATCCCCTAGAAGTCAGAAATACTTATTCTAAATCAACTTGTATAAAAGCATACATGTTTGTGAGACAATAAATTTAAAGTTGAACTATGTGTTCGAAAAAATATAATATTTGGCAATCAATATTAATATTTATACCTGAAGAGTCTAAATTGTCTATCGTGAAACACAATTCTGTACTCGGAATGGAAGTGATACACGGGTCGAGAATCATCTGAGATACAGCAGAACAGACGGGTAGACTATCTCGATATTCCTTGTAATAGTAACATATGTGCTACTTGCCTTAAAGTCAGTAACCCTGAGACCCTCCTGTTCTAATTCACCCTCTTGGGACGTATAATTAACTCAAATCCATGGCCCCCTACTAACCCTTCATACCCCTTCAACTGTTCGTGTTATATCGTAGTTGGTCACGGCAATAAGCCTGTTTAGTCCTGCAGGGAGGTCCTCCGAGTCATTGTGTGATCAAAACAGTATTTAGATTTTTAGATTTATTTATTTAGCCTGGTGGAGTTAAGGCCATGTGGCCTTCTCTTCCACTCACCAGGGCAAACATATATTAGCCCCTACATCAGAATATAACAATCACAATGAACTCTAATATTAAATACTAAATAAAAATTTGATCAAAAAGATAATATCTATTATATTATGATCTATAATGCAACCAGTTAATGTTAGTTAAAATTAAGACTAAAACTAATAATAAAATGTATACAATCAAGACATATTAAATTGTCCCTGTCTAATGTATATAAAAACAAAGCAAAATAATGAGATATAGAAAACTAATTTTACGTTTGTACAATATATAAAACAAAACAAAAGAAAATATTTGTTAATCTTAATATTATTTTCATAGTTAATTAAATTTATTAATTGTTAAAAGAATACTATCAGTGAGGTGTGTAAGTTTAGTATGTTATTAAATAATTCTTTAATTTGTTTTGAAGGATGTTATAGTTTGACAGTCTCTGACATAGGGCGGAAGGGAATTCCATGTTTTGGTAAGTGAGACCGTAAAAGATAATGATTAATATACAGTGTGATGAGGCGGGATATAAAGGACAATGTGCTGATGGGATCGAGTGTCAAGATTATGTGTGTCGGATAGTCTGATGAAGCGGCGTGATAAATAATTAGGCGATGATGTGTGAAGGATTTTATAGAGAAGGGATAGTGAATGGGCAGTTCTACGATCACTTAGACGAAGCCACGATAATTGTTCCAGGGACGGTGTAACATGGTCAAATTTGCGAATACCACAAATAAAACGTGCGCAAGAATTATGAACACGTTGAAGTCTTTGAGTGGAAATAATATTTAAGTCTGTAAAAAGAGTGTCACAATAATCAAAATGGGGCATTGCAAGTGTTTCTACTAACATTTTCCTTAGAGCAAATGGCAGACAATTTCTTACGCGATTTAATGAATGTATTATTGAGAAGACTGTTTTGCATGTATGGTTTATTTGTGTATTCCAATTTAAGTTGTTGTCAATAAATACTCCTAGAATTTTTACTGTCTCACTATAAGGGATTTGAACTCCATTTAGTGACACAGTATGTATTGTATGTGATTTGTCTCCTTTCGTGGTGGCACTCTAAGGCCCAAGATAATTGGCACGTAAAAATACCTAAAAGAAGTGGATATCTTAAAATAGGCAAAGAGAGGGGGAGGGAGAGAGAAAAAAGTTATTGTTCAAATAACTAACTCAATGGCACTATCGAACCCGTAGGTTCATGACCGCGGGAATATAAGCTCTCCATATACCCCTAACCTGACCTAAAGTTTTTGAATCATCTACGCTATAATCAACTTCCCTCAATTCATGGTTAATATTGTTCTCGCACTTCATTCTTGGCCTACCTAATGGGCACTTTCCCTTTGGTTTTCTTATTCCCGATCGTGTCACATGTCATGCTCATCGCACTGTAGGAGACTTAACTGTTCTTATTATATCAGGTATCTTATAAAATTCTTATAATAATAATAATAATAATAATAATAATAATAATAAGTAATGTTCCAAATTCGATCATAAATAACACGTTATTTTATATTATAGTATACATTGCTACTTTTAAGTAATATTAAATCATAATCATAAAAAATAATAGTTTAAAAAACTAAAACAATACTCTTTATTAGAAAACCGAAGTTAAAAATGAAAAATAATTTTAATTTCCAACACGCTTGGGATAAAATTAAAGTGGTCAACAAAAAAATCATGTCCAACACATCTAGAATAAAACTAGAGTTATCTACAAAAGAAAACATAATTTTACCATCAAAAGCGTGGGGTGCTCTATATCAATTAATATATATGATAATACATAGATATTGGTAAAAGTAAAGTCTCTAAGAAGAAAACGTAAAAACTATAAAAAGCACCCCACGCTTCTTATGGTATTATTTTATATAAACTCTAATTTTATTCTAGATGTGATGGAGATTATTTTTTTGTTGGCCACTTTAATTTTATCCCAAGCGTGTTGGAAATTAAAATTATTTTTCATTTTTTAGTTCGGTTTTCTAATAAAGCGTGTTGTTTTAGTTTTTTAAACCATTATTTATTTGTTTAGCTTTGTTTTCTAATAAAGCGTGTCGTTTTAGTTTTTTGAACTATTATTTTATTTTATTTTTAGTTTAATTGATTGTCATAAACCAGACTATTATTCTACCAGTTATATTATATGGGTGCGAAACATGGACTCTTACTTTAAGGGAGGAAAGGAGATTACGAGTATTTGAGAATAAAGTTCTTAGGAAAATTTTTGGACCAAAGAGAGATGAACAGACAGGTGAATGGAGAAGACTACATAACAATGAACTACATGGTCTTTATAGGAAGCCAGATATAATAAGAACAGTTAAGTCCCGTAGACTGCGATGGGCAGGACATGTTGCGCGTATGGGGAATGAAAGACGTGCATGGAAACTTCTTGTAGGAAAGCCAGAAGGAAAACGCCCAGTTGGTAGACCAAGAATGAGGTGGGAGAACAACATTAACTATGATTTGAGGGAAGTAGATTATACAGGAAGATTGGAAAGCATTAGCTCAGGATAGGGATATATGGAGAGCTTATGTCCGCGCGGCCATGTACCTACGGGTTCGATAGTGCCAGTGAGTAAGTAAGTAAGTAAGTCATAAACCAGAATCCCATGAAAATGTATGGACTAAAAAGTCGATAAGTCCGCAACTTATTATACTGGTTTATGTATATATATATATATATATATATATATATGTTATAATTAAATCTTTAACATTGAGCAATGCAAGCTTAATATGGTATGATAAGAAAAATAAATGCCTGGACGGGATTCGAACCCGGATCTCTGAGATCCGGGTTCGAATCCCGTCCAGGCATTTATTTTTCTCATCATACCATATATATATATATATATATATTGTTGTTCTGATGATCCTGGCAAGGATCTTAGAAAAAATGAAATTATTGTATTGTCACGGGTCCTTTCTAAGTATACAAAGTTTCAAGTCGATCCAATGATTTTAAGTATGTGAAAATCGCGTTGAAAGATTCCGTTACATAGATAGATAGATAAATAGATAGATAGATATACAGATAGATAGATAGATAGATAGATAGATAGATAGATATACAGATAGATAGATAGATAGATAGATAGATAGATAGATAGATAGATAGATAGATAGATAGATAGATAGATAGATAGATAGATAGATAGATAGATAGATAGATAGATAGATAGATAGATAGATAGATAGATAGATAGATAGACAGATAAATAGATAGATAGATAGATAGATAGATAGATAGATAGATAGATAGATAGATAGATAGATAGATAGATAGATAGATAGATAGATATACAGATAGATATATATACAGATAGATATATATACAGATAGATAGATAGATAGATAGATAGATAGATAGATAGATAGATAGATAGATAGATAGATAGATAGATAGATAGATAGATAGATAGATAGATAGATAGATAGATAGATAGATAGATAGATAGATAGATAGATAGATAGATAGATAGATAGATAGATAGATAGATAGATACAGGTCAAGTTAATATAAAGCGTACAGGGCATATATTTATGTTGCAGTGTAACTGATGATGGGGAGGGTAATAGTATTCTAAATTAGCACCCAGCATCGTGAGGAATTTGGGTAGCTACAATAAGTAGTGGCTCCAAGTTGAAGAAAGCGGCCATAACGGCTAGTGGACCCGACATGTTGACCACAGTTACTCCTACAATAGCAGGACGATCGTCTACCTCTTTGATTAACACATGCACGTGTATTGCTTCCCTATAGATTAAATGGGAGCTTTGGAGCAATATTTTAGTGCCTTGCATTTAAAATTCCAGATTTTTTTTTTTTTTTTTTTTGGATATGGTCTATGTATATCACACGCTTTTCCGGAATAAATTTAACTCATGCACCATGGAGATTTTCAGTAAACACTGCCTTAAAGTTAAAAACGACATAACTAACTGTTTCCATTTTTTTATTGATAAAACTTAAGCTACTAGACAAATAAAAATCGGTTGCCAAACAAAGCAGAAAATGGTACTTAACTGTTTTGTCTTTGCCTATTTATATATAGATAATAATAATAATAATAATAATAATAATATAATAATGATAATAATAATAATGATATGAATAATAATGATAATAATAATAATAATAATGATAATAATAATAATGATAATAATAATAATGATAATAATAATGATAATGATAATAATAATAATAATAATAATGATAATAATAATAATAATAATGATAATAATAATAATAATGATAATAATAATAATGATAATAACAATATTAATAATGATAATGATGATAATGATAATAATAATAATAATAATAATAATAATAATGATAATAATAATAATAATAATAATAATAATAATAATAATAATAATAATAATAATAATAATAATGGTAAAATTTCTGACTATAAGTCAAGATGGATGCAACATGTTCATCGAATGGAAGATCACAGAATACCCAAACAAATGTTAAGATATCAACCTGCAGGAAGAAGAAGACCAGGACGTCCACTCAAAAGACTTCTGGATGGTGTTTCTCTTGAGGCCGAAACAGGTCAACAAATGGCCTAAATTCGTGAATGTACTATGATGATGATGATGATGATAATAATGATAATAATAATAATAATGATAATAATAATAATAATGATAATAATAATAATAATGATAATAATAATAATAATAATAATAATAATAATAATAATAATGATAATAATAATAATGATAATAATAATAATAATGATAATAATAATAATGATAATAATAATAACAATATTAATAATGATAATGATAATGAATATAATGATAATAATAATAATAATAATCATAATAATAATAAAATCTTTATTTTATCTGGCAGAGTTAGGGCCTTGAGGCCTTGTCTGTCACTCAACCAAGATAGAAAAAGAAAATACAAAAAATATTCTCATATATAAATTGAATTCTTGTGAAGTGAAAGAGAAGACCTTACGGTCTTAACTCCATCAGGTAAAATAAATAAATACATTACAATAAACAAAGTTATTACATGGAATATCTAGAGTGTGTATCTTCTCCGTTCTCCTGTCTGTTCTTCTCTTTTTAGTTCAAATATTTTCCTAAGAATTAAAATCTATCGTATAGATAAACCTAGCTTACATTGTTTTATATCAGTGTTTTTAACAATTGCTGATACCATCAGTTGGAAAAGGGGTTGTTTTGTTTTACATTGAAGTTTTGACGTTGGTTTTGGCTAACAGATAATGTGATAGAGCAGATAATAATTTACAAACTTTATGTAAATGTAAGTTGTGGTTTGCAACGAAGCCAGAAGGGGGAAGTAAACAGTTTGAGATATCTTGAGAAATTAGGGAGCTTCCGATTGTGATTCCTAAGGCTACCAACTTGTACTTTCAATCTGATAGTCATCTTGAATCTGCGCATTATATCCTTCCTTTACCTGTATTTCAAGTGTTAAGAATATTGATGTACTTTATATACAGGGTGGAAGTGATATAAGTGCGCTAATTCAAGGAAGTGTTAAATTATAATAAAAGAAACACCCCTTATTTCTTTCATTTTTATTAACCCATTGGTTAATGAAATAAATGAGACAAAACCTCCTGGAAATTGCCACAACGCACGTAAGATTCGTGTGATTCTTGTGACGAGACATAAATAGTGTTCTTACTTGCAGTTTGACTTATATCTCTTGTTTTTTATTCCAAAATGTCTGACGTTTTCTCTTAATTTGCACGAAAAATGTTTAATTTACTGCAAAACTCGAAAGAAACAAACAATTTCTGTTCTTCGCCTTTAATTATCATAAGTAATGTTACAAGTGATTTTCATATCCTCTACATAAATTGACAAGTGACTCGTGAATTTATGTAGAGGATTTGGAAATCAAGAGTGGCATTTGTTAGGACTATTTAATGAATAAAATTAAGCTGTTTACTCACAAATCATTATTTAAATAGAGATATTTTAAAATATTTATATATTTAATGTAAACTGCGGTGTTTGAAAACAAATCAGTAATGTGTGGTTATTTTCATTTCTTTATCCACTGGAACTTGATCATATTATTTATTGTCAAATAGGAGGTCCGAAGCATCTAGGTGTATTGATTTCAATTTCCTGATACATTCACACAGAACTTTGACTAATGTTGAAGAATGCATCCTAGTGGAGAAAAAAATTACACATCAAACTTATATTATAACCAACATTATAGTTTATTTTTTTAACAACTCGGTAAAATCATTTAAAAGGCATAATTATTATATAGATAATTATAAAATGTTTAGTTGAAAGGAATTTGCTCATATTTGCTATAGGCCAATTCAACGTATTTGTTTGATAGTCAGTCACTGCAAAATAATGCTCTGAATATTAAAAAGAAGGAGCTTTCTTTATCACAAAAGTAGGAGGTGAAAAAGAGAATTTGATAAAGAGCGAGGTGAAATACGACTGTCATTTATTGTAAAACAAAATGCATTGACCAGTTAAAATGCAGAAGATGAAATATTATTTTTGAAAGGCCTCCACATTGGAACTACTTAATAAAGTTTAATTATTTGGTTGAGGACGACTGACCTACCAGGTACTAATTTTGTATTTAATATCTTAAGTTTGACTATTCTATGTGAATGAGCTTTGAGGCTAAATTAAATGTTAACTTCATATTTTTACACGCTTTATATTAGCTTGCCCTGTATCTATCTATCTATCTATGTGACGGAATCTTTCAACACGATTTTCACCCACTTAAAATCATTGGATCGACTAAAAACTTTGTATACTTGTAAAGGGCCCGTGACAATACAATAATTTCATATTTATTTTCTAAAACCCTGGCCAGAATCATCAGAAAATAAAATAAATATGAAATTATTGTATTGTCACGGGTCCTCTACAAGTATACAAAGTTTCAAGGCGATTCAATGATTTTAAGTGGGTGAAAATCGCGTTGAAATATTCCGTTACGTAGATAGATAGATAGATACAGGTCAAGCTAATATAAAGCGTGTAAAAAAGTGTATTTGTATCTTTGTAACGGAATCTTTGTACACGATTTTCGCCCACTTAGAAACATTGGATCGACTTGAAACTTTGTATACTTGTGAAGGATCTGTGACAATAGAATAATTTCATATTTGTTTCTAAAATCCTGGCCAGAATCATTAGAAAATCAAATAAATAATAGTTTTAAAAAACTAAAACAACACGCTTGATTAGAAAACCGAATAAAAACATGAAAAATAATTTTAATTTCCAACACACTTGGGATAAAATTAATGTGGTCAACAAAAAAATAATCTCCAACACATATAGAACAAAACTAGAGTTATCTACAAAAAAAATAATTTTACCATCAAAAGCGTGGGGTGCTCTATATCAATTAATATATTTGATAATAAACAGATAATAGTAAAAGTAAAGTCTCTAAGAAGAAAACGTAAAACACATAAAAAAGCACCCCACGCTTTTGATGGTAAAATTATTTTTTTTGTTGATAGCTCTAGTTTTATTCTAGATGTGTTGGAGATGGCTTTTTGTTGACCACTTTATTTTTATCCCAAGCGTGTTGGAAATTAAAATTATTTTTCATGTTTTAACTCGGCTTTCTAATAAAGCGTGTTGTTTTAGTTTTTTAAAACTATTATTTATTTTAATAATTATTATTTGGGTTTAGAATATCCAAGAACATATTCTCAAGTATCATCTGTATTAATTAAATTTTAGAAAAGTGTGTGTAAGCTGTAATTAGCAAGATATCAGTGGTATTTAGATTCGCACGTGTGTGAATCCAGCTTAGGCTCAGATTATTATTGGAAGTTGTTCTTGTTGTGAGAATTAGCTCGCACTACCAATTAAAACACGCGTAGCGATTCGTTATTGTTTCAGCATCGCGCGGCAATGTCCGGGAATCCAATTAAGTCGTCGTCTAGAACATTTCTTAGTTCACAATTAAACCGCCAGATGGAAACCTCTAAATGACAACGGATTCTAAAATTAAAAACATCCGGCGTTCGTGTAATGTGTGTTATATTTTGTTCTGTATGGGCGATTTCTGTTTCAAATTAGGTTACAATTTTGTTGCACAAAACATTTCTTTTGAATATAATTTAACTAACTTATAACAACAGAAATCCCATATGATTGAATTGTGTACAGAACTGTCAACAATAGAAACATTTGAAACATAATATGAGCAGAGATGTTTCATGTTTTACTTCACACTGTCTTAATAGAAAATTTATTCTTAGGTGCCGTCGTATTTTACGGAAAATAAAACTCAATACATAACAATACTGAACCAATAACACTGAGCAGCAAAAAGAGAAACTTTTTTTGTCTCAGAAATAAAAATATGTGGTTCTGATAGTATTTTTTCTCCTGAATTCAAATATGGTATCGGTTTTTCTCCATCACGCAAGGTTTCCGAGAGACAGGCATTTATAATTTCAAACACTTTAATATTTTTCTACATTCATAACCACACAATATTCGAACTCACGTAGAAAGTAAGAAATGACGATTTTCTGCTATATTTCGCCTGTGGGGCATCTCGCTTGATGGTCCAACAATAATCGGCCAGCATATTAGGATTCCATTTGCCTTGATATCTCTTTTCCATAGCTAAAATCTCCTGATGAAAGTGTTACCTGTGCTCATCGCTCACTGCGCCAAGATTTTCCGGAAATAAATCTAGGTTTATTAAAAAAATGATTATTTAAATCCATTAATTGAAATTGAAATAAAAAAACCGTGGGTGATGGAGAAATTCCGAATACATATTTGAAAACACAATAAAAACTGCATTAAGTACAACTATTGGTACTCATGAGACAAAAATCATGTTCACCAGTATCTTTAGTGACTTCCTCCATTCTTATTTATTTAATAAAAAAAAAGAAAACATATATTTGAGCCTATCTAATCAGAATCAGATAACACATGGATATTCCTCTCCATCTCCTTCCGTTTTTTTTTTTCACTGGTTGGTTACGATGTTTTACGATTTTTCACTGGTTTCGATAGATATCCTTTATTTGCAATTTTATTATGAGCAGAATTCATGCTCCATGCTGACTCACTTGTAAATTCTGCTGCTATTTTCACCACATCATCAATGGCTAAAGTAGGATATTTTTCACTAAACTGTTTCAAAACATTCAACTTTTGTCTTTTTTTTTATTCACCGCTTTTCAAATACTTTCCTTTCCGATAATTTATACATTCTACAGAAGTGGCCATTTTGAAACGATTGAAATTTCAACTTATTCTGCATTGCGCATGGGTAAGAAATGCTTATTTAATCAATTATGATTATAATTATATATTTTTTTAAAAGTGTAAAAAAGATCTTCCTTAGAAGAACAAAAGCCTGCACAAGAATGGATCGGTTAAATAATGAAGATATAAGAACAGAGTTAAATATTATGTCAGTTAAATGATAACATCAAAGAATATAGAGAAAAATGGTTTACACATGTAGAAAGAATGAACGTAACAAGATTAACAAAAGCAGCATTTAACTACAAGCCAAGAGGTTCAAGGAATGTAGGAAGGCTAGTGAAAAGATGGACAGAACAACTGTGAGGCGGAACAGGCATTTTGCCTCGTCCGTGAAGTGAAGAAGAAGAATTATATATTTTTGATTCTCCCTTATAATGTATATAGACAATTGCTAGAAAGTATGTATTTTTATTATTTTTATTTTCATTATTTCAAGTGTTAAAAGAACGAATTAACTTTTCTTACACACTCAGATGTATAATCATTATTCGACCAATTAAAATGCAGCCATACATCTGCTTTGTTTACAGTACAGCTGGAACTTAGCCTGGATTTAGTATAGAAATGCGTGTATGGAAATGATAAAGAAGAGTAAAATAAATGTGTTGGACAATTGGTTTTGACAAAACTGTAAAATAATGCACTCGAAGGAATGGTGACAAAAATCGAGTAAAAATTGATAGACAGCTACGTGGGTAGCATGCAGACTTCCAGATAAAATCAGAGCTTATACTGTGTGGATGAAGAACACTGAGGTTGCAATGAAGGACCTTATTTTGGGCAGAAAACTATGCATTAATAGTTTACAAATTAGTAACTTCTTCACGTATCCTGTTCAGGCTAACTACCACTTATTTCCACTGTCTTTACAACGACTTTTTTTTACCGCTTTCATCTTAAGGTAGCGTGCTGCCTTGTCTCGCAGCGGGTCCGGGTTCGAACCCCGGTCGGACAAGTTTTTCTTGGGTGACTTTTTTTTCGGAGAGTTTCCTCACCTTTAACCCGTCAGTGACGCACCCTTTTACTTGCTTTCCTACTGCATGGACGGAGGCCATTTTAACATTTTAGTATTCCTAGAACACTGATTTGTATAAACGATCATAACTTTTTTAAATATCGATGGATTTGAACGAAATTTTTACTTGTTAGCTCAGAAATAAATGAGAAATTTAATACATACCGTATGGAGTTCAGTAGCCTTTATAAACTATTTAAAAAAAATTGAAATCTGAATTTCTCTCTCATGATACACATTTTTACTAAATAATTTGATTTGCTCACATTGGACATCCCTGTTTCTTTCTGTGAGACACTAAATATATTGTGTGGCATAGTGCTGATTCATCTGTAACTTGTATATACAAAAGCAGCTGGCATAACCAAAATCAGAATGAATATTTAGAAGAGTGAACTCAAGCTCAATCTTGTGTCAAAGCACTAGCAATGTTTATACTTAGAATCTGAATTATTGCTTGGATTCGTATAAAAATTCTACAGCAGTTATTTACAACTACACAGACCATCAAAATAATTTTCTCTTATTTTAGTACTATTAATTTTAGAAATAAAAAATCACATAACCTTAGTAGTTGAGCTTGGTGTGATACAGCTCGAAACACTCTTCAATACACAGACCTACATCACATTCCTGGCAGCAATAAACAGATGTCTTTCTTCTCCCATATTTAGTACAAACAACACACCTCCTTTGAGGTTTCAATTTATCACTTTTAGGGGTAATTTTTCTGATGAAGTGTCTTTTAGGTTACGACTGGCCATAATTACGTATATAACGCACGACACCGTGCCTCAGACTGATTCCTTGTAAGTAACATCTATTTGAAAGAGGCAAAATAAATCAGGTATTCCCCTAAACAGGTCGATTTATATATCAATCGATAGCTTGTATATCATTTTATCGACCTGAAAAATTAGATTGTGTATAAGTTTATTAGAAGCCCTGCAGAAAGCAGCACAAAGCTAGGTCTGTGTGCCATCGAGTGTTGAAGTAAGAAACTACTTCAACCTCAATACCACATGCACAAAATGTGATCACAGCTGATTCATACACTTAGAAAGAAAGCTAAGATCTTAGGCTTCAAAATTATATTGTTCATACGCAAATATAAGAATATACAGCAGTAAAAAAAACAAATGAAAAGGTCGCGCACATTTAGAGAAAATTACGATTACTTCAATCTCATCTGATTTTTAAAAAAATAATATGAAATTAAATTTTAAACAAATATTATCTTTATTCATATGTCCTGAAAGCTCATAATTTCTATGTTAAACACAAATAAATTACGTATTTGTAGCTTCAAAAATGTACGATCCAGAACAAAAAGAAAACACGCCTGCGTAGGTCTATACCACGTATAGATGTCGGCAATAAGTGAAGAAGAGAGGGTCTATACCACGTATGGATGTCGGCGCTGACGGGTTAATATAAATGCCAGGAACCTTTATGGCCCAAAAGGTCCCTGAACATCATCTGGCCATCATTATCATTACATTCATCCATTAGCTTCAGTTTAAGATACATGCCTCTCCGGACGCGTCATTACGTCATCATCACCTATCATATCATTGGGGTGCCTCAACTTCAGAAGTAAGTTACAATAAATACACCAATGCCAGGAGAGAATACCAGCAGAAATGTCGAAATTACAAACTTACTTACTTACTTACTTACTCACTGGCAGTATCGAACCCGAAGGTTCATGGCCACGCGGACATAAGCTATCCATACATCCCTATCCTGAGCTAATGCTTTCCAATCATTCCCTGTATAATCTACTTCCATCTGGCATGGGTTCCCTGAAGTAGTCCCCGCCCGGAGAACCGAATGGGGGACTATTTGACCTCCGGAAAAATTTTACCCCAGATGAACCCATGTCCGCATTTCTTGACAGTTGTATTTTTACGGTGAAAGATCGTCACTCTTTCGCCCAAGCTACTTTTTTCGTCTGGCTTATCACCTTCGACCAGTCCGGCATGGGTAACCTTATCGGCAGCAATGCTACCGCCGGCATAGCTCTCAGGATCATTTAAGCACGCAAGCCACTCCACCACGACAAGGTAAAGATACCATGGAGGGAATTACAAACTTAAAAAAAAGAAATGAGATTCCTGAGATACGTTGCAGGTGTATCTTTAAGATATCAAAAGAAAAGTCAAGATATCAGAGATGAGTTACAAATATATAATATAAACGAGAGAACACACAGAAATAAATATAAATGGTTTGAACATGTACAAAGAATATCAAATAATCGTTTATCAAAACAGTATTTTATTTTAGACCTGAAGGCCGAACAAATGTAGGAAGACCGAAACGACGTTGGAAGGATGACCTATAGAAGTCCATATCTTGAAGAAGATGATGATAAAAACCTTCATGGTACGAAGGCCTAAAAAGCCCTTGGCCTATCATTCGGCTACTGACCTCACATCCACATGTGTTGATCACAGAGGTAGACTACCATACACAAGAAAAACGATGTTTGTGATGAGGTACTTCGAACTACAGCTCTGGAGACATTGCATGTTCGATACCCTATAGACAAATGGCTCCATGTCTACCACAGATGGTTCCCAATTAGATGAGAGTGGAGCAGGAATCCACTGCCAAATCTTCTCCACATACCTCTCTCTTGGAAGACATCAGACATAATTTGACGGCGAGGTTAGAGCTATATCCATAACCCTGAGTCAATAACGTGCTGATCTCAATCGTTTCTGAATGCTGTCATCTTAAGCGATTCTAAGGCAGCCATATCAGCAATAGCACATTACCTAGCATCTCCTGCTAACAAAGAAATATTACACAGTAGACAGATCATCAGAAATCTCAATACAGCAGGTAACAATGTTTCTCTTCAATAGATACGATCCCATTGTGGGCATTACAGGGACCGAAATGGCAGATTTGCTGGCCAAGAAAGGAACCCACATCCTTCAGACATCATCGAACATTATATCTTACTCTAGAGCAGCTATGAAGATCCGCTTCAGAGTGAGAGAAGCCTTCAGAACCTCCCTAGAGCTCCAAATGACTGACAAACCTTGGAAAGCATTCATCCAAACTACGCTGCCAGATTGGCCCAGAAGAGTAGCCGTTGCAACAGGACACAACTGCCTGGGTAAACACCTTCATCGCCTCAACTCAACAATGTATCCTCTGCAACACTATGGAAGATATGGATGCTGATCACATCCGAACTTGCCCAACCCTAACAACCAGCAGTTTCGTGGACAGGTACTGGGAAGCCAGGGAAAACATGATGAACAGTTTATAATCTTTTTTGTTATTGTTATTGTTTTGCTCAGTCATTATTGGCTAATGAAACATTTCAAAAGCCACAGCATTTAAATAAATAAATCATACAGCATGTGCAGGGATGATATGTGGTGGCATTGAATAAAAAACAATCTTTTCTAATCAACAGACGCTATTCCAGTTCATTCTTAATTATTTGAAATTCTAGATGCCCATAGGCATAGCAGCATTTCGTCAGTAAATCCACGTACAAATAGTCCCTTTTTGCCATAAAATGCGAAATCATAAGCTGTTTGTGGAATCTAACATCAAAGTAGTGACCTGAATTCACACCAGGGTGTGTTGGATGTAAACTTGTGCTAGGCTTTTAACCGCGCGCTGAACCGAATGCGTTCCGGCCCATTATTTGCTGCGAAATGAAGCAAGAAATGAGATTCTAGGCCGTTCGGATACTTCGTACACGTATCAGAGGTTACGACTCTGGATCTTAAGACAGAAACATCAAGTAATGGTAAAAACTACGTGACTAGACTTAACGGACTCCTGTATCGCTAATGTTAAAATACATCTTTGCATGTTTTCTCAGTATCTATCCTTAGTAGAAAGACAATTTTAGATAATATATGAATGCAATTTAACAAACTGTTTTCTTTATCTCTGGCCTCTTACTTTAAGGGAGGAAAGGAGATTACGAGTATTTGAGAATACAATCCTTACGAACATTTTTGGACCAAAGAGAGATGAACAGACAGGTGAATGGAGAAGACTGCATAACAATGAATTACATCGTCTTTATAGGAAGACAGATATAATGAGAACAGTTAAATCTCATAGAGTGCGATGGGCAGGACATGTGGCACAGATGGGGAATCAAATAGGTGCATGGAGGCTTCTTGTAGGAAAACCAGAGGGAAAACGCCCAGTTGGTAGACCAAGAATGAGGTGGGGGAATAACATTAACTATGATTTGAGGGAAGTAGATTATACAGGGGATGATTGGAAAACATTGGCTCAGGATAGGGATATATGGAGAGCTTATGTCCGTGCGACCATGAACCTACCGGTTAGATAATGCTAGTGAGTTAATTTTCTATATGTCTAACTAACTAACTCACCGACACTATCTAACCCGTAAATTCATGGCCGTGCGGACATAAGATCTCCATACACCCGTATCCTGAGCTAATGTTTTCCAATCATTCCCTGTACAATCTACTTCCCTCAAATCATAGATAATGTTATTCTCCCACCCAGTCTATCAACTGGGCGTTTTCCCTCTGGTTTTCCTATAAAAAGCCTCCATGCAACTCTTTTATTCCCCATTCGTGCCACATGTCCTGCCCATCTCAGTCTACGAGACTTAACTGTTCTTATTATATCTGGTTTCCAATATATATCATATAGCTCAGTAATTTTCTTTATCTCTGATTTTATAAATATAATTCTTTTTGTGTTTATATTTATTGTACGAGGACGCTTTTAAGAGTTCAGATTGTTAGCTAACTAACTCACTGAGACCATCGAATTCATAGGTTCATGACCGTGAGGAAATGTGTTCTCCATATATCCTTATCCTGAGATATATTTTCCAATTATCCCCTGTATAATTAATTTTTCTCAAATCATGGTTAATGTTATTCTCTCGCCTCATCTTTGGCCTACCTATCGAGTGCTCACCTTCTGGTTTCCTACAAGAAGTTCCCATGATCTTCTTTCCTCACATTATGATCGTTTTGCTTTTGGCATGAGTGTATGATATAACGGCGTATCAGCTCTTAAATGTTCATACAGTCCCGGAGGGGGCCACGGAATACAGTCAACCTCTTTTCCTGGGAGACCCTCCAGGTTCTTGTTATCTAAAGTAAAAATTCCTTTCCCGACATTTGTGTTTGTAAACACCGGGAGGCACATTCAAATACCTGCAAAGCGAGAGGTTAACTATGCCAGAGAGAGAGAGAGAGAGAGAGAGAGAGAGAGAGAAGAGAGGAGAGAGAGAGAGAGAGAGAGAAAGGTCACTGCTAAGGTCGGTGTTTGCTATACCAGGCAAGGGTTTGGTAATTTGTTTCGAAAATAACCCACAGGAAGTGACGTGTAGTAGAGCCGGAAGTATTAGCTCGCTGAAATATGCACGATGTGTAGCTGTGTGGAGTTCATGAGGATTTAGCGCTCTCTGCCGGCAGAAACCACAATTATACACAAACAAAAACTTCTGTTCTCTTACACAGGTTGAAACTTAATACCTTTCCTTATTTCTACCTCTAACCGACATACAGCATTCCGGTCCCTATCTTTCATTTAATAGATCTTTTTTTTTTCTTTATAATAATTTAAAACAAATCGTAGAATCATAGAAACATGGCCTATGGGATTTATATAAAGACAGGCTAAGGGATTTTGGAATTGATGTAAAGACTAACTGATTATTACCTAGCATAGTCCGGGAATTTTTTTTTTCTTTTGCTGTCATATGAACTCCTACACCTAATCATTTTAGAGTGTAATAGATAGCGGCTAAATACTTGCAACACCTGAATATCTGTACGTACAAAGGTATATACTGCATCGAAACAAACATGGCGGTTGCTATAGTCAATTTTTAATTTCGGATTTCAGGTAAATACCCACTTCTAACGGTCAGATTTTGGTATTTTTGGAAAATACCTAAGTCGCTGTTACACCTTAGTTTAAGAGTTAATTAAATAATATGGTTTACAGTCCAGCGGACCAAACATGGCGATTGCTAGAGTCAATACGTAATTTCGAAATTCAGGTAAACCCCCACTTCTAAGCGTCGGATTTCGCTGAATTTCAGACATCACCTACTTCGATTTATTTTAATAGGAAGTATTCTCCCACCTCATTCTTGGTCTACCATCTGGGTATTTTCTCTCTGGTTTTCCTACAGGAAGCTTCCATGCACGTCTTTCATTCCCCATACGTGCCACATGTCATGTCCATCGCATTCAACGAGACTTAACTGTTCTCATTATATCTGACTTCCTATAAAGACTAGGCCTATATACTTCACTGTTATGTAGTCTTCTCCATTCACCTGTCTGTTCATCTCTCTTTGGTCCAAAAATTTTCCTAAGAACTTTATTCTCAAATACTCGTAATCTCCTTTCCTCCCTTAAAGTAAGAGTCCATGTTTCGCACCCATATAACATAACTGGCAGAATAATAGTTTTATATATTTTCATTTTAACGTTTTTTGAAAGGAGGTTGGACAGTAAGAGTCCCTGTAACACATAACAGCACGCATTTCCAGAATTGAGTCTATGTTTAATCCTGTTTGTGATTATTGTTCCTAGGTATTTGAAATCAGCCACTTCCTCAAAATTTGCCTCATTTGTCATTAGCTGTCCATTTCCATTATATAATGTAGTAGTAGTAGTAGGACTTTATTAGACAATAAGTAAGATATTTACAATATTATTTACAAATATGGGTCGCACGGGCAGTAAGCCGTACGTGCCGTTGACAGTCCGTTACCATAAAGTAGGCCTAATAGTTGGTACTAGTGTAAAGAAAAATAAACAACAAAAAAAAGCAATAACATTACACTTACATAAAGAAAACACAATAATATTACAATTAAATAATAACACAACAGCATTATACACTAATTAATTTATATATAATTGTTAATAATTAATGGTATTGCATTTTAATAACATAGGCTATATTTATTCATGAATGAGTGTTGTCCTTATTTTTCGCGTTTTGTCCAGAAATTTACCGAGGTTTATCCAATTTTCTGGATTTACCAGTAACTCGTAGCATGCCAATCTTTCCCGATTTGAATTTAGAAATCTTTCCGGTAATAACTGACGTCTCCAATATTCTAAATCATTACATTTTCCTAATATATGTATCTCATCTTCAAAGTTCCCGCACATTGGACATATTCGCATATCGTGATCGTCGCTAATTTTTAGAAATTTCCATGCCCCTAGCCTAAACCAAGCAAGCCCTGATCTCTCCTTAAATCATAGGTTGAGTATATACGATTCTTTTCCCCAAACGTGTTTTAGGTCTCTTTGTAAACACAGTGAGCGTTTTCCTGTACATTCGGCGAAAGTATCTTGTTGGTTTATATGTAAGTACCTCCTCCTTATTTTTCTCCACACGTTCTTGCGATTTTCAGTCCCTTTTTCCCATATCCAGCCCATCCCAATCTTTTGGAGTTCTCTCCTAACTTCGTCTGCCCAAAATTTAACATCTATCTTTTTAATTTGGTGGTCGTAACAAATTGCTCTAAGCATTGTTTGTTCACCTTGGATTACTCGCAACCAGTATTTGAGTACACGAATTTTACAGTTACTGTCGTCCTGGAATGACCCAAATTCATATAAAATTATTTCTATGTGTGAAAATATATTTAGTTTTATTGATATTTATTTCTAGTCCCAATTTCTTAGTGTTACTCAATAGTGGGCGCGTGTTGTCCTTTAGTGTCTGCTCGCTATCGTCCAATAGTACTACATCATCAGCATAAACTAACAGCTTATTAATAAATATATAAATATTTTAAAATAACTATATATAGATAACGATTTGTGAGTAAACAGCTTAATTTCATTCCTTAAATAGTCTACAAATAGCACTCTTAATTTCCAAATCCTGTAGATATATTCACGACGTGACTCGTGAATTTATTAATTATTTGGAAATCACTCGTGACATTACGCATGATAAAATCTTAAATAAGATGCTTATGAAAAAAAATATTGTCGCTCTTTTAACGCCCAGAATAAACCTCGACTCTAATTATCTGAATTGTGAAATAGCGTTGTTTATTTTAATATTGACATGTTTTCTGAGCTGTGTATGTGCTGGACTTAAAGTTTGAAATCGATTAGAGCAGAACATGAAGAGAGAGTAGTGAGAAATAGTTACTGCATAGCGGACGAGCAACGGTGTTGATGTGTTGTGAATTTAGTTTGGAATTCGGATTTGAAATGCCTTTAGAAATAGGCATGCAGTCCGGGAGAACGCCCAGTGTTCAGAGCTTGGAATTGTGCCTAACTCTGCGGTCTCCTGCAAATTCCTCGAATTGTCAAGGTGTCAATTTCAACTGCGTTACCATAGCAACAGTTTTTCTTAGTGTTCTTATAATTAAATAGCTATCTCATCGTGTTATGTCTCCGCAAAATACCTGGACTAGGTTGAATATTATCTCAGATCACAGTTTCAGAATAATAATAATAATAATAATCAAACACAATAAAACTAATTCATTATATAATACATCACATTGTATTGTTGGTTCTGACAGTACAGATGTTACCATTTCAAAATTCATGACTTCAAATCCACACGGATTCGGAAGATGTTTCTTATCATGTATATAATAATAATAATAATAATAATAATAATAATAATAATAATAATAATAATAATAATAATAATAATAATAAAAAATAATAATAATAATAATAGTATTATCTTCAGGTTTTTACAGCTGCTGCCGTCTTCCCGTGCCAAACCTCCAAAGCCTATGGTCTTGGGAATCTTCGATGCTTAGCCCTCTAGCTTGCATTACTGTCTTCATGTTTTCCTTCCATGTTAACCTTGGTCTCCCTCTTTTCTTCTTTCTGTTCGGATGCCATTCATATAGTTGCTTCGGCCATCGCTCATCTTCCATTCTTAAAACATGTCCTAATCACTTTAATTCCTTCTCCTCAATTCTTTCAATTATGCTTTCTTCTGCTTCCATTGTGTTTTTAATTTCCTTATTTGTGACATGTTCTAATTTTGAATAATAATAATAATAATAATAATAATAATAATAATAATAATAGTAATAATAATAATAGTTTTATTTTACCTGGCAGAGTTAAGGCCTTAAGGCCTTGTCTGCCACTCAACCAGGTTTTAAGAAAATACAAAAAAATAGTCTTACATCTAAATTACAATAAACATAAACAATTACATGTTATAAATACAATACAATTAATGTTTATAATGTATTTTGATTTACTCTAAATTTAACGAATTAAATGTATAATATGTACAAGATATATAAAAAATGAGAAAAACAATTATTAATGACCTAGTATACATTTAAATAAATAGAGAAAAATTAATTATTAGACAACGGGTAACTGTATGAGCGTGACTTAAAAGTGCCAAGTGTGCGGCAACCCCTGATATCTTGAGGAAGGAAATTCCAGGAGTGGGCAGAGGCTACTGTCAAGGAAGTAGAATAAGAGGAAGTGCTATGAAGAGGGATTGTCAGCAGACTGTTATCTAGTGTCAATATTGTGGTAAGAAGATAACTTCTCAAATCTGGACGCCAGGTAAGTAGGAGTGTAGGAATTCAGAAGCTTGAAAAGAAGTGAAAGAGAGTGCAGTTTACGTCTGTCAGTAAGACGGAGCCAAGAGAGATTATTGAAGTGTTCGGAAATATGGTCATAACGACGGATATTGAAAATGAATCGGACGCAAGCATTATGAACACGCTGCAGTCTCTGCGACAAGTCATGGTTTAGATCATTATATATAATGTCACAATAATCGAAGTGTGGCAACACAAGATTCTGCACAAGGATTCTAAGTAATTATTTTCATTATTGTTCAGTTTGACCAGATAATTAACTGTTATTGTAATTTTTTTTTATATTTAAATGTAACATATATTTGTCCTGATTAAATAAATATATTTTTGCGCGATAGTGCGTTTTGTCGTAATTACATTATTGAGAGTTCAACTTCCTACATTTCGGGGTTGCCAACCTAAATAACTATACTGTAATATTACATTTACACCCACGTGCGGGAAGTAAAACCACTGCCCTCTATGTGTACTATGTACAATGTATGTATAGAAAATATCCAAAAGGTAGTGTTAATATACATTATATGAAACAAATTACTGCATTTTAAATGAACTGTACTTTATTTGAAACAATATAAAACAATAAATACGTACTTGTGGCCACGTTATCAATATTGTGGGATTTGCCATAACTTCATATATTTTTTTTTCTTTTTAAATTTTATTTTAGAACGCACTTTGTGATGTTTCACGTACCGTCCTCATCAAATTACAATTGTTTCACAATAATTAGCATATTAAACTCATTACAAATGAGGTCATTGTCGTTACAATAAAAAATTAGGCCTGTAAGGGCCCACAAATCTTTCTCAGAGGCCTCTTGGGAAAGATAAAGAGAGTGCCAGAAAATTAGAGAATAAAGAAAACGTATGCAAATTTAAGTGAGAATGAGGATGAATTAAAAAAGGGAACAAGTTAAAAAAGACGCCCCGATTTTCACCTAAAATGTGCCTGTTTTCAGATGCAAACTGTGCCATGTCCACTTGCCTGCTTTAAATGCATAAGGAAGTGTCCACGTTAGCAACAAATAATCGAGATATCTGAGTCTAATTAAACTTGAAGTGGCGACGCCCCCCAGTAATTATGTCTCACTTCGGATTTATGTTACTTAGATAGCAACTTCCAAGAATACAAGACACTGCGTCGTACAGTTTAATTAAAACTGCATAAACTTGACGAAGCAAAAACATTTCCAGTTTATTTTATTTCAAGAAAACATTTTCCAATTGTCTAGACACGATAATATCATTACTAAAACTACTTCTTCATACAAACTGTTTCCTCTAGCACAAGTTTCAGCCCTTTTTACTAAATTACTTGCCAACATTCGGCGTGCGCTGCTACGCCTAAATAAATTAAATATTAAGGATTTATTAAATTAATTAGCATGAAAATGCTATGATTGCAGTGAAGGACCTGCCTTCGGGCAGAATTACTATGGATGGATTAAATTAATTAGACTATAATATGGTATACAAAAATAAAGTTATAATATACTTCCACAAGGGTCTACATAATAAATATGCTTGATCCTGCTCATGATGGGACTAATCCCGAAAGGTATATTTTTTTGTTAATATATTTATAAAATATGGTAAAACATTGGTGGAATCTGTCGCAATGTATGGAAGTGAGGTATGGACAATCAATAAGTACTACAAGAATAGACTAATAGCTCTAGAAATGGATTATTTACGGAGAAGTGCCACAAAGTCTAGATTAGAACGTGTCACAAATAAGGAAAATTAGAAACATAATGGAAGCAGAAGAAAGCATAATTGAAAGAATTGAGGAGAAGGAATTAAAGTGGTTAGGACATGTTTTAAGAATGGAAGATGAGCGATGGCCAAAGCAACTATATGAATGGCATCCGAACAGAAAGAAGAAAAGAGGGAGACCAAGGTTAAGATGGAAGGAAAACATGAAGACAGTAATGCAAGCTAGAGGGCTAAGCATCGAAGATGCCCAAGACCGTAGGCTTTGGAGGTTTGGCACGGGAAGACGGCAGCAGCTGTAAAAACCCGAAGATAGATAGATTAATAAAATATCCCTATAAAAGGATATAGTCCCGCGCTGTAGCCGAGTGGTTAAGGCAGGAAGCCTTGGCGCAGACCTACGGGACTTGCGCTGGTTCGAGTCTCCATGGGGGAAGAAATTTTCTCATGGTATTTCGGCCAGTATGGGACCGGTGCCCACCCAGCATCGTGATGCATTTGGGTAGCTACAATAAGTAGCGGCTCCAGGTTGAGAAAACCAGCTATAACGGCTGGGGGACTCGACATGCTGACCACATGTCACCCCAACTCTGGCTGATTATCATCTACCTCTGTGATTGACACATGTGGATGTGAGGCCAGCAGCCGGCTCGTAGGCTAAGGGCTTTGTAGGCCTGTCGCGCCAGGAGTTTTTTTATAAAAGGATATAAGGAGACTGACCTTTCAGATACTATACATCATTTTAAGAAAACTGGAAATATCGGTATAACCTTGGGCATTGAATATATATAGCGAAGAAACAAAAATGGCAGTTACTGAATCAATTTTTACTTTCGGATTTCAGATAAACCCCCACTTCTACCGGTCGAATTTCATTGATTTTTTTACAATACGCTACCATTGGTTTAGTTTCATAGGAACAGCTGAGATTTCGGTTGTTAAACAACTAAAATTGGCCACGGGTATTGCTAATTTGTAACTCATAGAACCCTTATGGTTTTAGAACGTAATAGATAGCAGATAAACCCTCGTCGTACATGAAACCTGTTAAATAAAAATTTTGAAGTCAATCGAATGCGACTAATTTTTCGAGTTTAGTGAGCACTAACATACGCCGACTGCATTTATATATATATATATATATATATATATATACTGACATTACGCAATGCCACAATGCAGGCCTTATCTTTTAACTATTTTATATAGAGTCACTAGATGGCATTGAGCGAGTTCCCCCTTCCCGCTACTTGTTAGAGAATATATATATATATATATATATATATAACTTACTTACTCACTGGCACTATCGAACCCATAGGTTCATGGCCGCACGGACATAAGCTCTCCATACATCCCTATCCTGAGCTAATGCTTTCCAATCATTCCCTGTATAATCTACTTCCCTCAAATCATAGTTAATGTTATTCTCCCACCTCATTCTTGGTCTACCAACTGGGCTAACATTCCATGTCCCTAGGAACATATATTAATTGGTGTTTCCCGTATAATGTATCATATTTATATTATTATTATTATTATTATTATTATTATCGTATTATTATTGTTATTACCCTATAAAATGTTGTTTGTACATGACATTTACATTACTACATTTATTGTATCTTTAACTCTTTATAATTAGTATAGTGTATATCTATATTTGTCGAATATTTATTTGTATTTGTGCTGGTTGAGTGGAAGAGAGGACCTTATGGCCTTAACTCTGCCAGAATAAATAAATTATTATTATTATTATTATTATTATTATTATTATTATTATTATTATTATTATTATTATTAGAACATGTCCCTGTGTTTGAGCCTTTGGCATGAGTTCTCTGAATTAGTCCCGAATGGGGGACTATTTGACCTCCGGAAAATTTTACCCCAGTAGAACCCATGTCCGCATTTCTTGACGGTTGTATTTTTACGGTGAAAGATCGTCACTCTTTCGACCAAGGTATTTTTTTTCGTCTGGCTTATCACCTTCGACCAGTCCGGCATGGCTAACCCTATCGGCAGCAATGCTACCGCCGGCATACCTCTCAGGATCATTTAAGCACGCAAGCCACTCCACCACGACAAGGTAAAGATAACCATGGAGGGGATATGCTGGTTATAAACAGTTTGATGTGTTTCATTTTCTCTCCACTAGGGTGGTTTCTAACTATATTGCGATCCTTTGGAAGTAAATAATGTGATCTGGTTGCTGTGATGAACAAATGAAGCATATCAAACGTTTCTCATTTGTTTTCAAACATCGCCGTTTACAATAAATAAATAAATAAATAAATATTTTAAAATAATTATATTTAAATAATGATTTGTGAGTAAACAGCTTAATTTTATTCGATAAATAGTTCTAACAAATGCCACTCTTGATTTTCAAATTATCATAAGTAATGCCACGAGTCTTTTCCAATTTATCTAGAGAATTTGGAAATCAATAGTGGCATTTGTTAGGACTATTTAACGAATAAAATTAAGCTGTTTCATTCACAAATCATTATTTAAATATAGTTATTTTAAAATATTTATATATTTAATGGAAATGGCTATATTTAAAAACAAATGAGAAACGTTTGGTACGCTTCATTTGCTTCTTTTGTTTATCACTGCAACCAGATCATATTATTTATTGCCAAAGGAACGCAATATTGTAAGAATGCATTCTAGTGGAGAAAAAATGAAACACATCAAACTGTATATTAATTCATTTCTGATGTTTCTTAGAGAGTCAATCACTGCAAAATAATGCTATGACCTATTTAGAATGTTAAAAAAGAGGAGCTTTCTTTATTATGATAAAATTTAGTTGGTAAATTCTAGGCGAAACACGACTGTGATTGGTTGTAAATCAGAAATCATTGACATGTGATTGGTCATTGACTCCCATTTGGGGCATGAGTTAAATAGTCTAGATAAATTGGAAATCACTCGTGGTATTACTTATGATAATAGTGTTCCTTAGGTTGTCTCTTTCTACGAGCGGTCCAGTAGATAATGATGCTGTGAAATTTAACTTCCAAGAACTTCCTAATTTCGTGGAAGTTTCAAAAAACGCTTCCTTTCAGCAAAAAAATGATGATGAATAGGTAAACGTAGAGGAAACAAAAGTGTACATAAGTGATGAATGTATATTTGCAGCAGGAAACTTTGAACATTTACAACTTGGGTTGTTTTTACTTGAAGCTTTAGCATTATAATTGGTAACGTGAAGAAAGCTAAGACGGATTATGACACTTTTCAACAAACAAAAGCTATTTAGCCGGAATCGTCCCGGAGTTATAGCACTTGATCCGGGTTGGAGTGTGTATAAAAACTCTTGAATGCAAGTGGATGACAGTCATCGGGTTCCATCGCTCATCTCCGACCGGAAGCTAGCAACGCCAACCGACAATCGATCATTCATGTTCTATACCACTGCTGCATCTCAACTTTCACCTTTTTTTTTCGTGTAATTTCCCTTACTTTAAATGCATTATGTGACACATTGAATATATAGAAACACAAAAAATAATAATTTTGTTTTACAAAAATTGAAACTCTGTGAGTTTCCTCAGATCACGGCATTTTAAACTTTAGCGACCTCTTAACTCCTTACAAAAGACAAACTGAAAATATATAAAACTATTATTCTACCAGTTATATTACATGGATGTGAAACATCGATTCTTACTTTAACCCTTAAATTGGCAAAAAACAAATTTCTACTGTAAGATATTTGAATGTGGCGGACCGCAGTGAAAATGGAATCTTGCATAACTGTTATTATTATATATATTGTATAATTGGACCAACATTTAAGTGGTTTCTTTTTGTTCGTTTTCCTGATTTATTTAAAATAATAAATTAATTAAGCCAACTGATGTATCCAAAAAGGATACATTACGAATTTAAGGATTAAGGGAGGAAAGGAGATTAGGAGTTTAAGAATAAAGTTCTTAGGAAAAATTTTGGACCAAACAGAGATGAACAGACAGGCGAATGGAGAAGACTACATAACAGTGAAGTTCATGGTCTTTATAATAAGCCAGATATAATAAGAACAGTTAAGTCTCGTAGACTGTGATGGGCAGGACATGTGGCACGAATGGGGAATGAAAGACATACATGGAAGCTTCTTGTAGGAAAGCCAGGAGGAAAGCGCTCAGTTGGTAGAGGTGGGAGAATGACATTATAAATTATTTGAGGGAAGTATATTATACAAGGATGATTGGAAAATATTAGCTCAGGACAGGGATGTATGGAGAGCTTATGTCCGCGCTGCCATGAACCTACGGGTGCGGTAGTGGCTGTTGATGAGTGAGTGTTTGAGTGGTTCCCTGAATAGTTTAGATTCATAATTGGACCTTCTAAAACCATTACATGTAGTCCACCTGAAGTGAAAATTTAAAAATCGGGATCACAATTTTCGATGTTTCACAACGAAACTCAGTAAATCCTATTAAAAGAAACCGAGTTAGAAGTGGAGATTTACCTGAAACCCAGAATTAAAAAGTAGCAACCGCCATGTTTGGTTCGCTTTGCATATGCCTTACAATTCAATTAAGCTTTAATATTTAATGTATATAGGGCCTACCAACGCAAACCGCGTATTAGCTAGCATATATATATATATATATATATATATATATATATATATAATTAATTAGTGTATAATGCTATTGTGTTATTATTTAATTGTAATATTATTGTGTTCTTTATGTAATTGTAATGGTATTGCTTTTTTTGTTATTTATTTTTCTTTACACTAGTACCAATTATTACTTTATTGTAACGGACTGTCAACAGCACGTACGGCTTACTGCCCGTGCGACCCATATTTGTAAATAATATTGTAAATATCTTACTTTTTGTCTAATAAAGTCCTACTATATATATATATATATATATAAACGAGTATCTGTACTAAATGAATATGTGACCTATTTTATTAAGATTCTTAGTGGTTCTTGTTACTCATAAAAGCAAGTCGCGAGTATGAATTTTATTTTCATAATCAATTCAACAAATCACATGTTTTCAAAATTAGGAGATCAGGGCTTGCCTGGTTCGGGCTAGGGGCATGGAAATTTCTAAAAATTAGCGACGATGACGATACGCGAATATGTCCAACGTGCGGGAGCTTTGAAGACGAGATACATACATTAGGAAAATGTAACGATTTAGAATATTGGAGACGTCAGTTATTACCGGAAAAATTTCTAAATTTAAATCGTAAAAGATTGGCATGCTACGAGTTAATGGTAAATCCAGAAAATTGGATAAACTTGGGTAAATTTCTGGGCAAAACGCGGAAAATAAGAACAACGCTCATTCATGAATAAATACATGTTATCAAAATGCAATACCATTAATTCTTAATAATTATACATAACTTAATTAATGTATAATGTTTTTGTATTGTTATGTAATTGTAACATTATTGTTTTCTTTATGTAATTGTAATATTATTGTTTTATTTTTATTTTTCTTTATACTATTACCAAATATTATTGTAACGGTCTGTCAACAGCACGTACGGCTTACTGCCCGTGCGACCCATATTTATAAATAGCATTGTATATATCTTACTTGTAATCTAATAAAGTCCTACTACTAGTTAAAATTAATTAATAACTAATCAGCTGTTGGTTTTTGGTGGACTATTTAACTCATGCCCTAAATGGGACTCAATGGCCAATCACGTTTCAATGATTTCTGTTTTACAACCAATCAGAGTTGTGTTTCACGAAATATTTATCAGTGTTATAATTACCATATTAAAGAAGGCTCCTCCTTTTTAATATTCTGAACAGGTCTGACCATTATTTTGCAGTGACTGAGCCAGTGAGAAATACGGCTACCAGATTGTATATATAGTGCATGAATGTCAACACATGCCGCATGCGATAGATAATGTAAAAACATTTGTAGCAATTGATTATACCACCAAAAAAAGAAACCACTGTTTGCACTTTCTTAAATGTATTTTTTCCCAGGTAACAATCCAGAAAAATATCATTGTCATATTTACATCATACGACATCAGAAATGAATTAATATACAGTTTGATGTGTTTCATTTTTTCTCCACTAGAGAGCATTCTTACAATATTGCGTTCCTTTGGCAATAAATAGTATGATCTGATTGCAGTGATAAACAAAAGAAGCAGATGAAGCGTACCTATCGCTTCTCATTTGTTTTCAGACATCGCCGTTTACATTAAATATATAAATATTTTAAAATAACTATATTTAAATAATGATTTGTGAGTAAACAGCTTAATTTTATTCGTTAAATAGTCCTAACAAATGCCACTCTTGATTTCCAAATTCTCTAGATAAATTCACGACTCACGATCGATAATTTGGAAATCACTCGCGGCATTACTTATGATAATGTAGTGTTATTAGGTGATAGCGAGAAGATACTAAGTGCCAACACGAACACACTGTTGAATTACACTTAGAAATTGGGATTGAAACACTGGCATGGAAATTTCTTGCAGGGAAACCAGAAGGAAAACGCCATTCAGTAGACCAAGAATGAGGTGGGAGAATAAGATTAATCATGATTTGTCGGGAGTAAATTATATAGCGGATTATTATAAACCCAACTGGATTTCTTAGGCGTAAAGGACCTTCGGGACTTGGAAAATCTGGTAGCGTTTATGTAGCCGAGCGTTAGTATGAGGATGTACCGTTATACATGTGTTGAAATAAACAAAAGAAGTCTTATTTTAAACTGTTTTATTACTAAGGTATAAATAATTAGAATCCCTAAGTATTCTAGCCCTAAATAACTAATCTAAGCCTATATTAAAACTACAGTACTTTCTGGGGTTTGAGAGAGTGGAAGTTGTAATTCTACCCTAATCTACATGTTTAAAAATGTTATATCCCTTTTTGAAAATTTAATATCAAAATAGTTAAGGTAATTGATTCTTTTTTACAAAAAAGTCCCTGACACATATTAAGAAAAATGGTAGCTTAGTCACCCATAACACCTCTGGTTGTCACACATCAACAGACACGAGACCCTCACTTCTCAAGTATTATATACTCAATTTGACCTCTAGTTACCCTAACTGTACTCACTAACATCCCAATGAACTAAATGTAGGGATGTTTACAGTTAGCTTAAGCAAAACTTTGCTCTGAACTATATCATGTCTAAACTCTATTTCAACAGACTTTGAATGTCTAAACTCTATTTCGAAAGACTTTGCTTGAATAATTAAAATAATCTATAAAACAATAAAAAATCTATATAAAAGACTATGTATTCATAACCGGATGTTTGCAAAATATTATCTCAGGATAGGGATGTATGAGCTTATGTTATCTCGGCCATGAACTTACAGATTCGATAGTGCCCGTGAGATTGTTAGTGCATCTTCTGACGTAGTATCTTTAATTACTAATGAAATGACTGTTGGGAAAAAACTATTTATTTCTCAGAAATTTATTCTCGAGTAGAGATTTTATGCATTTTGTGCATTATAAATACAGCTCTGTAAAGCAAAACTGAAATTAATTATTTGTTTAATACTCTACTGCAAAATTTCCTGGAATTTAAGTAAACTAAAAGCAATATCTCTGTAATTTTATATTGGTTTTTAAAATCCAGGTAAATAATGAATTCCTTTATCACTTAGGATGAAAGTGGTCAGTTTTGTTTGAAGTTATAATATTTGAAATGTGGATATTTCAGTCCGAACTATATGGAATTTTGATGTATTTTCTGTGTTATTCAAATGAGCTTGAATCAAACCGGACCAGCGCTCTTCGTCTGTTGTCACAAGTTTTTGCGAGCTTCAAATGTTTTCTGATTTACTAAATCTACTCTTTGACGTAAAATTCTCGTTGACATTAAAATATGAAATCAAGTTCTTTCACAAAAACCGAAATAATCAATAAAAATATTGAAGTGGAAAAAAATTATCTTAAAGCAAGTATTGAAAAACGTAGACCTTTGAATTTTGATGTGGTTAGTCTCAAATATTTATTTGTAGTATTACAACAAGTGGGCTAAATTGTATCGGTGAATTAACGAGCTTTTTGTTGGCTATTTAGTGAACAACATTCCAAAGTCGAATTGCATATCTAAAAATGCTCTTATGATAAGTTAAATTAAAAATATTACAAAACGACCATTCCTTCAGTTAAGTAATATTTTTTTGCGAATTTGAATTTTTATGATCAAACTTGGTTTGAAAGGACTATAATCATTCTTGTAGTATAAATAATTCCATTGGATGAGCCTCAGGGACTCATTGGTCAGATATCACTGAGCAAAAAAAAATAAACTTTTTTTTTATTATTTATTTATTTATTTATTTATTTATTTATTTATTTAGCCTGGTGGAGTTAAGGCCATGTGGCCTTCTCTTCCACTCACCAGAACAAGCATATGTTACATATGAATACAAAAAAAATACAATAATAGTCCTATAAAACAGGACAAACATATGTTACACATGAATACAAAAAAATTACAATAGTAGTCATATTATACAGGTCACAGAAAGAAAAATATGTGATTCTGATGGTATATTTTCTCCTGAATTTAAATATGATATCGGTTTTTCTCCATCACGCAAGGTTACCGACGGACAGGAATTTATAATTTCAAACACTTTAATATTTTCTACATTCGTAACTACACAATATTCGAACATTCGGAGTCACCTAGAAAGTAAGAAATGACGATTTTCTGCTGTATTTCGCCTGTGGAGCATCCCCCTTTGATTGTCCAACAATAATCGGCCAACATATTAGGATTCCATTTGCCTTGATATCTCTTTTCCATAGCTGAAAACTCTTGAGTTAGCTCATTTGGTTTAATTTACAATGGACAAATGGACGAAAAAACGTTTATTAAAAAAATAATTATTTAAATCCATTAATTGCAATTGAAATAAAAAAACTGTGGGTGATGGAGAAATTCCGAATACATATTTCAAAACACGATAAAAACTGCATTAAGTACAACTATTGGTAGTCATGAGACGAAAATCATGTTGACCAGTGTAATTCCATTATATGAGCCTCGTGGGCTAGTTGGTCAGATATTCTGCCTACAGTTAATGGATTTCCGGGTTGGATTCCCGGTTAGACTACAGTATTTGTTTTCTTAAAGGGACATATTCCATGGTCTGGAATTAGGTTTAGTTTAGGTTTAAGGGTTCTCCTGGCGCTTCATTATATCATCGGGGTAATGTAAGTCCGCTTCCAGGCTCTCCAACTTAAGTGCGTTACAATTCCACCGAGACAAGAGAGAATACCAAAAATATCATAAAGATAACCGTGGAATTAGTAAAAAAAATCCATTAAGGCAAGCAATAGGAGTAGATAGGCTAAAGTTAATATACAGACAGTACAGGAACACACACGAACTAGAATTTATAAAATACTAGCCAGACCATATTATGTTACGGCAGTGAGGCCTGGACAATTCGCAGTGTAGATGAACAAAGACTAACTGCGGCAGAAATTAAATTTATGAGACGTACTGCAGGTTACTTAAGAATAAACCATAAAAGGAATTCTGAGATTATCAAAGAATAACAAACAGAATAAATCATGTGCAAAAATACAGAAACAACTGGGAATCTCACGTAAGAAGAATGAGCCGAACAAGAATACCACGTCAAATCTTAAATCCAGCCACCAGGCAAGATATAATTGGCAGAACTTTTAAACTTGGATTGAGGCCGTAACAGACCGCTAGGTCTATCACATAAAAGGACGAAGAAGAAGGTGTTATATACAGTGCTTCAGTATAAGTCGCTACCCTAAGCGCCTGGCAACCAACCGGCAGGCCAAACAGTCAAAGCACCATCGTTTCCCGGTCAGAGAACTGGCGGGCGGGCGGTCAAAGCAGGTTCCATTTACACTGTTTCTACATCTGTTTAGTGTTATTTGTGTAATTGAAAGCTACAGACGTGTTTTCCGAAGTTTTTTAACCAACTTGTGAATTTGTGTTCAGTTGTGACTGTGGTGATTTCAGTTTAACATGGTGTGTATCATTGAACAGAGGGTGTTTTTTACTTACTTAATACTGAATACAGGCTTTCCACTTTACAGCAGTTCGCCCTTGATTCCTGCTTTCCAGAGATTCCTATCTTCCCATTGTCCTTCTTCCATACCTCTCTTCATCATGGCATCATATATTCCCTCATACCATGTTCTTCTACTTCTCCCCCTCTTCCTTCTGCCTGGTACCATCCAATCTAACTCTTGTTTAGGCCACCGGTCTTCCGACATCCTTTGTACATGTCCATACCACTGTAGAGCTCTCTTTGTTATCCTATCGATAACAGTTTCCTGTGCATCCATTTCTTGTCTGATATATGTATTTCGAATATGTTGTAGCCTGGATATTCTCATACTTCTCCGTAATCCATCCATTTCTGTCGCCAAGATTCTTTTCTGCATCCTTTCATTTATTGTCCAGCTTTCTGATCCATATGTAAGTATACTTTCTATTATTGTCTGTATAATCTCTTTTTTTGTTTTTCTGGTCAAATTTCTATTCCATAAAAGACCATTCAGGGATCTAATCGCCTTCCTTTCACAATAATCTGTTAATAATATATTTTTCACAAGTACCAGATTTATCTATTATAAATCCAAGATATTTAAATTCTTCAACACGTATAATTATTATATTATTTATTTGTAGGTTTCTGATTTTTTTTTTACTTTTTACAAATGCAAAGAACAAATTTTATAAAAGATGTCGCCGTAAATTTTGCCGTCAATTCTCTAACGCAACTGTCCAAAATAAACCCACGTTCAAATGCCCGAATATTAGAGGAACTTAAAGAAAATATTCGAACTCTGAACTCCAGCTTTTCAAGGCAGGAATTGGATAGCGTGTTTCCAAATCTTCTTCGCCCGTTTGAACGTTGTGTTGAAGGTGAAGAAGATAATTTTGAAACTCTTTTGTCATAGTGTAAGGAACAAATAGTACAAAAATCGATTTTATTCTATTACAATCTCTGATCATTTTCACACCTACTTAGATTTATTTGGGAGATCACCATGTGAGGTGCGTGCGACGAGCGGATTGCCATGCTCTAGGGTTGCGTCTTAAAATGAAGACCCTGTACAGAGGGCATGTTTATGTCCGGCGAATATGGGCATCACCTGGGAGAGAACGTCAGGTCTGGTGAGTACTTATAAATAGGTTCGAGACGTGGAACTCGCAAGGGAACAAGATCCATCAGTTTGATTACTGAGTGAGACACATGGCCAGAATCAATCTGTGTTTGTGCTGCAAACTTCCGACTGTTTATAGTATGTTCGAAAAGTCACTCTCCAGGAAAGAGATTGGAATGTAATCCGCCAATCGCATACGTTCTTAATACGAATCTGTGTCAAGCACGTTTCAACAATACATTGTTTGTACCAACCTTGTACATATATTGTTTATGTAACCCCCAATTCCAATGCTGCATTTACTAAGGTGCTCAAATGATACCTATTCTCAAGCAAAAGATACCAGTTCGCTTCTCCGATTTCCAGTTTCCTAAGTTCCAAACTACAGTGTGTACATAAAAGAATGTAGTAGTTTCAAGTAATAATATTATCAGATGAGGCATAGAAAGTTGTGTGTAGACTGAAATGAAACAGAAAAGAAGATAGATTTAGTTGTGTGAGTGAGCGGATAGGTTTCTTTTGTTTTGTTTCTATGGCAACAATAATAACAAGGATGGCAAGTCCTCAACAGAAAGTGTTTTCTGTTTTGCAGTTTAACAGTTTTAAATCAATTGTGACATTTCAACTTGCGTTTCATAGGCAGTTTAATCGTGATCCCCCCAATGCCTACAAACATTCGTCGATGGCATAATCAGTTTGCAACACCTATTGTCTGTGTAAAGGAAAACGTGTGGGACGACCAAGACTGTCTGAGGAGAATATTGCTGCTGCAACATTTCAAGTGCAAAGTTAGCGTAATCGGTATGCTTTAGAGCCTGTAACAATTGTAAACAGTAGGGACGCATTTGTGACCGCTAGAACAATTTTTAAATTAACACTTCTGGTGAACTCCTAAACCTAATGTTTTAGATGGTCCAACTGTGAATCTAAACTATCGAGGGACCCAATCAGACGCACACAAAAAAATTCATGACCATTGATCCAGTTGTTTCGGAGGAATTCAATGACAAACACACGTACAGAAGAATTTATGTACAATATGGAGATATCATTCAGATCAGGTATGTTCAATCTATGTCAAATCTGACATTACATGCGTCAAATTTATGTATTTTTCAATCTAATTTAGCCACTTTTGGTTTCCTCCACAGCACGATGGATAGAAATATGTTCAGAATAAGAAAACATAACATTTTGAAGTTTTTTTGTTGTAATGTAATTCAATAAATCACAATAACCAATGTGGAATAAACTTTTTGATATGGAGTGAGTGGCCCCATTATTGAATACGTTCCTAATATCAAATACCGATGTAAAATCGTAACTATGAGCGTCATTTGTTTATAAACGTGAAGAAGCATTGGGGAACCCACTCTGAAACAGCACATTTTTTATTAGTTGACTAAAATCTTGTTTGTGAAGTGATAGCACATGTTTAATTTCTCAGCACCTAAAAGAATATTCAGAAGTATCTACTGAAATATTTCATACAGTCACAGTCTCAGCAGTACGGAGTTGATTTATTATTATATTATATCTTTATAGTATGTACTAATAATGTAGTATATAGAAAACATACATTCAGTGTTTTTCACTCAGATATCTTTAAATAAAATGACCGCGATGTGTCTAATATGAAATAACCGTGTCTAATCAGTATCATAGAAAATTTACACTCGGGAATAATTGATATTTGTTACGTAATTAAGGGAAATTGAAAAAGTATTCCATAATACCCTACTCGTACATCAGAGCTTATTCTTATCTTGCCAAAACTTCCTATGATGTAAGTTTTTAATTAATTGATTGGCTTAGGGCAATAACATGATAAGCCACATTCTGTTAAGAAATGTCATTTATTACAATAAATGCATTGAAATATCCATAAAACCAATTTTAAGTTAAAACATATAGACACACAATGTATTAACAACAATACTGTACAATTAGTATTTATAATTTTTTTAAACATTAAAATCCTTATATCTCACTAAGAACAATGTGTGGCTTATCAAGTTATTGCCCTAAGCCCTTCAATTTATATATACTTACTTACTTACTCACTGGCACTATCGAACCCGTAGGTTCATGGCCGCACGGACACAAGCTCTCCATACATCCCTATCCTGAGCTAATGCTTTCCAATCATTCCCTGTATAATCTACTTCCCTCAAATCATAGTTAATGTTGTTCTCCCACCTCATTCTTGGTCTACCAACTGGGCGTTTTCCTTCTGGCTTTCCTACAAGAAGTTTCCATGCACGTCTTTCATTCCCCATACGCGCAACATGTCCTGCCCATCGCAGTCTACGGGACTTAACTGTTCTTATTATATCTGGCTTCCTATAAAGACCATGTAGTTCATTGTTATGTAGTCTTCTCCATTCACCTGTCTGTTCATCTCTCTTTGGTCCAAAAAATTTCCTAAGAACTTTATTCTCAAATACTCGTAATCTCCTTTCCTCCCTTAAAGTAAGAGTCCATGTTTCGCACCCATATGTAGACGGTTTTAAAATAGGGTCTTATAACGTCTAGATTCTTTGATTGTGTCACTGAGCTACAAATTATTATTATGTTTTTCATATTATATATATATTTTTTTACTAACTGACTAACTCTGGCATTTTAGAACCCGTAGGTTCATGACCGCACGGACATAAGCTCTCCATACATCTCTGTCCTGAGCTAATATTTTCCAATCATCCCCTGTAAAACTTCCCTCAAATCATAGTTAATCTTATTCTCCCACCTCATAGTTAAAATAGCTAGGTGTTTTAATTCTGGTTTTCCTATATAAGAAGCTTCCAAGCACCATCTTTATTTCCCCATTCGTTCCACATGTCTGCCCATCGCGCGGTCTCCGAAAATGAACTATTCTTATTATATCTGGCTTCCTATAAAGACCATCTAGTTAATTGTTATGCAGTCTTCTCCATTCACCTGTCTGCTCATCTCTCTTTTTTTATACACAATACTAAACATAATTAACTCATTCACTCAAACTATCGAAAACGGAGGTTCGTGAATGCACGGATATAAGCTCTCCATATATCCTAATCCTAAGCTTAATGTTTACCCTGTAAAATTTATCTCGCTGTACATTATGGTTAACATTATTCTCCCCCAACTGAACGCTTTTCTTTGGTTTCCATATACTCTTTCATTCGCCACTAATGTCACATGTCTTGCTGAGACTATGAGACTTAATGTGTTGCCTATTCCAGTCTACGAGACTTAACTGCTTTTATTATATCTGGTTGAATATAACAGTCGTGTAGATCACTGGTCCTTAGGTGATATAATATAAAGGACCAATCACTACGCAATAACTTAATTTAGAGCAAGTTTATTATTTAATATATCAAACGAAATAGATTTTAATACTTAAAAATCTTCTTATTCATAATTTGTAGGATTTTCATCCCGTTTATTTCCAAAATCATTCTCCGGAGGAAAACGTATTGGATGTGCATTCACTGTCTATCCATCTCTTGGCTGGTCTTCCTCTTGTTCTTCTCCCGTCCATTGGGCTATCTCCTTTAGCTCTTTTTGCAAGTCGGTTATCTTTCATTCTTTCTATATAAGCTTTCCAATATTTTCTTCTATAATACATTTGGTTATGTCTTGAATATGACATTTGTCCGTAATTTCTGTGTTGTGTATTTATCAAATAATATTTTCCCCTGAATAGTTCTTAAGATTTTCATTTCACATGTCATTATTTGTTTAGTTTTTGTTTTGTCAGCCCTACTTTCTGCTCCATTGCAGATTGACAAACGGGCGGATGGGATTCGTTAGTCCTGCAAGACAACCCATCTAAGAGAGACAACTCCGAAACAAAACGGGGCAGACTGAGCACTGGAGCTGGTTGAATGCAATCGGCCTAGGGAGGAAACCCCGAATAATAAACTCGCCATGAAAACGAGTTAGCAACCCACTTCAAGGTGTATCTTGTACATTGCTCGCAGTCCCAAGGATCAAGCCTCGGATCAAAGACGGAAACAAAATACGACAAACGCTAGGGAAACGTCTACGATTTGGAAAATACTTTAAAAAATTGTATTTATTTAGATGAGAATTAAACCGCAGCTTTCCTTTTACAAATAGCTAATATAGAGAAGATTTCTTCTCACAAACAAATTCACTTTTTGTTAAATTTTATGTTACACCTTTTTTATTTTCTCCTCGTTAAGAAACCTGTCTGTGAACAGATCACTAGGGCTCGGAGGTGACGAAAAATCCCCCCCTTTTTTTTTTTTTCATTTTTTGTCTGAAGATTAGGTCCAATATATATTATTATATACAGCTGTCCTCATTAGAGGATTGCCTCAAGGACAAAATGATACAGACAATTAACCCATTCACTTCAGGTTTAAATGATCAATACATTTCCCCATAAACCGTACTTAAGTCACCATAATATTATATTGTTTGTTTTCAGACATCCAAACGAACAAAAGATAACGGTACTTAAGATCTCAATAAGGGTGAAAGCCAAAACATATTCATCTACTATTCATAAATGTTAACAAAACATTACCCTACAATGGATGTACAAAAATTGCAAAATATATAACAGGCAGAATTAGGCGAGTGTAACTCGTCTTCTGAGGCTAATGGATTAATTTTCTAAATTGATGAAATACATTTAAAAAAATTCAACTTGTAGCCTGATTGAAGTATACATACTATAAAGAAGTAATTTTGTAAATATGGTTTCTTAAAATTGAAATTGATCTCTAATGGCAGCGATGGCAATTTTTGAAACATACACTCTGTCAAAATCTAAGGAATTCCAAAATTTGGCTAAGAATCCTGGTATAGTACCTCTTTCCCCGATCATCAATCCTGTGACAGTTATATTATCTAATTGGTATTTATCTTTGTAAGAGTCAATTTTTGGCTCATATATGGCTTTCTTTTCACAGTCAACTTCCTCAGGTTGGCCACTATGAGTCTCAAAACGAATTGTGGGATCTAATATCATACCAATTTTAGAAGATGGTCTAAATGCAATATTATCTATTCGTCTGTTACACCCATTAGTGGCCACACCATGAAGTTCCTCATAAACTGTGCAAATTAAATTTTTGACATTGAGCAATGCAAGATTAATATGACATAAGAAAAAATTATTTTTCTTATCATGTCATATATATATATATATATATATATATATATATATATATATACATTTTGGGTCATTGTAGGCCAGAAAGTGGTGGGTTTTATTAGTCCTTTTTGTCGACCTTTTTTGGCTTATTAGACTTTTTTTCAGTCTTTTAGGTCATAACTGCTTTTTTCACAACTTTACCTTCTTTTAAATATATTTATACCATTTGTATAATTCAAGAATCAGCAACGATTAGTCTCCACTCCGTCTTTTAAAAACACTATCTGTAAGAAGAAAACATTTTCAGTTATGAAATATTTTCCCAGTGTATGTTGCATTTCAATAGAATTTTGTATTTTTAAGCATTTTTATTATATTCATTAAAATGCAATTGAAACCAAAATTATCACTTAATTTTAATTGCCTTTTTATGTCCTTTTTTTCAGATTTAAATATTTTGTAAGAGATGTTCAGGTACCCCTCCATGTCCTTGTGAGGTCAAAAAAGTATGTGTGTGATACATAGTTAAAATCCCTCTCCCGACAGGTTGTCACTGTAAAGTTCAGGAGTGTGGCACCTAAAATTACCTATAAAGTGAGAGGTTAAACTACATTAATGGAATTTTAACGGAATATTTAATAATTTCTTAGCATTGTTTCCAGAAACGAAGATTATTTTCAACAACCACAAAGTGTTGGAGCACTGTACTTGAATAGAAGGGAATTGAGAGAGAGAGAGAGAGAGAGAGAGAGAGAGAGAGAGAGAGAGAGAGAGAGAGAGAAAGATATAGAGAGAGAGAGAGAGAGAGAGAGAGAGATAAGATTTTCCTAAAATAGTGTAATCTGTGTTATAGAATTTGATGATATTACCTAATGTTAATTGTGTGTAGAAATATGCAAAAGATCATCGTTAACGAATGTCAACATATAACCTATATATATATAGGCCTATTATATTATATTATATTACATTATATTATTACATTACATTACATTAATTACATTACACTATACTCTTACTATTACTATTAATATATTATATTACATTACTTACTTTACATTACATTACATTATCGCGCAACGCACCTCGCACCGCACAACACCGCGCACCGCACCACGCACCGACCCGCACCTCGCACCGCACCGCGCATCGGACCTCGCACCGCACCTCGCAACGCACCGCGCACCGAACCGCACACCGCATCGCACCGCACCGCGCACCTCACACCGCATCGCACCGCACCGCGCACCTCACACCGCATCGCGCACCGCACCGAGCACCCTACCTCGCACCGCACCGCGCACCGCACCGCGAACCTCACCGCGCAACGCAACGCGCACCTCACCTGCATAGCACCACGCACCGTACCTCGCACCGCACCGCGCACCCTACCTCGCAATGCACAGCGCATCGCACCGCGCACCGCACCGTGCATCGCACCGCGCACCGCACCGCGCACCTCACAGCGCACCGCACATCGAAACTCACAGCGCACCGCACCGCACTTCACACAGCATTACATTACATTACATTACATTATAGTATTTCTATTAATAATACTGTTACTATATTATAGATTATATTATATTATATTATATATTATACTATATTACATATTATATTATATTATATTATTTATATTATATTATAGTCTCTTATCTTCTATTATATTATATTATATTATAGTATATTATATTATATTATATTATATTATATGATACTTATCTTCTCTTACATTCTCTGCTCTTCTCTTCTCTTCTCTTCTCTTCTCTTCTCTTCTCTCTCTTCTCTTCTCTTCTCTTCTCTTCTCTTCTCTCTCTCTTCTCTTCTCTTCTCTTCTCTTCTCTTCTCTTCTCTTCTCTTCTCTTCTCTTCTCTTCTCCTCTTCTCTCTTCTCTTCTCTCTCTCTCTCTTCCTCTTCTCTTCTCTTCTCTTCTCTTCCTTCTTCTCTTCTCCTTATAGTGTCATGATTGCATACATTGCTTTGCATTACATTACATTACACTATACTATCACTATTACTATGTTATATATTATATTATATTATATTACATTACATTACATTATCGCGCAACGCACCTCGCACAGCACCACGCACCGCACAACACCTCGCACCTCACCGCGCATCACACCGCATCGCACCACGCACCGCACCGCGCACCCTACCTCGCACCGCATTGCGCACCCTACCTCGCACCGCACCGCGAACCCTACCTCGCACTGCACAGCGCACCCTACCTCGCAGCGCACAGCGCAACGCACCGCACCGCGCACCTCACCGCGCACCACACCGCATCGCACCTCGCACCGCACCGCGCACCCTACCTCGCACCGCACTGCGCACCCTACCTCGCACCGCACCGCGCACGCTACCTCGCACCGCACCGCGCACCCTACCTCGCAGCGCACAGCGCAACGCACCGCACCGCGCACCTCACCGCGCACCACACCGCATCGCACCTCGCACCGCACCGCGCACCCTACCACGCACCGCACTGCGCACCCTACCACGCACCGCACTGCGCACCCTACCTCGCACCGCACCGCGCACCCTACCTCGCACCGCACCGCGCACCCTACCTCGCAGCGCACAGCGCAACGCACCGCGCACCGCACCGCACCGCCACCCTACCTCGCACCGCGCACCTCGCACCGCGCACCTCGCACCTCATCGCGCACCGCACCGCGCACCGCACCTCGCAACGCACCGCACCTCGCATCGCACCGCGTACCGAACCCGAACCGGGACCCGAAACGCGCCGCACCTCGCACCGCACCGCGCACCACGCCGCAGCGCACCGCATTACATTACATTACGCTATACTATTTCTATTACTATTTCTATATTATACTATATTACATATAGGGGAAGGTCGTATATTTTGGACCACTTAACTTAAAATTCGAGTAACGTCTTTAATTCTATTCAGAAAATTATAAATGTTTATAAATGATGAATAGTACACAGTACTGATTGCTTCTATGATAACTACGTCGTATAATAACTTCCAGAAAAATTTTAAAAATTATGTTTACATAAATAATGATTGCGTGTAATTCGGGCCGAGTTGGTGTAATTTGGGCCGATGGATCGTGTAATTCGTGCCGATGTCTTATAGGTTGTACATGTAAATAAAATTACTCGTATTACTTTTTAAGTGATTTATTTAAAAAAAATAAGTAAGAGAATACATCCTCTTTTCGGGATTTATAAATCTGTAGTACAGTCTGTCATCATTTGTGTTTATGAAACAATTATCGTAACACGAGAAATAAATACACGTAGATAAATAATTAACACAAGTGATTTTTGAGATCACTTCTTGGATTCACAAGGTCAGATCATCTAAGAAATACATTAAAGTATTGAAAGTCCGAAATATGTTAAATGATGTAACCAACAATGAAAAAATAATAATAATAAATTAAGAATAATAATAATAAAAACAGCAATAACAGTGAGCCATAGTTGAACTAACTTATTGCAGAACACAAAATTAACTAGTTAATTAAAATAATCATAAGGGATTATTAACGTGCACTAAACAGTATAAACGTTTTCTAATACTACATTTAATAATGTTAGAAATATTAAAAATAATAAGTACTAAAATAATAATTATATTAGCAAAATAACCTTATGTCCGAGCGACCATGAACCTACGGGTACTACACAGCCAGTGACTTAGTTGGTAGTAAAGTAATTGTAATAATAAAAATGAATAAAATAAAATTATTTTATCATGATCTTGCAGTAGATTTCCGGGCTCTTGGCCGTGGTCTTGAGGCTTGTAGTTCCCCAACGTTTCGCCAGAGACTGCGTCCGGCATCCTCAAGGGTTGTCTTGAGACTGGCAATTTTGTCGACTGCCAGTCTCAAGACAACCCTTGAGGATGCCGGACGCAGTCTCTGGCGAAACGTTGGGGAACTACAAGCCTCAAGGCCACGGCCAACAGCCCGGAAATCTACTGCAAGATCATCATAGTAACTCCGGCCGTGAAAGCCTAAGTCATTATAAAATTATTTTAATTATGTTCATTGTTATAGTAGTAATAATTTGATTAATAATAATAATAATAATAATAATAATAATATTAATAGTAATAATAATAATAATAATTATTATTATTATTATTATTATTATTATTATTATTACTATTGGTATTATTATAATTATTATTAACAATATATGTAACTAAAAACATTTAATGCTCTATCACAAATCCAAATTACGAACTATAGACGAGGCCCAAAATTACACATTCTCATGAGGCCCAAATTACACACCATGTATCATTTAATTTAAAAAATATGTATCACAAAAATTATAGTAAATACGATACTGAAATGTTAATAAAACGTACTTTGAAATATTTACAGCAGTTTAACTAAAAATACACACACTTGACTTAACCACTAGCTTCAGAAAACTGTTTCACTTTGAACTGAAACCTTTTAGTGAAAATGGACAATATAATATTTTCTTCGTTGCCTGGAAACCTTGAGGGATACAATAAAACAAGTTTCAGGGGGTGAAGTACTGTTAATTGCCTTGCTAATCCCGTTAAAATCAAGGTGTCAACAAACTTGGAAATATCAAAATTTTAAATAGCCCAAATTACATGTCGGCCCAAATTACGCGGATCTACCCTATATATATGTGTGTGTGTGTGTGTGTGTGTATGTATGTATGTTTGTTTGTTTGTATAGCTTAGATCTGAGGCATACGTTCAAATGTCCGGTGTTACGGTTGAATTTGAGGCCGGAAGATCCTCACTTCGGGTTACCGGGATCGACACGCACATTACTCATTGGTAACATAACCTCACAACAGCTTCCAGTATTGATTCAATCCCTAAAACGTAATTGCAATGTAAGGTCAGATGGGGTAAGTGTATACCTGGGGTAAACGTAAACTAGTTCAGCGTTTTCTAGTACAAGTATCACCGTATGTCGGCCATGTTGGACTAGTGGTTATGCTCCTTGCCTCTACTTCAGAGGGTCTCGGGTTCAAGCCCGGCTGGAGTCGATGGATTTTTTAGGACGGAAAAATCCAAGGAGCAAATTCTCCAGGAGGGACTTTAAGCCGTGGGACACGAGTCTGAAGATTTTCAGGCTCATAAAAATCTTTAAGCCTGAATAAAGAGGCCTCTAAGCAAAATTTAATGACATAAACGTCCTATAAAACATCTTCTGTTCATTAATTACTTACTTAATACAGGTTTTCCACTTTACAGCAGTTCGCCCTAGATTCCTGCTTTCCAGAGATTCCTATCTCCTCATTGTCCTTCTTCCATTCCCCTCTTCATCATGGCATCATATATTCCCTCATACCATGTTCTTCTACTTCTCCCCCTCTTCCTTCTGCCTGGTACCATCCAATCCAACACCTGTTTAGGCCACTGGTCTTCCGACATCCGTTGTACATGTCCATACCACTGTAGAGCTCTCTTTGTTATCCTATCGATAACAGTTTCTTGTGCATCCATTTCTTGTCTGATATATGTATTTCGAATATGTTGTAGCCTGGATATTCCCATAATTTTCCCTAATCCATCCATTTCTGTCGCCAAGATTATTTTCTGCATCGTTTCATTTATTGTCCAGCTCTCTGATTCATATGTAAGTATACTTTCTATCATTGTCTGTATAATTTTTTTTTTCAATTTAATTAAAAATTATATTATTCTAGTAACTCCTTACAAAGGAGAGGCTATGGCTCAACAATGGACTGCGTCATTATAGATAAATACCACCATGTACTGACAACTGCTGTTTAAAGTACGTCATCACATGGTTTGAAATTTAGACGTAAGGTGTAACTGGTTATTTCAGATCTTTGGGAGATATATATGATTTATAAGAAGTTGTGTGGTGATTTGATTGATGATATTGGTGATATTTCCAATTGTAATTGTGTTAAATAATAACTAACTAACAAACTCACTGGCTATATCTAACCCGTAGATTCATGGCCGCTCTCCATAAGCTCTCCATACATTCTTATCCTGAGCTATGTTTCCCAATGATCCCCAGCATAATCCACCTCCATCAAATCATGGATAATGTTATTCTCCCACCTCATTCTTGGTCTATCAACTGGGTTCCCTCTGGTTTTCCTAGAAGCAGCTTCCATGCACGTCTTTCATTCCCCATTCTTGCCACATGTCCTGCGCATCGCAGTCTACGAGACTTAACTATTCTCATTATCATCATCATCATCATCACTCCAGGGATTAGGCAATTGCGCGTTCCGACTTCATAATGCATCAGCCCAACGTCTTCTAGGTCTTCCAACATCACGTCTTCCTCTTGCTTGATAATTTCTTGCTAACAATGGATATCTCTCCTTACTCATTCCATCCATATGATCAATCCATTTCTGTCTGTAATTCGTGACCTTATCCAATAAAGGCTGTACTTTCTTCTTCTTCCTTTCAAGTATTAGGCCAAGGCCTGTTACGATCCTATAGAAAATTTTACCTTATGGGAAATTCTCATATAAGACTTGAAAGCATAATAATAGTCCCATCGATTGGTTGCTGGCCAAAGGAAGGCAAGACCAGTGATGGGGCTGCCATCTTATAGCCTCTGGTCAGGTTTTCTGGAGAAGAAAAGAAAATAAAGGAAAGAAGAACAATTCTTCTATATTCTTATTATATACTTATAAATAAAAGTCTTGCATACTCAGCCAAAAATATTAATGCAAATCCCCTTCTACTGTACATCTTATTATTATTATTATTATTATTATTATTATTATTATTATTATTATTATTATCGTATCATTATTGTTATTACCCTATAAAATGTTGTTTTGTACATGACATTTACATTGCTACATTTATTGTATCTTTAACTGTTTATAATTAGTATAGTGTATATCTATATTTGTCAAATATTTATTTGTATTTGTGCTGGTTGAGTGGAAGAGATGGCCTTATGGCCTTAACTCTGCCAGAATAAATAAAGTATTATTATTATTATTATTATTATTATTATTATTATTATTATTATTATTATTATTATTATTATTATTATTATTATTAACTTCCTATACATACCATGTAGCTCACTATTATGCATGTTTCTCCATCCTCCTCTCTGTTCATCTCTTTGTAACCCAAAAATCTCCCTGAGAACTTTATTCTCAAATAATAATCACGCATCTTTATATGTAATTATGTCCACCGCTGTGGTCTCGACGTAGCGTGCTACCTTGTCACGCAGGGGGCCCGCGTTCGATCCCCGGTCTGGACAGTTTTTCTGGGTGAGGTTTTTATCGGGGTTTTTCCTCACCTGTAAGACAAATGTCAGGAAAACGTTAAGGTCCAAACGGTCCCCGAAATCATATGACCATCATCATCATCCTTATCATTATCATCATCATCCTTCACCGGTGTCGAAATTAATGGGAACCTACCACACCTACAATTCCCTAGTATAGCTGCAAATCATAGCATAAAAATGCTATAATTGCAGTGAAATACGTGCCCTCGGGCAGAATTACTATGGATAGATGATTATGTAATTATATCGGTCTTTATGGGTCTTCAATGTTGCTCTATGGTTTGAAAACATGTAAGAACTTTAGGATTTACTACCACGGTGCAGTCTTGTTCCAGCTATTTTCTACACAGGGGAATAAATGTTGTAATTATTTAATACTGTTAGGATAAACAATAATATTAATAGTATATTGCGATGCGACATTGGGAGGAGGTTTTTACAGAAGCGAGGAAATTATTTAAAAACTGTGCGATAGCCAGGTTTTTAATTTCCGAGATTCTTTAAAACACTTCACAAACGTGCGTTGTAGATTATTTTTTGCACGATAGTGTTTCCAAAACAATAAATAATAATAAAATAATAGCATCTGTGTTGCAAATATTTGCGTTCATTAACGTTAGTAGTCTGGCCAATGTTTATACGGTAAATGCCGAAAATAATTTTATTGAGACTACAGCAGGCCATGACATCAATCAGACATAAAATGGCGGCAGGTACAAATTTATTGTTTTATATCTTTGAAATGAAGTTCAGTTAATTTAAAATGCAGTGATTTGTTTCGTACAATGTATATTAACACTAACTTTTGGATATTTTTTTGTGTATACATTGTACGTAGTATACATAAAGGTCAGTGGTTTTACTTCCCACACTAGGTAGGTAATTTGTAACTTACTTACTTACTCACTGGCACTATCGAACCCGTAGGTTCATGGCCGCGCGGACATAAGCTCTCCATACATCCCTATCCTGAGCCAATGCTTTCCAATCATTCCCTGTATAATCTCCTTCCCTCAAATCATAGTTAATGTTGTTCTCCCACCTCATTCTTGGTCTACCAACTGGACGTTTTCCTTCTTGCTTTCCTACAAGAAGTTTCCATGCACGTCTTTCATTCCCCATACGCGCTACATGTCCTACCCATCGCAGTCTACGAGATTTAACTGTTCTTATTATATCTGGCTTCCTATAAAGACCATATAGTTCATTGTTATGTAGTCTTCTCCATTCACCTGTCTGTTCATCTCTCTTTGGTCCAAAAATTTTCCTAAGAACTTTATTCTCAAATACTCGTAACCTCCTTTCCTCCCTTAAAGTAAGAGTCCATATTTCGCACCCATATAATATAACTGGTAGAATAATAGTTTTATATATTCAGCTTAATGTTTTTTGAAAGGAGTAATTTGTAACATTACATTATTGTTATTTGGTTATTTACAGGTACATTTTAATTTTTTAACCTTTATCTTATAGTTTTTTATGAGTTGGCAACCCCGAAATTTAAGAAATTGAACTTTGAATCATGATCTCCATGCTGTAAGTACGACAGAATTCACTATCGTGCAAAAAAAATAGTTTACGTTCTTAAACGACATATAATTCTTAATTTCGATTATTTGTGTTCCACTATATTAGTGGACAGTCAATGTATATGTTAAGCAAAACAAATATATCATCATCATATGCCTTTCAAGTATTTTTCCTTAATAAATTATCAGTAACAGACGATAATGATGAGTGATTTAATAAAAAAAATACATTTAACAGCAACGAGGAAGAATAAAATAAACAGCCATTTTTCTTTGGATTTGAGATCGAGACATTCCAAATACTGTACGAAATTCATAGGCAAAGTGTAAGCATTATATGAATATAAAATTATGGAATATTCACCTGAAAGGTCCGTCTCCTCAACTTAATTAATCATTTAACTATAGCGCTTTCGGGACTTGGCCCATCATCGGCAGGATTCAAAATTTGTGTTTCACTGAAGATCTGGTAGAGGGGGTTGCATGTATTTGGTTCGTTTTCGTTTATCAGGCTGTCGTTGTTGTGAGCTGCTTTCATGATTTCCATCTCTTCGAGTACGTTTATCTTCGCTGGATTATTTTCTCTGTGCATTACTGTTAGGGTGTTTTCAATATTTAACATGCGATGTCCTTCATGGATAACGTGTTTTGCATAGCTTGATTTCCCTTCTGCGTGAATGAAACGTACTCGAAGAGATGGAAATCATGAAAGCAGCTCAAAACGACAGCCTGATAAACGAAAACGAACCAAATACATGCAACCCCCTCTACCAGATCTTCAATGAAACACCAGTTTTGAATCCTGCCGATGATGGGACAAGTCCCGAAAGCGCTACAGTTAAATTATTAATTAAGTTGAGGAGACGGACCTTTCAGGTGAATATTCTATAATTTTATATTAATTTTGAATAAACCTCAACGGAACACATCATGAATCTTATAAAAGCATTATATTGCTTGAAAGATATGCTTTTTAAACATAAGTTATAAATGTATTGTACTCTATGCGTAGCGTAGTGGTTAAGGCACTGAGCTACAAGCTGGAGGGTCGAGGGTTCAAGTCCCGTTGGGGTCAGGATTTTTAAACTGACCCAAATCCTCTGGCGGCACTATGGCCCTGGGGTCGACTCAGCCTCTAACAGAAATGAGTACCAGACGCTTGTTCTGGGGTAAAGGCGGCCGTCACGCAGGGCTGACAACCCGGCTGACATAAAGTGTCGATTGTCTAGAAAAAGTGGGAGCCTTAACATCCTACTACCCCAAAGGCCTCCGGGCGTGTTGTGGGATCACTTTACTTTATAGGGGCACGCCGTAGCGTAGTGGTTAAGGCACTGAGCTACAAGCCGGAGGGTCGAGGGTTCAAGTCCCGTTGGGGTCAGGATTTTTAAACTGACCCAAATCCTCTGGCGGCACTATGGCCCTGGGGTCGACTCAGCCTCTAACAGAAATGAGTACCAGACGCTTGTTCTGGGGTAAAGGCGGCCGTCACGCAGGGCTGACAACCCGGCTGACATAAAGTGTCGATTGTCTAGAAAAAGTGGGAACCTTAACCTCCTACTACCCCAAGGACCTCCGGGTCTGTTGTGGGATCACTTTACTTTACTTTTACTCTATTTTAAACATTATCTTATATTTGTATACATAACTACATTTTTAATTTTTTCTTTTTCCAGGTGAGTTCTCTGTTCTGTTTTCGATTTGTCACCGTAACGTAAGTACTGGTTTTGGTGTAAACACAATTATATGTGTAGGAATGCTCTGAAAAGAGCGTGAATTTCTGTAGTCAAGCAAGTGTTATTAGAAAGGAGAGAGAGTACTGGTTAGTTATCATCACTGTTTATAACTCATGCCCGAAATGGGAGTCAATCACCAATCACGCTTCAATGTATATTGTTTTACAACCAATCACAGTCGTGTTTCACCCGATATTTATCAATTAAGTTTATCATATTAAGGAAAGCTCCTCCTTTTTACACAGTTCGGTAATAGGTGAGAGCATTAGATGTTTGCGGAGTGTGACTCTCCAAGAAATACGGCTACCACATTGTATATAAAGTGGATGAATGTAAGCAAGTACCGCTTGCGAGATATAATAAAAAAATTGTAGCAATTGATTAAACCACAATAAAAAGAAACCACTGTTTGCACTTTCTTAAACGAATTACGTTCCAGGAAATGACGCAGAAAAATATAATTGACATATTTACATCATAGGACATCAGAAATTAATTAATATGCAGTTTGATGTGTTTAATTTTTTCTCCACTAGGGTGCGTTCTTACTACATTGCCATCATTTGGCAATAAAATAGAATGATCTGGTGGCCGTGATAAAACAGTGAAAAATAAGGTTTCTTACCTTAGCTTTTTCAAGTACAATTTCCCCCGGGCCCGGCTGCCGTTTTAGGCTCTGGAATATCGGGGAGGAATCTATTTAAAATAACTATAGTTAAATAATGAGTTGTCAGTAAACAACTTAATTTTAATGTCGGTAGAGAATATTCCTAACAAATTCCACTCTTAATTTCCAAATTCGCTAGATAGAATTCCGCTCAGCGTCGCTTAGTGAGCCGTGAATTTATCGATAGAAATCACTCGATCGGCATTACGTATGACAAAATAATCGTAACTCACTAATCAGGCAAAAGGCATTAAAGAATACGGTAAAAATATAAGGAATGCACAAAGAAGAGAATTTCAAGTATAATATAAAAAAGACACACACACACACACACACACACACACACAAAGGTTTCTCATTTTGTTTTCAAACATCGCCGTTTACATTAAATATATAAATACTTTAAAATAACTATAGTTAAATAATGATTTGTGAGTAAACAACTTAATTTTATTCGTTAAATAGTCCTAACAAATTCCACTCTTGATTTCCAAATTCTCTAGATAAATTCACTCCTCACTTAGTGAGCCGTGAATTTATCGATAGAAATCACTCGTGGCATTACGTATGACAAAATAATCATAACTCACTAATCAGGCAAAAAGCATTAAAGAATACGGTAAAAATATAAGGAATGCACAAAGAAGAGAATTTCAAGAAAAAAAAAAGACACACACACACACACACACATATATATATAATTAGGGTTATAACTTTTTAGACATTTGTGAAATAAAATATTTCCTGTGCAATGAATGGGCATACATTTAGTTAAAACAATTAAAAAAGGCCTTCATTTCACTGAGCTTCAAGAAAAGGTCACCCCCAAATATATTTATACACCAATATTTAATATTGATTTGGGGGTGACCTTTTCTCATTTAATATTGATTTGGGGGTGACCTTTTCTCCCTCCATGGTATCTTTACCTTGTCGTGGTGGAGTGGCTTGCGTGCTTAAATGATCCTGAGAGCTATGCCGGCGGTAGCATTGCTGCCGATAGGGTTACCCATGCCGGATTGGTCAAAGGTGATAAGCCAGATGAAAAAAGTACCTTGGGCGAAAGAGTGACGATCTTTCACCGTAAAAATACAACCGTCAAGAAATGCGGACATGGGTTCATCTGGGGTAAAATTTTCCGGAGGTCAAATAGTCCCCATTCGGTTCTCCGGGCGGGGACTAGTTCAGGGAACCCATGCCAAAGGTGGGAGAACAACATTAACTATGATTTGAGGGAAGTAGATTATACAGGGAATGATTGGAAAGCATTAGCTCAGGATAGGGATGTATGGAGAGCTTATGTCCGCGTGGCCATGAACCTACGGGTTCGATAGTGCCAGTGAGTAAGTAAGTAAGTAAGGGTGACCTTTTCTTCAAGGTCGGTGAACTGAAGGCCTTTTTCGATGGCTTCAAGTAAACGTTCACCCATTCGTTGCACAGGAAATATTTTATTTCACAAAAGTCAAAAAAGTTATAATCCTAATATATATATATTATCTTGGGCTCTCTTATTCAATTTATTAAAGAAAGTAGATATCCCTTAAATATTAGTGAACATAGGGTTGATGTAAGTTGGGTGCGTGGTATGAATACTATATCAGGCTCTCGGAAAGAAAGCGCTGGTGGTGTCTAGGGCCCTCGACAGAACTGTTTCCGTGTCTTCAAGATGTCCATTGAGTTTCGATCCGTGGAACTTCTCTACAGCAGCGTGGGGACTCTACGTTCTCTTACACGGTGTTTCTCTATACATTACTTCACAATGCCTCTACATATTTTTCCTATCACAACATACATACGTAGGTGGCACATCGTGGCGTTAAGGCAATACGCTACAAACCAGTGGGGTCAGGATTTTTAAACTGATCCAAACTCTCTGTTGGCACCATGACCTTAGGGTCGACTCAGCCTCTAACTGAAATGAGTACCAAATGCTTGTTCTGGAGTTAAAGGTGGTCGTCACTAAGGGCTGACATCAACTGCCGATTGTGTAGAACAAGTGGGAGCCTTACCCTCCTGGTACCCCAAGGGCCTCTTATCAACTGTAGTGGGATAAATTTACCTTTTACAATATACATAAATTGTACTTTCTTTGTATTTCTTCTTTTCTTTTTATGTATAGTATAGGTCTACAACAGATCAGATTTTCAGTATAAGACAGATTTTAGAGAAGAAATGGGAATATAATGGTACTGTACATCAACTATATGTAGACTTCAAAAAAGCATATGATTCAATTAAGAGGGAGAAGTTATATAGTATCCTGCTGGAGTTCGGAATTCCTAAAAAGTTGGTTAGACTTATACGAATGTGTCTAAATGGCTCAAAGAGTAGGGTGCGTGTAAGCAAACAGTTTTCAGACACTTTTGAAATCCAGAATGGGTTGAAGCAAGAAGATGCACTATCTCCTCTACTATTTAATTTTGTACTAGAGCATGCCATTAAATCTTTAGAGATTGAGGAACGCTTACAACTCAATGGTATTAATAAGCTGTTAGTTTATGCTGATGATGTAGTACTACTGGCCGATAGCGAGGAGATACTAAGGGCCAACACGCACCACTATTGAGTAACACTAAGAAATTAGGACTGGAAGTAAATATCAGTAAAACTAAATATATGGTCACACGTAGAAATTCAGTATATAATGGAAATGGACAGCTAATGACAATGAGGGAAATTTTGAGGAAGTGGCTGAATTCAAATACCTAGGAACAATAATCACAAATAGGAATGAGATGCACAAAGAAATTAAACATAGGCTCAATTCTGGAAATGCTTGCTATTATGCATTGCAGAGACTTTTGATGTCCCAACTCCTTTCAAAAAACGTTAAGCTGAAAATATATAAAACTATTATTCTACCAGTTATATTATATGGGTGCGAAACATGGACTCTTACTTTAAGGGAGGAAAGGAGATTACGAGTATTTGAGAATAAAGTTCTTAGGAAAATTTTTGGACCAAAGAGAGATGAACAGACAGGTGAATGGAGAAGACTACATAACAATGAACTACATGGTCTTTATAGGAAGCCAGATATAATAAGAACAGTTAAGTCTCGTAGACTGCGATGGGCAGGACATGTTGCACGTATGGGGAATGAAAGACGTGCATGGAAGCTTCTTGTAGGAAAGCCAGAGGGAAAACGCCCAGTTGGTAGGCCAAGAATGAGGTGGGAGAACAACATTAACTATGATTTGAGGGAAGTAGATTATACAGGGAATGATTGGAAAGCATTGGCTCAGGATAGGGATGTATGGAGAGCTTGTGTCCGCGCGGCCATGAACCTTCGGGTTCGATAGTGCCAGTGAGTAAGTAAGTAAGTATATTCGAGCTGTTATTCCTTTCTGTATACATTCTTTCATTGGTTTAATTTGAATTATATTTAATTTTATATTATAAGACATTATTTTCATTATTGTTCAGTTTGACAGATAACACTGGTCAACATGATTTTTGTCTCATGAGTACCAATTGTTGTACTTAATGCAGTTTTTTTATCGTGTTTTCAAATATGTATTCGGAATTTCCCCATCACCCACAGTTTTTTTATTTCAATTTCAATTAATGGATTTAAATCATTATTTTTTAATAAACGTTCTTCCCTCCATTTGTCCATTGTAAAGTAAAACCAAATGAGCTAACTCAGGAAATTCCAGCTATAGAAAAGAGATATCAAGGCAAATGGAATCCTAATATGCAGGCCGATTATTCTTGGACCATCAAGAGGGATGCTCCACAGGCGAAATATAGCAGAAAATCGTCATTTCTTACTTTCTAGGTGAGTCCGAATGTTCGAATATTGTGTAGTTACGAATGTAGAAAATATTAAAGTGTTTGAAATTATATATTCCTGTTTCTCGGAAACCTTCCGTGATGGTAAAAACCGATATGATATTTGAATTGAAGAGAAAAAAACTCTCAGAATCACATATTTTTCTTTCTGAGACAAAAAAGAAAAAGGTTCTTTTTTGTTGCTCAGTATAATTAATTGCTTAGTATTATTGTATTTTTTTTGGTATTTAAATGTAACATATGTTTGTGCTGGTGAGTGGAAGAGAAGGTCACATGGCCTGAACTCCACCAGGCTAAATAAATCTATTCTATTCTTTAAAAAAATATATTGTTTTTCTTCAATAAATCTCAATCGCATTGGTTCCATGGGTAAAGGGACCAAACTGCCCAGGATCGACGACTTTTTAAACGAATAAAATTTTACGTATGACTTCCTTGGGAAGGGAAGTAAATTCGGTGATTTCACGTCGTTGAAAATAAGATTCTGAAGCAGAAATGAGAGGTTCCCAATCAAAATTTGTCCCATTCTGCAGGATATGTGTTGAATCGAGACGTTAATGATCCGAATTAGTTAAATCTCGTCATTAAATAAAATAAAAAGGAAGTAATTATCTCAAGTTGGCCCAGGTGGTCTAGTGCTTATGTTCCTTGTCGCCAGTCCCGAGGGTCGCGGGTTCAAACGCAGCCGGAGTCGATGGGTTTTTAGGATCCATATAAAAGAACAGCCATAATTTTATAAAATCTGAGCTGAGTTTCTCTTCGAGTCTTTCTGAGGGTTCTTCTTATGGTGCGCAGATTTTAAGTGCGTATTCTTTGAGTGGAATACAAACCACATGGAAATGATCTTTCGGACGGCCAAGGAAACGATGGACTTGAGACCGGAACAGGTCACATTGACCTAATCCTGGAAAGGAAGAAGAAGAAATCTGCGCATTTATATTACTTCCACCCTGTATAGAGAAGGATGTAGAGAGTACATATTTTAAGTTTGATAGTAAAACAAGTAATAAAGAACAATATTTAAACAAGAAAATGTTATTTCTTTAATAGAGGCAATAATACACATTGTTGAGAAACACCCTGTGTGGGATGGTAAAGATGGGACTTGAGCCAAAGCTTTGAACCACGTTCAGAAGAAGAAGAAAGAAAAAGAAAAACTTTGAGAGTTGATTTATCTGGATCGGGTAGCCCTTTTCAACGCCATACCGTCATGGGAATAGCCATTTAAAAGAGAAAGTAATAAATGTTACTTCTTAGTAAACTATAATCTCTCAAAAGTAACATTACTGTGAATGGGGGTTGGAATTTTCTTAAATTGCACCACGATCTTTATCAGTACCAGCACTTTGTTTGATGAAGTACGAATTCTGCGCTTAGTCACTCAATTTCTTAAATTACCATCTACAAACTTGAGATTTCAAAATCTGCAGACGTCTTGAAAAAAAAATTGATTTCAGGTGTGTGAGCGAAAAACTTCACGACTAACAATATCTTTTACTGAAATAATTAGTGTTAAATTTTCATATAAACTTACTGGATCTATCGAAACCCATAGTGTATTGAGAAGAAAGTTCTTAAGAAAACTTTTATACCAAAGAGATACGAACAGACAAGTGAATGGAGAAAACTACATAACTGTGAGCTACATGATATTGATAGGAAACCGGATGTAATAAGAAGAGTCAAGTCTCATATACTGCGATGGGCAGGACATGTGACACGAATGGGGAATGAAAGAATGACAAGGAAACTTTTTGTAGGAAACCCAGACGGAAAATGCCCAGTAATAGGGCCAAGAATGAGGCGAGAGAATAGCATTAACCATGATTTGAGGATAATAGATTAAACGGGAGATTATTGTAAAACATTAGTTCAGAATAAATATGCATGGAGAGATTATTTTCGCGCGGCCATGAACCAACGATCCGAATTTGCCAATATTTTATTAGAGTTAGTTACTCATAAAAGGAATGTGCGAAAATATTTCGCCCACTATATAAAATATTTCACAATACGTTTTCACCAAGGTAATGCATTTCGTAATCAGTTTATTTGGCGTTTATTTGATGAAATTCAGTTATGTTTAGTGATTGGATAAAATGAAACAGTTAAAGTTTTATACTGTTTCAGTACTTTGTATTCGTCTGAAGAAGGTTCCATTTGCCTTGATATGTCTGAAGAAGGTACAAAGTACTGAAATATCTGTAACGAATTTGTATTAAAAAAATATGAAAATCGTAAAAAACTTAACAGTTTTATTTAATTAAATAAAAACAAAACTTAATTTTTTGTGTAATTTTCATCATCATCATCCGGTATCATGGCAGCTGCCGCCGTCTTCCGGAAACCAAACGCCATTCCTCTCTATCCATCCATTGATCTTCCTCCATTCCTCTGATATTCATAGCTGCTTGTACCCCTTCTATCCAAGTTTTCTTCGGTCTTCCTCTCTTCCTCCTTTCTATTGGGATCCATTCCATAACAATTTTTGGCAATCTTTGCTCTGGCATTCGTTTGCCATGACCATACCACTGCAATATTTTCTTTTCTATGATGTCTATGATGTTCGGCTCCTCTTGTACACCCATAATTTCCCTTATTTCTTTATTTCGTATTCTATCCATTCTAGATTTTCCAGCTGATCTTCTTAAAACATCCATTTCTGTACTTAAAATTCTTTTCATTTCCCTGGTAGGAATTTGCCAGACTTCAGCACCATATGTTAAAATGCTCTGAATTATGGTTTGATATATTTGTAATTTTATATTTTTGTAATATTTTTGCTCCACCAAACAGAGTTTAAAGCATTTATTGCTTGTTTTGTTTGTGCGATTCTATTTTTAATTTCCTCTGTGTTATCGCCTGAATGGTCTAATTTTGTTCTTAAATAAGTGCATTCAATACTAGGTTTTAGTTCTTCTCCATTGTTGAAATTTGTATTTTCCATTTCTTCTCCTATACACAGGTATTTAGTTTTCTCAATGTTTATATAAAGTCCCCATTTTTCATATTCTTCTTTTAGTTTTTTAGCCATATATTCTATGTCATCGTGGTCCTGTGCTATTAATACCTGGTCATCTGCAAAATTTAGTGAATATACATGTGTATTTTGGATAGGTATGCGCATTTTTTGACATTTTTTCCTCCAGTGATTTTCATATTTATTAAAATATAATTCAGTGACAGCTGTTTCGTTACTTTGTACCTTCTTCAGACATGTTAACAAATTAATGAATTTTGTTATTATAGTACGTAACAACTGTAACTATGTCACAATTTTTTTTATTTACAATCTCTATTATAAATTTAAAAGAGGAAATTCATTCAAATCTAGTTGGGAATTTACCAATTTTCAATTTATTTATCTCTACAACTTCCAAAAGGTCCAACTTCTTTCCTTTGTCACAAACAACTAAAATTTTAAAATTTGAATCAAAAGAATGATCATACTGGAATAGGTGGTTAGCATACGAGTATTTTGAATTATCTAAATCTCTGTTATATGCTCTCATATGTTACTTTATACGAGAAATAAAAGATCTGTCAGTTTGTCCTATATAGACATTGTCGCATGTGCCACACTTCAATTTATATACACCTGATAATTGTTCTTTTTTTTACTTTGGTTTTATTGTGACAAAGGAAAGTAGTTGGACCTTTTAGAAAGTTGTGGAGATAAATACATTGAAAAGTGGTAATAAGCTGTTAAATTCCCAACTAGATTTGAATGAATCGCCTCTTTTAAATTTATAATAGAAATTGTAAAAAATTGTTGCATATTTACAGTATTTATGTACTATAATAACAAAATTCACTAATTTGTAATCATGTCTGAAGAGGAAAAAGTTATATAGTATCCTGCTGAAGTTCGAAATTCCTAAAAAGTTGGTTAGATTTATACGAATGTGTCTAAATGGCACAAAGAGTAGGGTTCGCGTAGGCAAACAGTTTTCGGACACTTTTGAAATCCATAATGGGTTGAAGCAAGAAGATGCACTATCTCCTCTACTATTTAATTTTACACTAGAGCATGATATTAAATCTTTAGAGGATGAAGAAGGCCTACAACTCAATGGTATTAATAAGCTGTTAGTTTATGCTGATGATGTAATAGTATTGGCCGATAGCGAGGAGATACTAAAGGACAACACGCACACACTCTTCAGTAACACTAAGAAATTAGGACTGGAAGTAAATATCAATAAAACTAAATATATGGTCACACGTAGAAATACATTATATAATGGAAATGGACAGTTAATGACAAATGAGGGAAATTTTGAGGAAGTGGCTGAATTCAAATACCTAGGAACAATAATCACAAATAGGAATGAGATGCACAAAGAAATTAAACATAGACTGAATTCTAGAAATGCGTGCTATTATGCATTGCAGAGACTTTTGACGTCCCAACTCCTTTCAAAAAACGTTAAACTGAAAATATATAAAACTATTATTCTACCGGTTATATTATATGGATGCGAAACATGGACTCTTACTTTAAGGGGGGAAATGAGATTACGACTTTTCGAGAATAAAGTTCTTAGGAAAATTTTTGGACCAAAGAGAAATAAACAGACAGGTGAATGGAGAAGACTACATAACAATGAACTACATGATCTTTATAGGAAGCCAGATATAATAAGAACAGTTAAGTCTCGTAGACTGCAATGGGCAGGACATATTGCGCGTATGGGGAATGAAAGATGTGCTTTGGAAGCTTCTTGTAGGAAAGTCAAAGGAAAAACGCCCAGTTTTTAGACCAAGAATGAGGTGGGAGAACAACATTAAGTATGATTTGAGGGAAGTAGATTATGCAGGGAATGATTGGAAAGCATTAGCTCAGGGTAGGGATGTATGGAGAGCTTATACCCGCGCGGTCATGAACCTACGGGTTCGATAGTGCCAGTGAGTAACTAATTAAGTAAGTCTGAAGAAGGTACAAAGTACCGAAACAGCTGTAACTAATTTATATTTTAACAAATATGAAAATGACATAAATCTTTAAGTTTTATTTATAAAAATGAGTTATGGATTTTCATCAAGTAAACGCCAATTCAATTGATTAATTAACAGTTTTATTTTGTTTAATCACAAAGCATAATGTATTTCCATTTTAACAAATCCGATTGAGGGTCTTTCCACTTTTCAGCGGTTGCCCTTTTACCAGCCGGCTGCTGGCCCTTCACACCCACATGTGTCAATCACAGAGGTAGATGATCAGCAGCCAGTGTAGGGGTGACATGTGGTTAGCATATCGAGTCCCCCAGCCGTTATAGTTGGTTCCTCAACCTGGAGCCGCTACTTATTGTAGCTACCCAATTGCCTCACGATGCTGGGTGGGCACCGGTCCCATACTGGCCGAAATACCATGAGAAAATTTCTTCCCCCATGGAGACTCGAACCAGCGCAAGTCCCGTAGCTCTGCACCAAGGCTTCCTACCTTAACCGCTCGGCTACGGCGCGGGACCATTTTAACAAATAAGAAGTGAAAAGTGTTCTGAATGTCTCTACAGCTACGGAACTTCTAATAATGTGCAACTATAAAGATTTATAGTAGAATTAAATGTAGAGTATAATTTAACATGCTTAATAAGAAATAAAATTAATAGCAGCAGAGGGCCTACGAGCAAATACTGCAATGGCTTCATGTTACATTGCATTTTTGTTTAATTAAAAACGAAACACGCTTAGGAATGTTTATTAGCAGTATATGAAAAATTGCTGGCACTAAATTAAACAATGTGCCTTCTATTTTATCACGAGCCTCGTTCCGCAAGCGGAGGAAACAAAAATGTTAAAATAACATCTGAAATTAAAAAGAAAGGGCTTCCATTTCCCTGAAGTCGTATATATAAGGAAAACGTGAATAAATTTTTACGTCATTCGAGTCCCAAAAGACACTTAAACCAAACGGAATTTTGTAATTGTGTGTTTAAAAAGCAAACTCTCTTCTAAAGAAATAAAATACATTACATTTCCTTCACATCAAGAGACAAATATTGTATAGTCATGCGGTATGTTTGGAATCAAGTACCTGTACTCTTTCCTTTCCTCCCCTCTCCAAGGGAAAGAGTATGGTTTTAAACTTATAAAAGTGACTAAAGCTTTATAACCCAATACCACTGCAGATATATAGAGTGTTCCAGTAAAATATTTTATTTCAATTTCAGTTAATGGATTTAAATAATTATTTTTTTAATAAACGTTTTTTCGTCCATTTGTCCATTGTAAAATAAAACGGGGAACACTTTCATCAGGAGATTTCAGCTATGGAGAAGAGATATCAAGGCAAATGGAATCCTAATATGCTGGTCGATTATTGTTGAAACATCAAGAGCGATGCTCCACAGACGAAATATAGCAGAAAATCGTAATTTCTTACTTTCTAGGTGAGTCGGAATGTTTGATTATTGTGTGGTTACGAATGTAGAAAATATTGAAGTGTTTGAAATTATAAAAACCTGTCTCTCGGAAACCTTGCGTGATGCACAAAAATCGATATATTTGAATTCAGGAGAAAAAATACTATCAGAATCACATATTTTTATTTCTGAGACAAAAAAAAAGTTTATTTTTGTTGCTCAGTGTAATATAACATTAACTCGTTCATTTCAAATTAGATGTTTGGTTCTTTTGAATGAATTATTCATAGCCTAAAATATTAAGATCACAATTAAATAAAATATTGCCTAGTTTAAGTAGCTTTTTTACTCTTCTAAAAGCGCATGTTAAGTGTTTTTTAAATTTAAAAAATCCGAAAACTTGAACGTATTTTTGAACACCTTACATTTCTAGGTAGAAATATATTTATTTATATACGTTCTAGTTCGTATATCTTTGAGTTTTCAGTTCTCCGTTTATAGGTTTGTAAGAAAAATATTTGGGCGGTGTTGTTGGAAGGGCTGCGATCATGGAGCGCTTGTTGGAGGAAGTTCTTTGTAGAGGTTGTGAATATTACTTTGATATTAAATTAGGAGGAGGATTCGAAGGAAATTACGTTCCTTTAAATTGAGTTTACACGTGGCAGTGAGAATGTCATCTATCAAAAGAAAACATCTCATTGTTCCTCGTGGCACTGTTCAAGTACATCCATTTATACATTGTTAACATTAAAATATTCTTCACTTCACATCATTTGTTCAGAGTTTCGCTGGTCCAAAACCTGCCGAGTTCTATATATTTTTAAGAACGTAATAATCCATAAAATAACAATAACAACTACAATAATAGCTAATAATAATAATAATAATAATAATAATAATAATAATCACACATAGGAACCCCCCATGACGATGCACAAAGAAATTAAAATTAGGGTTCAATTATGGAAATGCATGCTCTTATGGCATGTTGCAGAGAACCTTTTGATGTCCCAACTGCTTTCAAAAAACGTTAAGCTGAAAATATATAAAACTATTGTTCTACCAGTTATATTGTATGGGTGCGAAACATGGACTATTACTTTAAGGGAGGAAAGGAGAGCTACGAGTATTTGAGAATAAGGTAGGTCTTAGGAAAATTTTTGGACCAAAGAGAGGAGGAACAGACAGGTTGAATGGAGAAAAGACATAAAATAACAATGAACTACATGAGTCTTTATAGGAAGCCAGATATACTAAGACAAGTTAAGTCCCGTAGACTGCGATGGCAGGACATGTTGCGCGTATGGGGAATGAAAGACGTGCATGGAAACTTCTTGTAGGAAAGCCAGAAGGAAAACGCCCAGTTGGTAGACCAAAAATGAGGTGGGAGAACAACATTGATTTGAGGGAAGTAGATTATACAGGGAATGATTGGAAAGCATTAGCTCAGGATAGGGATGTATGGAGAGCTTATGTCCGTGCGGCCATGAACCTACGGGTTCGATAGTGCCAGTGAGTAAGTAAGTAAGTAAGTAAGTAATAATAATAATAATAATAATAATAATTGAATAGAAAAAAATGATATCGAAAATATAGTGAAAAAAGAATGCAAAATTATAAGAAAAGTTTTAGGTCCACAAGTCATAGGTGAAGCATTTAGACTCAGAAGTAAAAAAGAAAATAAAAATATATCCAGACATTCATAGTGATATTAGAAAACGAAGGTTAAAATTTTATGGCCATATTTAAACGAATGAACTCAAATAGGCTTACAAAACAGATAATGGAATTCTACGAAAACAGAAGTAAAGCTCCAGTGGATACTATGAAGTGGATTGATGAAGTCAAAAAGGACTTAAAATTGGCAGGAATTACTAAAGAAGGTATCCCAAACAGAGATATATTTAGAATTAAGGTGAATAAGTGGCAAGTTGACCAAGAGGACAAACCGAAGAAAAAAACTGGAACAAGTTGGACAGATGATAGAAAACAAGCTCATAGCAAAAGAATGAAAGAAATTTGGGCTCAAAGGAAACGCCTTTAAGTACTTTGCGTAGTCCTGCATGGGCTCATCCGCAATTTAAAAAAAAAAAAATAATAAATTCATTTTGAGAATTTTCCGCATCATTGGGTGTTTTCTCCAACCAATCTTAAAAAATTAACATGAGTTTAAAAAATGCATAAATGACTACCGACTTACAGACTATCAGTTTGCAACAAACATTCACAAATTTGCCTTAATTAAAGTTCTCCATCGTTCTCTGTCCTCTGTGTCTTCATCCGTTACACCAAATGTCCTAATTTAATTCTCAATGTCATTCTTACATGTTGTTCTTGGTTTTCCTTTTCTGCTCCTTCTTTTAATTTTCCATGCATAGACAGCCATTGGTAGTCTTCCATCCTGCATTCTTCTTACGTGTCCATACCATTTTAGCCTTCTGTGTTCAATCGCATCCATTTTACTTATTTCCGCATTCATTCATTTTCTAATTTGATATTAACAAATAATAATAATAATAATTATTATTATTATTATTATTATTATTATTAGTATTATTATTATTATTATTATGATAAAAACATATAATTTGATGGTAATTAAAGTGCAAAATATAAGATGTTAATAATAATAATAATAATAATAATAATAATAAATACACCTAGAACTTGTTTATTGCCTAAGGAAATATTTAGTGAGTTTATTTTAACTACTTTTGAGTCGAACGTCCTTCATATAAGAGGGAGGGAATTCTAGAGTCGCGAAGCTGAAACAAGGTGAGATGAGGAATATTGAAATGTTCGATGTAGAAGTACAGCTAGAGTTAAATTTTCTCTCGATCGTGTTTTTAAGTTATGTTGGTAAAATAGTGAATGGATGCGAGTACAAATATAAAGAGTGATGAGGTGGACAAAGTGTTGTATAAGAATCAGAGATAATGTATCTTTCACCTGTCTTCCAATCGGAGCCAAGACAATATTTTAGAGTATTAATTCCTTCAAAACGCAAGTAAAGCCTTGGTCCCGTATCATAAATTTCTGGCAAGTAAAAGAACTTTGAGATTAAAAAAAAAAGTTCTGCTCATTTTTTAATATTACAATGCTAATGGCTTCAAGAATTAATAAATAATAGTTTTAAAAAACTAAAACAACACGCTTTATTAGAAAACCGAATTAAAAAAATGAAAAATAGTTTTAATTTCCAACACGCTTGGGATATAATTAAAGTGGTCAACAAAAAAGTCATCCCCAACACATCTAGAATAAAACTAGAGTTATCTACAAACAAAATAATTTTACCATCAAAAGCGTGGGGTGCTCTATATTAATTAATATATTTGATAATAAACAGATATTGGAAAAAGTAAAGTCTTTAAGTAGAAAACGTTAAAAAGCATAAAAATTGTTTTCAAACAATTTGAAGTTTGTGAGTTAGATCTATTTTCGAGGCAACTACTGTTCTTTAAACTTGCCTTACTTTTTTAAAATAATACGAGATAATCTAAATAATAATAATAATAATAATAATAATAATAATAATAAGATTAAAGATATCTACAGAAAAAACAAAAATTATGGCATTTCAAGGTGTAGATCCTGTCAGAAGTAAAATTGTACTGGACAATAAAATTTTGGAGCAGGTGAATAATTTTACATATCTAGGATGCAATATCTCATATGAAGAAGAAAAGGATGTAAATGCAAAAATATCTAAATTTTTAAGAATTTTAGGGTTAATAAATTCTATCTTCAAGCCACAGTTAGTCCAAAAGCATTCAAGACTGAAAGTGTATAAAACACTGGCTCTTCCAACTCTTTTGTATGATAGCGAAGTATGGACGTTGAAACAGAAGGATATACAGAGACTTAGATCTGCTGAAATGAGATATCTTCGGAGGACTGCAGGATACACACTACTAGATCACAAAAAAAATGAAGACATCTTAGAAGAATTACACATGGAATCTTTAGAAAACAAAATTTCTGATTATAAGTCAAGATGGATACAACATGTTCATCGAATGGAAGATCACAGAATACCCAAACTAATGTTAAGATATCAACCTACAGGAAGAAGAAGACCAGGACGTCCACTTAAAAGACTTCTGGATGGTGTTTCTCTTGAGGCCGAAACAGGTCAACAAATGGCCTAAATTCGTGAATGTACTATGATGATGATGATGATGATAATAATAATAATAATAATAATAATAATAATAATAATATAAAATAGAATATATTCGCTAGAGGTTTCATTTTAAAATGTTATATAATTAATGGCGTAATAAGCAGGGAATGTAATAGGCCTTATCTTAAATGGCAGTATATTATAAAAAGCTATATCTTCTAAATGTGGCATTTAATATGGTCCAGTATGCAGTGTAAAACAAGCATATATAAAATATTTAGCTACAAACTTTAGTTTGGTAGGGAGCTTGTTTACGACCTGCCAAATGAGCTTCTTATGACGTCATAAAACAGCTTTTTTCTTTTTATCCCGTGATGCTGAAAGTATTTTGAAGATAGAGCTGGGTTTTACCGTGACGTTCTGGTGTAGAAACAAACAAAGTTAATATAAAACTGTAAAATGACGCAGTAATATATTACTGAATCATATATGTACAGGATGTTGCAATAAACACCGACAACGGAGGTGAGGTTTTATATTGAGATAAATGTTGGTCATTTTTAATAAGGTACCATCATCATCATCTTCATTCATGGATTAGGTCTGTTGACCCGTTCCGACTTCAGCCCTCTGCTGAAGTTTATGAGTAAGTTATTTTTTACTAGTAGAGGTTACCAGCCTCTAGCCAAACCCCTCTTCCTGGAGGGCAGGGAACTGGAATTTCGGAGTGTTCGTCTCCTAGAGAAGTTGCCTTCACTACGGTTTTGGGGACTTCTCTTCTCCCCACGTAACCCTGTGGACGGGGCCCTACCCAGGTACTACCCACTGGGCGAGTGGGACCTGGAGCTCACAAAAGGGCAGGGGCGCCTACTCCCTGGAGTGGACCTCTATCAAGGGTTCCACTCTGTTACCCTATAATAAGGTACCAATTACCGGAAATTATGCGTTTTCGCACTATGATTAATTAATTATGTCTCAAGACCAGTGTTAGTTCGAATGATTTGAAGACTCATTACGTGACAACACCTCACAGGTACGGAACGTATGACACGTGGCTTCGCAACGGAATGTGGCTGCAACACGACGGAGCTCCAAGTCACTTCGATGCCAGGTCGATGGATTGGAACAGGAGAACCAGTCCCATAGCCTCCGAGATCACCTGATCTTAACCCTCTCGACTACTTTTTGTGGGACGACATGAAACAGTCTGTTTATCAGACTCCAGTAGAGTCACGTATGGATCTTATAGCCCGAATCCACGCTGCTACATAAATAATTCAAACGAGCCCAGGCGTATTTGAACGTATGCGCTAATCACTACACCGCCGATGTATGCTCTGCAATTAGATGGGAGGTGGATATTTTGAAAACTTGATGTGGCTGTGACAGTACTGTTATGTATTGAGTCTTGAAATCCAACTAACGGAACTGTTGAGAAGTTAGCTACTCATAGTGTGAAAACACACCATTTCCGGGCACTGATTGGCTGTATTAAAAAATGATCAACGTATCTCAATATACCATCTCACCTCAGTTATCGGTGATTTTTTGCAACACCCTGTATTTATATATATATATATATATATATATATATATATATATATATATATATATATATATATTCCATACGTCCCGCGTGGAGACACGAGAGCTCTCTAGCGTGATTTTATTTATTTTTTCTTTAGCAGGTGTCAATAAAACCCAAATCCCCGAATGAAAACGTTAAGGAGACCGACTGGTATTTTTCATTTTTTTTTTCATCTGATTGTTTTCAACTTTTTATCACATACATTACGTGCTCATAGAAATTTTTCTGTGAAATTTGGTGTTTATAAGTAGAATAGTTTGAGAATTATGATTTTTAATACTATTTTTTTACTGATATTTACTTCCAGTCCTAATTTCTTAGTGTTACTCAATAGTGTGTGCGTGTTGGCCTTTAGTATCTCCTCGCTATCGGCCAATAGTACTACATCATCAGCATAAACTAACAGCTTATTAATACCATTCAGTTGTAAGCCTTCCTCATTCTCTAAAGATTTAATGGCATGCTCTAGTACAAAATATCAGTAAAACTAAATATATGGTCACAGGTAGAAATTCAGTATATAATGGAAATGGACAGCTAATGACAAATGAGGGAAATTTTGAGGAAGTGGCTGAATTCAAATACCTAGGAACAATAATTACAAATAGGAATGAGACGCACAAAGAAATTAAACATAGGCTCAATTCTGGAAATGCATGCTATTATGCATTGCAGAGACTTTTGATGTCCCAACTCCTTTCAAAAAACGTTAAGCTGAAAATATATAAAACTATTATTCTACCAGTTATATTATATGGGTGCGAAACATGGACTCTTACTTTAAGGGAGGAAAGGAGATTACGAGTATTTGAGAATAAAGTTCTTAGGAAAATGTTTGGACCAAAGAGAGATGAACAGACAGGTGAATGGAGAAGACTACATAACAATGAACTACATGGTCTTTATAGGAAGCCAGATATAATAAGAACAGTTAAGTCTCGTAGACTGCGATGGGCAGGACATGTTGCACGTATGGGAAATGAAAGACGTGCATGGAAGCTTCTTGTAGGAAAGCCAGAAGGAAAACGCCCAGTTGGTAGACCAAGAATGAGGTGGGAGAACAACATTAACTTTGATTTGAGGGAAGTAGATTATACAGGGAATGATTGGAAAGCATTAGCTCAGGATAGAGATGTATGGAGAGCTTATGTCCGCGCGGCCATGAACCTACGGGTTCGATAGTGCCAGTGAGTAAGTAAGTAAGTAAGTAATACTATTTTTTTCTTAATATTTTGTAAAAAATGCTCCTTACGATGCATTTTTAAATATTCTCTCAAACAATTTTAGATTCAGATTGACCACACGCGCAAGGATATTTACACTTATACATCATGGACTCAATTTTGCTCCTACAATAAACATTTTTACGCGAAAATGATCCTAAAGAATCAGAGTTATTAAAAAGTAAATAAACAAAAATTACATTTATTTGTGATTTTTTCAACATTTTCACCATTCGGTGCCCTTAAAACAGTCAACGCGTTTCGATAGCGACACTATCATTATCAACACTACATTATTATATTTATAGTAGGCTTATAAATTGTTGTTTGTACATGAAATTTACACTGCAACTGTTAATGTCTCCTAATCGTTTATAATTAACATTGTACATAGATAGATAATCTATACTGCAAACATGTACTTGTATATTTGTGCTGGTTGAGTGGAAGAGAAGACCTTATGGCCGTGGCGTAGTCGGTAGAGTCCCTACTTTACACTCCGGCGACCCGGGTTCGATTCCCGGCAGGGTAGGGGATTTTAAATCTCCACCTTGGGTGTGTGTGTCCTGTCTTGTGTTTGTATGTCCATCCATAGTAATTCTGCTCGAAGGCAGGTCTTTCACCGCAATCATAGCACCTTCATGCTATGCTTGTAGCTTTACTAGGGAATTGTAGGTGTGATAGCTTCCCGTTGCTTTCCACACCGGTGAAGGATGATGATAATGATAATGATACGGATGATGATGATGGCCATATTATTTCGGGGACCGTTTGGGCCTTAAAGTTTTTCTGACATTTGTCTTACAGGTGAGGAAAAACCCCGATAAAAACCTCACCAAGAAAAACTGCCCCGACCGGGGATCGAACTCGGGCCCGCTGCGTGACAAGGCAGCACGCTACCTCGAGACCACAGCGGTGGACTGTTTGTATGTGTGAATAAGATAAAAAAAAAAAGTTAACACAAAAAGGTAAAAAAAAAGGAACAACAGTGTAAACGAAAGAAAACGATATTATTATTATTATTATTATTATTATTATTATTATTATTATTATTATTATTATTATTATTTATTAAATTCCAAATACATAGGAACAATAAACACAGGTTAGAATGAGATGCACAATAGTATACGATGCGAGGTTGGGAAGTGGTTTTTACAGAAGCGAGGAAAATGTTTAAAAACCGAGCGATAACGAGGTTTTCAATTTTCGAGATTCTTTAAAACACTTTAAACATGCGTTGTACTTTATTTTTTGCGCGATGGTGTTTTCTAAATAATAAATAGTAGTGAAATAATAACATCTTTGTTGGAAATATTTGCGTTCATTGTAAACAATTGAGTAACGTTAACAGTGTTGACAATGTTTATTAGCTGAAACAACAGGAGACCGTGACAGAATGGCGGCAAGTACGAATTTATTGTTTTATATTGTTTCAAATAAAGTTCAGTTAATTTAAAATGCAGTGATTTGTTTCGTATAATGTACATTAACACTAGCTTTTAGATATATTTTTGTATTGTACGTAGTATTTAGTGATTTTACTTCCCGCACGAGGTTTGTAATATGTAATATTACAGTGTAGGTATTTAGGTTGGCAACCCAGAAATGTAGGAAATTGAATTTTGAATCAAGGTCGCCATTACTGTAAGTACAACAAAATGCACTACCGCGCAAAAAATAAATTAAACATAACTTAATTTATGGTTGCTATTGTTTTCTAGTTGTATCAAGACCTGATGATAATATCCAGCCTGCTTCTCCTGACTCTATATTAACTAATTTTTCTTTGCAGCTTACTGCATCCCTTTGTCATATTCCATATGATTTGTGATAATTGACCACTATTTTCAATACATAAGCTACTTACTTACTCACTGCCACTATCGAACCCGCGGATCCATGGCCGCGCAGACATAACCTCTCCATACATCCCTATCCTGAGCTAATGCTTTCCAATCATTCCCTGTATAATCTACTTCCCTCAAATCATAGTTAATGTTGTTCTCCCACCTCATTCTTGGTCTACCAACCGGGCGTTTTCCCTCTGGCTTTCCTACAAGTAGCTTCCATGCACGTCTTTCATTCCCCATACGCGCAACATGTCCTGCCCATCGCAGTCTACGAGACTTAACTGTTCTTATTATATCTGGCTTCCTATAAAGACCATGTAGTTCATTGTTATGCAGTCTTCTCCATTCACCTGTCTGTTCATCTCTCTTTGGTCCAAACTTTTTTTTTTGGAACTTTATTCTCAAAAACTCGTAATCTCATTTCCCCCTTAAAGTAAGAGTCCATGTTTCACACCCTATATAATATAACTGGTAGAATAATAGTTTTATATATTTTCAGTTTAACGTTTTTTGAAAGGAGTTGCGACATCAAGAGTCTGTGCAATGCATAATAGCACGCATTTCCAGAATTGAGCCTATGTTTAATTTCTTTGTGCATCTCATTCCTATTTGTGATTATTGTTCCTAGGTATTTGAATTCAGCCACTTCCTCAAAATTTCCCTTATTTGTCATTAGCTGTCCATTTCCATTATATAATGTATTTCTACGTGTGACCATATATTTAGTTTTATTGATATTTACTTCCAGTCCTAATTCCTTAGTGCTACTCAATAGTGTGTGCGTGTTGTCCTTTAGTATCTCCACGCTATCGTCCAATAGTACTACATCATCAGCATAAACTAACAGCTTATTAATACCATTGAGTTGTAAGCCTTCTTCATTCTCTGAAGATTTGATGGCAGATCTACAGTTGATTAATATTGGTTGTAGTGTTTTCTATGAGCTATCCTATCTTAAATAAAACTACGTTTTTAATTAACATTGTGCAGGCAGAGAAGAGGCCGGTAAAATGATACTTTCTGAACCTTGCTAATGAAGGTAAACTTGTTGATTCAATGGAATTCTACTCTTTGCTCTTCTTTCAATTTCTCCAGGTACAAGAGATTCTATCAAAACCTAGAGTTGGATGGAATTTCCCTGTATTCACAGCGAAGCACACTTACTGACAGAAACCTTAGTTCGATCCTCTTCTTAGGGTCGGTTTCACCAACAGAGGTAATTATATTACGCCAGTTTAAGCTATGTGTTATACATGGGGAAAACTGGCGTAATACAGTTATCTCTGTTGGTGAAACTGACCCTTAATCAAATATCAAAGAATATTTAATTTTTTATTTAGATTATGTCAATTCCGATTGATTGAGGGTCTTTCCACTTTTCAGCGGTTGCCCTTTTACCAGCCGGCTGCTGGCCCTTCACATCCACATGTGTCAATCACAGAGGTAGATGATCAACAGCCAGTGCAGGGGTGACATGTGGTTAGCATGTCGAGTCCCCCAGCCGTTATAGCTGGTTCCTCAACCTGGAGCCGCTACTTATTGTAGCTACCCAATTGCCTCACGATGCTGGGTGGGCACCGGTCCCATACTGGCCGAAATACCATGAGAAAATGTCTTCCCCCATGGAGACTCGAACCAGCGCAAGTCCCGTAGCTCTGCGCCAAGGCTTCCTACCTTAACCGCTCGGCTACGGCGCGGGACAGATTATGTTAATACGTAATAATAATAATAATAATAATAATAATATTAATAATAATAATAATCTTGAATTCTCGTACCATCTTAATAGTCTCTGTTCAATTGTCTGTAATACATTTTATAATTTAAGTAACTAACTAATTAATTAACTATCTCACTGGCACTATCGAACGCGTAGGTTCATGGCCGCGCGGACATGAGCTCACCATATATCTCTATCCTGAGCTAATATTTTCCAGCCTTTCACTATATAATCTACTTTCCTCAAATTATGGTTAATATTATTCTCCCACCTCATTCTAGGTCTATCAACTGGGCGTTTTCCCTCTGGTTTTCCTACAAGAAGCTTTCATACACGTATTTCATTTCCGAAGACTACGAAACAACTGTTCTCATTCTATCTAACTTCCTATAAAGATCATGTAGCTCACTGTTATGTAGTTTTCTCCATTTGCCTATGTTCGTGTCTCTTTGGTACAAAAATTTTCTTAAGAACTTTATTCTCAAATACTTGTAATCTTCTTTCATCCCTTAACAAAAAGTCCTTGTTTCGCATCCATATAATAGAACTGGTAGCATAATAAAATAATAATAACAACAATAGTTATATAATTACCATTTCGATTCTCGGTGGAGAGCTTATCTCCGCGCGGCCATGAACCTATGGGTTCTTTAGTGCCAGTGAGTTAGTTAGTTTCCTATGTCTTCTTCTTGCTAGGATTGAACGTTTTTGGTTCGTTCCGGCTCCAAGTATCATAGCTGCTGTATCCATCTCTTTCGTGGGCGTCCCCGATCTCTTTTTCCTCATTTGATTGATAGTTCCAATGTCCTCTTTAATATTTATTTGCTCTTACGTATCACGCTGTATATCCAGAAAGCTCACCACCATGTATCTATTTAACGGTTTTGATAACAGTTCCTGTTTCCTGACTACATGAGACCTGCCCATCGAATTGGATTGTAAGCGACATGAGGCGCGTAAATAATGGAAGGTAATTTTAATGGAAAATATAAAATGAAACCTTTTTTAAGATACCTTGAGGGTTATATCTCAATATTCGTTTTTTATACGCGATTTTATTAATATCAAGATCGCTTATTTATTTTTGTTTATTTCGTGCGCAATGAAATATCCAGTCTCTCAATACGATTTAATTTGATTTCTGGTGCGCGTGCGCTAACTCTTCTTAATACAAAATAACTTCTATTCATACAAGTTTGAAAAGGTTTCCGCCTGCAGAAGAGCAGTGGAGGTGTCGCCGCAGGCGGAGGATGTTTCAACTACACCTCACTGCAGAATGTGACAATGTCAACTGCATAAATCAATTGCTTTAATTTATAAAACATCGTAACTAAATATAGACAACAAAATCTATCGAGAACTTGGTCCAAAAGTTTTTTAAATTAGAGAATTCGTATCGGGAAGTTCTGGAATCAAACTCTCTGGCTGAGAAAAATCATATTTTTCTAGCGTTTCTTTAAAAAAAACTAACTCCAACTCGCTGGTATTAACGAACCCATAAATGATGGCTGCGCAGACTTAAGCTCTCCGTACATCCCTATCTTAAGCTAATATTTTTCAATCATAACTGAATAATCTACTTCCCTCAAGTCATAGTTAATGTTATTCTCCCACCTCAATATTGGTCTACCAACTGGGCGTTTTCCCTCTGGTTTTCCTACAAGAAGCTTCCATGCACCTCTTTCATTCCCCATTCGTGCCACATGTTCTGCCCATCACAGTCTACGAGACTTAACTGTTCTCATTATATCTGGCTTCCTATAAAGACCATGTAGTTCACTGTTATGTAGTCATCTCCATTCACCTGTCTGTTCATCTCTCTTTGGTCCAACATTTTTCCTAAGAACTTTATTCTCAAATACTCGTAACCTCCTTTCCTCCCCTAAAGTAAGAGTCCATGTTTCGAATCCATATAATATAACTGGTAGAATAATAGTTTTGGAGAACTTATGTCCGCGCGGCCATGAACCTACGGGTTCGATAGTGCCAGTAAGTAAGTAAGAATAACAGTTTTATATATTTTCAGTTTAACGTTTTTTGAAAGGAGTTGGGACATCAAGAGTCCCTGTAATGCATAATAGCACGCATTTCCAGAATTGAGCATATGTTTAATTTCCTTGTGCATCTCATTCCTGTTTGTGATTATTGTTCCTAGGTATTTGAATTCAGCCACTTCCTCAAAATATCCTTCATTTGACATTACCTGTCCATTTCCATTATATTATGTATTTGTATGTGTGACCATATATTTAGTTTCATTGATATTTACTTCCAGTCCCAATTTCTTAGTGTTACTCAGTAGTGTCTAAGTGTTGGCCTTTAGTATCTCCTCGCTATCGCCCAATAGTACTTATCAAATACCCTGGTATATATTGTTTGGTTTATACCATTCTCCATTGCATCAATTTTTTGTGAGTTTTATATTTTCAAAGTTCTCTCCTACATGCATTATGCTTTATAATATTACCTAATGTGTATAGCCTAATTGATTTTTCAGTGTGGTCTCAATCTATTATATAATGTTTTGTTGTCCCATTCTCCTTTACATTAATTATTTGCGCGTAGGAGTGAGTTTCATATTTTCAAACTTTCTCTTATATTCTTCTTCTTCTTTTCACGGGCTAGGCAAAGATTGCCTGTTCCGTCTCACAGTTGTTCTTTCCATCTTTTCACTGGCCTTCATACACTCTTTGAACCTCTTGGTTTGTAGTTGAATGCTGCTCTTGGTAATCTTGTTACATTCATTCTTTCCACATGTGTAAACCATTTCTGTCTATATTCTCTGATTTTCTCATTCAATGGATATATATTTAACTCTTTTCTTATATATTCATTATTTATCCAATCCAATCTTGTGCAGGTTTTTGTTCTTCTAAGCAAGTTCATTTCTGCGCTTTGTATTGTCCTTTGCAATTTTTTGGTCATTACCCAAGTTTCGTTCCCATAAAGTAATGCAGGAACTGCCAATGTTTAATAAAACTTCAATCTAACATCTATTCTTTTTTATTCTTTAATGTTTTATGTATAGTTCAGCATATCATTTGAAATTTCGACAGTTTCATATCTATGTCTCGTAAATTTGTTTCGGTAATATTATTTCCTTATAGGCTCTCTTTCATTACCTTCTTCAGTCTAGTATCAATGTATTCTATATTTTTTGCCTGTTTTATTTCCCCTTGTATTTTTTTTTCTGTGCCCAGAATTTATTTTATGTCTTGAAACTGTCTCTTAAATGTATGTATTTTATTTTCCTTGTCTCTTTAAAACAAAACTTTGTAATATATATATATTCCATGTGTATGTATTATTTGTGCAACTGAACTGCAGCCGAACACGAGCCCTTGCTCATCCGGGTGTCGCTACTGTCTACAATATTTATTTGTGAAAAAAAAATATTGTTATTATTCTTAAGTCTGCGATCTTATATTTCAACTCTGGTGTAGTTATTAATTAAATAAAAATAAAACCCAGTTTTTGATTTTCATATTTATTAAGATATAATTCAGTGACAGCTGTTTCGGTACACTGTATCTTCTTCAGACATGTTAAATTATGAATTGTGTTATTATAGTACATATCAACTGATCTAAGCAACAATACAACAATAATTTATTTAATTTTTTTAATTTAACAAAGGCGATTCATTCAAATGAAGTTGAGAATTTAACAGTTTATTACTACTTTTCAATTAATTTATTTCTTCAGCCTCCAAAAGGTCCAACTTCTTACCCTTATCACAAAAATGTAAGATTTCAAAATTTGGATCGAAACAATGATTAAATTGGAATAGGTGGTTAGCATATTTTGAATATTCTAAATTTCTGTTATATGCTCTCATGTGTTCCTTTATCCTAGAGATAAAAGGTCTACCAGTTTGTCCTATATAGACATTGTCACATGTGCCACACTTCAGTTTATATAGTACACCTGATAATTTTAATTTTTTAAATTTTGGTTTTATTGTTTTTTATTATATTTTGTAAAGTTTTATTAGTTTTAAATGCCACATTAGTGTTCAACTTTTTAATGTGTTTAGATATTTTATTTGATAGTGCGCCTATGTATGACATTATAACATATTTCGTTATGTTTTCTTTGGGTAAAGGGAAAACTTTGCTAATAGCTTTTTTGTAATGAATTTTCTTAATTAAATATGCTATTTAATTAATTTAATTAATTAATTAAATATAGGGAACCCATGCCAAAGGCTCAAACACAGGGACATGTTCCTAGGAACATGGAATGTTAGGACTTTATACAATAGCGGGGCACTAGAGATATTAACGCGGGAATTGGATGAATCGCCCTTGGATATAGTTGTTTTACAGGAAGTTAGGTGGCCAGGAGAAGGTAGTCAGGAATCAGGAAGCTTTGCATTATACTACCAGTTATATTATATGGGTGCGAAACATGGACTCTTACTTTAAGGGAGGAAAGGAGATTACGAATATTTGAGAATAAAGTTCTTAGGAAAATTTTTGGACCAAAGAGAGATGAACAGACAGGTGAATGGAGAAGACTACATAACAATGAACTACACGGTCTTTATAGGAAGCCAGATATAATAAGAACAGTTAAGTCCCGTAGACTGCGATGGGCAGGACATGTTGCGCGTATGGGGAATGAAAGACGTGCATGGAAACTTCTTGTAGGAAAGCCAGAAGGAAAACGCCCAGTTGGTAGACCAAGAATGAGGTGGGAGAACAACATTAACTATGATTTGAGGGAAGTAGATTATACAGGGAATGATTGGAAAGCATTAGCTCAGGATAGGGATGTATGGAGAGCTTATGTCCGTGCGGCCATGAACCTACGGGTTCGATAGTGCCAGTGAGTAAGTAAGTAAGTAAGTAAGTAAGTAAGTAATTAATTAAATATTCTATCGATAAAAAAGAATAACGAAGATATAAGAACAGAACTTTTTTGTATTGTAAGTCTATGTTTTCCCGTTACAGAGATTTAGGCGCTCTCCCCCTACAGGAAAGAATTTGAACCATGCTAATTTAGCTACACTTGTTTTCGTATAGATGTCATTTTGAGTGGAACGTGGTCAGCGTTCCGCCTCATACTGACATCTAGGAAACGAAGGTAGCATTAGGACGGGAAAATTAGGTAAATTTTGCTTAGAGGCCTTTCTATTCAGGCTTAAGGATTTTTTACGAGCCTGAAAATCTTCAGACTCGGGACCCACGGCTTAAAGTCCCTCCCGTCCTAAAAAACTCCATCGACCCCGGCCGGGTTTGAACCCGCGACCCTCGGGACCAGAGGCAAGGAGCATAACCACTTAGTTCACCGTGGCCGACTCGCTTCGGCGGTACATATACTAAAATTGGAACGATACAGAGAACAGAACTTAATATATTTAATGTCTGTGAAAGAATAACATATTACCAAAATGCTTACCTTCAGCACGTATTACGAATGAATGAACAGCGCATACCAAGAAGAATGTATAATTATAAACCAAAAGGGAGAAGAACGTTGGGAAGACCATTGAAGAGATGGAAGGACCAATTCGACCTATAATGAGATCGGAACAGGGCATTGGGCCTAATCCTTGTTGATGATGGTGATAATGATGATGAAATATCCTATACTTTTAGGGTCGTATTATTATTAATAGCTAATTGTTTAATAATATTCAATTAATTATTATATTTCAAGGGTGAAAGAGGGATATTTAACAGTCTATGAATGTAACTATTAAAGGCTGCCATCTTATGAGTATATGGGTGAAGAGAAGAACTATGGATAGTGGTATAGTTAGTTGGCCGCAATATTTGAGCTCTATTGTTTCACTGGAACGCACTATAGCAGAGAGGGAGTATAATATTAATGGAACGAGAGCTATTCCCATTTTGACATTGAACCTATGCGTCACAAACGGAATCCATTGAATGAAATTGAAGCCAATTGCACTTCAGTTGTCAGTTTTCTACGTGTAGGCGGCGCTGTATACAGCGTGTAGCAATTAAAATTTAATTCTGATAACATGATCCCAAGTTCTGGCATTTGATGTTCTGTCCAAATAAATTCAAATAGTTTCGTATTGAAATTGGTATCTACAGGCCTACCACTAACTTACACTATGAAATCCTAGGTTCATGGCCGCGCGGACATATGCTCTCCATACATCCCTATCTTCAGCTAATGTTTTGTAATCGTCCCCTGTAAAATCTACGTCTCTCAAATCATTGTTAGTATTACGCCAGTCAACATGATTTTTGTCTCATGAGTACCAATAGTTGTACTTAATGCAGTTTTTATCGTGTTTTCAAATATGTATTCGGAATTTCTTCATCACCCACAGTTTTTTTTTATTTCAACTTCAATTAATGGATTTAAATAATTATTTTTTAATAAACCTTTTTTTTCGTCCATTTGTCTATTGTAAAAAGTGAGCGATGAGCACTGAAATGGCTAACATCAGTAGATTTCAGCTATGGAAAAGAGATATGAAGGTAAATGGAATCCTAATATGCTGGCCGATTATTGTTGGACCATCAAGAGGGATGCTCCACAGGCGAAATATAGCAGTAAAATCATCATATCTTACTTTCTAGGTGAGTCCGAATGTTCGAATATTGTGTCTAAATCTAAATCTAGTTAGGAATGTAGAAAATATTAAAGTGTTTGAAATTATAAATTCCTATATCTCGGAAACCTTGCGTGATGGAGAAAAACCGATATCATATTTGAATTCCGGAGAAAAAATACTATCAGAATCACATATTTTTCTTTCTGAGACAAAAAAAAAGTTTCTTATTTTTTCAGTGTTATTCCACCTCATTCATCGCCTGCCTTCTGGGCGCTTTCCCTCTGGTTTTCCTACGAGGAGTTTTCATACACCTCTTTCATTCCCCATTCGTGCCACGTGTCCTACCCATCGCAGTTTATGAGACTTAATTATTCTTATTAGGCTATGTTACGTTTCTAACAAAGATCATGTAGCTCACTGTTATGTAGTCTTCTCCATTCGCCAGTCTGCTCATCTCTCTTTGGTTAAAAATGTTCCTAAGTACTTTATTCTCAAATAATCGTAATATTTTCTCCTCCTCTAAAGTAAGACTCCATGTTTCGAATCTATGTAATATAACTGGGGGAATAACAGTTTTATATTTTTCCAGTTTAATTTTTTTAGAGAGTTTAGGATGACAATAGTCCCTGTAACGTAACATTCCCTGTTACTATGAACATATCCCTGTGTTTGAGCCTTTACTATTGATTCTCTGAAGTACTCCCCATCCGACTACTGAATGGGACACTTGTTTTACCACAGAAAAAAAGATACTCAAATGGAAAATATATGCATTTAAAAATATGTAATAGTCATTTCTACCAGTTATATTATATGTTTGCGAAACATGGACTCTTACTTTAAGGGAGGAAAGGAGATTACAAGTATTTGAGAATAAAGTTCTTAGGAATTTTTTTGGACCAAAGAGAGATGAACAGACAGGTGAATGCAGAAGACTACATAACAATGAACTACATGGTCTTTATAGGAAGCCAGATATAATAAGAACAGTCAAGTCTCGTAGACTGCGATGGGCAGGACATGTTGCACGTATGGGGAATGAAAGACGTGCATGGAAGCTTCTTGTAGGAAAGCCAGAGGGAAAACGCCCAGTTGGTAGACCAAGAATGAGGTGGGAGAACAACATTAACTATGATTTGAGGGAAGTAGATTATACAGGGAATGATTGTAAAGCATTAGCTCAGGATAGGGATGTATGGAGAGCTTATGTCCGCGCGGCCATGAACCTACGGGTTGGATAGTGCCAGTGAGTAAGTAAGTAAGTCATTGCTCAGACAGTGTGACCAACTTATCACAAAAACCCGCTAACAAACAAGTGAACACTAAACTAATCCGGTGTACTAACTTGCCGCAACTAACACTAACTTGCCCATTTTCTCACTCTAATTTGCCCACTAATGTAGGTGGACTCCTGGGGTATAATCCCCTTGTATGTGGGTAAACATGTTGGCAATTGGATCTAGCGAATGTATGTTGTCACATTGGCCAACATGACGCTCCCAGTCACTTTTTCTCCGGTCAATTATTCACAGGTGATCTGTGGCATTTAATAACTTTACACACCTCACTGATAATATTCTTTTAGCAATATTAATATATTTAATTATTTATGAAAATAATATTAAGAATAACAAATATTTTTATTTGTTTTGTTTTAAATATTGTATAATCGTAAAATTAGTTTTCTATATCTCATTATTTTCCTTTGTTTCTTATATACACTAGACAGGGACAATTTAATATGTCTTGCTTGTATACATTTTATTATTAGTTTTAGTCTTAATTTTAACTAATATTAACTGGTTGTATTATAGATCGTAATATATTAGATATTATCTTTTGATCAAATTTTTACTTAGTGTTTAATATTAGAGTTAATTATGATTGTTATATTCTGATGTAATATATGTTTGTCCTGGTGAGTGGAAGACAAGGCCACATAGCCTTAACTCCACCAGGCTAAATAAATCTAATCTAATCTAATCTAATCTTATTAGGAATACTCTTCGAAATTTCCAATTTTGGCCATTCGTAATTTTATTTGTGTAGGCCTATTTAAAAGAAATCTATGTATCGAAGTTTCATATTATTTATTAACAAAATAAGGCATGTGAAATAAGTATTGTATTTTTTTAACTTAAAAAATGAATAACTATTTTAATGTAGAAGATATTTTTGAAAAGGTAGCTATCTCTCATTTGAAAAACGTTTGAAATGTTATGGACACCTCATAAGAATGGAAGAAGACAGAATATCATAGAAGGCCCTTGATTGGAAACCTAATGGAAGAAGTGGAAGAGGCAGATCTAAAGAACGTTGGATAGATGAACTGAGGAGAAGTACGGAAACTAGAGATTTGAGGGAAGAAGATTCTGTAGGCAAGAACCTCTGGCGACAAATAATTTTGGGTTGAATGAGAAACACTGTATTGTGGATTATTGCCAATAATAAAAATCTCTTATTTGTCTTCTTTACCTCATAGGTCTAAATATTTAATGTATCCAGATGGCATTTTTTATATTCCATACACATAAATAGATAGACATTTTGGAATATATTAAACAGTACCAACTAAATTTGGAAACACCATCTTGAAAGAATGAGTTCAAATCGGATCCCCAAAGCTGTTTATAATTATATAGCAAGAGGACGAAGATCACTGGGCAGTCCTATGAAACGCTGGAGGGAAAATTTTCTATAGGATCGTAACAGGCCTTGGCCTAATACTTGGAAGGAAGAAGAAGAAGAAGAAATAGATACACTAGCAAAACCCTCTTTTGTGATCAAGAGGAAGTCGTCTCCCCAAAAAATCGCAATTTTCAGCTGTCAGACTTTAAATAATCTATACAGCTAAAGTATTGCTTTAAATAAATGTAATTTTTAACTTAGAAATGAAACCTATTAGTGTAAACTTTCTTCTTCTTGTAAGCCCATGTTTCCCTTAACAGAGATTTAGGCGCTCTCCCCCTACAGGGAGGTATTTGAACCATACTAAATTAGTTGCACTTGTTTTCGTATAGATGTCATTTGAGTGGTCCGTGGTCAGCGTTCCGCCTCATACTGACATCTAGGAAACCAAGGTAGTACTAGGACGGGAAAATTCGGTAAATTTTGCTTAGAGGCCTTTTCATTCAGGCTTAAGGATCTTTTACGGGCCTAAAAATCTTCAGACTCGGGACCCACGGCTTAAAGTCCCTCCCGGAGGACTTACTCCTTGGATTTTTACATCCTAAAAAAATCCATCGACCCCGGCCGGGTTTGAACCCGCGACCCTCGGGACCAGAGGCAAGGAGCATAACCACTAGTCCACCGCGGCCGAGAGTGTGAACTTTAATAACACTATTATGATATTGAAAATAGTGTAGACTAATAGACAAAAATGTATAGCGGAATTATATTTGTAGAAGCATTTTAAACAGCAGGCGTGGGATTTCTGCACGAAGGTATTCTGCAGTAAGTGAATACAGTTCACGTGAGCTATTCAAGGCAGCAGAGCGTCATTAAATGGGTTATGGCTTCAATGCTCCGTTTTCAATGGCCAGTAATTTCAATTCTGAAACGCATACAGGGAAGAGAGGCCTTTGGGCGGAGCTACGAGGGGTACTTCATCCCTTCAGTAAATGTAGATGAAAATCAAAGTAAATTAAGTTTATATACAGAACACATTAATCACCGTAATGTCTTCGGGAAGATGAGCCTCAGAATTTATAAAACCATCGAATCGATTTGTATTACTTAGCTATTAATGTTAAGTAGATGTTAATAAAATTCTGTAACTGAAAAATCTATGTGTGCATATGTGACCTTCATCCTTCCTTGTTTCAGCCACACGACTCTAGAATTCCCTCCTCTCGTATATCAAGGACTGCCCGACTAAAAAACAGTTTAAAACAAAATCGTATTTCCTTTTATTAAAATATATATACAGTCAATATGCCCAATTCACCAATTCATGTTTTAAAATGGTCAACATGTTTCCACAGCCAAGCTGTTATTCTCAAGACCAGATACTTTTATTGTTTCTTTATATTTTAAACTTTTCTTACCAAGCCAATTACTTAAACTAATTATAGTTTACTCATCATCAGCATCCGGTATCATGACAGCTGCCGCCGTCTTCCGAAAACCAAACACCATTCCTCTCTGTCCATCCATTGATCTTCCTCCATTCCTCTGATGTTCATACAAACCAAATTGAAGTGTCTTATATATAACTGCAATAATAAATAAAATTTAACTTCGCAGATGCCGGCGGTAGCATTGCTGTCGATAGGATTACCCACACCGGACTGGTCGAAGGTGATAAGCCAGATGAAAAAAGTACCTTGGTCGAAAGAGTGACAATCTTTCACCGTAAAAATACAACCGTCAAGAAATGCGGACATGGGTTCAAGTGGGTAAAATTTTCCGGAGGTCAAATAGTCCCCCATTCGGTTCTCTGCGCGGGGACTACTTCAGGGAACCCATGCCAAAGGCTCAAACATAGGAGCCAGATATAATGAGAATAGTTAAGTCTCGTAGACTGCGATTGACAGGACATGTGGCACGAATGGGGAATGAAAGACGTGCATTGAAGCTTCTTGTAGGAAAACCAGAGTGAAAACGCCCAGTTGGTAGACCAAGAATGAGGTAGGAGAATAACATTAACTATGATTTGAGGGAAGTAGATTATACAGGGGATGATTGGAAAACATTGGCTCGGGATAGGAATATATGGAGAGCTTACGCCCACGCGGCCATGAACCTACGGGTTCGATAGTGCCAGTAAGTTAGAGTTAGTTGTCAAGTCAATCTTCAATGTGGATTTAGAAAAGCAGGTCTACAATAGATCAGATTTTTTAGTATAAGACAAATTTAGAAAATAAATGGAATATAATTGCATGTACTGTAAACAAACTTGAGTAAGATATTACTCCGCCGACTCATCTATTGGGGGAACTGTGGTGCTACTTTTACCCGCCATATGACTGAATTGTGTTCGGAACTGCTATCGATAGAAACATTGTTCTTAGGCAACATCGTATTTTACTGAAAATAAGACTGAATATAAGCTAAGATGGTACCAATAATTAGGTACTTCCTCCATTTCTTATTTATCTATGACAAAAAAAAAATATATATATATATGTACTATCTAATCAGACATTTATGATTTTCCATGATGTCGATACATATCCTTTATTTACAATTTCATTATGATCAGAGTGTATGTTCCATGCTGACTCACCTGTAAATTCTACTGTTACTTTCACCATATCTTCAATGACTAATGTAGGCTATGTTTCACTAAATTGTTGTAAAAAATTTAAAATAATTTGTTTTTTTCTCTGCTTTTCATATGCTTTCTTTTCTAATGCTTGTATAAATTTGCACAGAAGCGGCCATTTAGAAACTACTGAATTTCCAACGTATTCCGCATTGCGCTTGCGTAATAATAAACCCATTCTTATGCAATCTCTAAAAATTGTTACATATATTTTAACATGTATAACAACTATCATCACAAATAAGATCTCAAATTTTAATGTTGTAAAAGTTGTAATTATAGTCCACCGCTGTGGTCTCGAGGTAGCGTGCTGCCTTGCCACGCAGCGGGCCGGGGTTCGATTCCCGGTCGGGACAGGCTCCTGGGTATGTTTTTTTTCGGGGTTTTTCCTCATCTGTAAGACAAATGTCAGGAAGCTTAAGGTCCAACGGTCCCCGAAAATCATCCGGCCTTCATCATCATCATCCTTATCATTATCATATTATCATCATCCTTCACCGGTGTGGAAAGCAACGGGAAGCTACCACACATATAATTATCTAGTAAATCTGCAAGACATAGCATGAAAATGCTATGATTGCAGTGAAAGACTTGCCTTCGGGCAGAATTACTATGGATGGATGGATATGTTTTAAAATTCTCCTATGTAACTTTTATAGAAATTTTCTAGATCATATAATTATATTCGTTTTTTTTTTCTTCCCAAGTGTTAAGAATTACCTTTTCTTACACGCTCAACGGTAAATGAAAATGCAGTCATACATCTGCTTTGTTTACATTACAATTGGAACTTAGCTCAGAATTAGTATAAAACAGAATGCGTCAGTCCTTTTTATGTTGACCTTTGAATTGTGTCGCTAAGGTCATGAGATGTAAGGGCTGTGTTAACGTACTTAATAATTTAAAGCCATTAGAATAGAGTGTGTCCCGCGCCGTAGCCGAGCGTAAGGTAGGAAGCCTTGGCGCAGAGCTACGGGACTTGCGCTGGTTCGAGTCTCCATGGGAGAAGAAATTTTCTCATGGTATTTCGGCCAGTATGGGACCGGTGCCCACCCAGCATCGTGAGGCAATTGGTAGCTACAATAAATAGCGGCTCCAGGTTGAGGAACCAGCTATAACGGCTGGGGGACTCGACATGCTAACCACATGTCACCCCTACACTGGCTGTTGATCATCTACCTCTGTGATTGACACATGTGGATGTGAAGGGCCAGCAGCCGGCTGGTAAAAGGGCAACCGCTCAAAAGTGGAAAGACCCTCAATCGGAAAATAGAGTGTCCATTCGTCCCGTTTTTCCCGGGACGATCCTGTTTTTTTTTTTAATGTTCCCCTGCCCCGAAAGTTTTCTTGGGGACGCTCAAATGTCCCGCTTTTGGGCTGACGCTTTGTCAATGTATTTATGAATGTCGACTTTCGTTTTGTTGTTTATGAATGTCGACTTTCGTTTTGTTGTTTACTATGTAATTATAAATATGAACGTTAGAAAGCGCCAGTTGTATGACCACGATGCACTGTTGGTCTATAAAATTTGTTTTTTACTCTCATATATTGGTAACTGGTACATTTTTTTCAAATTGCCAATCCATGGTCAATACAGCCAATGTCGGAGATTTTCTGCTGATTCTGGTACTTTGGCGGTGGAGAAGTACAATTTTAACTTAATCGGTTGAGTTGGTGTTTACTTGATGAAAATCCGTATTTATTAATTAAATAAAAATAAAACGTAGTTTTATTTGATTTTCATATTTATTAAGATATAATTCAGTGACAGCTGTTTCGGTACACTGTACCTTCTTCAGACATGTTAACAAATTATGAATTGTGTTCCAACTGATCTATTGTTGCTTAGATCAGTTGGAACACAATTCATAATTTAACATGTCTGAAGAAGGTACAGTGTACCGAAACAGCTGTCACTGAATTATATCTTAATAAATATGAAAATCAAATAAAACTACGTTTTATTTTTATTTAATTAATACATTTTAACTTAGATTAAAGAGATATAGTTAGTGGATTTTTATACTCCTTGCAGCGATAAATAATATTTTTGAACGTAAATCAATTACTTTAGTGGTTTTTGATTTGTGAATGGTTCATTCTTATAAATGTGTATTGGTGACAGTGTCCTGGTAAAAAGAAAACAACTGTTTCCGGTATTCACTTTTCACAACTTATGTGTGCAATTTGTATAATTTATTTCATACATTTTTTTAAACTTCCTTCTGTATTTTGTTAATGTCTCACCTTTTTAAAAATGCGCCCAGGTTTTTCCTTTATTTTTTGTACATGTCCAATTTCACATTCAAAGTATTATGGACACCCTACATTAGAATCCAATAAATTTGATCGCAGTTATATATTGCAACTGTTGCTATGCGTTGGTCGTTGCTTTTAAGTGTAATATTGATCTTGTGAAAAGGAGTCAATAAAATTTCATGATTGTAGTTGCAGTGTTCCACTTTTAGCAACGGTTATCATGTTGCAGAAATGTGTTAAATACGATTTCATTTTGTTCGCAGTCTTATTCCGATTATATTCTTGTGTACAAAATAATGACAATTTTCACACTATTGTATTATTTCTGGTAGTTATTTATAACACATTGGGGCTAAACTTTACAGCCTATTGCTAAAAAAGATATATTTATAGCATTGTTATTTATAAACTTTTATCTACTATTATAACAATCAGTGACAACACAACCTATACTTTATATTCTAACAAAACACGCTATCAAAACATAAAATACACTTTAAATACAATTTAATTTGTTCGTCGGCCTTACATTGTTGTGAACAAAATAAATGACAATTTTCACACTATTGTATTAATTCTGGTAGTTATTTATAACACATTGGGGCTAAACTTTACAGCCTATTGCTAAAAAAGATATATTTATAGCATTGTTATTTATAAACTTTTATCTACTATTATAACAATCAGTGACAACACAACCTATACTTTATATTCTAACAAAACACGCTGGCACTATCGAACCCGTAGGTTAATGGCCGCGCGGACATACGCTCTCCATACATCCCTATCCTGAGCTAATACTTTCCAATCATTCCCTTTATAATCTACTTTCCCTCAAATCATAGTTAATTTTATTCTCCCACCTCCTTCCTTGGTCTACCAACTGGGCGTTTTCCCTCTGGCTTTCCTACAAGAAGCTTCCATGCAAGTCTTTCATTCCTCATACGTGCAACATGTCCTGCCCATCGCAGTCTACGAGACTTAACTGTTCTTATTATATCTGGCTTCCTATAAAGACCATGTAGTTCATTGTTATGTAGTCTTCTCCATTCACCTGTCTGTTCATCTCTCTTTGGTCCAAAAATTTTCCTAAGTACTTTATTCTCAAATACTTGACAATAAGGTACTTACGAAAATTATATATATATATATATATATATATATATATATATATATATACCTAATTCTTCTGAATGTGTGTATGTCACTGAACTCCTCCTAAACGATTGGACCCATGATGATTTTGTGTATGTGTGTGTGTTTGAGTGGGTTCCTGGATGGTTCAGTTTCACAATTGGAACCTCTAAAACCATTAGGTGTAGGAGTTCACCTGAAGTGAAGATTTAAAAATCCCTCTAGCGGTCGCAATTTTTGATGTTTTACAATGAAATTCAGTATGTCGTATTGAAATAAATCGACGTAGGTATTATCCAAAAATCAGTGAAATCCGACCTTTAGAAGTGGGGGTTTACCTGGAATTCGAAATTAAAAATTTACTATGGCAACTGCTATGTTTGGTTCATCCCAGTGTACACCATACAATTTAATTAACCCTTAATATGTATGTTTATGATGAAATTTAAAAAGTCGCGTCACAGGTTGTAAAGTTTAGCCACTTTCTGAACTACAGACGTATCTCCTGCTCCTTCTGCTGATGAAGGGACAGGTCCCGGAAGGCCTACAGAGAAAGTTGAGGAGACGGGCCTGTAAGGTAACATTTTATATTATAATTATTTTGTGACTAACATCTCAACGGAGTTTTATCATGGATTTTATTAATGGTCTAGTGGCCATACTTATCTCTAATTCCGAGCTTCGCGAGTTTAGACCCGGCTGGTGTCGATCAATTTTAGTGGCATAAAAATTCTGAACAGGGAGCAGTACCTTAATATAGGACAAATAGTTGCCTGTGGTTGGGAAATCACAATATGTGAATTATAAACAAGGCTATCAGAACAGTTGGTATACAAAGTGTAAGGTGCGATTGACAACAAGTAGAGATGCTAGAGTCATATGCATGAGTACTTCGGTTTGCTTGTACATATAGCATACTGTTATGCTGCAATGTGTAACTATTTAACCACGCCATTATTTTTCTTTTCTTTCCAGAAAGTAGCTAAAAGAGGAGTTTTTGTTTGTACAAAAGCTACAATGGAAACCATGAATCCAGCAATAGTAGTAAAAATATTGGCAGACATTGGCACTTCCTGCATTACTTTATGGGAGCGAAACTTGGGTAATGACCAAAAAATTGCAAAGTAGAAACAAAGCGCAGAAATGGACTTCCTTAGAAGAACAAAAGGCTGCACAAGATTGGATCGGATAAGGAATGAAGATATAAGAACAGGGTTAAATATATATCCATCGGATGAGAAAATTAGAGAATATAGAGAGAAATGGTTTACACATGTGGAAATAATGAATGTAACAAGATTACCAAGAGCAGAAATCAACTACAAGCCAAGAGGTTCAAGGAATGTAGGAAGGCCAGTGAAAAGATGGACAGAACAACTGTGAGGCGGATCAGGCAATTTTTGTTAGTTTATTTATGTTTTCTAGCCATCGACAATACTGCATGGTGTTTTAGTTATTTTATTGTGAAATTGTAATTGTCTGCTGTATTATACAATTTTTGCAGCATCTGACTACACCTGGTCTCGGCTTGACGTTGTGATCCTATTGCTCCCGTCCCACGTCCATGAAAGTATTATTTACATCGTTTCTACAGTCAGGTCGTCCTGTATTTGAAGGATTCGGTGATGATCCGCTAGCCCTGCTTATCACTTACAGTATCACCGGTACTACCTCATGAGCTTCCATATTCCTTGAATAATAATAATAATAATAATAATAATAATAATAATAATAATAATAATAATAATAATAATAATAATAATAATAATAATAATAATAATAATAATAATAATAATAATAATAATAATAATCCATCCATAGTAATTCTGCCCGAAGACAGATCCTTCACTGTAATCATAGCATTTTCATGCTATTCTTGCAGGTTTACTAGGGAATTATAGGTGTGGTAGCTTCCCGTTGCTTTCCACACCGGAAAGATGATGATGATAATGATGATGATGATGACGATGGCCATATGATTTCGGGGACCGTTTGGGCCTTAAAGTTTTCCTGACATTTGTCTTACAGGTGAGGAAAAACCCCGATAAAAACCTCACCCAGAAAAACTGCTCCGACCGGGAATCGAACCCGGGCCCGCTGCGTGACAAGGTAGCACGCTACCTCGAGACCACAGCGATGGACATAATAATAATAATAATAATAATAATAATAATAATAATATAAATATGATAAAGATATTGAACACAAAACACATCAGTTTCAAGCTATTTGTGGTACAATAAATAGAACATTGAATAATAAAGCCCATAAACAAACAAAATTAAAATTTTATAAAACAATGGCTGTCCCTGTCCTTTTTGTATGGGAGTGAATCTTGGATTACCACTACCAAACAAGAAAGTAAAATCCAAGCAGCCGAGATTAAATTTTTAAGAAGAGTAAACGGCTGCACTAGAATGGACCAGATAAGAAACGAGGATATCCGTGAAGAACTGCAGATCTACTCCATAAAAGAAAATATATTTAACAACAAGATACAGTGGAAAGAACATGTAGAAAGAATGGAAGAAAGTAGATTACCAAATAAAATCTTCCATTATTTTCCAAGAGGAAGAAGAGATGTCGGACGTCCTCGGAAGAGATTGTCTTAGATCTATTAGTGAAGACGGAACAGACAACTCTTGCCTAAACCAGGAAGTGAAGAAGAATAAAGAAAGAAGAAAAGAGGGAGACCAAAGTTAACATGGAAGGAAAACGAAGACAATAATGCAAGCAAGAAGGCTAAGCATTGAAGATGCCCAAGATCGTAGGCTTTGGATGTTTGGCACGGGAAGACGGCAGCAGCTGTAAAAATCCGAAGATAGATAGATTATTATTATTATTATTATTATTATTATTATTATTATTATTATTATTATTATTATTATTATTAATCATAAACAAATATATTTCAAAGGCCAATATATGGATCAGAGACGTGGACAATTAAAATGTACCAAGCTAACAAGTTGTTAGCAACAGAGATGGATTACTGGAGAAGATCATCGCGGAATTCCAGATTAGAAAAAAATTAGAAACGTTTAAATTAGGAAAATTACTAAAGTTGACAGAAATAAATTGTGGAATGTAATGAAGAAAAAAGGCGTAGCTCAGCACCTAATAATTGCAATAAAACGTCTGTATGTAGAAAATAAAATAACAATAGAAACTAGGGTAAAAATAAAAAGAATACAACAGCAACAATAAATAGAGGTGTAAGACAGGGATGTCCGCTTTCATCCTCCCTTTTTTAATATTTATATTGACGATATATATAAATTGCAGATAAATTTGGACTCACATTTCAAAATAAGAAATAAGATGTTAGATACCTTACTTTTTGCAGACGACCAAGTTCTAATATCTAGCTCAGAAGATGGTCTACAAAAATCACTCTTTCAATTAAATAACATTATACAGAAATATAATTTGAAAATATCAATAAGTAAAACGAAAATCCTAGCTTTTAAGGGATCAGATACCAAGAGCTAAAATAATTCTGGAGGGGAAACCCATTGAAAAAGTGAACCATTTTAAATACCTAGGTTATGAACGATCTCCTATTTTAAAAATGAAGATCTGTTTAAGAAACTTAATAAATTTAATTATATATGTGGCACAATTAAAAGAATATTTAAAAACACAAGAATGGAAACAAAACTAAAATTTTATAAAGCAGTGGCAGTCCCCTTACTATTGTATGATAGTGTATTTTGGGTTTTAACTAAAAGAGAAGAGAAGATAATAAAAGCAGCTGAAATGAGATTTCTCAGAAGTGTGGCTGGTTGCACACTTCTAGATAAAAGAAGAAGTGAAGATATTAGAAATGAGCTAAATATTTTTAAAAGTTTAGATAAAATAAAAGAATCTAGAAAAAACCGGAAAGAACATGTGTAAAGAATGAAATATGATCAGATTCCAAAAATTATACTCAATTACAAATCAAGAGGAGACAGGAATGTTGGTAGACCGAAAAAGAGATGGATTCAACTAATTGAATGAGAATCTATGAGACTGGAACAAGTCACGTGGGCTTAATCCGTGATTGTTGATGATGATGATGATTAAAGTTGAAAGAAATGTTTTACAGACAATTGAAAAGAGACTATTAAAATGGTATGGCTATCTCAAGAGGATGACATCTGATAGAATCCCTAAGAAGATCTAGGAGTAGAAAATATAAGAAAAGAAGAAAGGGAAGATTTATAAAGAAGGTCAGATGGACGGTGAGAGGAGGAGTGAACTGGTATTACCCGTTTAAGGAGTAAGCGCAGTTGTTGACGGAGGGCACTGCAGTCGTGTTTATGCAGGAATAGAACACGTGACACTGCTATCTACGAGTCAAAGGGGAATGGGACGTGGGACGCTGACAGTGTACACTGCCTTATATGACGTCACGTGTACCAACAAACAGAGCTTCCTGATTCTTCCGCCTGCAGAGATACTTTGAATGAGTAATACTAACAGATGAGTTGTTCAAGAACGCTACAACTGGAGAATGCGTATTTCTTCACAGTGACGGAAACCCGCTCTATTGTCATTATGGGGCGGATTCCTATGACATGCCATATTTTTATCAGAGCCTTATTCTAAGCTTCAAGTAAGTAAAAACATTTATATATGCCTTATTATTTAGATTAAGTGGTTTTTATTGGGTCTTAAAAGTCGTATTTCTCACTTTTTGCAGATATTTGGTCATACTTCTGCTTATTTCTATGATAAAGTCATAGTTTGGTCATATTGTGGGTTTTTTAATAGCCTAATCATCAGGCGATTGGAAATAACCAATATTGTATCTGTATAAATATCGTCAGTTTCACAGTTCACTTTGTTAACAGGTAACAAACGATTGCACTGGACAATAGAAGAAGATTTCCTTTTTCTTGTGATACAATTGAAAATGTATATGAATGAACAATTAATGTAGTATGGATAAAAAAATGCATTCAATTATAAGGTCATATTTAAACATTTTTTAGGTCATAAATGCATGCATATTTTCCATTTTTTAGGTCATAGAAATCCGCCCCTTAGTCATCATAAACTTGAAAAGAGATATTTCTATATTCTGAAATATTTAATTCCATCGAAGTAAAGGCAATGAACTCCGAAAATATGTTTTTCTTAAAAGCAATATGTGTTTGTCTTGTATGTCTGACATTAAAAAGATTTTCAATAATGAAAATAAACTGTTTTATTTAATTCTCTGCTTTGATGCTGTAATAATCGGTTTAACGAAAAACACAACATTTTTCCGAGAAATTAAATATTAAAATCACACAATGATGTGAGTTTTTATCATCATTTTTAATATTAACGAGGAAATCCGATTACTTGAGCCTTATTCGTAAAAAAACATTACATAATACATTGTTAGAGTATACTTTGGTACATTTGTACTCGTTTGAGTTTGGGGTGGCTTTGTGTGCCGATATTGATGTTTTGTTTCATCCCCAGGGCTCTCGCTGTATTCATTTTACTAATCAGCCATCCATACCTGGCAGGGCCATCTATACCACGCAGTCGGAGAGATAAGGTATTATGTTTCATATGACAGGTCTTTCGTTATTTTCTCTTCTTTCCCCCGTTGTTCTGTACCCACATGCACAATAATATACACATTTCATACAGAAGTATGCAGAAGGATTATAAGCTATGTGATATTTTTTGTTCTTTGTTAATATTATTTCCATTAAATTATTATTATTATATAAAACTTTCCTCGTTAGAGGTTTGCCACAAGGACAAAGATGCAGACAATTAATTTCCAAAACTGATGAAAACATTTTGTAAATACATTTAAAAATTTCAAATTCTAATTAAAGTAATTCTATGAAGTAGACATTTTGTAAAGATGGTTTCTTAAAATTGTAATTGACCCTCTAATGGCAGCGATGGCAATTTTAAAAAGATATACCCTGTCCAAATCTAAGGAATTCAAAAATTTAGCTAAGAGTCCTGGTATAGTACCTCTTGCCCCGATCATCAATCCTGTGACAGTTATACTATCTAATTGGTATTTATCATAAGTAATGCCACGAGTGATTTCCAAATTATCGATAAAGTCACGACTCACGAAGTGAGGAGTGAATTTATCTAGAGAAATTGGAAATCAAGAGTGGCATTTGTTAGGACTATTTAACGAATAAAATTAAGCTGTTTACTCACAAATCATCATTTAACTATAGTTATTTTAAAATATTTATATATTTAATGTAAATGGCGATGTTTGAAAACAAATGAGAAACGATAGGTACGCTTCTACTGCTTCTTTTGTTTATCACTGCAACCAGATCATATTATTTATTGCCAAAGGAACGCAATATTGTAAGGAGGAGCTTTCTTTAATATGGTAATTATAACACTGATAAATATTTGGTGAAACACGACTCTGATTGGTTGTAAAACAGAAATCATTGAAACGTGATTGGTCATTGACTCCCATTTGGGGCATGAGTTAAATAGTCTTAGTAATAGTGAAATGTTGGCTGATATATGGCTCTCTTTTCAGAAACAACTTCCTCAGGTTGGCCACTATGAGTCTCAAAACGGATGTAGGATCTAATATCATACCAATTTTAGAAGATGGTCTAAATGCAATAATATCTATTCGTATGTCACTCCCATTAGTGGCCACGTTGAAGTTATTACCAGTGTTTTATAATTAATGGCACAACCCATTATTGAGCCATAATCTCTCCTTTATTAGGAGTTACTAACAAAGTTAATTTTTAGTAACCTTATATACACTGTGTTAGATCGAAACAATAATGAAGGAATTTTAGAACAATTGGAAGTATAATCAGTAGAAGAAAAACTCAACAGATAGAGCTTAAACTGGCCAGACCATATAAAAAGAATGGATAATCAAGAATTCCAAAAGTTATTATGCAATGTAAAACGAAAGGACACAGACGACCAGGAAAACCTCTCAAATGATTGCTAGTTGGGGCCGAAACAGGACTATAAAGATCTAATTCGTTAGAGATGATGTTGATATTTTCCCATAGATGTCATGAATGGCATGCGGTCAACACACCGACTCAATGAGACATCTAGCAAGCAACTAAGGTATTACTAGGATGTTTGAGATCGGGAAATTTTGTTTAGAGATATTTTTATTCAGGCTTCTTCTTCTTCTTCTTCTTCTTCTTCCTTCCAAGTATTAGGCCAAGGCCTGTTACGATCCTATAGAAAATTTTCCCTCCAGCTTCTTCAGGAAAATTCTCGTATAAGACTTGAAAGCATAACAGGGGTCCTCATCTAGGGGATATGTGGATGGCGACCACAAGGTGCCCAAGCCGAGCAAAACATTTCTTCCACTTACTTGTGTTTTGCACTCTTTTAACTTTACTATCTAACCTCTCTTGGTTAACTCTTGTTTTTTCGACCCCGACGCTATTAGGGCATCCGAGGGCTAGGGAGTCTTCCATTTCTTCTTTCCATTATTTTCTTTTCTTCTCCAGAAAAGCCTGACCAGAGGCTATAAGATGGCAGCCCCATCACTGGTCTTGCCTTCCTTTGGCCAGCAACCAATCGAAGGGACTATTATTATGCTTTATTCAGGCTTAAGAATATTTTACGAGCCTGAAAATCTTCAGACTCGGGACCCACGGCATAAAATCACTCCCGGAGGATTTTTGCATCCTAAAAATATCTTAGAGAACGTTGGATAAACGGAGTGATAAGTATGGAAGCTAGAGATTTGAGCGAAGATGCTATGGACAGGAACCTCTGGCGACAAATAACTTTGTGTTGAAGGAGAAACGCTGTATTGTGGAATATTCCTTATAAAATATTATTATTAGTGGGTGATCAACGTAGTTTCTTGTCGTGGTGGAGTGGCTTGCGTGCTTAAATGATCCTGAGAGCTATGCCGGCGGTAGCATTGCTGCCGATAGGGTTACCCATGCCGGACTGGTCGAAGGTGATAAGCCAGACGAAAAAAGTACCTTTGTCGAAAGAGTGACGATCTTTCACCGTAAAAATACAACCGTCAAGAAATGCGGACATGGGTTCAACTGGGGTAAAATTTTCCGGAGATCAAATAGTCCCCCGTTCGGTTCTCCGGGCGGGGACTACTTCAGAGAACCCATGCCAAAGCCAGAGGGAAAACGCCCAGTTGCTAGACCAAGAATGAGGTGGGAGAATAACAATGATTTGAGGGAATAACATTAACTATGATTTGAGGGAAGTAGATTATACAGGGAATGATTGGAAAGCATTAGCTCAGGATAGGGATGTATGGAGAGCTTATGTCCGCGCGGCCATGAACCTACGGGTTCGATAGTGCCAGTGAGTAAGTAAGTAAGTAAAAAAAATCATCAGCTCCAACCGGGTTTGAAGCCGCGACCCTCGGTACCAGAGGCAAGGAACAAACCACTTGTCCACCGCGACCGATACTTAAAAATCGATAGTGATAACATTTCTTTTCAAGTGGGCTAGATGTCAGTGTTTCTGACTACAGTTCATGATGTCTTGGGTTCTATTACCGGTCAGATCACAGAAATGTTTCCATAAAGGGATTTTCTTCTGTGGTTGCCCATTGTCTGTAATTTAGGTTCAGTTTAAGTTAAGGACTCGTCTGACACTTCATTATCATTTATCATCCACCATATCATCGGGGTAACTCGCCTTCCAGGTGTCCCAACCTAAGAAGTGGATACAATTCCTCCAGTAGCAGGTGACAACGCCAGAAATGTCATAAAAGCCAACCTGGTGGCATTGGACAAAAGTAAAGAAGCACGCAGATCAAGTGTACTTCCCCTTTTATCTTCTTCTTCACTTCACGGGCTAGGCAAATTGCCTGTTCCGCCTCACAGTTGTTCTGTCCATCTTTTCACTGGTCTTCCTATATTCCTTGAACCTCTTGGCTTGTAGTTGAATGCTGCTCTTGGTAATCTTGATGCATTCATTCTTTCCACTCGTGTAAACCATTTCTCTCTTTATTCTCTGATTTTCTCATCCAATGGATATACATTTAACTCTGTTCATATATCTTCATTCCTTATCCGATCCAATCTTGTGCAGCCTTTTGTTCTTCTAAGGAAGTTCATTTCTGCGCTTTGTATTCTACTTTGCAGTTTTTTTTGGTCATTACCCAAGTTTCGCTCCCATAAAGTAATGCAGGAACTGCCAATGTTTTATTTGAACTAAAATGTCAATCTATAATGCATATTATGAACCTATATTAGCTAACGGCTAATTAGATTCATAGCCCGCGGGGACATAAGCTCTCCGTGCATTTCTATCCTGAGATATTGTTTTGCAAACATCTCCTGTATAATATACTTCCCTCAAATCTCCAATCTCATTCATACCTGGCCTAAAGGGCGCTTTCCCTCGGATTTTCCTACAAGAAATGTCCAAGTCCCTCTTCTATTTCCCATTCGTGCATTATTGAACCCATGCACCCTATGTCGCGCGGACATAAGCTCTCCTTCATTGTCATTAAACGAAAAAGTGAAAGTGATTGAAGATAAAGAAAAACAAACTCTCAGTACGCGAAATAATGACTAAATTTAAATGTGGACAAAACCCAAGTTTATGAGATTTTAAAACACAAAGAAATAATAATGAATGGATGGATGCTGACGATGTAATCATAATACAGAAAAATGAAGACGACTTACAGAAATCAATGCATGCATTAAATGAAATATGTAAATTATATGATCTAAAGATTTCTGTAAGGAAAACGAAGACCATGGCTTTTAGAGGAAGAGATCCAGTAAGATCCCAAATTATTTTAGACAATCAAAGTATAGAACAGGTGTCTAGTTTCAAATATTTGGGCTGTGATGTTGGCTACAATGTGGAAAGAGATAAATAAATAAATTCCAGACGGTGTGTGGTACAATGCAGAGAACATTCAAAAATAAAATTAGAAAAGAAACCAAGATAAAAATGTATAATGTTATGGCAGTTCCCACAATATTGTATGGATGTGAAACTTGGGCTCCAGTGAAGAAATAGAAGGATAGAATACAGACGGCGGAGATGAGGTTCCTAAGACAAGTAAAAGGATGTACAAGACTTGATAGAATAAGAAATGAGGATATAAGAGAAGAATTGAAGGTACAGCCTTTATTGGATAAAGTCACGAATTACAGACAGAAATGGATTGATCACATGGATGGAATGAGTAAGGAGAGATATCCATTGTTAGCAAGAAATTATCAAGCAAGAGGAAGACGTGATGTTGGAAGACCTAGAAGACGTTGGACTGATGCATTATGAAGTCGGAACGGGCAATTGCCTAATCCCTGGAGTGATGATGATGATGATGGATGCAAGGAAATGGTTAAAAATGAAATGCTCGAAAGTGCAGTTCTATCCCTAGGGAATAACGATTTCAAGGCATCTTCAGGTTGGTTGTGGACAGTTTTAAAAGACGACACAATGTAGTATGGAATATATTTGCGGGGAATCAAGGGATGTGGACGAAAGTGTAGTTAGTGAGTGGAAACCAATATTTTAATTTCAGGATATGCGCCTAAGAAACATTATTAACGCTGACGAAACGGGAATTTTTTTTCGCGCGTTACCGTCGCAGTTGCTCGTACATGCTATCCGACGGCAGGGGAACTACAATTAATGCTTCTTCTTCTTCCTTCCAAGTATTAGGCCAAGGCCTGTTACGATCCTATAGAAAATGTTCCCTCCAGCGTTTCATAGGACGGCCCAGTGATCTTCGTCCTCTTGGTATATAATTATATACAGCTTTGGGGATCCGATTTGAACTCATTCTCTCAAGGTGGTGTTTCCAATTTAGTTGGTACTGTTTAATATATTCCAAAATTGGCGTAGTCTTCAATTCTTTTAAGATATCGGTGTTCCTTTTTCGATCCCATCTGGTGTAACCCGCTGTTCTGCGCATGAATTTCATTTCACAAGCCGTTATTTTGCTTTCATGTTGTCTTTTTAGAGTCCATGCTTCACTACCATAGGTCAACACTGGTCTAGCCAAAGTGTTATATAAACGTAATCTGGTGTTTTTTTGTGCGAGGGATGGTTTGATAACTTGATTAATAATTCCCAAACTTTCATTATAACTAGTAATTTTTTTCAGGGATATCCTTTTCATCCCAGATAGAGAGATAATATCCAAGATATTTAAATAGATTAGATCTCTCTAAAATTTTATTCTGGAGACAGATTTTACTTTGTATGGGGTCTTATACAATTAATCCAAGGTATATAAAACGATATACGATATATGCGGTGCTCTATATTCTAAGATTGGTTAATATTTGTTTTTTTATAATGCGGAATGTTGTCTAATCTAGAAAAAAGTATTGGTTCCATGTGATCCCGCTTTCAATAAATTTTACTGTGATTGGTTTCGCAAAAATATGATGTAACTCATTATTAAGAACTGTAATACCAGAGAAGGGAATTTTCAAGAAGGGTGCATACAATGTGCGTACAAACACACACACACACACACACACACACATATATATATATATATATATATATATATACCGGTACTGTATTATTAATCATTACGATATTGTAGTAAAATAATGAAATTTGAAAAAGAAAGTGGATTTTCGTCGGTTATTAAAATAAAAGCAATGTTATTCTATGTGGGATTTTTCTATCTTAAAAAGTGTGGGTTGTTGAAGACAGCTGACGGAAATAAATAACTTCTTCCCATCTGAAGGATCAAAGTCACTATCGATTGGTAATTATTACATCAACGCATGCGCACAAAACAGTTTGCCAACTAATTTATCTCTCAAACAAACGGCGTTAATTGAAACACAAATAATTGTCATACGAACGCTTCAAAGCTTATTTTATATTTGGATACTCTTTCCTTATGCCTTTCTTAGTGTGCATTTAGAATAAGTATTAGGCCTATGTAAATTTGTGTTAGTGTATGTATGTGTAGGCTACATAGACTATACAGGGTATTAAATGTTTTTGCCGACAACATTTGAGAAAGAAAGGTCTACAGAGTTTATTTTATAGGAACATATACTCCAAAATAATGTAATGTTCGATTAAAAACTATACAATAGTCACCTTGTAGGCCCGTCTCCTCAACTTATGTTGTTTTAAAACTCTGTAGGCCTTTCGGGACTAGTCCCATCATCAGCAGAATGCATTAGGTCCGTACTCGTTGAAGCACTGATTTGGTTGTGAGTATTTTGTACAGAGGATTGTGTGGACTGGGTGTTTTCATTAAGAATCAGGTTGTTGTTGATTTCTCTTAGGATTGCGATTTCCTCCAGTATATTTATCCTCGTTAGAATGTTTTCTCTATGTACTATTGTGAGGGTGTTATCGATGTTATGCATATGATGTCCAGCCTGAATTACATGATTTGCGTAGCTTGATTTTCCTCCATTATAAATAAAATTCAAAGAACATTTCAGAGACAGAAATAAAAACTTCGCTTAATGTTTAGTTTATCATGCATATCACGTCTGTAGGGGCCTACTCTTTTTCTATAAATCCGTACCACAAGAAATTGTACTGAAATTTTATTAAGTGCTTAACTGGCATCGTTTTTGTCTGATATTGTAAGACCGCAGATTGGATATGTTTCTTAATTGTATTGAAACAATCCCATATTTCCAAATTTTAGTTACCTTTTTGAAAAATTCCTTAAATAAAAATGGAATTTTCTTTGTGATAAATTTACCATAAATTGTTTTCATTCACTTAAACAAATAACTGAGGAAACGTGAAATTATGCTTAAACCAAGCCAATTTGGGACGTGTTCAATTATGTGATATATGTTTTGCGCGATAGTGCGTTCTGTCGTACTTACAGCAATGGCGACCATGATTGAAAGTTCAATTTCCTAACTTTTGGGGTTGCCAACCTATAAATAAATAAATAACTATACTGTAATATTACAAATTACCTACCTAGTGCGGGAAGTAAAACCACTGCCCTTTATGTTTACTACGTAGAATGTACGTATATACAAAAATACGAGTATATCCAAACGTTAGTGTTAATATACATCATAGGAAACAAATCACTGCATTTTAAATGAATTGAAATTTATTTGAAACAATACAAAATAATAAATTCGTACTTACTGTTATTTTATGCCTGATTGATATCACGTCCTGCTGTAGTCTGAACTACTTAATCTAATTACGAGTACAAGTTTTATTTTTGTTATTATTATTACTATTATTATTATTATTACTATTATTATTATTATTATTATTATTATTACTTACTTACTTACTTACTTACTCACTGGCACTATCAAACCCTTAGGTTCATGGCCGCGCGGACATAAGCTCTCCATACATCCCTATCCTGAGCTAATGCTTTCCAATCATTCCCTGTATAATCTACTTCCCTCAAATCATAGTTAATGTTGTTCTCCCACCTCATTCTTGGTCTACCAACTGGGCGTTTTCCTAATGGCATGGGTTCCCTGAAGTAGTCCCCGCCCGGAGAACCGAATGGGGGACTATTTGACCTCCGGAAAATTTTACCCCAGTAGAACCCATGTCCGCATTTCTTGACGATTGTATTTTTACGGTGAAAGATCGTCACTCTTTCGACCAAGGTACTTATTTCGTCTGGCTTATCACCTTCGACCAGTCCGGCATGGGTAACCCTATCGGCAGCAATGCTACCGCCGGCATAGCTCTCAGGATCATTTAAGCACACAAGTCACTCCACCACGACAAGGTAAAGATACCATGGAGGGATTATTATTATTATTACTACTATTATTATTATTACTATTATTATTATTATTATTACTATTATTATTATTATTATCATTTTTCTTTCTTACTCTTGTCAAATTTATATTGTGTAGTCTATATCTTTTATGTATCATTAATCATAATTGTTATTATATGTATAATTTAACCTGATGAAGTGGAAGAGAAGATTTTACGGTCTTAACTCCATCAGGTAAAATAAATAAATAAAATTATTTTCTGCATTTACCGTATAAACATTGGCCACACTGTTAACGTTAGTCAGTTGTTTGTAATGAATGCAAATATTTCCAACAAAGATGTTATTATTTTACTATGATTCACTCTCTTGAAAACAGCATCGTGCAAAAAAGAATGTACAACGCACGTTTGTGAAGTGTTTTACATAATCTCGGAAATTAAAAACCGAGCGAAAGCCAGGTTTTTTAATAATTTCCTCACTTCTGTAAAAGCCACTTCCCAACCCCGCATCGTAATATAGTATTATTAGTGTGGTGGGGTTGTGTACGTGTAGAACAGATCGTGATATGAGATGAGATGTGAACCCCGCACATCCGTCACGGGTGATGAATGTGCCCCGCCTTTTTGCTGTTTCTCGCTATCAGGCCTGGAAATGGCTCCCAGCTGATTAATGAAGATCTCTCGTAAACAATTACAAGGTCGTTATCCCAGATTTTCTTCACCAGTCAATTATGTTCTTATATTTTACATTTTATAAAAAGAATGTATGATTGTAAAGCAAGTATTAAGGTTGGAAATAGAGTATCCTCAGAAATTAATATAACAAAAGGATTAAGACAAGGATGCGGGATGTCACCAACATTGTTCAAGATATATTTAGAAGATGTATTAATGAAATGGAATAAGTCATGTAGGGGAATGGGAATCAACATTAATGGCCATTTACTGCACAATTTATTATTCGCTGATGACCAGATTATAATAGGACAAGATAAAGAAGATATAGAATATATGATCAGAAAGTTGGTCGATGCATTTGAGGTAGGTGGACTGAAGATAAATTATATTAAAACAGAATATATGGGCAATCGGAGGAAATTCAGAAGACCTACAAATAAATAATATGATAATTAAACGTGTTGAAGAATTTAAATATCTTGGATCTATAATAGATAAATCTGGTACTTGTGAAAAAGATATTATTAACAGAGTAAATTGTGCAAGGAAGGCGATTAGATCCGTGAATAGTATTTTATGGAATAGAAATTTGACCAGAAAAACAAAAAAAAATATATTATACAGACAATAATAGAAAGTATACTTACATATGGATCAGAAAGCTGGACAATAAATGAAAGGATGCAGAAAAGAATCTTGGCGACAGAAATGGATTACGGACAAGTATGAGAATATCCAGGCTACAACATATTAGAAATACATATATCAGACAAGAAATGGATGCACAAGAAACTGTTATCGATAGGATAACAAAGAGAGCTCTACAGTGGTATGGACATGTACAACGGATGTCGGAAGACCAGTGGCCTAAACAGGTGTTGGATTGGATGGTACCAGGCAGAAGAAAGAGGGGGAGAAGTAGAAGAGCGTGGTATGAGGGAATGTATGATGCCATGATGAAGAGGGGTATGGAAGAAGGACAATGGGAAGATAGGAATCTCTGGAAAGCAGGAATCAAAAGCAAACTGCTGCAAAATGGAAAGCCTGTATTAAGTAAGTATATTTTACGATCAATAAAATTCAGTTTGAGTTATAATTTTACAATACTTTCTGATTCGTAATAATGGACCGGAGATATTTCTCACTAACTAACAATCACTATCGAACCTGTAGGTTCATAGCCACGCGGGCATAACCTCTCCATTAATATCTATTCTGAACAAAAGTTCCGCAATTATCACATAGGCCTATGTAATCTACTTCCCTCAAATCATAGTTAATCTTATTCTCCCACATCATTCTTGATCTACGAACTGGGCGTTTTCCCTCTGGTTTTCCTACAAGAAGCTTCCATGCACGTCATTCATTCCCCATTCGTTCCACATGTCCTGCACATCGCAATCTACGACACTTAACTGTTCTCATTATATCTGGCTTCCTATAAAGACCATGTAACTCATTATTACTTAGTCTTTTTCATTCACCTGTCTGTTCTTCTCTGTTTGGTCCAAAAAAATGTCTACGAACTTTATTCTCAAATATTCGTAATCCTTTCTCTTCTCTTAAAGTAAGAGTCCATGTTTCGCATCCATATAATATAACTGGTAGAATAATAGTTTTATATATTTTCAGTTTAACGTTTTTTTTAAAGGAGTTGGGGCATCAAAAGCCTCTGTAATGCATAATAGCACGTATTTCCAGAATTTAGCCTATGTATAGTTTTATTGATAGGGTCCTATTTACTTCCAGTCCTAATTTCCTAGTGTTACTCAATACTATGTGCGTGTTGTCCTTTAGTATCTCCTCGCTATTGGCCAATAGTACTTCATGATCGGCTCAGGCATTACTCTAAAAGGTGTAATTAGAGAGTTCGGGTCTTGGTAGAGTCATATTTTTAACATGGCTTAAACCTTCTTGAGTCGGTCGCGGTGGGCTAGTGGTTATGCTCCTTGCCTCTGGTTACGAGGGTCGATGAATTATTTAGGACCTAAAAATCCAGGAGCAAATCCTCCGGGAGGGACTTTTAGTCATGGGTTCCAAGTCTGAAGATTTTTAGGCTCGTAAAAGATCCTTAAGCCTGAATAAAAATGCCTCTAAGTAAAATTTAACGACGTAAACACCCTAGTTATACTATGTTGCCTATCAGATGTCTCATTGGGTCGTTATGTTGACCGCATGCCACCCATGACATCTATGAGCAAATAAGATAACTAAACATTAACTTGGTCTAGTAACTTCTTACAAAGGAGAGGCTGTGGCTTAACAATGAGCTACGTCATTATCGATAGATATTAAACCTTCTTGCGGAACCATGGCGCTAAGTTGACTCGGCCTCAAACGAAAATGAGTACCAGTCAATTGTCTGAATGACCAAGCCATCCTCAAGAAAAATCCTTCTTGTTCTTCTTCGGCTTTCCCCACTTATAGGTTTGCCGTCTTCAGTTTCCATTTATTTCTAACATTCCAATCTCCTTCCAAATTCCTATCCATTATAGTTCTGACATAGGTTTTTCATTTCCATCTTGGTCTGCCACGTTTATTTCTTCCAGGGAGTGACCATTGGTATATATTTTTTGGCCATCTTTCATTTTCCATTCTTTGTACCTTTGCCATACCTCTTAGTAACAGATATGGTGACATTCATTTCTCTCCAAAGGAAATAATTTCTTACTTTCTCCTGCCTTGTTTTTTGAAGGCTTCTTCCAAGATAATCAAATTTGACTGTTCTAATTGTATTATTTTGTAATTCCGTCAAAGACCAAGTTTCACTTCCATATGACAAAATATTCTGTATTAATCTGTTATGAATTTTCATTTTAGTTTCCTTTGTGATATTTTTGTTCCAAATTATTTCATGTAATGTTTTACTTGCATTTTTGGCCATTGCAATTTTAGTTTGTACATCACTTTCACAGGTACCTGAACTTGTAATTATTGACCCAAGATATTAAAAAAAATTCAGTTTTTTTTTTATTTTCCTTCTTTCGAGTGTGAGGTCATCCACATCTTTTCCCAAACACATATATATTTTTTTCTGTAAATGTATATTCAGTCCCCATTTTTTATATTCTTCCATTAGTTTATTTATCATATATTTAATATCATCTTCATCTCCTGCAAAAATTATTTGATCGTCTGCAAACAGTAGTGAATGTACAAAAACTAAAATAAAAATTATAGTTGAATCTAATTGAGTCGTTCATAAGAATTTGTACAATTTAACTCAAATAGGTACCGAAATGACGATTCAAATTATCATAAGTAATGCCACGAGTGATTTCCAAATTATCGATAAATTCACGACTCACGAAGTGAGGAGTGAATTTATCTAGAGAATTTGAAAATCAAGAGTGGCATTTGTTAGGACTATTTAACGAATAAAATTAAGCTGTTTACTCACAAATCATTATTTAACTATAGTTATTTTAAAATATTTATATATTTAATGTAAACGGCGATGTTTGAAAACAAATGAGAAACGATAGGTACGCTTCTACTGCTTCTTTTGTTTATCACTGCAACCAGATCATACTATTTATTGCCAAAGGAACGCAATATTGTAAGGAGGAGCTTTCTTTAATATGGTAATTATAACACTGATAAATATTTGGTGAAACACGACTCTGATTGGTTGTAAAACAGAAATCATTGAAACGTGATTGGTCATTGACTCCCATTTGGGGCATGAGTTAAATAGTCCTTAAAAACTTGCATATGTACATCCATTCATATAACAATCTATCCATATGTCTATTTCTATCTGGTTTTATAATTAACATAGTTTGTACTGCTTTAGTAAATGTCTTAGGCTCTGTGATTTATTCACATACCGCGTGCATTCCATTCGTCTCTTTCCAAGTGTATGGAGACTGCGCAGTAATTAGTTAGATGTACATAAAATATGATGAAGTGACAGATATTTATTAGAGTAGAAAGGAGATAAGTGGTAATAAAACTGAGCGACCTAGTACTTGTAATTTCCACAAACAAGATGATGCCAGTTTTATTAAAGCTGTCACAGCACCCCTCTCCCGGGGGATTTATCACATGGGAGGGCGGGGGAGGAAGTTTGGGAACTCATTACGTAGTGACGTGTCATTTGCATCCCGCGTTCCAAGACGCCAATTGCATTTTAATGTTCCCCGCCAAGAATTTTATAAGTTCTCATATCCAAGTCATTAGCAACTTCCAATAAATAAAACAAAAATTTATTCAAGTTTCTAAAACAGCATTAAGTACATGTGAGCCTTTTATTCCCAGCATAAATCCATTTGTGCTTACATTTAAATGTTTTCATACCTCGGTACAAATTGGGTGAAGACATTAGCTAATACCAAAAGTAGAACATTTATATGCCTTCTTCTTCTTCCTTCCAAGTATTAGGCCAAGGCCTGTTACGATCCTATAAAACATTTTCCCTCCAGCGTTTCATAGGACGGCCCAGAGATCTTCGTCCACTTGGTATATAATTATAAACAGCTTTGGGGATCCGATTTGAACTCATTCTGTCAAGATGGTGTTTCCAATTTAGTTGGTTCTGTTTAATATATTCCAAAATTGGCGTAGTCTTCAATTCTTTTAAGATATCGGTGTTCCTTTTCCGATCCCATCTGGTGCAACCCGCTGTTCTGCGCATGAATCTCATTTCAGAAGCCGTTATTCTGCTTTCATGTTGTCTTTTTAGTGTCCATGCTTCACTACCATAGGTCAACACTGGTCTAGCCAAAGTGTTATATAAACATAATCTGGTGTTTTTTTTTTGTACAAGGGATGTTTTCATAATTTGATTAATAATTCCCAAACTTTTATTATAACTAGTATTTTTTCAGGGATATCCTTTTTATCCCAGATAGAGAGATAATATCCAAGATATTTAAATTGATTAGATCTCTCTAAAATTTTATTCTGGAGACAGATTTTACTTTGTATGGGGTTCTTCTCATGAAATGCCATAATTTTAGTTATGTTAATTGATATTTCCATATTAAATTTGGCAGCTATATTTTGTAAATTATAAATTGATCGTTGCAAATCATTTATTTTCCTTGATATTATAAATAAATGTTATATGTATTTATCTTAGTTTAGCCTCTCTTTTTAAGTACATATAAGAACCTCAAACTTCCCTGACTATACAGGGAGATGATCTGTCGGAAGAAAATGCATACTGTGTCGCGGTGTATAGTAAAGTTTGAATTGCGCGGGCGATAGCAGGAGTAGTGATCTCGCATTGTTTAGGGGACAAATAGTAAGTTCACGACTTCCGAGTTGATAAACACAAGCAGAAATTTCGATGTGCATCTGGATCTTCATGGTAGAAGGTACTGTACGCATCTACCCTCCATGTCAGGAAAGTTCGATTCCAGAAACTTCCATACTGGAAGAAACTGAACTTACACCGAGAACTTTCCTGCTGTCTCTTGCAAATGTTGGAGGAGTCACACATTCCCCTCCGACACACGCACACACACACACACACACACACACATATGTATATATATATAGTCCACCGCTGTGGTCTCGAGATAGCGTGCTGCCTAGTCACGCAGCGGGCCCGGATTCGATCCCCGGTCGGGGCAGTTTTTCTGGGTGAGGTTTTTATCGGGGTTTTTCCTCATCCGTAAGACAAATGTCAGGAAAACTTTAAGGCCCAAACGGTCCCCGAAATCATATGGCCATCATCATCATCATCCTTATCATTATTATCATCATCCTTCACCGGTGTGGAAAGCAACGGGAAGCTACCACACCTACAATTCCCTAGTAAATCTGCAAGCATAGTATGAAAATGCTATGATTGCAGAACTTTCTGCCTTCGGGCAGAATTACTATGGATGGATATATATAATATATATATATATATATATATATGGGGGCACGCCCTAGCGTAGTGGTTAAGGCACTGCGCTACAAGCCGGAAGGTCGAGGATTCGAGTCCCGGTGGGGTCAGGATTTTTCAACTGACCCAAACCTTCTGGCGGCACTATGGCCCTGGGGTCGACACAGCCTCTAACTGAAATGAGTACCAGACGCTTGTTCTGGTAAAGGCGGCCGTCACGCAGGGCTGACAACCCGGCTGACATCAAGTGCCGATTGTCAAGAAAAAGTGGGAGCCTTAACCTCCTACTACCCCAAGGGCCTCCTGAGGCCTGTAGTGGGATCACTTTACCTTTATATGTATATATGAGGGGTTCAGAGCAAAAGTGGACTATGTATATATTTTACTCTTTTTTTGAGAAAAACTGATATAAAGTTGTCGGGGTTTTTCCTCACCTGTAAGACAAATGTCAGGATAACTTTAAGGCCCAAACGGTCCCCGAAATCATACGGCTATCGCAATCATCATCATTCATATTCATCTTAGAATTAGGGACTCTCCTGGCGCACCACTATCATCATCATCCATCATATCATCGGGGCAATTTAACCCCGCCTTCCAGGCGCCCCAACCTCAGAAGTTGGTTTGAACGCCATGCCAGGAGAGAACACCAGGAATGTCGAAAGACAACCTGGGGCATTTGCAAAAAAAATATTAACACTACCTTCTGGATATTTTTTTGTATATACATTATACGTAGTATACATGGAGGGCAGTGGTTTTTCTTCCCGCACGTGGGTGTAAATGTAATATTACAGTATAGTTATTTAGGTTGGCAACCCCGAAATGTAGGAAGTTGAACTTTCAGTCATAGTCGCCATTGCTGTAAGTACGACAAAATTCACTATCGCGCAAAAAAATGTGTTACTTGTTCTAGAGGTTTGTTGAACATTCATTACAATGTCTATTTTTTCCACGTTACTTTGTGGTGTAAATAGAATCGTGTCTTGAGATAGCGTTAAACATTGTACTTGAACACGAGGAGTGAAGTATCAGAAAAGGGAACTTCAAACTTGTCACCAACTGTTAAACTTGATCAAAGCCAAGCTCGGATAACAGGTGAATGCCGATAACATTGTTTCTGTTCACGTCACAACATGGCGGAAAGAATGTGTGTGATGTGAATACGAGACAGGCTGACCAACTCACACGCACCTGATGGGATTCACAGATTTTTTTTCTTTTTTATCTGTCGTCAATCGTAACACTGTCAACTCTACAATGCACTCAAATGTTTATTTACAGTCTTAGAATAGATTTGATCATCTTCAATATAGCGATACAAGTATTAACCCACTTTATTTATGCAAAACAATTGCCATCGCATCTTTGCCCACTTCTTTAAAATGACCAGTGTTTCAAAATAACATTGAGCGAAAAAAAATAAACTTCTTTTTTTTTTTCTCAGAAAGAAAAATATGTGATTCTGATAGAATTTGTTCTCCTGAATTCAAATATGATATCGGTTTTTCTCCATCACGCAAGGTTTACGACAGACAGGCATTTGTAATTTCAAACATTTTAATATTTTCTACATTCGTAACTACACAATATTCGAACATTCGGACTCACCTAGAAAGTTAGAAATGACGATTTTCTGCTATATTTCGCATGTGGAGCATCCCTCTTGATGATCCAACAATAATCGGCCAGCATATTAGGATTCCATTTGCCTTGATATCTCTTTTCCATAGCTGAAATCTCCTGATGAAAGTGTTCCCCGTTTTATTTTACAATGGACAAATGGACGAAAAAAAGTTTATTAAAAAAATAATTATTTCTTCTCCTCCTTCTACTACAAGGTTTAGGCTATGCAGCCTGTTCCGGCGAAGTTAAAAGTGGAGTCCATCTTCTACGTGGTCGGCCAACATCTCTTGTTCCTCTGGGATTATACAGGAAAGTTCTTTTTGGTATTCTTTCGTTGTTCATTCTCATTAAGTGTTCTGTCCATTTCTTATTATTTTCGCTGATTTTATCTTCAATTTTATATATATTTAATTCTTCTCGTATAGTTTCATTCCTTATTCTATCCGCTCTTGTGCATCCTTTCACATTACGTAAAAACAGCATTTCCGCAGTCTGTATCCTGCTTTTATCCCTTAATTTCATTATCCAATTTTCACTTCAATACAACAACAATAATTATTTAAATCCATTAATTGAAATTGAAATAAAAAAAACTGTGGGTGATGGATAAATTCCGAATACATATTTGAAAACACGATAAAAACTGCATTACGTAGAACTATTGGTACTCATGAGACAAAAATCATGTTGACCAGTGTTATTTATATTCCAATATTTGGCCAACTTATGAACCTAAACAAATGACTTCTATGCTTTAACTGGCTAATACCCGGCGTGCGCTGTGATGTGTAAACATTCACAATCTGTATATAAATAAATTATTATATTATCAGGATCAGAGAAAAAGACAATTAAAATGTACCAAGCTAACAAGTTATTAGCAACAGAAATCGATTACTGGAGAACATCATCGCAGAATTCCATATTCTAAAAAAATTGAAATGTTGAAACTAGGAAAATTATGCAAGTTGAAGAGATGATAAAAATGGCACGGACATCTCAAGATGGTATGTGATAGAATCCCTGAGAAGATCTTATAGTGGAAAATGGGAAAGAATGAAAGGGAAGACCTAATGAAGGTTTGATGAATGGTACGAGAAGAAATATGAGTGAAGTGGGACTTACAGATAAGGACCTTTTGACATGTTACACTGGTCAACATGATTTTTGTCTCATGAGTACCAATAGTTGTACTTAATGCAGTTTTTTTATCGTGTTTTCAAATATGTATTCGGAATTTCTCCATCACCCACAGTTTTTTTTATTTAAATTTTCAATTAGTTGATTTAAATAATTATGTTTTAATAAAAGTTTTTTCGTCCATTTGTCCATTGTAAAATAAAACCAAATGAGCTAACTCAGGAGATTCCAGCTATGGAAAAGATATATCAAGGCAAATGGAATCCTAATATGCTGGTCGATTATTGTTGAACCATCAAGAGGGATGCTCCACAGGCGAAATATAGCAGAAAATCGTCATTTCTTACTTTCTAGGTGACCGAACGTTCGAATATTGTGTAGTTACGAATGTAGAAAATATTAAAGTGCTGGAAATAATAAATTCCTGTCTTTCGGAAACCTTGTGTGATGGACAAAAACCGATATCATATTTGAATTCAGGAGAAAAAATACTATTAGAATCACATATTTTTCTTTCTGAGACAAAGAAAGTTTATTTTTTGTTGCTCAGTGTAATTGAAGAATACTACATAACAGTGAGCTGCATTATCTTCATGGGAAACCAGATGTAATAACAACAGCGAAGTCTCGTAGACTGCGATGCGAAATACATGTGCCACGAATGGAGAATGAAAGAAGCGCATGGAAGCTTCTTATAGGAAAACTGGAGGGAAGGCGCCCAGTTGGTAGACCAAGAATCAGGCGGGACAATAACATTAACCACGATTTGAGAGAAGTAGATTATGCACGGAATGATTGAAACAATTGATCTCGGGATAGGGATGTATAGAGAGATTATGTCCGCGCGATCATGAACCTAAGGGTTCTGTAGTGCCAATGAGGTAGTTAGCCTAGATAGGTCTATATGAATATTCTAAGTGAAAACTAATATAATTATAAAAATTGGAATTCTCTCTTAGGATAATACTATACATTAGGAATATAAACAAAAAATGAAGTAAAAAAATACTATTAGTACTAAAGAAATACTCTTCTTCTTCCTTCCAAGTATTAGGCCAAGGCCTGTTACGATCCTATAGAAAATTTTCCCTCCAGCGTTTCATAGGACGGCCCAGTGATCTTCGTCCTCTTGGTATATAATTATAAACAGCTTTGGGGATCCGATTTGAACTCATTCTTTCAAGATGGTGTTTCCAATTTAGTTGGTACTGTTTAATATACTAAAGAAATACTAACTACCACAAAGACGGTTAAATCTGAACATAAAAGGAAACTGACCACGAGGTAGACCACGAGAAAGAAGGATTAACAAAGTGAAGAAAAGTTTACAAGAAAGGGAATACGACTGGGAGAACTAAAGAGAAGGAAAGCATGTCAAGATGGAATTGGTTGGAGGCATATTTGGAATCGACCTTCCGAAAGGAGAACACCATGGGATGATGATGACTAAAGAAATACTATTATGGATAACACTGAGCAACAAAAAAAAAACTTTATTGTGTCTCAGAAATAAAAATATGTGATTCTGATAGTATTTTTTCTCCTGAATTCAAATATGATATCGGTTTTTCTCCATCACGCAAGGTTTCAGAGATACAGGAATTTATTTATAATTTCAAACACTTTAATATTTTCTACATTTGTAACTACACAATATTCGAACATTCGGACTCATCTAGAAAGTAACAAATGACGATTTTCTGCTATATTTTTCGCCTGTGGAGCATCCGTCTTGATGGCCCAACAATAATCGGCCAACATAGTAGGATTTCATTTGCCTGATATCTCTTTTCCATAGCTACATAAATGATTTGCCAACTGTACTAAAGCACAGCCGTTATCACCTCTATGCTGATGATCTCCAAATTTACCTACATTCACCTTCTCATTCTCTCTATAACAGCTTGATGAAAATGAATGACGATCTCATATCCATCTTTAACTGGTCTTCAAGTATCGGTCTAAATCTAAATCCTAACAAGTCACAAGTAATTCTAATGGGACAACAAAGACTGCTTACAACCTTTGACATATCTACACTTCCAAACATTACTATAAATAATATAATTATCCCTTATTCTTCTTCAGTAATAGATCTTGGACTACATCTAGACGCAAATTTAACCTGGCAAACACAAGTGAAACACATATGTAAAAAGACTTTCTCCATCTTACATTATCTTAGACGTTTAAAGAATTTTCTCCCAGTTTCGTTAAAACAAATCCTAGTGCAGAATCTTGTGTTACCACACTTCGATTATTGTGACATTATATATAATGATCTAAACTATGACTTGTCGCAGAGACTGCAGCGTGTTCATAATGCTTGCGTTCGATTAATTTTCAATATCCGCCGTTATGACCATATTTCCGAACACTTTAATAACCTCTCTTGGCTCCGTCTTACTGACAGACGTAAATTGCACTCTCTTTCGCTACTTTTCAAGCTTCTGAATTCCTACATTCCTACTTACCTGGCGTCCAGATTTGAGAAGTTATCCTCCTACCACAATATTGACACTAGGTCACAAGATAGCAGTCTGCTAACAATTCCTCTTCATAGCACTTCCTCCTATTCTACTTCCTTCACAGTAGCCTCCACCCGCTCCTGGAATCTCCTTCCTCAAGATATCAGGGGTTGCCGCACACTTGGCACCTTTAAGTCACGCTTATACAGTTACCTGTTGTCTAATAATTATTTTTTCTCTATTTATTTAATTTTATACTATGTCATTAATCTTTTCCTCGTTTTTTTTATATATCTTGTACATATTATATATTTAATTCGTTAAATTTAGAGTAAATCAAAATACATTATAAATATTAATTGTATTGTATTCATAACTTGTAATCGTTTTATATATATATATATATATATATATTGTAATTTAGATTTAAGACTTTTCTTTTGTATTTTTTTTTAAACCTGGTTGAGTGGTAGACAAGGCCTTAAGGCCTTAACTCTGCCAGGTAAAATAAAGCTATTATTATTATTATTATTATTATTATTATTATTATTATTATTATTATTATTATTATTATTATTATTATTATTATTATTATTATTATTATTATTATTATTATTATTATTATTATTATTATTATAGCTGAAATATCCTGAGTTAGCTCATTTGGTTTATTTTTACAATGGACAAATGGACGAAAAAACGTTTATTAAAAAAATAATTATTTAAATCCATTAATTGAAATTGAAATAAAAAAACCGTGGGTGATGGAGAAATTCCGAATATATATTTGAAAATACGATAAAAAACTGCATTAAGTATAGCTATAGGTACTCATGAGACAAAAATCATGTTGAACAGTGTTATTGGTTATTAGAATGTGCTTTAATGATGTTATCTTTCACATTTCTCTGACACAATATGAAGGAAGATAACTACATATTCTGTCAATTCATACTGTAAAGACAGCGAATACAAAAAAAAAACTTAATTTCGATTAAAACTAAATAAGAACTATTTTTGATGTCACCGCTGCAATTCCCAACATTTAAAAGAAATAAGGGTTTTGTAGGAAATGTGGAACATTTACTGTCGTGTCCGGAGTGAGTTATAGAGTTTTTTGCAGACACAAATCACATGTAGTTGTGCTTTCGAATTCTTTTTAACGTTACTCTGTAGGGACCTGTAGAACAAAGAATTGTACCTTTCAGAACCAGAGAAAGGAAGCACAACAATAGAAATACAGCAAGGCACAAGAGAATAATAATCAGACCACAACACATCCATTTTTAATTTTCCATTTTAAACATCCATTCATTATCTGTATGTTCATTTTCGTAAATTTATAGAACAAAACTTAAATTTATAATAATAATAATAATAATAATAATAATAATAATAATAATAATCATAATCATAATCATCATCATCCGGTATCATGGTAGCTGCCGCCGTCTTCCAGAAACCAAACGCCATTCCTCTCTGTCCATCCATTGATCTTCCTCCAATCCCGTGATATTCATAGCCCTTCTATCCAAGTTTTCTACTGTCTTCCTCTCTTCCTCCTTTCTATTGGGATCCATTCCATAGCAATTTTAGGAATTCTTTGCTCTGGCATTCTTTTGACATGGCCATACCACTGTAATCTTTTCTTTTGTATAATGTCTATGATGTCTGGCTCCTCTCGTACGCCCATAATTTCCCTTATTTTTTTATTTCCTATTCTATCCATTCTAGATTTTCCAGCTGATCTTCTTAAAACATCCATTTCTGTACTTAATTTTTTTTTCTTTTCATTTCCCTGGTAGGAATTTGCCAGACTTCAGCACCATATGTTAAAATGCTCTGAATTATGGTTTGATATATTTTTAATTTTCTATTTTTTTCCAATATTTTTGCTTCACGAAAGAGAGTTTAAAGCATTTATTGCTTGTTTTGTTTGTACGATTATATTTTTAATTTCCACTGTGTTATCGCCTGAATGGTCTAATTTTGTTCCTAAATAAGTGCATTCAATACTAGGTTTTAGTTCTTCTCCATTGTTGAAATTTATATTTTCATTTCTTCTCCTATACACAGGTATTTAGTTTTCTCAATGTTTATATAAAGTCCCCATTTTCATATTTTCTATTACTTTTTTTTAGACATATATTCTAAATAATAATAATAATAACATAACAATAACATAATATGATGATAATAATAATAATATTAATAATAATAATAATAATAATAATAATAATAATAATATGATGATGATAATAATAATAATTAAGTCTGTTGTGCTGGCTGCGTGCCTGCTACCTGGCTAGCGGATTTGGGTTTGATACCCCGGAAGATTGAAAATTGTAATTGATAAATTAACATAATTTAAATTGCAAAATTTTCAATCTCAGGACCAGGAGAGGTGGTGATGTTCAAGCTTTAATCGTAGATTGTGCACCAGATTCCTGCATTAAATTGCAGATCCCTCCACAGTACATATGTTGAGAAGACATGTGGTGCTGTTGATAGCGATTGGTTCGTCGGATGGGGACGTTAAGCCTGGTGGCCCCCTTGGTGCTTTTCGATAGGAGTAGGCTATGTACCGGCTCCAAGTTTCACTTCCTTCCCTTAATCGTCTCGCCTCATACAGCAAACTTTACACTACACGAACATACACTCTTACTACACTCCTCTCAGTACGTAAAACGAGAATACAAAATGTACGTAAAGTGGTCTGCGGAAGTGGTACGTGAAAATAGACCATATTAACACCATCTATCTGCCCAGCTTGGAATCCGAAGCATCTATGCATAAATATATAGGCTACTTTTCTTTATATTAATTGCAAGTCTTCATTTTTCATATTCTTCTTTAACCTTTCTTGTCTTGGATTTTTACATCCTAAAAATCAGTTGACTCAGGCTGGATTTGAACCCGCCACCCTCGGGACTAGAGGTAATGATTATCCATTAGAACACCATGGCAGATAGAACTGATATGGGAGAAAATATCGACCAGCGATTTGGAGAAGTTAGAAAAAGTTAGAAGTTAGAAGTCCCGCGCCGTAGCCGAGCGGATAAGGTAGGAAGCCTTGGCGCAGAGCTACGGGACTTGCGCTGGTTCGAGTCTCCATGGGGGAAGAAATTTTCTCATGGTATTTCGGCCAGTATGGGACCGGTGCCCACCCAGCATCGTGAGGCAATTGGGTAGCTACAATAAGTAGCGGCTCCAGGTTGAGGAACCAGCTATAACGGCTGGGGGACTCGACATGCTAACCACATGTCACCCCTACACTGGCTGTTGATCATCTACCTCTGTGATTGACACATGTGGATGTGAAGGGCCAGCAGCCGGCTGGTAAAAGGGCAACCGCTGAAAAGTGGAAAGACCCTCAATCGGAGAAAAAGTGAAAGCAAGATACATATAAAAGGCATTAGGTACAAGTAAATACACACCCAATAGAATGGCCTATATGCTAGCCAGAGAAACCACTTCCTAGAGGACCTGAGGCAAAGGATGCTACTGCCAACAACGGAGACATATAAGAAAGTCACCGAAAAAAATAAACAGAAGGAAAAAGAGATCGACGAAGAGTTTTACGCCTCAGACGCCCGGATGAACAGGGAGTGGACCGGAAGCAACCAACCACAAAGACACGCAATGGTAGGTAACACATGGATATCATCGTAAAATGTGCAAAAATACGAAATTCCACCAACCGAGTGATTCGTGTGAATGCAAGATATGTGAACAAAAATGCGAGCGATACCTTTACAAACAATGCAGAAGATGGACTGGATCGTTGAACGAACTGATAAAAGACAAATCATAAACCTAAAAGCTCTTTCGAGTGCTACTTACATACTTTATTATTATTATTATTATTATTATTATTATTATTATTATTATTATTATTATTATTATTATTTCCACCGCTGTTGTCTCGAGGTAGCGTGCTGCATTGTCACGCAGCAGGCACGGGTTCGATCCCCGGTCGGGGCAGTTTTTCTGGCTGAGGTTTTTTCGGGGTTTTTCCTCACCTGTAAGACAAATGTCAGGAAAACTTTAAGGCCCGAACGGTCCTCAAAATCATATGGCCATCATCATCATCATTATAATTATCATCTGATCATCATCCTTCTACGGTGTGGAAAGCAACGGGAAGCTACCACACCTACAATTCCCTAGTAAAGCTGCAAGCATAGCATGAAAATGTTATGATTGCAGTGAAAGACCTGCCCTCTGGCAGAATTACTATGGATGGATGGATTATTATTATTATTATTATTATTATTATTATTAGTAGTAGTAGTAGTAGTAGTATTATTAGTATTAAATATAATTTTAGATTAAACTAACAGATTCGTCATTAACCAATCATTTTACAGAAGATTGGAATGAAAAAAAAATTTAAATATATCCAATCATCTTAAAATATATGTAAAGTATAAATGTTCCCTGTTCCGATTCAGAATAAAAATGAAGCATCAAAAATCGTCTGAATGTAAACACATGGAATCTGACGTAACAAAATATTAAATGAACACACACTCACACACGTGAAGATGTCTAAATAGAGGAAACCTGCTAAAAACAAGCGAGCGGTTATAGTAAAGTACGTACGGGGTTTGACACCTACGATGCGATGGGACAATTCTTGTGCACTAGGTACTTGACGTCCAAACCACTCTAAGGAAGGGAGAGGATTTCCCCAGAAATTAAATTCTTGTGTTTCCTGTGTGTGTGACGTCATCGCCTGGAGCGCGAGCGCTTTCTGATGGCAGGAAATGTAATTACTGAGAGGAACACAAGTTAATTGCAGTAGGACCAGACCTAACGTACACAAATGTCAGCATGTTTGTGTTCGCCTGATCCCTCCAGTATCACATTTTAAATTTAACAGAAAGTGTGTTGATAATGCTACTAACTAACTCAGTAGCACTATAGAACCCGTAGGTTCATGGCCACGCAGACATAAGCTCTCCACACGTCCTTATCCTGAGCTAATGTTTTCCAATTAATCCCTGAATAATCTACTTCCCTCAAATTTTGGTTAATGTTATTCTCCCACCTCATTCTTGGTCTACCAACTGGTACATTCCCCTCTGATTTCCCTACAAGAAGCTTCCATGTCCCTCTTTTATTTCCCATTCGTGCCACATGTCCTGCCCATCGCAATCTACGAGACTTAACTGTTTTTATTATATCTGCCTTCCTATAAAAAGCATGTTGCTCACTAGTATGTAGTCTTCCCTATTCCCCAGTCCATTTTTCTTTGTTCAAAACATTTTCCTGAGAAATTTATTCTCAAATACTCGTAATCTTTTCTCCTCCCTTAAAGAGTTCATGTTTTGTATTCATATAATCAGGTAGTAAAATGTACAGTATGAATAAATTTGTATACGCTATAGTTACAGAAACCTTCTGGTGGCACTATGACCCTGGGGTCGACTCAGCCTCTAGCAGAAATGAATACCAGATGCTTGTTCCGGGGTAAAGGTGACCGTTACACAGGGCTGACAACTCGGCTGACATCAAGTGCCGATTGTCTAGAAAATGTGGGAGCCTTAACCTCCTACTACATCAAGGGTCTCCTGAGGGCTGTAGTGAGATCACTTTACTTTTATAGTTAGAGAAAAAGTGGGTTATGTTGATGATGACCAGTATTTTATAATATAACGTTAGTCACGTGATATGTCGTAACTTGGAATTGTAAATTGTTGTCTTTTTATTCAATTTTGGATTGCTTTTTATTCATTCATTGTCCAGTCTTGATAATGATAGCTTGGCTATCGAAACTAGTCAACGAATTTTAAATTTATATTTAGGTGATTGGTGAATAATTAGGGAAATTATGAAGAAGTGGCTGAATTCAAATACGTAGGAACAATGATTACAGATAGGAATGAGATGCACAATGAAATGAATTAAACATATTCTGGAAATGCATGATATTATGTATTTTAGGGAGTCTTGTCGTCCCAATTACACTAAAAAAACGTTAAACTGAAAAAAATACCGAACTGTTGTTCTCCCAGTTATATTATATGGATGCGAAACATGGACTCTTACTTGAAGATAAGAGAAAAGTTTACGAATATTTAAGAATAAAGTTCTTAGGAAATTTTGTGACCAAAGAGAGATGAACAGACAGGCGAATGGAGAAGACTACATAACAGTGAGCTACATTATTTTTATACGAAACCAGATATAATAAAAACAGTTAAGAGTCGTAGACTTTGAATGAAATGTCGGAAGAATGAGGAATGAAAGAGGAGCATGGAAGCTACTTGTAGGAAAACGAGAGGGAAAACGCCCAATTGATAGGCCAATGATTATGTGGGAGAAGAACAATAACCATGGTTTAAGGGAAGTAATTTAAACAGGCGGCCAGTACGGGACCGGTGCCCACCCAGCATCATGAGGCATTTTGAGTAGCTACAATAAGTAGCGACTCCTCGTTGAGAATACCAGCTATAACGACTGCGGGATCCATATGCTGACCACATGTCACCCCTACACTGGCTAGATGATCGTGTACCTCTGTGATTAACACATGTGGATGTGATGCCAGCAGCCGGCTGGTCAGCGAAGGGGCTTCTAGGCCTGTTGCGCTAGATGATTTGAAAACATCTCGAAATAGGGATGTATGGAGAGCTTATGTCCGGGCGTCCATGAAATTACGACTTTTATAATGCCAGTCAGTGAATTTGTTAGATCGGTTTTTAAGTGATATTGTCTGTGACTATCTCTGAGTAAATTCGCTCTGTTTTGCTGTTGTGAGCATCTGGTGATATAATACGAAGAAATGACAGAATCGTAAAGCGCATTTTATACAAATCCGTGTTTATTGTGTAAAGGGAGAAAAAGAACAAAAGAAGAGTTAGAAAAATCTAGGATGACAAGGGTCGCTAAAAGCTGGGAATGTAATAGAGGCTCATAAAACATTCTCGCCGATTGTCGATTGTTTGTCCTGTCTTGTGAATAACCCTCTATCAAATGGATTCCTTTGTGCTCCAAAAACCCAATCTAAGAACTTTGAGACGTCCATACGTCAGCAAGCGTATTCCATGACAATCTTGAGTTGTAAGCAAATATCATTATTCAATATACAATAAGACTCCGAAAAATGTACACTCCTTAGCTTAAAAAAATTTTATATACAGCATTCCAAAAACATTGACAACATGTGGTAGGATCGAGCGAGTTGGCTCAAGCGCTAGCGTTTGAGACTCGTATTCGGGAAGTCCCGGGTTCAAACCCAGTGTTCAAAACCAGACTGAATGTTTTCCATGTTGTTACGTATGGTTCAGAGACATGCTCCCTAACTCCTGCCGATGTAAATGCCCTTAGAACCTTTGAAAGAAGAATATTGAGAAAAATGTTTCTATCTTTGAAGGAGATTGAAAACACATGGAGAATTCGTAGTAAACAGCAGCTGAATAATCCAACGAATGGCCAAGATATAGTCATATTTATAATGTCTCAGAGGCTAAAGCGTTCGCGCATGCGACTATGATTCTGCAGAACTTACAAAAATATATTTGATCGAGATAATCTAAACTTTTTTCCCAACTTCTAATTCTCCTCCTTCAATAGTGTTGCTCAACAATCCCCAAGTCCACATTACTTCCACGTCCGATGAGCTATTCTGCAGAACTTACAAAAATATATTTGGTCGAGATAATCTAAACTTTTTTCCCAACTTCTAATTCTCCTCCTTCAATAGTGTTGCTCAACAATCCCCAAGTCCACATTACTTCCACGTCCGATGAGCTATTCTGCAGAACTTACAAAAATATATTTGGTCGAGATAATCTAAACTTTTTTCCCAACTTCTAATTCTCCTCCTTCAATAGTGTTGCTCAACAATCCCTAAGTCCACATTACTTCCACGTCCGATGAGCTATTCTGCAGAACTTACAAAAATATATTTGGTCGAGATAATCTAAACTTTTTTCCCAACTTCTAATTCTCCTCCTTCAATAGTGTTGCTCAACAATCCCCAAGTCCACATTACTTCCACGTCCGATGAGCTGTGTCATCAATACATACAGGGTGCAGCATAAGTCAGTTAACGAAAATACAAATATATTTTCTGTAAGTTAAAACATCTATACAAAAAAAAACTACTAAAATTGTTCCCTAGTTAGCAAACTACCTCAGGCAATAGTGTTTGAGATTATATCTGAAGGTCCCGTATTCAAACTCCAGTTAAAACAATCTGATTTTTTCCTTGCACCCATTCCAGTGGCTAACTGACTTAGGCCGTACCCGTATTGCGTCTTACTGAAATGCAAGGCCTTCTGTTACTACATTTTAATTAATGTATTAAAACTGACTATTTAATTCATGCCCCAAATGGGACTCAATGGCCAATCAGGTTTCAATGATTTCTGTTTTACAACCAATCAGAGTCATGTTTCACCAAATATGTATCAGTGTTATAATTACCATATTAAAGAAAGCTCCTCCTTTTTAATATTCTGAACAGGTCTGACCATTATTTTGCAGTGACTGTGCCTGTGAGAAATACGGCTACCAGATTGTATATATAGTGCATGAATGTCAACACATGCCGCATGTGGGAGTTAATATAAAAACATTTGTAGCAATTGATTATACCACCAAAAAAAGAAACCACTGTTTGCACTTTCTTAAATGTATTTTTTCCCAGGTAACAATCCAGAAAAATATAATTGTCATATTTACATCATACGACATCGGAAATGAATTAATATACAGTTTTATGTGTTTCATTTTTTCTCCACTAGAGAGCATTCTTACAATATTGCGTTTATTTGGCAATAAATAGTATGATCTGGTTGCAATGATAAACAAAAAAAGCAGATGAAGCGTACCTATCGCTTCTCATTTGATTTCAAACATCGCCGTTTACATTAAATACATAAATATTTTAAATAACTATAGTTAAATAATGATTTGTGAGTAAACAGCTTAATTTTATTCGTTAAATAGTCCTAACAAATGCCACTCTTGATTTCCAAATTCTGTAGATAAATTGGAAATCACTCGTGGCATTACTTATGATAATTAAATCTGAAATTGACAGTAGTAATGGAATTTTATTCCAGAATTTACTTTGTTTCAGTAAAAAAAAAAAAGTCGTTCATGTGTTTGTTACCAAGATTTCAACTCGGGCCTCCCGAATATGAATCTCAACGTCCTCTCTCAGCCAATTCGTTTTGATGAATTTCCTATAGTAAACGCATAAATAGTCCTTGTTAAATTAATTTTCCAGCCAAGCATATACGGTTACAGTGTAAGAATTTAATATCCGGTATCTTTATATCTTTCATAATATAGTATAAACTCTAAATGAATGACTTCTGAAATAGCCTTTTAACTGCGAACTATGTATCTTTCAAATTATGGCAGCTCTTCTATGAAAACGCACAAAATAATAATATTGCATTAAACGTAACGTAACATTAAAATGAAACCTGAAGAAATAAAACAGTAAATTAGGTCTCATAAAGTGATATTGGCTAAACAGTATTGCAATAAACTTTTATTCAGTACTTCTCTTAAATAAAGACAGGTCTGCCAATGTTGAAAACAGAAAAAAAAAAAAAACTGAAAACAAATATGAAATGGTAACAAAGCTGTTTGCATGTCCCGTGAAAACGCAGTTTCTCTTCTATAAAGATTTAATACGTGTTTTATTAGTACTATGATCTCCATGCAGATGTCGCTAGAAGCGACTAGAGCCATTTCTAAGTTTGATAGAGATTGTTTCCAGTGTTGCCAACCCGCGATGAAAACTTTATTGACCAATAAACGCGCGTTGCTAGCGGAGCTGTTTAGAATAACTCCATGTTTTACTGCTCGAACAAAGACCCCTGGTTTTCAGGGTGTGGAAATTATGGGAGAAGAGAAAAACCTAGCATTTATGAATCTTTTCAGATGGGGTTCTGTGGGCTGCGACTGTCATTTTTATGAAGCTAGCATTGTTTGCGTAACAATGACTCATTCATCAAAACATGACTGAAATTTTACCACTTCGTAAAATGATAAAGAGGGTTTCAAAATAATTAAAGTTGTGGAATACTTCATCGTTTAAGAAGAAGTTACTATTTTTATTTAAATTTAATGATGGCGTCGCCGTTTGCTTGTTAAATTACGTACAAGCAATGTTATTAATAAATGACTCTTATGTAAGTTTATTTATTATGGACAGATAATGACAAATGAGGGAAATTTTGAAGACGTGGCTGATTTCAAATAGCTAGGAACAATCATATAAATACGAACAAGATGCACAAATGAATTAAACATAGATTCGATTCTGGAAGGCATATTATTAGGGCAAGGCATTTAATGACCTTAGAATTTTACTAGTATGGATTTAATGACCTATAAATTGGTAAAAAATGCAAAATAAAAAATGCATTTATGACCTACAAAATGCAAAAAATGACCAATAAAATAAAAAAATAAAGACAAATAAAAAGTTAAGAATTACCAATAAAAATACTATTTATTAGATTAAGTACTCACTTGATTACTGAATTACATAAAATTTAACTTAACATCAAAATATTAAAAGAAAAGTATTTAAAAATACATATTAGGGTACCTTTTATTGCAGGAAATCCATTTCAATTACACAGTGCACTTCTACAGCAATTTTGAATTGCAGTTAACAATCAGAATAAAGGTAGAAGCTAGCATAAGCTCTAAGAAATTGAATAAAATTCTTAGAAGTGGGCAAGTTCATTATGCACATACCTTGAAAAATAGGGGTAGTAGTTAGCAAAACAACTACTCAATTCCAAGAAATTCTATTGACAAGGAAAAATACTGAATTATAATAAATATCTTAAATCAAATACAAATAATGCCACAACCTTCCGGAAAAGTGTAAAAAATGCTCAAAATGACCTAAAAATTGCCAAAAAATGACCTATCCCTAGAAAAGTTTAAAAAATGCAAAAAAATGCCCTAACAAAATGCTTTTATTTAATTCGTTTTTTAATGCCGTACATTTTCATATATGCAAGCAATGTTTCAACCTTCATAAGAAAAAGATGCAACATAATTAATTGCCGCCCTACACATTATTATGCATTACAAGGGCTCTTGTCCCAACGTCTCTAAGAAAATAACAGAAAAAATATAAAACTCTTATTCCCCCAGTTACATGGATGCGAAACATAGAATCTTTCTTTAAGAAAGAAAGAAAAGATACGAGTATTTGAGAATAAAGTTCTCAGATTTTTTTAAGAAAAGAGAGATGAACAGAAAGGCGAATGGATATGACTACATAACAGTGAGCTGCATGATATTTATGGGAAATAACGTCAAATGTATTTAATATCTTACAATAAACATATTGTTTATCAACTCACGATCTTCAAGGGTTAGACAATACGAATTAATTGAATAACTAGGGCTAGAAGAATAATAACAGTTAAGTCTCGTATACTGCGATGTGCAGGACATATGGGATGAATGGGGAATGGAGAAGAGACATGAAAGCTTCCAGGTATACCAGCGAGAAAAGCCAAGTTGCTAGACAAAGAATGAGGTGGGAGAATAATATTAACCATGATTTGAGGGACGTATATTATAAATGAATGATTTGAAAACATTACCTCAGGATAGGGATGTGTGGAGGGACTTGTGTCCGCGAGATCATGGACCTACGGGTTCGGTAGTCAGTGAGTTAGTTATTAATAAGTTTTTCTATTAAATTAACTTGTTCTCTCTCTCTCTCCCTCTCTCTCTCTCTCTCTCTATCTCTCCCTTTCTCTCTCTTTCTCTTTCTCTTTCTCCTCTCTCTCTTTCTCTCTCTCTCTCTCTCTCTCTCTCTCTCTCTCTCTCTCTCTCTCTCTCTAACATATTTACTATCCCGCGCCGTAGCCGAGTGGTTAAGGCAGGAAGCCTGGCGCAGAGTTACGGCACTTGCCCTAGTTTGAGTCTCCATGGCGAAATAAATGTTCTCGTGGTATTTCGGTCAGTATGGGACCGGTGCCCACCCAGCATCGTGAGGTATTTGGATAGCTACAATAAGTAGCGGCTCCAGGTTGAGAAGACCAGCTGTAACGGCTGGGACACTCGACATGCTGACCACATTTCACCCCTACACTGGCTAGATAATCATCTACCTCTGTGATTGACACATGTAGATGTGAGGCCAGCAGCCGGCTGGTATGCTAAGGGCCTGTCGTGCCATGGAATTATAATTATAAAATCTATTTGTTAACTACGCAGTTTAACAATTTAGTTACAACATCACAATTGAAGACAGGACATGAAATGACTTACAAAATCTATCGACTCATCTAGGATTGATGATTGTATATCGGCGTCAAAATAATGAGTATTGTTTACTTTTGAAAGGAGAAGACTACATGACAGTAGCTACATATATTTATGAGAAACCAGATATGTAATAACTTTAAAAAGTCAAGTATTTTAAACTGCGATTTACAAGACATGTGGTACGAATACGAAATGAAATAATTTCGTGGGAAATTCTTCTAGAATAATAAACCGAGAAGTTTCCAATAGGTTGACCAATAATGAGGCGGTAGAATAACATAAACCATGATTTCAGGGACATCGATTATATATGGCTTTATGGGAAATTAAACAAACAATAAGCACATGTGATATAAAGATCTTAACAACTATTCAGGCGAAAACATTATTTGATTAAATACACAGCACACAAATTAGGGACAAATGTCATATTCAAGACATAACCAAATGTCTTATAGATAGATGAAAATATTAAATAGTCATATAGCAAGAATGGAAGATAACCGCCTTGCAAAAAGAGCTAAAAAAATAGACCAATGGACGGGAGAAGAACAAGAGGAAGACCAGCCAAGAGATGGATAGACAGTGAATGCACATCCAATACGTCTTCCTCTGAGGAGTGATTTTGGAAATAAAAAGGATAAGAATCCTACAAATTATGTATAAGAATAAGAAGAAAATTACACAGAGGATGCTGGAAATGCGTGTTATTATGCATTGCAGAGACTCTTGATGTTCCAACTCCTTTCAAAAAACGTTAAACTGAAAATATATAAAACTTAAAACATCCATTTCTATACTTAAAATTATTTTCATTTCCCTGATAGGAATTTGCCAGACTTTAGCACCATATGTTAAAATAAATATACATAATAAATAAATAATATACTTTACGTGACCATATATTTTAAAAGCGTCTTTAAATAATTGAAAATATTTAATAGCTATTATCCTGTAATGCTTTTTGAGAATGAATAGGCCTCACAATTAATAATTTTTATTAAACAATAACAACATGGGCTCAATTCTGGAAATGCGTGCTATTATGCATTACAGGGACTCTTGTCGTCCCAACTCCTTTCAAAAAACATTAAACTGAATATATATAAAACTGTTATTCTACCAGTTATATTATATGGGTGCGAAACATGGACTCTTACTTTAAGGGAGGAAAGGAGATTACAAGTATTTGTGAATAAAGTACTTAGGAAAATTTTTGGACCAAAGAGAGATGAACAGACATGTGAATGGAGAAGACTACATAACAATGAACTACTTGGTCTTTATAGGAAGCCAGATATAATAAGAACAGTCAAGTCTCGTAGACTGCGATTGGCAGGACATTCTGCCGTATGGGGAATGAAAGACTTGCATGGAAGCTTCTTGTAGGAAAACCAGAGGGAAAACGCCCAGCTGGTAGACCAAGAATGAGGTGAGAGAATAACATTAACTATGATTTGAGGGAAGTAGATTATACAGGGAATGATTGGAAAGGATTAGCTCAGGATAGGGATGTATGGAGAGCTTATGTCCGCGCGGCCATGAACCTACGGGGTCGATAGTGCCAGTGAGTAAGTAAGTAAGTTATACAGAGGATGACTGGAAAACATTAACTCAGGATAGGGGTATGTAGAGAGCTTAATTTGCGCAGCCATGAATCTACGCGTTCGTACAGCCAGTGAGTTAGTAAGTTTATAATTTTATAAATGCATTAGTTCTCTCACTGCAGACTAATTCATTTAAATAAACTGATTATTATTTTTTATTTTTCTATTAATGAGTGGCATTAATGGTGCGAATAAAAAATATAAAAACTTTTTTTGCGCGATAGTACGTTCTGTCGTACTTACAGCAATGGCGACCATGATTGAAAGTTCAACTTCCTACATTTCAGGGTTGCCAACCTAAATAACTATACTGTAATATTACATATTACAACCCACGTGCTGGAAGTAAAATCACTGCCCTCTATGTATACTACTTACAATGTATATACAAAAATATATCCAAAAGATAGTGTTAATATACATTATACGAAAAAAGTCACTGCATTTTAATGAACTGAACTTTATTTGAAACAATATAAAACAATAAATACGTACTTGCCCTCATTTTTATCACTAATATTGTCTCACGGCCTCCTGTAGTTTCAACTAATAAAATTTGGACACACTGTTAACGTTAGTCAGTTGTTTATAGTAAACGCTAATAGTTCCAACAATATGTTATTATTTTACTATTATTTATTATTTTGAAAAACACCATCACGCAAAAAATAATGTACAACGCACGTTTCTCAAGTGTTTTACAGAATCTGGGATATTAAAAACCTCGCTATTGTTCGGTTTTTAAACATTTTCCTTGATTCTGTAAAAAACCACTTCCCTACGTCGCATTGTAATATACTATTTTCATTTAATCAAAAGGGAGGTGTGTTGTTATGAAACAAGAGAAGGTGCTTCTGCGAGAATATTTTGCAGAGTTCCGTTGATTGCAGTCATTAAACTGATACCGACATGTTGCGCACTCTGGTATTCACTCAGCCTGACAGGAGTGCTTTATTCCATTAAGCAAGCAGAATGATATTATTATTGTGTTGACAACGTTACCTTCGCTCCATTAACTACTAATTAAAAAGTTTAAAATATCAAAACCTTGTTTACTCTCTCCATTTTTGTTCTACTTAGTGCAGGTGACTAAATTGTTTGTAAGTAAAAACTAAAAACGTATAACCGGATTAAATTATTTTGCATCCAAGACTTTGAATGGTCAGAGGAAGTATCTCTCTTGGGATACGGATCCGATTGGCGGCCGATTTTATGCATTTTATTTAAATATGAACTTTGGATCTAGTTTTTTTGTTGTTCTGTGCGGTCTTCGGCAGTGACTTTAACTAACAAATTAACTAACTCACTGTCTCTACCGAACCCGTAGGTCCATGGCCGCACGGACATAAGCTCTCCATACATTCCTATCCTGAGCTAATGTTTTCCAATCATTCTCTGTATAATCTACTTCCCTCAAATCATAATTAATGTTATTCTCCCACCTCATTCTTCGTCTACCAACTGTGCGTTTTCCCTCTGGTTTTCCTCCAAGAAGCTTCCATTCACGTCTTTCATTCCCCATTCGTGCCACATGTCCTGCCCATCGCAATCAACGAGACTTAACTGTTCTTATTATATCTGGCTTCCTATAAAGACCATGTAGTTCACTGTTATGTAGTCTTCTCCATTCATCTGTCTGTTCATCTCTCTTTGGTTCAAAAATTGTCCTAATAGTGCATTTAATTTAATTTTTGGAGCCGAGTTATAAAGTGTGATTTTTAATCATGTTTTCTTCCTTTGGTCTCGCACCGTAGCTGATTGTTTAAGACATGATGCCTTGGCGCAGATCTGTAACCGTTAGGCACCTCACATGCTGGCAACAGATCAGTTTCGTACTAACTGCATGATACTCTAACTCCGCGATTAACATATGCGGATGTGAGGTCAGCAACCGTCAGGTAGGCCAAGGGCATTATAGGCCTGTCGCGCTGTGGAGTTATTTTTTATTCACAAATCATTTAACAAGGGAATTACCGACCATTTCATATCGGAAATTACCTTGAAATTTCTTCCAGAGAAGCTTTATGATCTACCAAGTCTGTGTCCAAAACACTATCTACCGCTTTCAACTGCAAGGCACTAAAATCCAGCTCTAAATCTCTCATTTAATTTATGGCGAAGAAATATAACTGCTGAATTGGTAGATTGGATTATCTTCACTTATCCTTCGCCACGATCCTCTCACACCGCACCGCTCTTACTCAAGCATGGAGGTCCATTTTTTTTGTACAGTGGAATCCCATTGCTGGATTCTGACTTCGATTTCTGAGCCTTGCAGTTAGAAACGGCATTTTTTTTTTGCACTGCCTTGTTACATCACAACGCTTCTCTGAGAGACATTCCAAGGTAGGGTTCGGCATGCAATGTTTGGCAGTTCCCTTGTAAGACCATTTAATTAAATTTTCTCGTGATATTTCGGTTAGTATGGTACTACATGGTCTTTATAGGAAGCCATTTCAAATTAGAACAGTCAAATCTCGTCGACTGCGATGGGCAGGACATGTGGCACAAGTGGGGAATGAAAGACATGCATGGAAGCTTCTTGGAGGGAAAACGCTCAGTTAGTAGACCAAGAATGAGGTGGGAAAATAACATTAACTATGATTTGAGGGAAGTAGATTATACAGGGAATTATTGGAAGACATTAGCTCAGGATAGGGATATATGAAGAAATTATGTCCGTGCGGCCATGAACCTACGGGTTCGATAGTGTCAGTGAGTTAGTTATGGTGTCGGTGCCCATCCACTTCTAAGATTAACACATGTGGATGTGAGGCCAGCACCAGGCTTGTAGGCCAAGAGCCTTCTAGGTGTATCTCCCCATGGAGTTTAGTTTTAATCCAGTAACTTCTAAAAAAGAGAGGAGGAAAGACCCAACATTGGACTATTACACCATTGTATATGTAGATTTACTCGGACATGTCATGTTTTTTAGTAACGTACCAGAGAAAAAGTGAATGTACATGCAAGATATAATGAAAAGAAAAAGAAGGCGAATGAATTTATTTCTATAGAAGAATAGAAATAAGAAGGAAGGAAGAAATGAGAAAATGTAGAGAAGACAATATCTTGAATATATGAGGAACTTCTCGGATGTTCAACTTATTTTAATAAAAGCTGTTTATGGAAGTGCAGGCACAATATGTTTTCCCACTCTATGAGAAATAGTCTTGGAAAAACAGTTGAAAATCTTGATGTTTTATGCATGATGCGTGTAGCGATGATATTTTGTTTCAAGGAGAAACTTTTAATTAGAAAAGTAGAGTATCGATATCAGCGAGGAAAACAAATGAATCTCGCACTTTCATTGTTTTCTCTTTGTGTCGCTTTGAAACCCTCATGTCCACAAGGTGGTAAGCCTGCAGATGTCTCTCTCGCCAATTGTGCGGTTTTACATTTCCCTTGTGAAGTGAAACAAAACACGTCCATTTTATACAAAGCCTCCTGAAGTTCGTCTTATCAAATAAACCTTTTTCTATTGTTACACTTTTATTCATTCGCATTATATCGTTCAAATGTTTTGATTTATGAATATGTTCATTTACTGAGGGATTTAATACAGAGCCAGTTGGATCAAGCGATACCTTTTGAGACTCGTACTCGGGTTCAAATGAATTTTTACCAGGGTTTGCTCAGGCATCGAACCAAATGCAAGGTTATAATTTCATTTCCAGGACCCATTTCATCATATACCCTTTCCTTAATAAATATGCATCTTCATCATCATCCGGTATCATGGCAGCTGCCGCCGACTTCCGGAAACCAAACGCCATTCCTCTCTGTCCATCCATTGATCTTCTCCAAACTTCTGATATTCATAGCTGCTTGTACCCCTTCTATCCTAGTTTTCTTCGGTCTTCCTCTCTTCCTCCTTTCCATTGGAATCCATTCCATAACAATTTTAGGCAATCTTTGCTCTGATATACTTTCGACATGGCCATACCACTGTAATATTTTCTTTTCTATAATGTCTATGATGTCCGGATCCTCTTGTACACCCATACTTTCCCTTATTTATTTTGTGTTCTATCCATTCTAGATTTTCCAGCTGGTCTTCCTAAAACATCCATTTCTATACTTAAAATTATTTTCATTTCCCTGGTAGGAATTTGCCAGACTTTAGCACCATATGTGAAAATAAATATACATAATAAATAAAAAATAGACTTTATGTGACCATATATTTTAAAAGCGTCTATAAATCATTGAAAATATTTAATTGTTATTATCCTGTAATGCTTTTTGAGAATGAATAGGCCTCACAATTAATAATTTTTATTAAACAATAACAACATGGGCTCAATTCTGGAAATAAATGCTATTATGATTACAGGGACTCTTGTCCCAACTTCTCTCAATAAACGTTAAACTGAAAATATAAAAACTGTTATTCTCCCAGTTATATTATATGGATGTGAAACATGGACTCTTACTTTAAGACAGGAGAAAGGTTACGAGTATTTGAGAATAAAGTTCTTAGGAAAATTTTTGGATCTGAGATGAACAGGCAGGTGAATGGAGAAGAATATGTAATAATCCGCTACATGTACTTTATGGGAAACCAGTTATAATAAGAACAGTTAAGCCTTGTAGACTGCGATGGGCAGGACATGTGACACGAATACGGAATGAAAGAGGGGCATGGAAGCTTCTTGTAGGAAAATCAGAGGGAGGTGGGAGAATAGCATTAGAGTAACTATGATTTGAGGGACATGGATGATATAGGTTTGATTGGAAAATATTAGCCGAGGATAGGGATGTATGGCGAGCTTATGTCCGCGCGGTCATGAACTTACGGGTTCGATAGTGCCAGTGAATTAGTTAGAAAGAATCTAGGTAATGTAAGATTTTCTTTACATTTACATATATACGATATTATAAATTCTATTTGTTTATAAATTTGTAATAAGCATATTGCATTACATATGGAAAGAGTGAAGATCTATGGAAAGGTCGAGAAGCCTAGCAATTGATATTTTGCAATACCATAATTCTACATGCTAAAATTATATATATGTTTCGTACCCATAAAATATGACTGAAATATATTTTTTTTGTAGAGAAGTTGGACCAAAGAGTCCCGTTATTCAAGTCATTCATATTTGTTACAGTTTTATTATTTTTATTTTCAGTCGTGACAGGCCTATTGATCACACGCACGCACCACACACACACACACACACACACACACACACATAGGCTATATATATATATATATATATATATATATATAAAGCCTCTCATTTTGTATATTAATAATTTAAAAAATTGCTACAAAACAAATAAAGAAAAGAGAGTTAAAAACACACGCATATTATACAGACTCTCACACCCATACACACGCCCGCGCTCATACCCCTCCCCCACCCCCCTCCAACCTCCAGACATCAAATGCACTATCAAGCTATTCAACTTATCAAGACTACTTATTATATGATATAAGTAAAGATCGAAAACAAAGACCGTATTCTTATTATTGATAATACATATATCCTTATTTATCTCCAACTTGCTATACCTCAATGTCCGTACTGTACCCAAAATTTTGCATGTTTTCTCTTCACTCTCGATCCGTTCTAAAATATCCCAGCATGCCACTCTCCTACGATCCGACCTAAGAAATTTCTCCGGCACCAACTTTTATATATAGGCTATATAGGTAAGTAAAGTAAAGTAAAGTGACCCCACAACTGGCCTCAGGTGGCCCTTGGGGTAGTAGGAGGTAAAGGCTCCCACTTTTTCTATACAATCGACACTTTATGTCAGCCGGGTTGTCAGCCCTGCGTGACGGCCGCCTTTACCCCAGAACAAGCGTCTGGTACTCATTTCCGTTAGAGGCTGAGTCGAACCCAGGGTCATAGTGCCGCCAGAGAGTTTGGGTCAGTTTAAAAATCCTGACCCCAAAGGGACTTGAACCCTCGACCCTCCGGCTTGTAGCTCAGTGCCTTAACCACTACGCTACGGCGTACCCCCATATATATATATATATATATATATATATATATATGTATATATATGATATGATAAGAAAAATAAATGCCTATACGGAATTCGAACCGGGCATTTATTTTTCTTATCATACCATATTAAGCTTTCATTGCTGAATGTTAAACATTTAATTATAATTATATATATATATATATATATCCATCCATAGTAATTCTGCCCGAAGGCAGGTCCTTCACTGCAATTATAGCATTTTCATGCTATGCTTGCAGCTTTACTAGGGAATTGTGTAGGTGTGGTAGCTTCCCGTTGCTTTCCACACCGGCGAAGTATGATGGTGATGATGATAATGATAAGGATGATGGCCATATGATTTCGGGGACCGTTTGGGCCTTAAAGTTTTCCTGACATTTGTCTTACAGGTGAGGAAAAACCCCGATAAAACCTCACCCAGAAAAAAACTACCCGACCGGGGATCGAACCCAGGCCTGCTGCATGACAAGGCAGCACGCTACCTCGACACCACAGAGGTGGACATATATATATATATATCTGATTAATATTTTATCTTTACAAGATTATAGCTTATATGTAGTGCTTACAAGATTATAAAAATTGTGTGTCGTGAGGTATACGTTTCGATACAGCGCAGCAGAACGCACCGAGACACTTTTCATAGAAGATGACTACGTCATATTCACGTGGGAAATCAGCTGAGTGCTATGTCCCAAGTTTACCTTCGTAATGGCGCACTGTCACGATGGTAATAATAGTAATAATAATTTAATTATAATAATTAATAATAATATAACGGCTCATTTAGCTAATCCAGAAAGTATTTGATTTCATGTTTCCAAATGTATATACAATTATAAAATAATTTAATTCTGCTAAATTGAAATTATTTAGTCTGAAAATTTCATTAATAAATGCTTAGTATAAATTAAGTGTGTTTACAACTATAGATATGTGAACCTGTCTTGTATAATTTTACATTCATAACATTTTAAAAATTATGATAAATCCTAGACATACATTTAATTATAAATGCACTTTCTTTAAAACTATGCATTTATTAATTAAACTCTCGCATTAAAAAATAGAGTTTAGAGTAACTAATCGCACCATTATTATTATTATTATTATTATTATTATTATTATTATTATTATTATTATTATTATTATTATTAGTATTATTATTATGCGTCGACTGCTGTGGTCTCGAGATAGCGTGCTGCCTTGTCACACAGCGGGCCCGGATTCGATCCCCGGTCGGGGCAGTTTTTTTGGGTGAGGTTTTGATCGGGGTTTTTCCTCACCTGTAAGACAAATGTCACGAAAACTTTAAGGCCCAAACGGTCCCCGAAATCATATGGTCATTATCGTCATCATCATCCTTATCATTATTATCATCATCGTTCATTATCATCCTTACCATTATCATTATCATCATCAACTTTCACCGGTGTGGAAAGCAACGAGAAGCTACCACACCTACAATTCCCTAGTAAAGCTGCAAAGCATAGCATGAAAATGCTATGATTGCAGTGAAAGACGTGCCCTCGGGCAGAATTGCTGTGGATGGATGGATGTCTACATTAAAATGTTTGCCAAATATTTTGATTTTAATCTATATTTAACAAATGAAATATAAAATATACAAGATAGAATTAACGCCGTAGCGTAGTGGTTAAGGCAGTGCGCTACAAGCCGGAAGGTCGAGGGTTCAAGTCCCGGTGGGGTCAGGATTTTTAAACTGACCCAAACCTTCTGGCGGCACTATGGCCCTGGCGTCGACTCAGCCTCTAACTGAAATGAGTACCAGATGCTTGTTCTGGGGTAAAGGCGGCCGTCACGCAGGGCTGACAACCTGGCTGACATCAAGTGCCGATTGTCTAGAAATAGTGGGAGCCTTAACCTCCCACTACCCCAAAGACCTCCTGAGGCCTGTAGTGGAAATACTTTATGATAAAAAAGTAGCCTATTAGTGACATAGAATAAATATAACTGCTAGAGAAAAATTAATTATTTGACAACAGGTAACTGTATAGTACCAAGTGCGCCGCAACCCCTGATATATTGAGGAAGGAAATTCCAGAAGCGGGCAGAGGCTACTGTGAAAGAAGTAGAATAAGAGGAAGTGCTATGAAGAGGGATTGTTAGCAGACTGTTACTTTGTGATCTAGTGTCAATATTGTGGTAAGAAGATAACTTCTCAAATCTAGACGCTAGGTAACTAGGAGTGTAGGAATTCATAAGCTTGAAAATAAGTGAAAGAGAGTGCAGTTTACGTCTGTGAGTAAGACGGAGCCAAGAGAGGTTATTGAAATGTTCGCAAATATGATCGTAACGACGGATATTGAACGCAAGCATTATGAACACGCTGCAATCTCTGCGAAAGGTCATAGTTTAAATCATTATATAAAGTATATTGATGTAATGTTTCTTTTATATTCAATGCCTTAGGTTGTTATTTCGTCATTTCTGGTGTTCTCACCTGTCATTGGCGTAATTGTAACCCACTTCTGAGTTTAGGGCGTCTGGAAGGCAGGGTTATGTAGTCCGATGATATGATGATACTTGTGCGTCAGGAGACCTTAATCCTAAATTTAATCTAAGGCGAATATGAATGATGATGATTATGAAGGCCATATGGTGTTCGGGGGACTGTTTGGGCCTTAAAGTTTTCTGACATTTGTCTTACAGGCGAGGAAAAACTACGAAATCACCTCATTCAGGAAACTTGTGTCGACGGGGGATCGAATCCGAGCCCGCTCTGTGACAAGGCAGCACGCTACCTCGAGACCACAGTGGAGTTGTTCCTACTGCTTTCTTTGTTTTTATAAATTTCCAAGCTTTCAAGATAAGGCAGCCATAATACGTATTTAGGAACCTTTGTTTTGGAGGAAAGAGTGGGGAATTGGGGTCAACTGTACATCAGTTTTAGAGTTAATTCGATAAATAATCTCGTTGAAAATCCATACTTTGTTGCTGTATTCATATTTTCTTAACATTATCTAAAATTGAGACTCGAACTCCAGGTCCTATGCGTGAGAAGTCAGCACGCTATCTCAAGACCACAGTGGTGGATACAAATATTTTAAATGATTTTTTAACTATTGAAAATTGATGATTGTTCTTCTTCTTTTTCTTCTTCTTCTTTTTCTTCTTCTTCTTCTACTTCTCCTTCTTCTTCCTTTCCAGGATTAGGTCAATGTGACCTGTTCCGGTCTCAAATCCATCGTTTCCTTGGCCGTCCCATAAATATTATCCATGTGGTTTGTAGGTGTTGATCTTTTTGGGTAATCTTGTATTGTCCATTCTGTCTAAATATTCTTTCCATTGGAATTTGTGCTCTTCTAGTTTATCGACTATTGAAAATATCTCCAGTTCATTTCTTATTGATTCATTGTGCAATTTATCCTTTTACGGATCTTAAAAATTTCATTTCAGTGGCTTGAATGTGTGAGATATATTTTTTTGTAAGTACCCAAGATTCAGATCCATATAAAAGAACAGGAACAGCAATGATTTTATAAAACCTGAGCTGAGTTTCTCTTCGAGTCTTTCGGAGGGTTCTTTTTATGGTGCCACACATCATATGATATCGGTTTAATTTATTATGTATATCCCAATCATAGCTATATGTTATATCTGAACCAAGATAGTTAAAGTGTGCTATCTGTTCTATTATTTCATTATTGATTACTATTTTTGCTATGACTGGCACTTTGCCCTGAAAAGCCATAATTTTAGTTTTTGAAGTTGAGACTTTGAGATTATAATAGAGTCCTAATTGATTCAACATGTAAATGGCTCTGTGTAAATCATCCTCTGACTTCTGTATAATTACCAGATCGTCTGCATACATTAAAATATTCATATGCATTTCTTTATTAATTTTTATTCCTTTGAAAATTTTTATTATGAATTATTTCACATTCTCTAATAGATCAAAATTTCATGTTCACCTGTTTCTTGTTTTATACATTCAGTACATTTATAGGCATTTAATTAAGAATGGCAGATTTTTCATTAGAACCATTATAATTTTACACAAAAAGGCTTTATAGTTCAAACGTCAGTAATAAAATTAAACTACGATCGTATCAATATATCTGACAGTTATGTTGCTCTTCAAAGTATGAATTGAACGTCAGTTGTCAGTCAATGCTTTATGTTAACATCACATAGCTATAAAATGTCTGAGGACTTAAAAAATACTAATAAAGTTATCATAAGTAATGCCACGAGAGATTTCCAATTTATCCAGAGAATTTGGACATCGAGAGTGGCATTTGTTAGGGCTATTTAACGAATAAAATTAAGCTGTTTACTCACATATCATTATTCAACTATAGTTATTTTAAAATATTTATATATTTAATATAGACGGCGATGTTTGAAAACAAATTAGAAACGATTGGTTCGCTTCATCCGATTCTTTTTGTTTATCACTGCAACCAGATCATACCATTTATTGCCAAAGGAACGCAATATTGTCAGAATGCTCTCTAGTGGAGAAAAAATGAAACACCTTAAACTGTATATTAATTCATTTTTGATGTCGTATGATGTAAATATGACAATTATATTTTTCTGGATTATTACCTGGGAAAAAATAAATTTAAGAAAGTGCAAACAGTGGTTTCTTTTTTTTGGTGGTATAATCAATTGCTACAAATGTTTTTATATTAACTCCTGCAAGATGTGTTGACATCCATGCACTATATATAGAATATGGTAGCCGTATTTCTTGGGGACTCAGTCACTGCAAAATAATGGTCAGACCTGTTCAGAATATTAAAAAAGGAGGAGCTTTCTTTAATATGGTAAATATAACACTGATAAATATTATGTGAAATACGACTGTGATTGGTTGGAAAACAGAAATCATTTAAATGTGATTGGTCATTGACTCCCATTTGGGACGTGAGTTAAATAGACAAATTAATGAATCACCGTTGACCCATGAGCCTAATAACTATAAATAAACTACTGTACTTACGTTTTTTACACAAGGGAACGTAGGATATATATTGTACTCCATATAACACAAAATTGTATTTAAAGAAAAGCTTAAAAGACTCTTCATGAAACGAACTCTATCGATACTCTTTTAGAGATTGTTCAGCAATTTTTGTTGTCTGATTTAAACAAATAAGGTAATTTTAAAATAATTGTTCTTTCTATTTAATGTCCCATGTGTTCAAGACATATGCTTTTTGTGGAAATTGGACAGTTCGCTAACTGCCACTATCGAAACCATAGCCCCGCGGACATAAGTTTTCCATACATCTCTATCCTGAGCTAATGTTTTCCAATCATCCCCTGTATAATTTACTACTCTCAAATCATGATTAATATTATTCTCCCACCTCATTCTTGGCGTTTTCCTTCTGGTTTTCCTAGAAGAAGCTTCCTTGCCCATCTTTCATTCCCAATCGTGCCATATGTCTGCCCATCATAGTCTAAGGGACCAATTGTTCTTATTATATCTAGTTTCCTTTGTTTTCTCCATTCGCCTGTCTGTTCATCTCTCTTTGGTCCAAAAATGTTCCTAAGAATTTTATTCCTAAATACTGTTTTCACTCCCTTAAAGTAAGAGTCCATGTTTCACATGCATAGACCTATGATATACTAGTAGACTGTACATTACGGTGGGACGAAAAATCTCATTTTTTTTATTTCGAGGTTGTAATAGCGCGGAAAAGTTGCGAATTATGTAGACAAAAGAAAATTAAAAAATATATATCAAAATTGGTTGACATCTTTTGGTCGCGCAAAGGCTCTAAAGTTTAACAAAATATGAAAAAAACTTAATTTTTTAGATTATTTCCTTAATTTTTTAATTAGATGTTTTCGTAATGTAATAGTTTGTAACGTCTTCAAATAGAGCCTAAAAACATTGTGTTTTAATTTGGTTTAGATCAGTTGTTATCTTCCGGTCGCGCATAAGCTCCAAAATTTGCCAGAATAATGAACAAGTTATATTTTTACGCATTTTTGGTATTTGATAAATAACTTCCAGAGTATTGATTGTCAGATCCCACAGATAGACATAAACGTGCTTAACAAAGATCAGCAATACCTACTTGATATTAAAAAAAAATAGTTGCAAAAATTAAGTTTGTTTTTCATATTTTCCCAAACTTCTGAACCTTTGCGCGACCGAAAGATGGCAACCGATTTTGATTATATTTTTATTATTCTAGCAATATAACTCGCAACTTTTCCGCACTATTACAACTTCGAAATAAATAAATTAGTTTTTTTCGGCCCACCCTACTGTACAGAGCATGATTACAAAGCACTAGCTCTGGACAGAGATGTTTGGAGAGCTTATGTCAGCGCCGCCATGAACCTACGGGTTCGATAGTGCCAGCGAGTTAGTTAGAAATTCTGATATTGTACAATTCAATTCAATTTAAGCCTTTTGCTTGTTCCTAGTGTCGATCCTGGTCCTGTAAAGCGCGTAGGTGGGAACAGCATTAGCATGTAGGAGTGTGTTCAGTTGGTACAGTGTCATCAAATAACACGTATCGGTTAATTGAGTATCTTGTTCGAGAGTTAACCACCCCCCACTCCAATCCCAATTAATTTAAAAGCAATTGTACAGTGCTCCGCCCTCTCTAAGCCTTCTTTTTACAATAATTTTAAAACCGTATTCTAACTGTTGGATTGTGTCCAAGTGAAGGGAGAATTTCCAGGGTTGTTTAAAAGTTTGTGGAAAATGCTAGGAAGTATTTTGGAATATCTATGTGTTTTGGACACTCAGTGCCATTGGAATTTAGTTTTGGCTTGTATTGTCCAGTGCAGTACAAATAAATAACAATGATACTTGTTCTAGGAAGAATATTAGGATATCAAAGTTCGCCAGGCTGCATAACATTCTGTTAATATCGTTACAGTTCGCAAGCTTCAAGTAATATAAGGGGTGTTACAAAAATAATGTTCACACAGTCATTCATGGATTCATCATACGTACAATAAGAAATAATGTGTCTCCAAAATTCTAGTCTATGATGTTAGGGTGTTACAAGTACACTCCATGTAAAAAGTAATTTACAGAATGTAACGAAAATAGCTAGTAAAACTTCAGTTACAAATTCTTCATATGCACAAACGAAAATAAGTTATACTTACTTAATACAGGCTTTCCACTTTACAGCAGTTTGCCCTTGATACCTGCTTTCCAGAGATTCCTATCTTCCCATCGACCATCTTCCATACCCCTCTTCATCATGGCATCATATATTCCCTCATACCATGTTCTTCTACTTCTGCCCCTCTTCCTTCTGCCTGGTACCATCCAATCCAACACCTGTTTAGGCCACTGGTCTTCCGACATCCGTTGTACATGTCCATACCACTGTAGAGTTCTCTTTGTTATCCTATCGATAACAGTTTCTTGGGCATCCATTTCTTGTCAGATATATGTATTTCGAATGTTTTGTAGCCTGGATATTCTCATACTTCTCCGCAATCCATCCATTTCTGTCGCCAAGATTCTTTTCTGCATCCTTTCATTTATCGTCCAGCTTTCTGATCCATATGTAAGTATACTTTCTATTATTGTCTGTATAATCTCTTTTTTTTTTGTTTTTCTAAAAACTAAAAAAAAGTTATATGAACATATATATATATATATATATATATATATATGTAAATACAAAACAGTTAAGTACGTTTTTCTTCTCTGTTTGTCAACTGATTTTTAGTAGCTATTGACAATCTTTAGTGTTATCATAAGTATTTGTTAGGACTATTTAACGAATAAAATTAAGCTGTTTACTCACAAATCATTGTTTAACTATATTTATTTTATTTATTTTAAAATATTTATATATTTAATGTAAACGACGATCTTTGAAAACAAATCAGAAATGTGAGGTTATGTTCATTCACTGCACCTTGATCATATTATTTATTGCCAAATAAGATCGCAATATTGTAATAGTGCACCCAAGTGGAGAAATAATGAAACACATTAAACTATATATCATAATCAACATTACGGGTTATTCAATTATTTTTTTAGTAAACAACTCAGTAAAATCAAGGATCTTTTCATTATTTGCTATATTCAATGTAGTTGTTGGAGAAAAAGAATGCTTTGGCCTGTTCAGAACATTAAAAAGGAAGAGCTTTCTTTATCACAAAAGCAGGAGCTGATAAAGAGAAATCAATAAAGAGCGAGGTGAAACACGACTGTGATTGGTTGCAAATAAAAAAATCATTGTAAAGTGATTGGTCATTGACTCCCATTTGGGGCATGAGTTAAATAGTCAATAAAAACACTTGGAAGCAGTTTTTTTTCCCTACCTTCGACGTAGAGTCGGATTCTTTATTTAGAGGTCTCTATTCGTAATATTTCACGCTCGTTACGTCTACAACAATCTACAGTTTTTACCATTTATAATGCGTTATATCTGTTACACATAATTTTATATATTATTATTATTATTATTATTATTATTATTATTATTATTATTATTATTATTATTATTATTATTATTATTATTATACAAACAACAACAAAAAAACGTAAAGGAAAAGAAATGCCAAGAACAAAACAAAAGAGAAAAGGTAATCCATCAAATGAATTTCAAAGCAAAATATTACTGATCTTAAGACGTCAAAAGTAGTGGTCTCAGTTAATCCATTTCCTATATATATATATATATATATATATATCTTCTTCTTCTTCTTCTTCTTCTTCCTTCCAAGTATTAGGCCAAGGCCTGTTACGATCCTATAGAAAATTTTCCCTCCAGCGCTTCCAGGAAATTCTCGTATAAGACTTGAAAGCATAATAATAGTCCCTTCGATTGGTTGCTGGCCAAAGGAAGGCAAGACTAATGATGGGGCTGCCATCTTATAGCATCTGGTCAGGCTTTTCTGGAGAAGAAAAGAAAATAAAGAAAAGAAGAAATGGAAGAAAGGAAAGACTCCCTAGCCCTCGGATGCCCTAATAGTGTCGGGGTCGAAAAAAACAAGAGTTAACCAAGAGAGGTTAGAGAGTAAAGTTAAAAGAGTGCAAAACACAAGTAAGTGGAAGAAATGTTTTGCTCAGCTTGGGCACCTTGTGGTCGCCATCCACATATCCCCTAGATGAGGACCCCTGAGGGTATATATATATTTACAGAATCAACCTATATTCAGAATAGGCCTATACGGGGTTCGATTTTCAGTAGGATCGTTATATATAGATTTTAACATTGTAATTTGAAATATTTTCGAACTAGTTTTGGGACGTCCTGTACAAACATGCAATAATAGGTTTAATTATAATCCACAAACAAACATACGACCCTAGAAAACTAGAAGTTTCAGTGCTTTTGAGAATAATCGAACATTTTTTCATGAAAATCTCTTATGTTGGGGGAGCAGTTTATGATACATCCCTAATTTGACTTTATACCACTGGTAATATTGAATTTCAGAAAATCTTTGTACAAATAATTTTGCCACGATAGAAGATATCTTGGAAATATCATTAGCAGAGTCGTGGTGCGGTTTTCCTTGTTCAGACAATGACACCAACCTTCACTTCTTTCAGTATAAAATATCTTCTCAGACTTTCTATTGTCAACATTTCCAAGTTTACAAATATTCTTCAAAAGACGCAAAATATACCAATTTACTTTGATACTCGGGCAGTTATATGTTTTTATCATTTCGGACGATATTAGTTGCTCATTATTTTAATGAATCTTCAACATTTGAACTTAAAATTATCTCACTGACACTGTTGAACCCATAGGTTCATGGCCGCACGGATATAAGCTTTCCATACAACTCTACCCTGAGCCAACGTTCTCCAATCACACCCTGTATAACTTAGCTACCTCAAATCGTGAATAATGTTATTCTCCCACTTCATTCTTAGCCTACCTACCAGGCGCTTTCCCTCTGGTTTTCCTACAAGGAATTTCTAAGTCTCTCTTTCATTCCCCATTCGTTGCACATGTCTTGCCCATTGTAATCTATGAGAATTCGCTGTTCTTATTATATCTGGCTTCCTATAAAGACCATGTAGCTTACTGTCACGTAGTCTTATTCTATTTATTTCCCTTTCGTCCAAAAAATATAATTAACCTATTCGTTTCAGGTTTAAATGATCAATGCCTTTCCCCAGAAACCAGATTTATTTTATCGTTAATTAGATTTTCTACTTTCAGACAAAACAAACAAAAGATAACGGTACTTGAGATCACAATAATGCTGAAGGCCAAAACACATTCCTCTTCTAATCATAAATTTTAACAAAATATTACCTGCCAAGGGATGTACAAAATATTGCAAAATATATAACAGCAGAGTGAAACGAGTGTACCTCGTATTTTGAGGCGAATGGGTTAAGAACTTTATTCTAAAACACTCGCAATATTTTCTCCTCCCTTAAAACGAGACTCCATGTTTCACATCCATGTAGTGTAACAGTTTTATATATTTTCAGTTTAATGGGATGAAAAGGATATCCCGGAAAAAATTACTAGTTATAATAAAAGTTTGGGAATTATTAATCAAGTTATGAAACCATCTCTTGTACAAAAAACACCAGATTACGTTTATATAACACTTTGGCTAGACCAGTGTTGACCTATGGTAGTGAAGCATGGACACTAAAAAGACAACATGAAAGCAGAATAAAGGCTTGTGAAATGAGATTCATGCGCAGAACAGCGGGTTACACCAGATGGGATCGAAAAAGGAACACCGATATCTTAAAAGAATTGAAGACTACGCCAATTTTGGAATATATTAAACGGTACCAACTAAATTGGAAACACCATCTTGAAAGAATGAGTTGAAATTGGATCCACAAAGGTGTTTATAATTATATACCAAGAGGACGAAGATCACTGGGCCATCCTATGAAACGCTGGAGGGAAAATTTTCTATAGGATCGTAACAGGCCTTGGCCTAATACTTGGAAGGAAGAAGAAGAAGAAGAAGAAGAAGAAGATTTTTTTAGAGAAATTGGGATAAGAGTCGCGGTAATGCATAGTAGCATGCATTTCCAGAATTAAACCTATGTTTAATTTATTTGTGCATGTTCTATATTTTGAAAAAATTGAAAGTGTCTACGAATTCTGTTCCGAAATTCAGGCCTCAGCTATGTTTTGGCCGAAAACATTGAATATAATTCATAAAACTTCAATGTCATTCCTTGTCATGTAATTAGATGTTATCCTGTTACATGTTTGAAAAATTACATTAAACTACTGATTACAACTAATGCAGAGTGGATGTAAGCGAAGAATTGGACATCCCTGTATCCCTTATCCAGAAAAGGAAAGAAAAAAGTCGTGAAGCAGAAAATCCTGGCTAAGACTTGGACTCTCTTATGCTGGAAATTACTGTTCTTGTGGAAGGATTCGTAGAGACATTGGCGGGGATTAGATCAACGAGAAAAACAATGGAACGTCTGGAATGGCATTACGATCAGATATTAATGACTCTTCCGGAACAGGAAACACATATTTCCTCTCTTGACAAATTCTACACAGAAAGATATATGTTCGAAAACGTTTTTGTAAATTTGCGAAGAATGTAATATATCAATACCTAGATTTATCAGCTCCATTTTTTTTTATATCAGGAACCAATTTGAGATTTTCAATATTTCGTAGGGGCACGCCGTAGCGTAGTGGTTAAGGCACTGAGCTACAAGCCGGAGGGTCGAGGGTTCAAGTCCCGTTGGGGTCAGGATTTTTAAACTAACCCAAAACTTCTGGCGGCACTATGGCCCTGGGGTCGACTCAGCCTCTAACGGAAATGAGTACCAGACGCTTGTTCTGGGGTAAAGGCGGCCGTCACGCAGGGCTGACAATCCGGCTGACATAAAGTGCTGATTGTCTAGAAAAAGTCGGAGCCTTAACCTCCTACTACCCCAAGGGCCTCCGGGCCTGTTGTGGGATCACTTTACTTTACTTACAATATTTCGTATCCCAATTTTAACAAAATAGTAAAGGGCCCAATTGCACACCAAAATAAAATTTGTAAAATAATAATTACCGGTACATCTAACAATAGTAGGCATAATAATAATAATAATAATAATAATAATAATAATAATAATAATATTAATAACAATAATAATTCTTAAAAGAATTGAAGACTACGCCAATTTTGGAATATATAAACAGTACCAACTAAATTGGAAACACCATCTTGAAAGAATGAGTTCAAATCTGATCCCCAAAGCTATTTATAATTATATACCAAGAGGACGAAGATCACTGGGCCGTCCTATGAAACGCTGGAGGGAAAATTTTCTATAGCATCGTAACAGGCCTTGGCCTAATACTTGGAAGTAAGAAGAAGAAGAAGACAATAATAATAATAATTAGAGTACTAATAATAATAATAATTAACGCACTGTTAGCATCAAATTTCTAAGTTCACGGCGTCGCGATCAAAAGCTCTCCATTTATCCCTATCCTGAGCTAATGTTCTCTCATTCCCTGTATAATCTACTTCTCTCAAATCATAGTTAATATAATTCTTCCACCTCATTCTTGACTTACCTACTGGACGCTTTTCCTCTGGTTTTCCCACAAGGAGTTTCTAAACCACTCTCTCATTCCCCACTTGTACCACATGCCCTACCCACTCTATAAAGATCATGTAGCTCACTGTTATGTAGTCTTCTGCATTCGCCTGTTTATTCATCTCTCTTTGGCCCAAAAATTTTCCCAAATATTTCATTTTCAAATTCTCGTAAAATTGTTTCCTCTCTTAAAGTAAGAGTCTATGTTTCGCATCCATATAATATATCTGAAAGAATAACATTTTATGTATCTTGAGTTTGCTTTTCCAAAAAGAAATTGGGATGACAAGAGTTCATGTACTGCATAATAGAATGCTTATCTAAAATTGACCCTACATTTAATTTAATTGTACGCCTCATTCATGGTTCCTAGGTATTTTAAAATAATAATAATAATAATAATAATAATGTTCTTCTTCTTCTTTTCATGTGAATAACCTAAGGGTCTGTTACGGTCTCAATCCAACGTTTGAAGGGTCTGCCTTAAGATCTCTTGCCTGGTGGCTGGTAATTTAAGATTTGACGTGGTATTCTTGTTCTGCTCATTCTTCTTACGTGGGATTTCCAGTTGTTTCTGTATTTGTGTACATATTCCATGATTTATTCTGTTTGTAATTCTTTAAGAATCTCATAATTCCTTTTATGGTCTATTCTTGAGTAACCTGCAGTACGTTAATAATAATAATAATAATAATAATAATAATAATAATAATAATAATAATACATTCACGAATTTAGGCCATTTGTTAACCTGTTTCGGCCTCAAAAGAAACACCATCCAGAAGTCTGTTGAGTGGACGTCCTTGTCTTCTTCTTCTTCCTGCAGGTTGATATCTTAACATCTGTTTGGGTATCCTGTGATCTTCCATTCGATGAACATGTTGCATCCATCTTGACTTATAATCAGAAATGTTGTTTTCTAAAGGTTCCATGTGTAATTCTTCTAAGATGCTTCATTTTTTTTTCTGATCTAGTAGTGTGTCCTGCATTCCCCGAAGGTTAATAATAATAATAATAATAATAATAATAATAATAATAATAATAATAATAATAATAGTGGTATCGAATAGCCTACTCAATTCTGGAAATGCATGATGTTAAGTATTACAGGTACTTTTGTCGATCCAACTGAATAAAGAGGCCTATAACCAAAAGTTTCTGACCTTCAAGCAGCCTAGTAATAGCTTAGTTGAGTACCTTAGTTGGACCGGTACATTTATCGCATACCATTCATGGCATCTGTAGAGAAATAAGCTCAACTAAATAAAATTGGTATAACAAACAGATAGTAAGACCTGACATTGGACTGTTACACCAATGTAAATAGAAAGTTAGTCGGCCGCGGTGGACTAGTGGTTATGCTCCTTGCCTCTGGTCCCGAGGGTCGCGGGTTCAAACCCGGCCGGGGTCGATGGATTTTTTTAGGGCGGAAAAATCCAAGGAGCAAGTCTTCCGGGAGGGACTTTAAGCCGTGGGTCCCGAGTCTGAAGATTTTCAGGCTCGTAAAAAATCCTTAAGCCTGAATGAAAAGGCCTCTAAGCAAAATTTACCGAATTTTCCCGTCCTTGTACTACCTTGGTTTCCTAGATGTCAGAATGAGGCGTAACGCTGACCACGGACCACTCAAATAACATATATATGAAAACAAGTTTAAATTAGTATGGTTCAAATTCTTCCCTCTAGGGGGAAGGCGCCTAAATCTCTGTAAAGGGAAAACATGGACTTACAAAAAAATGAAAGTTAAATAAATAAACAATTCAACTTTTGTGTAAAAAGCCACTTTCAGTCTTTGCAAAGAATTATTTTACTTTTGATTTTATGAGGATGTATTCTAGTATAAAATTGATAAAAAAGGTGTTTTGAGAGAATTTGTAGGTTCAGATTAAGGGTGATGTCTAAAATAAACAGCGCTGTTACAAATTTGCCTCGACATGTTGCTTTGTTACAAAGGATTCTGCTTAGTCGAGTTTCGAAGTAAAGTCTTTGCCCATCCACGCGAGAGCATCAAGCAGACTTAGTATCGATTTCTCATGTCTTAACAACTTTGAAACGTCCCCATAAGCATTTTCTCAGAATGAGATCCTCATAAAATACTAAACTTTGACATTACATTACTCGAAATATTCAGTTGTCCTTAACAAAAACGTCAGCTTCCAAACAAGTGTAAGATGGCTTGTTAATCTCAAATCTGGATCTTCAATCCATATCTTCCAAGCGCACAGTAGTGAAGCTTGGCTTTTGGGATTCTCTTCTTGGACATAGGTTGTATACGCATTTTTCAATTGTATTGGTAATCTTTTTTTTTCTAGTGCCCCAGGTTGTCTTTCGACATTCCTGATTTCTCTCCTGGTATGGCACACTTGTAACCCACTTCTGAGGTTGGGGCGCCTGCAAGGCGGGGTTACGTTGCTCCGATGATATGATGGGCGATGATGATGATAATGATGCGCCAGGAGAGTTCCTAATCCTAAGCTTAACCTAAGATGAATGTGAATGATGATGATTGCGATGGCCATATGATTTCGGAGACGGTTTGGTCCTTAAAGTTTTACTGACATTTGTCTTACAGGTGAGGATAAACCCCGATAAAAACCTCACCCAGAGAAACTGTCCCGACCGGGGATCGAACCCGGGCCCGCTGTGTGACAAGGCAGCACGCTACCCCGAAACCACAGCGGTGCGCCTTATTGTATATAATTGTTCTGTACGTGTGTATGTCACCGAATTCCTCCTACACGACTGGACCGATTCTGATGAATTTTTTGTGGGTGTTTGAGTGGATCCCTGGATGGTTTAGATTCACAATCGGCCCCTCTAAAATCATTAAGTTCACCTGAAGTGCAAATTTAAAAATCGCTCTAACGGTCACAAATTTCGATATTTCATAACGAAACTGAGTCCATCCATTGTAATTCTGCCCGAAGGCAGATTCTTCACTGCAATCATAGCATTTTCATGCTATGATTCTAGCTTTACTAGGGAATTGTAGGTGTGGTAGCTTCCCGTTGCTTTCCACACCGGTGAGGGATGATGATGGCGATAATGATAAAGATGATGATGATGGCCATATGATTTCGGGGACCGTTTGGTCCTTAAAGTTTTCCTGACATTTGTCTTAGAGATGAGGAAAAACCCTGATAAAAACCTCACCCAGAAAAACTGTCCCGACCGGGGATTGAACCCGGGTCCGCTGCGTGAGAAGGCAGCACGCTACCTCGAGACCACAGCGGTAGACAAACTCAGTATATCATATTAAAATAAACCGAGGTAGGTATTATAAAAAAAGCGAAATCCGACAATTAGTGTGGAAGTATACCTGAAGTCCGAAATTAAAAACTATCAACCACCATATTTGGTTACCCTCAGCGTATAACATACCTTTAATGTTTCATTTATTTAGGCGTAGCAACGCACGCCGGATATTACCCGGTTGTTTATAAAATGGATTACTGATTCTAATTGCCGTCCCGCGCCATAGTTTAGTTGTAAGACAAAATGCCTTCGCACACATCTATGGGACTTGCCCTGGTTCGAGTATGGAATATAGGCTATTTATCGTGCCATTTCGGACAGTATGGAACCAGTGGCACCTAGTATCGCAATTAGTAGTGGCCCCAGGAGGTTGAGAAAACCAGCTGTAACGATTAAGGGACCCAATGCGCTTATCACATGACACCCTTACACTGGGTGGATGATCGGCTAACTCTGTGATTAATACATATGGATGTGAGGCCAGCCGCGGCTAGTACACTGTCGCGCCGTGGTATTTTTTTTATTTCCAGCGCACTTTCAACTCACGTTTATACAAATAATTATATATTGTTAAATAATTATTATTTTTCCAGACCTAAATCCATTCTATGTAATTAATTGCTTGTATACATTTTATTATTAGTTTTAGTCTTAATTTTAACTAATATTAAATGGTTGTATTATAGATCGTAATATGTATATTAGATATTATCTTTTGATCAAATTTTTACTTAGTGTTTAATATTAGAGTTAATTAAGATTGTTATATTCTTATGTAATATATGTTTGTCCTGGTGAGTGGAAGAGAAGGCCACATGGCCTTAACTCCACCAGGCTAAATAAATCTTAAATCTTAATAATGTTTTTTTCCTTCATGTTTCTATCTTGCACATTTCAAATTTGACTCGTTAAATGTTGAGTAAAAAAACTACATTGTAATAATTGTTATATTGTAGACATACCATGTAATAATCTTTTATTGTAATTTTGTAAGAGTTGTTTTTTCTAACCTGGTAGACAAGACTTTAAGGCATTAACTCTGCGGGGTAAAACAAATAAATATAAATTAAATAAAAATAAAACTTAGTTTTATTTGATTTTCATATTTATTAAGATATAATTCAGTGACAGCTGTTTCGGTACACTGTACCTTCTTCAGACATGTTAACAAATTATCATCATCATCATCATCTGCCTTTCAAGTATTAGGCCCAGTGGCCCGTTACGGTCTCCCGCCATCTCCGAAAAGTCGACCCACAGATCTTCAGCCTCGAGGAATGTAGTGAAGAATTTGTTTTGGTATTCTGTGACGATCCATACGCTGAATATGGGCAAATTATGAATTGTGTTATTATAGTACAAATCAACTGATCTAAGCAACAATACAACAATAATACAAATCAACTGATCTAAGCAACAATACAACAATAATTTATTTAAAGTTTTTAATTTAACAAAGGGGATTCATTCAAATCAAGTTAAATTAAAAAAATTAAATAAAATATTGTTGTATTGTTGCTTAGATCAGTTGGAACACAATTCATAATTTGTTAACATGTCTAAAGAAGGTACAGTGTACCGAAACAGCTGTCACTGAATTACATCTTAATAAATATTAAAATCAAATAAAACTAAGTTTTATTTTTATTTAATTAATAAATATGGATTTTCATCAAGTAAACACCAATTCAATTGATTATATAAATAGAATATAAAATATAAATAACGTTCAGACATGTAAATACATTATATAATGGAAATGGACAGTTAATGTCAAATGAAAATTTTGAGGAAGTGGCTGAATTCAAATACCTAGGAACAATAATCACAAACAAGAGTGAGTTGTACAAAAAAGATTAAACATGAATAAATTCTGGAAATGCGTGATATTATGCATTACAGGGACTCTTATCGTCCCAACTCCTCTAAAAAAAATTAAACTGAAAACTATAAAACTGATATTCTCCCAGTCATAAGGTTGTGAAACATGGACTCTTTATTTTAAGGAGGAGAAAATATTTCAGAATGAAGTTCTTACAAAATGTTTTGGATCAAAGAGAGATGAAGAGGCAGACGAATGGAGAAGACTTCATAACAGTGATCTACAATATCTTTTCAGGAAACCAGATGTAATAAGAACAGTCAAGTCTCGTAGTTTACGGTGAGTAGGACATGTTACACAAATGGGGAATGAAATAGGAGCAATGAAAGCTTCTTGTAGGAAAACCAGAGGGAAAACGCCCAATTGGTAGACCAATAATGAGGTGAGAGAATCGCATTAAGAATGATTTGATGGATTGAGATTATACAGGGGATAATTGGAAAGCATTAGCTCAGGATAGAGATGTTTGGAGAGCACGTATCCGCGGGGCCATGAACCTACGGGTTCGATGATGCCAGTGAGTCAGTTCTTAATAATTATGATTATTAACTAACGATATTTTTGGCTTTTAACAAAAAATGATTTACTTATTTACTCACTGGCACTATCGAACCCGTAGGTTCATGGCCGCGCGAACATAAGCTCTCCATACATCCCTATCCTGAGCTAATGCTTTCCAATCATTTCCCTGTATAATCTACTTTTCTCAAATCATAGTTAATGTTATTCTCGCACCTCATTCTTGGTCTACCAACTGGGCGTTTTCCCTCTGGCTTTCCTTCAAGAAGCTTCCATGCAAGTCTTTCATTCTCCATACGTGTAACATGTCCTGCCCATCGCAGTCTACGAGACTTAACTGTTCTTATTATATCTGGCTTCATATAAAGACCATGTAGTTCATTGTTATGTAGTCTTCTCCATTCACCTGTCTGTTCATCTCTCTTTGGTCCAAAAATTTTCCTAAGTACTTTATTCTGAAATACTCGTAATCTCCTTTCCTCCCTTAAAGCAAGAGTCCATGTTTCGCACCCATATAATATAACTGGTAGAATAATAGTTTGTGTAAACACTTTTTGCCCTCACTGTATGTTTCTTGTGCATTTGCTGCCGCTAGATGGTGGTATTGGATGTTCAAATAGCAGGCAGTATTACGAAACAAAGCTGCAAATTTAGTTGACGTGCTCCGCTAGAATTACATGTATAACTTATCAAACAATCTGGACTTTCCTCTCATAAGCTGATTAATGGCTTCTCCATCTTGAAGCAGCGTACAGGTACAGCATTACCTGCTCCACTCTACCTCTATCCCTACATTTAATTCATGTATATTACATCTCTCTCGCCATTATAATTATCATCTGGCTGTCATTTCCACTTATGATAAATCTGTGAGCAGTTCAAGGAAATTGAGATGAGAATACATTCTCTGTATAAACATAAAATTAATACATGAGTTAAAGTTACACTGAAAATTGAGAAAAAATTACGTATTTTTATTTCACAATGTTATGAACCCACCTGGATTTATTAGGCGTAAAGGACCTTCGGGACTTGGAAAATCTGGTAGCGGTTTCCTAGCCGAGCGTTAGTATGAGGATGTACCGTTATACATGTTTTGAAATAAACAAATGGAGTCTTATTTTAAACTATTTTATTACTAAAGTATAAATAATTATAAACCCTTAGTAGTCTAGCCCTAATCTAATCTAAGCCTATATTAAAACTACAGTACTTTCTTGGGGGGGGGTTGAGAAGAGGGAGTTGTGGAATTTTTAAATCTAACCAAATCTACATGATTAAAAATGTTATATCCCTTTTCTAAAATATAGTTTCAAAAATGTTAATGGTACTTGATACAAATATAAAAGAAATGGACTACATTATTAAGAAAAATGGTCAGTGACTTACCCTTCAGCCGTTTACACACACAGACAGACACGAGACCCTCACTTCTCAAGTGTTATATACTAAAAATGACCTCATTTCACCCTAACTGTACAAACTAACATTCCAATGAACTAAATGTAGGGATGTTTACAGTTAGCTTCAACAAGACTTTGCTCTGATCTATACTCTATCTCAACAGACTCTGAATGTCTAAACTCTATTTCAAAAGACTTTGCTTAAATAATTAAAATAATCTATAAAACAATAAAGAATCTATATAAAAGACGATGTATTCATAATACACAACACTTTTAACATCCAAGTCATTATACGGGGTGAATCATAAATATGGCTATACGTTTGATCGCGTTGTGTGATGAAAATATTACCATTACAGGAAATATGAAATTACCGTTGGAAAGGCAATTATTCAAATTACAACATTGGAATAAAACAAAACAGTGTAGAACTTACGTCATTAGTCAAAATGGCGTTGAATATGCAACAGCAAATTACAATTGATGCATGGGCAATAACGTATGCTAATGATCGTGAGGCCGCAAGACTTGAGTTTAACGTAGCATTGCAGCCGTTGACTGTGGGGAAGTGAGGAAAACGACTGCTGGAAACGTGAAGAATGCAGAAAATCAAACCTCCTGGAAGGCATCGCATTAGCACGGATGCAAAAATAACGAAGAGAATTGTGGAGGCGTTCGACGCTAGCCCACAAAAATCAACCCGCCAAGCTGCACGTGAGCAGTGATTTGTTTTGTTCTATTGTTAAAATTTGAAAGATTCCCTTTCCAAAGATAATATCATCTTTCCTTCAATAATAATATTTTCGTAACAAAATGCTATCAAACGTATAGCCATATTTCTGAATCACTCTGTAGGTTCACCGCTGTGGTATCGAAGTATCGCGCTGCCTTGTCACGCAGTGGGCCCGAGTTCGATTCCGGTAGGGACAAGCTTCCTGTGTAAGGTTTTCCCCTCGGGTTTTTCCTCACTTTTAATACAAATGACAGATAGATTTAAGGCCCAAAAGATCCTCGAATGTCATCTGGCCATCACCGTCATTATCATCCCCGGTGTGGAAATCAACGGGAAGCTGTACCTTACCCTCTCTTAGAGTGATCCTAACATCAACAATCGCCAATTGTATCCTTCCGCCTTTCGCGCCACAATTACTGTCACTTTTAACAGGGAGATGATGACACAGCAACAGAAGACTCGACAATTTCAGCCATTTTGTTTCATGAGAATCATCCGAAGCATGACTCAAATGCATCACCCATATGTAATAAATTGTTTTAAGTTGTTATTATTGATTAGGTATATTTTAGAATATTTTCTATGTTTTGAATATTATTATTTTCATTCATGAAGAATAACAAGTATATTCAGATAACATATTTTTAATTTAATGAAGGGAACTACTTTTTCACGTACTTATTGCTTCTACAGCGTACATCTGTGTCCATATCGAATGAAAAGCGAGTAGGTCACATGGTCACTATTGAGTAACACTATGAAATTAGGACTGGAAGTAAATATCACTAAAACTAAATATATGGTCACACGTAGAAATTCAGTATATAATGGAAATGGACAGCTAATGACAAATGAGGGAAATTTTGAGGAAGTGGCTGAATTCAAATACCTAGGAACAATAATCACAAATAGGAATGAGATGCACAAAGAAATTAAACATAGGCTCAATTCTGGAAATGCATGCTATTATGCATTGCAGAGACTTTTGATGTCCCAACTCCTTTCAAAAAACGTTAAGCTGAAAATATATAAAACTATTATTCTACCAGTTATATTATATGGGTGCGAAACATGGACTCTTACTTTAAGGGAGGAAAGGAGATTACGAGTATTTGAGAAATAAAGTTCTTAGGAAAATTTTTGGACCAAAGAGAGATGAACAGACAGGTGAATGGAGAAGACTACATAACAATGAACTACATGGTCTTTATAGGAAGCCAGATATAATAAGAACAGTTAAGTCTCGTAGACTGCGATGGGCAGGACATGCTGCACGTATGGGGAATGAAAGACGTGCATGGAAGCTTCTTGTAGGAAAGCCAGAGGGAAAACGCCCAGTTGGTAGGCCAAGAATGAGGTGGGAGAACAACATTAACTATGATTTGAGGGAAGTAGATTATACAGGAAATGATTGGAAAGCATTAGCTCAGGATAGGGATGTATGGAGAGCTTATGTCCGCGCGGCCATGAACCTTCGGGTTCGATAGTGCCAGTGAGTTAGTTAGTTAGTTAGTTAGTTAGTAGGTCACATGGTTTTGTTTCGCTGAGGATCACTTTAAGAGCGGACAGCCTTTATATAATTCCCTACTAGGGTTGCAAAGTATACTATGAAAATGTTCTGATTGCAAGAAGGACCTGCTCTAGGGCAGAACACTATAGAACAGAATAGTCGTTATAGTCCATAGAGAAACTTCGAATAGAGGGGAAACTGAGTACAGTGACATCTAAAAAATTTCGGTCGTTTACGATGAACTACAATGAGCAAACTACAATGGTAGCGCTGTTTCGTAGTAACAGAATATGTAACTAAATAAAACAAATGCAAGGCACACGGCGTCGTTCACGGCGTGTTTAACGGTGTTCACTCGGGATTATGGGAAGTTAGCCATTTTGTAAATTAAAATTTTTAACTGCTATCCTTTCGTTCTATGTAGACGGTACTGTAAATTATCGAAAGTTAAAATCATTACTTAGATTTTATTTTACTCTAATTTGTAAGTAAATTCAAGCTTGTTTACATTTTTAATGTGAATCTATTTTCAAAGATAAACCTACTAGAAGTGATAAAATTCTAAGATTTGTTAGGTTAGGAAGAGCGATGTTAGTGTACAGCCATTTCTAATAAACATTTTAAAAATGTGACTTTATAATGGACAGATGTACGACATGGCTAAGGTTATTTAATAAATATGTATGTGAGAATAAGGGGGTAGGTCAATTGTACATATTTATTAAAAGAGCTCATAATGCACGTTTTAAAATTTTAATAAACGAAAATAAATTAACATGTTTTATTTATTTCCATTCTTCCTTTCTGTTAAAATTAAAGAGAATCTGTAGGTCTGAGAGACTGGGTATACATAATTCCACAATTTAAGGTTAATTAATACGTTATTTATTCCTATAAAAGTTAAATTCCATGATTATTCACCAGATGGCGTTATATAATTATAATTCATAATTTTACCACCAGGCGGTGCTGAATTCCATACTAGTACCAAAAAAAGAACCGAAAAAATTTAGGTGTCGTTAGTTGTATTACACTAGCGCCGCCTGTGGCATGTACGCGCAACTTGCCTACTTTCTTCTCTGGTACTCTGTGGTTATAGTTGTAATTCATATATGAGCATGAAAGAACTTATAAATTTAGCTCAGAGTCCTTTTTCGGACTTGAGATTATTTTACGTGCTCATGTTTTCACTCACTTCCGAAGGATATTCAAGATTTTTCTTCACTTAAAAAATTAATCGATCCCAAACGGGACTCAAACCAGTACAGCGGGACTGATGCGAATAATACACATTTCCGCTTGAGGCTGAATCTATCCCAGTACCATGGTGCCGCCAGATGGTTTGAGGCAGTATAAAATTCGTGACCCCCAACGGGACACAAATCCTTGACCTTATGATTTGTAGTGTATTACCATAACGAACTATACTACGCCGTGAATCCTGTAGCGGTAAATTACCGTAACTAAATAAGCCTGATTAAGAAACTCTACTTGCCTGAACACGAAACGTATGATTATATATATTAATATTAAATTAAATCAGTTTTATAGAATTTGTGGCACTATAAAACGAACACTGAAAAATAAAACTTTGAGGAGCACACAATTAAAATTTTATAAAATTATGGCAGTGCCTGTCTTAACATATGCAAGTGAGAATTTGACTCTCAGTGCCTGTCTTAACATATGCAAGTGAGAATTTGACTCTCAGTGCCTGTCTTAACATATGCAAGTGAGAATTTGACTCTCAGTGCCTGTCTTAACATATGCAAGTGAGAATTTGACTCTCAGTGCCTGTCTTAACATATCCAAGTGAGAATTTGACTCTCAGTGCCTGTCTTAACATATGCAAGTGAGAATTTGACTCTCAGTGCCTGTCTTAGCATATGCAAGTGAGAATTTGACTCTCAGTGCCTGTCTTAACATATGCAAGTGAGAATTTGACTCTCAGTTCCTGTCTTAACATATGCAAGTGAGAATTTGACTCTCAGTGCCTGTCTTAACATATGCAAGTGAGAATTTGACTCTCAGTGCCTGTCTTAACATATGCAAGTGAGAATTTGACTCTCAGTGCCTGTCTTAACATATGCAAGTGAGAATTTGACTCTCAGTGCCTGTCTTAACATATGCAAGTGAGAATTTGACTCTCAGTGCCTGTCTTAACATATGCAAGTGAGAATTTGACTCTCAGGGCCTGTCTTAACATATGCAAGTGAGAATTTGACTATCAGTACCTGTCTTAACATATGCAAGTGAGAATTTGACTCTCAGTGCCTGTCTTAACATATGCAAGTGAGAATTTGACTCTCAGTGCCTGTCTTAACATATGCAAGTGAGAATTTGACTCTCAGTGCCTGTCTTAACATATGCAAGTGAGAATTTGACTCTCAGTGCCTGTCTTAACATATGCAAGTGAGAATTTGACTATCAGTACCTGTCTTAACATATGCAAGTGAGAATTTGACTCTCAGTGCCTGTCTTAACATATGCAAGTGAGAATTTGACTCTCAGTGCCTGTCTTAACATATTCAAGTGAGAATATGACTCTCAGTGCCTGTCTTAACATATGCAAGTGAGAATTTGACTCTCAGTGCCTGTCTTAACATATGCAAGTGAGAATTTGACTCTCAGTGCCTGTCTTAACATATGCAAGTGAGAATTTGACTCTCAGTGCCTGTCTTAACATATGCAAGTGAGAATTTGACTCTCAGTGCCTGTCTTAACATATGCAAGTGAGAATTTGACTCTCAGTGCCTGTCTTAACATATGCAAGTGAGAATTTGACTCTCAGTGCCTGTCTTAACATATGCAAGTGAGAATTTGACTCTCAGTGCCTGTCTTAACATATGCAAGTGAGAATTTGACTCTCAGTGCCTGTCTTAACATATGCAAGTGAGAATTTGACTCTAAGTGCCTGTCTTAACATATGCAAGTGAGAATATGACTCTCAGGGCCTGTCTTAACATATGCAAGTGAGAATTTGACTCTCAGTGCCTGTCTTAACATATGCAAGTGAGAATTTGACTCTCAGTGCCTGTCTTAACATATGCAAGTGAGAATTTGACTCTAAGTGCCTGTCTTAACATATGCAAGTGAGAATTGGACTCTCAGTGCCTGTCTTAACATATGCAAGTGAGCATTGGACTCTCAGTGCCTGTCTTAACATATGCAAGTGAGAATTTGACTCTAAGTGCCTGTCTTAACATATGCAAGTGAGAATTTGACTCTAAGTGCCTGTCTTAACATATGCAAGTGAGAATTTGACTATCAGTACCTGTCTTAACATATGCAAGTGAGAATTTGACTCTCAGTGCCTGTCTTAACATATGCAAGTGAGAATTTGACTCTAAGTGCCTGTCTTAACATATGCAAGTGAGAATTGGACTCTCAGAGAATTGGACTCAGGAGTTATTTTACAATGGATTGTGGGAAAAATACCTTATTGTAGAGAAATTATTATTATTATTATTATTATTATTATTATTATTATTATTATTCTTAAAACAATATATTTTATTGTATAGAACAGATGAGGAGATTTGAGTTTTTTCTTCAAATCGTAAGCACTTATTGGCTACATTATTAAGATTGGAATTTATTGTGCTCTCTCTTTATCTTATTCTATATTTTTATTTAGTATCTTTTAATTATGAATTATATTTTAGAATAGTTTTTAACCTTTTCTGTATGTGAAGGGGCTTTAGGTTTATCAATTTTGCTAAAATATAATTCAGGAAGAATACGTAAAAAATTTAAATATTTAGAGTCTATTTTAGATCAAAATGATAATTCAACTGAGTAAATTGAAAGAAGAATAACTGATGGATAGGGAGACTCATTGTTATGTTGAACTCAGTGCTTTGGAATAGAAATATAATATACAGAATGAAGAAAACTATATTTCAAGTTCTGTTACAAAGCATTTTATTATATGGGTCCGAAACCTGGACAGTAAGTAGAAAACAAGCCAACAAGCTGTTAGCATTACAAATGGATTCTAGGAGGCGATCGGCAAAGAATTTCAAGAAGGGATAAAGTCAGAAACAGCAATTAAGGGAAATTATGCAAGTTGAAAAAATCATATTACAAAAAAATAGAAGAAAAACGTTTGAATTTGTATGGGCACCTGATAAGAATGGAAGAAGATGGGATACCAAAGACGATCGTTAATTGGAAAGCTAATAGAAGAGGCAGACCTAGAGAACATTGGATAAATGGAATGAGGAGAAGTATGGAAGCTAGAGATTTGAGGGAAGAAGAAGCTTTAGACAGGAACCTCTGGCGACAAATCATTCCCTGTATAATCTATTTCTCTCAAATCGTAGTTAATGTTATTCCACCTCATTCTTGGTCTACCAACTGGGCGTTTTCCCAGTGGTTTTCCTACAAGAAGCTTCCATGCACGTCTGTCATTCCCCATTCGTGTCACATGTCCTGTCCATCGCAGTCTACGAGACTTAACTGTTCTTATCATATGTCTTCCTATCAAGACCATGTAATTCACTGTTATGTAGTCTTCTCCAGTCACCTGTCTGTTCATCTCTCTTTGGTCCAAAAATTTTCCTAAGAACTTTATTCTTAAATACTAAATACTTTCCTCCCTTAAAGTAAGAGTCCATGTTTCGCATCCATATAATATAACTGGTAGAATAATAGTTATATATATTTTCAGTTTAACGTTTTTTGAAAGGAGTTGGGACATCAACAGTCTCTGCAATGCATAATAGCACGCATTTCCAGAATTGAGCCTATGTTTAATTTCTTTAATGTCTTTGTGTATCTCATTCCTATTAGTGATTATTGTTCCTAGGTATTTGAATTCAGCCACTTTCTCAAAAGTTCACTATTATTATTATTATTATTATTATTATTATTATTATTATTATTATTATTATACTTACTTACTTACTTACTCACTGGCACTATCGAACCCGTAGGTTCATGGCCGCGCGGACATAAGCTCTCCATACATCCCTATCCTGAGCTAATGCTTTCCAATCATTCCCTGCATAATCTACTTCCCTCAAATCATAGTTAATGTTGTTCTCCCACCTCATTCTTGGTCTACCAACTGGGCGTTTTCCTTCTGGCTTTCCTAGAAGAAGTTTCCATGCACGTCTTTCATTCCCCATACGCGCAACATGTACTGCCCATCGCAGTCTACGAGACCTAATTATTATTATTATTATTATTATTATTATTATTATTATTATTATGTTATTAATCGTGTATTATGTTATGATGGAAAATGGTAAATAGAAAGAAGTAAGAAAAGAATAAGATTCCCATTTTCTGAATCTCAACTCCATTTTTGTAAGAACACGTAACAAAGAAAAATGTACGTGCAAATATAAGAATGTTGAAGTGGAGCTGTTTGAAGCAAGTAGTTTAATTATATGAAAAAGTGAATAACAAAGTAAACATGACGTTTTCTGAAAATTAGCTCTTAATCCGTCTTGTGAAGGAGATTTAATTACATTATGCACTTCATTTTTAAACTTAACACTGACTTAATTAAACTCAGTATTAAAGTTGCTTAATAAAATACCTGCAGGTCTTTGTTTTACTCCAATGAGAGATTGAAGATTGATAAATTTTAAATTACCTCCCACGTAGTCTTTAGATCGATACACACTCGAGGACATTAACACGTCTTAGACGTGGCATCAGTGTTTACTCTCGCAATCATGGAAGATACAGGCAGTGCACGTTGAATTCTTCCTCTACTCTTCGCCTTGAGTCTTATTCACTATTGATTAAATAAAAATAAAACTTAGTGTTATTTTTTATATTTGAAGAGAAAAATTATACGCTCAGACCGGGACTTGAACCCGGGACCCTTGGTTCTCTAGACCAAGTGCTCTACCAACTGAGCTACCTGAGCAAGTACCGATCTAAACGCAAATCTTTCTCTACATACATTGTAATTCCCATCCACCAAATGCTGTGAAGCCATGCTTCTATCTTGAAAATGGCGGCTCCTTTATTAAGAAGACATATTTGGGAATTATATATTACAGCCAGTACGGCTTTTTTCAAGTTTTTGTTATTGATTTCGTACATCTCAATGATGGATAAATCATATTTGAAGAGAAAAATTATACGCTCAGACCGGGACTTTTATTTGATTTTCATATTTATTAAGATATAATTCACTGACAGCTGTTTCGGTACACTGTACCTTCTTCAGACATGTTAACAAATTATGAATTGTGTTATTATAGAATATAACTGATCTAAGCAACAATACAACAATAATTTACTTAATGTTTTTTTTTTAATTTAACAAAGGCGATTCATTCAAATCAAGTTAAATTCAAAAATGTAAATAAATTATTGTTGTATTATATTGACTTAGACTTTCACGGCCGGAGTTACTATGATGATCTTGGAGAAGATTTTCGGGCTGTTGGCCGTGGTCGTGAGGTTTGTAGTTCCGCGACGTTTTGCCAGAGACTGCGTCTGGCATCCTCACTGTAGGCCGTGGTCGTGAGACTTGTAGTTCCGCGACGTTTCGCCAGAGACTGCGTCTGGCATCCTCACTGTAGGCCGTGGTCGTGTGGCTTGTAGTTCCGCGACGTTTCGCCAGAGACTGCGTCTGGCATCCTCACTGTAGGCCGTGGTCGTGAGGCTTGTAGTTCCGCGACGTTTCGCCAGAGACTGCGTCTGGCATCCTCACTGTAGGCCGTGGTCGTGTGGCTTGTAGTTCCGCGACGTTTCGCCAGAGACTGCGTCTGGCATCCTCACTGTAGGCCGTGGTCGTGAGGCTTGTAGTTCCGCGACGTTTCGCCAGAGACTGCGTCTGGCATCCTCACTGTAGACCGTGGTCGTGAGGCTTGTAGTTCCGCGACTTTTCGCCAGAGACTGCGTCTGGCATCCTCACTGTAGGCCGTGGTCGTGAGGCTTGTAGTTCCGCGACGTTTCGCCAGAGACTGCGTCTGGCATCCTCACTGTAGACCGTGGTCGTGAGGCTTGTAGTTCCGCGACGTTTTGCCAGAGACTGCGTCTGGCATCCTCACTGTAGGCCGTGGTCGTGTGGCTTGTAGTTCCGCGACGTTTCGCCAGAGACTGCGTCTGGCATCCTAGTAGGCCGTGGTCGTGAGGCTTGTAGTTCCGCGACGTTTCGCCAGAGACTGCGTCTGGCATCCTCACTGTAGACCGTGGTCGTGAGGCTTGTAGTTCCGCGACGTTTCGCCAGAGACTGCGTCTGGCATCCTCACTGTAGGCCGTGGTCGTGAGGCTTGTAGTTCCGCGACGTTTCGCCAGAGACTGCGTCTGGCATCCTCACTGTAGGCCGTGGTCGTGAGACTTGTAGTTCCGCGACGTTTCGCCAGAGACAGCATCTGGCATCCTCACTGTAGGCCGTGGTCGTGTGGCTTGTAGTTCCGCGACGTTTCGCCAGAGACTGCGTCTGGCATCCTCACTGTAGGCCGTGGTCGTGAGGCTTGTAGTTCCGCGACGTTTCGCCAGAGACTGCGTCAGGCATCCTCACTGTAGGCCGTGGTCGTGTGCTTTTAGTTCCGCGACGTTTCGCCAGAGACTGCGTCTGGAATCCTCACTGTAGGCCGTGGTCGTGAGGCTTGTAGTTCCGCGACGTTTCGCCAGAGACTGCGTCTGGCATCCTCACTGTAGACCGTGGTCGTGAGGCTTGTAGTTCCGCGACGTTTCGCCAGAGACTGCGTCTGGCATCCTCATGGTAGGCCGGGGTCGTGAGGCTTGTAGTTACGCGACGTTTCGCCAGAGACTGCGTCTGGCAATCTCACTGTAGGCCGTGGTCGTGAGGCTTGTAGTTCCGCGACGTTTCGCCAGAGACTGCGTCTGGCTCCTCACTGTAGACCGTGGTCGTGAGGCTTGTAGTTCCGCGACGTTTCGCCAGAGACTGCGTCTGGCATCCTCACTGTAGGCCGTGGTCGTGAGGCTTGTAGTTCCGCGACGTTTCACCAGAGACTGCGTCTGGCATCCTCACTGTAGACCGTGGTCGTGAGGCTTGTAGTTCCGCGACGTTTCGCCAGAGACTGCGTCTGGCATCCTCACTGTAGGCCGTGGTCGTGAGGCTTGTAGTTCCGCGACGTTTCGCCAGAGACTGCGTCTGGCATCCTCACTGTAGGCCGTGGTCGTGTGGCTTGTAGTTCCGCGACGTTTCGCCAGAGACTGCGTCTGGCATCCTCACTGTAGGCCGTGGTCGTGAGGCTTGTAGTTCCGCGACGTTTCGCCAGAGACTGCGTCTGGCATCCTCATTGTAGGCCGTGGTCGTGAGGCTTGTAGTTCCGCGACGTTTCGCCAGAGACTGCGTCTGGCATCCTCACTGTAGGCCGTGGTCGTGAGGCTTGTAGTTCCGCGACGTTTCGCCAGAGACTGCGTCTGGCATCCTCACTGTAGGCCGTGGTCGTGAGGCTTCTAGTTCCCCGACGTTTCGCCAGAGACTGCGTCTGGCATCCTCACCGGTGAGAATGCCAGACGCAGTCTCTGGCGAAACGTCGGGGAACTATAAGCCTGTGAGGATGCCAGACGCAGTCTCTGGCGAAACGTCGGGGAACTACAAGCTTCACGACCACGGCCTACAGCCCGAAAATCTTCAAGATCATCATAGCAACTTCGGCCATGAAAGTCTACGTGAATACAATACAACAATAATTTATTTAAATTTACAATACAACAATATGATGATCTTGCAGAAGATTTCTTGACAACACTTGAGGATGCCGGACGCAGTCTCTGACGAAACGTTGGGGAACTACAAGCCTCAAGACCACGGCCAACAGCCCGGAAATCTTCTACAAGATTATCATAGTAACTCCGGCCGTGAAAACCTAAGTCAATATATTACAACAATAATTAATTTACGTTTTTGAATTTAACTTGATTTGAATGAATCGCCTTTGTTAAATTAAAAAATTTAAATAAATTATTGTTGTATTGTTGCTTAGATCAGTTGATATGTACTATAATAACACAATTCATAATTTGTTAACATGTCTGAAGAAGGTACAGTGTACCGAAACAGTTGTCACTGAATTATATCTTAATAAATACGAAAATCAAATAAAACTAAGTTTTATTTTTATTTAATTAATAGATATGGATTTTCATCAACTAAACACCAACTCAATTGATTACTTATCTACTATGATTGCCATCAATGAAGTAAAGTAAAAAAATGGGATAAATGGAATACAAATGCCAGTGTCAATATTATAATATAATAATAATAATAATAATAATAATAATAATAATAATAATAATAATAATAATAATAATAATAATAGCTTTATTTTACCTGGCAGAGTTAAGGCCTTAAGGCCTTGTCTACCACTCATAATATATACCAGCGATAGTGAAAAGGGAAGGAACGAACGTAATCTGCATCTTACTCCACAGCAAGGTCAGGCGTATTTCTTCTTTTCCTGGCCCCGAGAATGAAAATCTGCAATTAAATTAGTTAGGACTGCAGGATACACACTACTAGATCACAAAAAAATGAAGACATCTTAGAAGAATTACACATGGAACCTGTAGACAACAAAATGTCTGATTATAAGTCGAGATGGATGAAACATGTTCATCGAATGGAAGATCACAGGATACTCAAACAATTGATATTAAGATATCAACCTGCAGGAAGAAGAAGACCAGGACGTGCACTCAATACTTTTGGATGGTGTTTCTCTTGAGGCCGAAACAGGTCAACAAATGGCCTAAATTCGTGAATGTACTATGATGATGAATATGGAATAAGGCATACATCCATCACCTTAGCCAGCACAGCGGACTTGCTACAAATGTTAAGTAACTCATATAGAACCCATAGGCTCATGGCCGCGCAGACACAAGCTATCCATACATCCCTATGCTGAACTGTTTTCCAATCATCCCCTTATAACGTACTTCCATCAAATCATGGTTAATGATATTCTCCCACGTCATTTTTGGTTAACCAACTGGCCGTTTTCCTTCTGGTTTTCCTACAAGCTTCCATGTCCCTACTTCATTCCCCATTTGTGCCACATATCCTGCCATCGCAGTCTACAACACATAAAATAAAAGTAAATATCCTCAACTCGTGTCAAACTCAGGGTCGGATCGAGGGATGAGATGAGATGAGATGAACCCCTATATAAACACATATGTAAAAAGACTTTCTCCATCTTACATTATCTTAGACGTTTAAAGAATTTTCTCCCAGTTTCGTTAAAACAAATCCTTGTGCAGAATCTTGTGTTACCACACTTCGATTATTGTGACATTATATATAATGATCTAAACTATGACTTGTCGCAGAGACTGCAGCGTGTTCATAATGCTTGCGTTCGATTCATTTTCAATATCCGCCGTTATGACCATATTTCCGAACACTTTAATAACCTCTCTTGGCTCCGTCTTACTGACAGACGTAAATTGCACTCTCTTTCACTACTTTTCAAGCTTCTGAATTCCTACATCCCTACTTACCTGGCGTCTAGATTTGAGAAGTTATCCTCTTACCACAATATTGACACTAGATCACAAGATAGCAGTCTGCTAACATTCCTCTTCATAGCACTTCCTCCTATTCTACTTCCTTCACAGTAGCCTCTGCCGCTCCTGGAATCTCCTTCCTCAAGATATCAGGGGTTGCCGCACACTTGGTACCTTTAAGTCACGCTTATACAGTTACCTGTTGTTAATAATTAATTTTTCTCTATTTATTTAATTTTATACTATGTCATTAATCTTTTCCTGTTTTTTATATATATTGTACATATTATATATTTAATTAGTTAAATTTAGAGTAAATCAAAATACATTATAAATATTAATGTATTGTATTCATAACTTGTAATCGTTTATATATATATATATATATATATATATATATATATGTAATTTAAATTAAGACTATTTTTTGTTTGTATTTTTTTAAACCTGGTTGAGTGGTAGACAAGGCCTTAAGGCCTTAACTCTGCCAGGTAAAATAAAGCTATTATTATTATTATTATTATTATTATTATTATATATAGAGGTCTGTGAATGACAAGGGTGCCGGCTGACCACACCTGACGCACCATCACAGGGGCAGATGAACGAAAAGGAATAAAATGGATGAGATGAGTGTAGAGAAAATGGTGCAATAAAATTGTGGCAGGAGAAACGGGAGAAACCCTGAGAAAAATCTGGCCAAGCTTCGTTTCGTCCACCATGAAACCCACATGTAGTCTAGAACACACAACCGTTCTTATTATATCTGGTTTCGTAAAAATATAATTTAGCTCTCTGTTACACAGTCTTCTCCATTCCCCTCTATGTTCATCTCTCTTTGATATCATTTTTTTTTTCTAAGAACTTTATTCTCAAATACTCATAATATTTTCTCTTCCCTTAAAGTGAGAGTCCAAGTTTCACACCCATATAATATAACTGGCAGAATAACAGTTTTATATATTTTCAGTTTCATGTTTTTTTAGAGAAGTTGGGACGACAAGAGTAACTGTAATGCATAATGACACGCATTTACAGAATTGAGCCTGTGTTTAATTTTTTGTGCATCTCATTTCTAATTATTATCATCATAATTATCAACATTGACGGATTAAGCCAATGTGGCTTGTTCCGGTCTCACAGATTCTCATTCAAAAAGTAAAATCCATCTCCTTTTCGAACTAACGACATTCCTGTCTCCTTTTGGTTTGTAATTAAGTGCAATATTAGGTGTGCGTTCATCTTTCATTCTTTGGACACGTTCTTTTCGGTTTTGTCTTGACAGTTTTATTTTTTTAAGTTTAAAAATATTTAATTAATTTCTAATATCTTCGTTTCTTTTTTTAGCTAGAAGTTTGCAGCCAGCTACACTTCTCAGAAATCTTGTTTCAGCTGCTTCTTTGATCTTCTCTTCTCTTCTCTTTTAGTTAAAACCCAAAACTCACTACATACAATACTAAGGGAAGGGCCATTGCTTTATAAAAATTTAGTTTTGTTTCTTTTCTTGTATTTTTTAATATTCTATTAACTGTGTCACATATGTAATTAAATTTATCAAGTTTGTTAACAAAATCTTAATTTTTAAAATATCTAATAGGCCCCATTAAAAATGAATGTTTGTTTGTTCGTACATTATGCGCTGCCATAGCCCACCATTCATCCGATTGTGATTGAGAATTTTTCTGCAAAATGTTCAGGAGATTCCCGGGATGAACATAGGTTATAAGAGAGTTGTGATACTCAACTCCTACACCCTTAATAATCACCCTTCATGGTGAAAAACGTGAAAAAAAATCCTTCCTTGGCGTTAAATGGCTTATGCTGCCTAAACCATAACAAATACACAAAATTAATGTACACAGAATTAATTATTTCAAAAAACTCTAAAAAGAAGTCCGTGACAGCAAACATATAGAATATTTAGCTTTTTTTCTGGATAACTCGTAATAACTATTTTTGTCTTTCATTGATGCCAAGAAGATCGGGATAAGTAGATTCCCGGGCAAGCATAGCAGTGCACAGCGGATATTCTTCTACGGATAACTCAAAATAACGAATTTTGTCTTTCAGCTCATTTATGCAAAGTACATCGGGATACGTAGATTCCCGGGCAACACCAGATAATCGCACGGAGTATCTATCTTCTTGGCATAAATGAGCTATAAGACAAAATCCCTTATTGTGAGTTATCCGTAAAGGAATACCCGCCATGTGCTGCTAAGCTTGCACAGGAATCTATGTAGGCCTACTTGTCTCGATCTTCTTAGCATCAATGAAAGACAAAAATGGTTATTGTGAGTTATCCGTAACAGATAAACATTTGCTGTCGCGGACTTTTTGTAGAGTTTTTTTTAGATATTCAATTCTGTGTACATTAATTTTGTGTATTTGTTATGGTTTAGGCAGCGTAAGCCATTTAAGCGCCCGAAAAGTTATTTTTTCACGTGTTCCACTACAAAGGGAGATTTTTAAAGGTGTAGGAGTTGAGTATCACAACTCTCTTATAGCCTATGTTCATCCCGGGAATCTCCTGAACATTTTCCAAAAAGCCCCATCACAATCGGATCAACGGTATGGCCGCGCATAAAGTACGAACAAACAAACCAACCAACAAACAAACAAACATTCATTTTTATATATTAGATTTGGGCTATATAGAGATAAAATATATCATTATTTTTTCCTCTAACTTATTGAACTAAACATAAAAACACAATTTTCGTCTTTCAACTAATTTATGTCAAGAAGATCGGGATAAGTAGATTCTTGGGCAACGCTGGGTAACCAGTACGGGAACTTTAAAAATAATAACGATATATATATTTATAATTATTTTTCTATTACTTATTCAACTAAATGCAAAAACACATAATTTGTTTAGGCGCAGCAGGGCACCCCGAGTATTAGCTAATTGTTAATGATAATAAATGTATGTCTATTGGTATGGACCCGATGTTATTCTTTAATACTTTACTCACAGATCTCGATTTTCGTCCAAGTAACAAACTTTCCACTTCGATAAACGCATAATGTAAACAGGTTATCATCGGATCCATTCAAGTGAAAAATAATTTACAATGATTGTATCGTCTGTATCTTGAATATGTGGATTAGTGTGGGTTTGCATCCTGGACTTGAATAGAAGCCTTCCATTCACACGCTCTCATTACCTAAACAGAATGTTGTATTGAAGACAAATGACGTGTGTAGCTGGAATTCCTCATGCAATGACCTGCTATGGCATTATCATGTTAACCACATTCAATTGAAAAGTGTTGGTCTCTAGCGGCAAGACCTGACAGCTAATTAATCGGGCTACATTGACATTAACAGAGGGCATCTGATTACGCCAGGTGATCAATACTCCCTCTGCACCCCCTGTATAAACTCATGTTACATCTAATCAAATAATTATAAATTGTTTTCTTATTGTTAGAGGCCATCACGTACACTCTATTGAGTAATACTAAGAAATCCAGACTGGAAGTAGAATAGAATAGATTTAGAATATATTTATTTATCCTGGTGGAGTTAAGGCCATGTGGCCTTCTCTTCCACTCACCAGGACAAACATGTGTTGCATATAAATACAAAAAATTACAATAATAGTCATACTAAACAATTAATTATCTTAATGTTGAGTGATTCCGGGTTATGTGGCCGTGGTCCATAGTTGGTGTTGATACCAGACGTTTCGCCCTCAACTGCGGAGGGCATCTTCAGTGGCGAGTGCTTCTAGGCGTGTTTCCTGGTCGGAAGATCTACTTAGAATGAGCGCTGTGGACGTAGAGGACGTTGTATTAGTGGTGGGTGCAGGGTGAGTGGGCGTGGCTCTTGCTGATTGGCTAATAGTCGTCTCCTTGTTGTCACTGGTGTTAATGCATTTATTTTCTAGTGTATGAAACCAGGCCTTAGACAGTTTTATACCTTCCTCTTTTCTGTTAATATTTCCCTTATGCTTGTATATTTCTATAGCCTCTCGGTATATTCTAGGGAAATAGTAGGAAGTTGTGGCTAAAACTTGTGTATCGTCGAATAGAATCTGGTGTCCATTCATAATGGCATGTTCTGCTACAGCTGATTTATCCATTTCTGTCTAAGGCCTGGTTTCATACACTAGAAAATAAATGCATTAACACCAGTGACAACAAGGAGACGACCATTAGTCAATCAGCAAGAGCCACGCCCACTCACCCTGCACCCACCACTAATACAACGTCCTCTACGTCCACAGCGCTCATTCTAAGTAGATCTTCCGACCAGGAAACACGCCTAGAAGCACTCGCCACTGAAGATGCCCTCCGCAGTTGATGGCGAAACGTCTGGTATCAACACCAACTATGGACCACGGCCACATAACCCGGAATCACTCAACATTATGATTACCGGCCGTGAAAGCCTGCATTCAACAATTAATTATCTGTCAAATTGAATAATAATGAAAATAATGTCTAATAATACAATGAAATTAAATACAATTAAAATTAAATTAATGATAGAATGAATACAGAAAGGAATAACAGCTCGAATCTACTATACATAAAAAGAAAAGAAAGAAAAAAATACAAATAAAGTAATAAACTATAATGAATTAATCTATCGCTTATTATACAAGGCATTACGTAAATATATTAACCAATCTTAAATCTATTTTTATTAAATAATGAAAAAACATATCAATAAAACTAGATATCCATGTATATTCGGGCGGCTCCGTGGCGCAAGCGGTTAGACGCTTGCCTCTTACTGCTGGGGTCTCGAGATCGAGTCTCGGTCACTCCATGTGGGTTTCGTGGTGGACGGAACGGAGCTTGGGCAGGGTTCGATAGGGTCAGTTAGTTAGTTAGTTAGTTATAACTCACTAAAACTATGGAACCCAGAGGTTTATATTCGCGCGGGCGTGAATTTTCCATATATCTCTATCCTGAGCCAACGTTTTTCAATCATACTCTGTATAATATACTTCCCTCAAATCATGGTTACTGTCTAAAATTGTGATCATTAGAACGATTTTTAGATTTTCGTTTCAGGTAAACTCCTACACCTAATGACTTTAGAGGATAACAGATATAAGGTAAATTTTCGCGTACCGAATTAAACCCGTTGGTTCATGGCCGCGCAGACGTAAGCTCTGCATACATCTCTATCCAGAGTTAGTGTTTTCCATTCATCCCTGTACAATCTTCTTCCCTCATATCATGGTTGATGTTATTCTCCCACCTCATTCTTGGTCTACCAACTGGACGTTTTCCCTCGAGTTTTCCTACAAGAAACTTCCGTGAACCTCTTTCATCCCCCATTCGTGTCACATGTCCTGCCCATCGCAGTCTACGAGACTTAACTGTTCTTATTTTATCTGGCTTCCTATACATATCATATAGCTCACTATTATGTATTTTTCATTGGAAAGCATTAGCTCAGGATAGGGATGTATGGAGAGCTTATGTCCGCGCGGCCATGAAACTACGGGTTCGATAGTGCCAGTGAGTAAGTAAGAGTATTATGTAGTTTTCTTCATTCACCTGTCTGTTCATCTCTTTTTGGCCAAAAATGTTTCTAAGAACTTTATTTTCAAATACTCGTAATCTTCTTTCCTCGCTTTAAGTAAGAGTTTTTAGTGACTTATTATTATTATTCTTATTATTATTATTGTTATTATTATTATTATTATTATTATTATTATTATTATTATTATTATTATTATTATTATTATTATTATTATTACAAGGCGAAACGCTGATCACGGACCACTCAAGTGACGTCTTCACGAAAACAAGTGTAACTAAATTAGTATGGTTCAAATTCTACCCTGTACGGGAAGAGCGCCTAAATCTCTGTTAAGGGAAACATGGGCTTACAAGATACAAGATTATTAGTATTATTATTATTATTATTATTATTATTATTATTATTATTATTATTATTATTATTATTATTATTATTATTATTATTATTATTATTATTATTATTGATAATGAAATTCCAAGCCTAAATTTCCCATGATTACTAAGGAAAAATATATTTGAAAAATGTTAGAATTTTGGTGTCGAGACTTGAACCCAGGATCTCTGTATTATCTCTAAGAATACACTGGAGCTACTCTCTATGGGTAGAAGTATTTTGCTACACCAACAACAGGTTTATTTTCCACTCCAGAGCTTGCAAACGTCAAACACCAGACATGGGGATCGAACCCATGTTTCCGTGGCATGAGTCACGTTCTGTGTAGCATGAAATAGCTGTTAACTAGATGAGCCAAATCAAGCCCAAACCCCCTCCCCCCGTGTTCAAACCCAGCTGTCAAGTAGCTATCGGAAACTGCAACTTTTGTACAGCCAGTTTCAAATCATATCATCCTTTGGGTTTGAAGATCCGGGATTTAATTGCTGTAACGAAAATAGTGGACAACATTTCAGGTATTAAACTCCTCAAATCTAATATATAAAAATGAATGTTTGTTTGAACTTTATGCGCGGCCATACCGTTGATCCGATTGTGATGGGGCTTTTTGCAAAATGTTCAGGAGATTCCCGGGATGAGCATAGGCTATAAGAGAGTTGTGATACTCGACTCCTACACCCTTAAAAATCGCCCTTTGTAGTGGAAAACGTGAAAAAAGTAGCTCTTTCGACGCTTAAATGTTTTACGCTACCTAAACCATAACAAATACACAACATTTACTTACTTACTTACTCACTGGCACTATCGAACCCGAAGGTTCATGGCCGCGCGGACATAAGCTCTCCATACATCCCTATCCTGAGCTAATGCTTTCCAATCATTCCCTGTATAATCTACTTCCCTCAAATCATACTTAATGTTGTTCTCCCACCTCATTCTTGGCCTACCAACTGGGCGTTTTCCCTCTGGCTTTCCTACAAGAAGCTTCCATGCACGTCTTTCATTCCCCATACGTGCAACATGTCCTGCCCATCGCAGTCTACGAGACTTAACTGTTCTATTATTATATCTGGCTTCCTATAAAGACCATGTAGTTCATTGTTACGTAGTCTTCTCCATTCACCTGTCTGTTCATCTCTCTTTGGTCCAAAAATTTTCCTAAGAACTTTATTCTCAAATACTCGTAATCTCCTTTCCTCCCTTAAAGTAAGAGTCCATGTTTCGCACCCATATAATATAACTGGTAGAATAATAGTTTTATATATTTTCAGCTTAACGTTTTTTGAAAGGAGTTGGGACATCAGAAGTCTCTGTAATGCATAATGTACACAGAATTGAATACCTCAAAAAGCTCTACAAAAAAGGCCGCAACAGCATATGTTTAGCTCTTACGGATAACTCACAAAAACTATTTTTGTCTTTCATTGATGCCAAGAAGATCGAGACAAGTACGTAGATTCCTGTGCTAGCGTAGCAGCACATGACGGGTATTCTATTACGGATAACTCACAATAACGAATTTTGTCTTTTAGCTCATTTATGTCAAGACTATCGGGATAAGTAGATTCTCGGGCAACGTCGGGTAATCAGCACGGGGTACCTAAAAAAATATAAACGTATAATTACGTTTTCTTCTACTTATTCAAATGAACATAGAAGAACATTCAATTTCATTTATTTAGGCGTGGCACGCCGGGTATTATAAGATGAAAAATTATAAATAAAGATTTTAGATCAATTCTATGTCTGGAGGTACTTTTAGCCGCTAATAATGCCTAATCCAAGCATTGCCCGACAATGTTGATGCATTACATATTTATCTATACATTTTGAAGAATTCATACTTTAAATTTTGCACAAAAGCGTTTTATTCAGTTCTTGTACGAGGCTGAAAATCTTCATAATCGGGACCCACGACTTTAAAGTCCCTCTCGGAGCACTTGTCCCTTGAATTTTCCTATAACTAAATTGAATCGTCCCCGGCCGGGTTTGAAACCTGGACCTTCGGGACTAGAGGAAGACCAGTCTAATTAGTTACGCATATTTCCCTACAGATGTTATGAGTGACATGTGATCACCATGCCGCCTCAATAATCCTTCCAAATAGGCCTATATCTTAGCCAAAAGCACAAAAAATCTTAAAAAATGTAATACCAACTAACTAACTCACTGGTTCTATCGAACCCGTAGGTTCTGGCCTCATGGACATAAGCTCTCCATACATCCCTATCCAGAGCCAATGTTTTCCAATCATCCTCTCTATAATCTACTTCCCTCAAATCATGGTTAATGTTATTCTCCCACTTGATCATTGGTCTACCAGCTTGGCGTTTTCCTTCTGGTTTTCCTACAAGAAGCTTCCATGCCTCTCTTTGATTCCCCATTCGTGCTACGTGTTCTGCACAACATTTGACTTCCTATAAAGATCTTGTAGCTCGATATAGTGCAGTATTTTCCATTCACTTGTCTGTTCATCTCTCTTTGGTCCAAAAATGTTCATCATCATCATCCGGTATCATGGCAGCTGCCGCCGTGTTCCGAAAACCAAACGCCACTCCTCTCTGTCCATCCACTGATCTTCCTCCAATCCTCTGATATTCAATTCATAGCTACCTTTTTATCCAAGTTTTCTTCGGTCTTCCTTCTTTCTATTGGGATCCATTCTATAAAGTCAATACTAATAAAATTCATTGTTAAAACCGTTGAGGTGGAGAGTCATAAAATAAAATAAGTTAAAATATACCTTCTTAGGTAAAATCCGTCGTCCTCAACTTATAAAATGTGTAATCTTTATGCCTGTAGGCCTTTCAGGACATCCGCCCCATCTTCAGCAGTTCATTCTTCACTACAGCATCCAGTATGGTGTTTGATGCTGCTGATTAGGACCAAATACCCATAATACTTTCTCCTTCTTTAAAGTAAAAGTCCTTATTTCGCATCTATATAGGCTAATATAATTGGGACAATAAGAGTTTTGTATATTTTCAGTTTAACGTTTTTGGAGAGAAGTTGGTACGACAAGATACCCTGTAATCCATTTCCAAAATTGAGCCTATGTTTAATTTATTTCTGCATGTCATTTTTATTTGTAATTATTGTTCCTGGGTATTTGAATCCAGCCACTTCCTCAAAATGCGGGAGAGATGAACGTGTGTTGTGATTGTCTTTTTTTTTTCTTCAAAAAAGTACCTTTTCGGACATGAGTTCCTATGCTAAACGTAACTGTCTTGGTCCCCACAACAGATTCTAAAAATCTGTACTTTGGTTGCTAATACCACAATTACAGCTTGCAATTTCTATTATGTTGAATCTCTGTAGATATTGGCGACATTTTCTGTGCCCAGTGAGGAATTGTGTTAATATGAAATTTTGAACAATTTGTTTGCATTTTATTCTGTCATAAATACTTGGAATGAACAGTTGTCGTGTTAATGTACCTGTGGTACTATTGAGCCACACATTGTTCCATCTTGCTATTGTATGTTCCTTTATTTGTGACTTTAGGAAAGAAATATGGCAGTGATCATACGCATACTGTAAACTGGAATCTGCTGCAGACTTGGCTAATACATCCGCACGTTCATTTCCTAATATCCCGCAATGTCCATGTACCCAAGATAGACAAATATGTTTTGAACTTTGCTTCATTTGTTCCTTCTTAGGTAAGATCCGTCGTCCTCTATTTATAAAATATGCATTTTTTATGCCTGTAGGCCTTTCAGAACATCCGTTCCATCTTCAGCAGGTCCTTCTTCGCTACAATATCTAGTATGATGGTTGATGCTGCTGGTCCTAATGTGGTGTTGTCGTGACAACCATCATACTAGATATTGTACCGAAGAGTGACCTGCTGAAGATGTAACGGATGTTCTGAAAGACCTACAGGCATAAAGCTTACACATTTTATAAGTTGAGGACGAAGGATCTTACCTAAAAAGGTATATTCTAACTTATTTTATTTTATGACTCTCCACCTCAACGGTTTTAACAATAAATTCCATTAATATTGATTCATTTTTTCCCTAATGTCGAAAGCACTACATATGGTTGTAAGGGAAAAAATTAGATTGGTTGAAACTTGGATTTGAATACGGAACCTTCAGAATACTATCTCGAACACTACATAATAATAAAACAGAGGTCACTTCGAACAATTCCGGTAGTTGTTTTTTGTATAGATGTTCTAAGCTACAGAAAATAATCATCATCATCATCATCACTCCAGGGATTAGGCAATTGCCCGTTCCGACTTCATATTGCATCAGCCCAACGTCTTCTAAGTCTTCCAACATCACGCCTTCCTCTTGCTTGATAATTTCTGGCTAACAATGGATATCTCTCCTTACTCATTCCATCCATGTGATCAATCCATTTCTGTCTGTAATTCGTGACTTTATCCAATAAAGGCTGTACTTTCAATTGTGTATTTCTTGTGTTTGAAGGTATATTTATCAACGAACCCTCGAAAGGGGACCCTGAAACTCCGGACTCCCTCAATTTATAAGTAGTATTAAGAACAAATACCCGAAACTTGTATCCTGAAAATGAACATAATAAAAACAGCAGAGAGTAATTAGGGACAAGAGCAGACCTGGGGATATGGGCATTAAGCCCGAGGAAACCCAGGGGGATGGTGGTGGGGCTCTTAATAAAAAAAATGTACTTTCAATTCTTCTCTTATATCCTCATTTCTTATTCTATCAAGTCTTGTACATCCTTTTACTTGTCTTAGGAACCGCATCTCTGCCGTCTGTAACAGAAAATAATATATTTGCATTTTCGGTTAACTGACTTATACTGCCCTCTGTATTTTGATTATGTCTCATGTTCATGCATGCCGTAGCGTAGTGGTTAAGGCACTGAGCTACAAGCCGGAGGGTCGAGGGTTCAAGTCCCGTTGGGGTCAGGATTTTTAAACTGGCCCAAACCCTCTGGCGGCACTATGGCCCTGGGGTCGACTCAGCCTCTAACGGAAATGAGTACCAGACGCTTGTTCTGGGGTAAAGGCGGCCGTCACGCAGGGCTGACAACCTGGCTGACATAAAGTGCCGATTGTCTAGAAAAAGTGGGAGCCTTAACCGCCTACTACACCAAGGGCCTCCTGAGGCCTGTTGTGGGGTCACTTTACTTACTTTACTCATTTTCATGTGCCTAGTTTCTTCCGTGATTACAGAAATGCATAAAAAAGGTTTTATTAGTTGATAAGAACATAGTAGAGCTTGTTCCCGAGGAAATAATTACACCAGTTGTATTACAATTGTACAAATTAAAGCTTCAAGTCTGTAAAGCTTTTTCATAATAACTTTAATGAGCAGCGAGGCACAAGTTCTGCCAACTGCAAACGTTATATTACCTTCACTCAAATTAAATTCATTACATTAAAAATCACGAAGTGAGGAGTGAATTTATCCAGAGGATTTGTAAATCAAATTTGTTACGACTATTTAACGAATAAAATTAATCTATTTACTCAAAAATCTTTTTTTTTTTCCCAAATGCCCCAGGTTCATTTCGACATTTCTGGTGTCCTCTCCTAGAATGGCTACTTGTAGCCCACTCCAGAGGTTGGGGCGCCTGGAAGGCGGGAATACACTTTCCCAGTGATATGAGAGTTAATGATGATGATAATGATGCACCAGAAGATGCCTTAAACTAAAGTTAAGCAAATTAGACGAATATGATATTGATGATAACGATGGCCAGATGGTGTTCGGGGACCGTTTGGGCCTTAACGTTTCCTGACATTTGTCTTACAAGTGATGAAAAACCCCAAAAAAACACACCCAGGCGATGTTTGAAAACAAATCAGAAATGTGAGGTTATGTTTACTATTCACTGCAGCTTGATCGTATTATTTATTGCCAAATAGGATCGCAATATTGTAAGAATGCACCCTAGTGGAGAAATAATGAAACATCAAACTGTATAATATAACAACATTATAGGTTACTAATTATCATCATCATCATCGTCCTTTCAAGTATTAGGCCCAGTGGCCCGTTACGGTCTCCCGCCATCTCCGAAGAAGTCGATCCACAGATCTTCTGCCTCGAGGAATGTAATGAAGAATTTGTTTTGGTATTCTGTGACGATTCATGCGTTGAATATGGGCTAGCCAATTGTTTCTATATTCTTGGAGGTATTCAGATACAGGTACGATGTTTAACTCTCTGGCTATTGTTGAATTTCTTTGGTGGTCTAGAAGGCTATAACCTGCAGTTAGTCGCAGAAATTTCATCTCCTTAATTTATTATTTTAATAAATAACAGTAAAATCAAATAATCTTTTCATTATTTGCTATATTCAATGTATGTATTTGTTGAAGAATCAGTCACTGCAAAGTAATGCTCTGACCTGTTCAGACTATTAAAAAGGAAGAGCTTTCTTTATCACAAAAGCAGGAGCTGATAAAGGAAATAGATAAATAGCGAGGTGAAACACGACTGTGATTGGTTGTAAAACAAAATTCATTGAATCGTGATTGGTCATTGACTACCATTTGGGGCGTGAGTTAAATAGTGTAAAAATTAATATCTAATTCTAGGATAATGTTATATATATTTTTTTTGGACAGGCTGATAGAAATGCATGGCACCGTTATAAATATCGGTCTAAGGTACGTCACAAAGAATACATGTGTAAGTTTGAAGGGAGAATGGAACTGGTGATGTTTGGAGGAATGGGAGATCCGCATTCTGTACTTGAAACCCGAGCAATCTGCCAGAGAGCAAAGAAACATGGCATCCTTTGAGAATGTGCATTGGAGCGTAAGAAAAAATGAAAGGCGACCTTAGAAAAAAAATAAACTCAAGATTCTTTTTGAGGTTTTCAGCTCTTTAGTAGATTGAAAAACACACGTGGCTATAATGACTCCAGTAAAGGTTTAATTACTGTGGTTTCACAGCACTTCAATTTATTTCGTACCCACTCATTCATTGCGTCTCCTTTTAAATTTCTTTCCTTATTATATGTTTTGTTTAACATTTCTTTTTTGTAATGCTTTCTATTTAAAAACGAGTTACACATTTATTAATTTATTTATTTATATAAATATTGCAAGTACATAAAATTGTTATTCTACCGGTTATATTATATGGATGCGAAACATGAGCTCTAACTTTATGGGAGGAGAAAAGATTAAGATTATTTGAGAACAAAAGTTCTTAGGAAAATGTTTGGAACGAAGAGAGATGAACAGAGAGGGGAATGGAGAAGACTGAAACATGATTTTATGGGAAACCAGATATCATAAGTATCTTAGACTGAGAAAGGTACGTGAAACGAATGGGGAATTAAAGAGAGGCGTGGAAGCTTCTTGTAGGAAAACCAGAAGGAAAAACGCCCAGTAGGTAGGCCAAGAATGAGGTTGTATAACAACATTAACCATGATTTGAGGGAAGTAAATTATACAGGGGTTAATTGTAAAACATTAAGTCAGGATAGGGAGGTATGGGGAGCTTATGTCCGCGCGTCTGTGAATCTACTAGTCCGATATGACAGTGAGTTAGTTATGTAGTTAGTCATGGAAATAATAACATTTATAAAATCATAATTGTGGTAAAGAGTTAGGTTTTGTAGTTGATATTAGATTATTATAGTGTTCCACAGATTCTAATAAGAAAACAATTTCCCAATTAGTAAATTTCGCTACTGCAGTGTATATTATTTTAAAGAAAATTGAACAAACGTGGGTAAATTTTCTGGATAAGACACGGAAAGTAAGAACAACACTCATTCACGAATAAATAATATAGCGTTTCAGAATAAGTATTACAGACTTCTTGAGGTTGTAGAGTGGAGTTAGTAGATAATGTTTTGAGAAAAGACCCATGTCCAGAAACGTACCATTTCGATGTAAAATAGCTTAGAAGATCGAAACACAATTGGCTGATATAATCTGTATTGTGTTTCTGAATATGACAGAAATTTAGATAAACACACTAAAATACAACGATTCAATTATCTATGTGGCACAATTAAACGCACTTTATTGAATAAGACTAGAAAATAAACTATTTTGAAGTTTTACAAAGTATTGGCAGTTCCATCTCTTATCTATGGATGTGAAACCTGGACATTAACAAAGGCAGATAGTAAACAAATAGAGGCTGCTGAAATGAAGATGTTGAGAGAAATAGCAGGATACCAAAGGACCGATAAAAAGAAAAACGAAGATATAAGAAGAGAACTTAATATATTTAATCTCTGTGAAAGAATAAAATATTATTAAAATGCTTATCTTCAGCACGTATTACGAATGAATGAACAGCGCATACCAAGAAGAATGTATAATTATAAACGAAAAAGGAGAAGAATGTTGGGAAGACCATTGAAGACATGGAAGGACCAATTCGACCTATAATGAGATCGGAACAGGCCATTGGGCTTAATCCTTGTTGTTGTTGATGATGTGTTTCAGAATAAGTATTACAGACTCCTAGGGGTTGTACTACAAGTGTGGTTCCACGTGTTGTTCGTTGCACAAAGTGTACCTGCGACGCATGTTTTCATACACACGCCCCACAAGACTTGGTGTGTGCTCAGTAATTTCTGCTGCCGCCAGAATTCGTACAAGAAGATCTTCCTCCGACTCGACAGGTGTAGTACAACCCCTAGAAGTCCGTAATACTTATTCTGAAACACAAGAGACACGATATCAGCCCATTGTGTTTCGATCTTCAAACTTATTTTACGTCGAAATGGTACGTTTCCAGACATGCGTTCCTTATAAATACTTTATCTACAAAGTACCCTACACAATTCTTAGAAATCTGTAACACTTACTCTGAAACACCCTGTGTGTAAGCAAAGTATAATATAATTAATAGTTAATAACTATACCTAGCTTAATTAATATATAATTTAATTGTATTGTTATGTATTGTTTTTTATCTACGTTATATTATTACTAGACATTATAGTATGTAGGGGTAAAGAACATATGAGGTGTAAAATCAGTATTAATATCAGTACAATACAACTTACTTACTTACTCACTGGCACTATCGAACCCGTAGGTTCATGGCCGCGCGGACATAAGCTCTCCATACATCCCTATCCTGAGCTAATGCTTTCCAATCATTCCCTGTATAATCTACTTCCCTCAAATCATAGTTAATGTTATTCTCCCACCTCATTCTTGGTCTACCAACTGGGCGTTTTCCCTCTGGCTTTCCTACAAGAAGCTTCCATGCAAGTCGTTCATTCCCCATACGTGCAACATGTCATGTCCATCGCAGTCTACGAGACTTAACTGTTCTTATTATATCTGGCTTCCTATAAAGACCATGTAGTTCATTGTTATGTAGTCTTCTCCATTCACCTGTCTGTTCATCTCTCTTTGGTCCAAAAATTGTCCTAAGTACTTTATTCTCAAATACTTGTAATCTCCTTTCCTCCCTTAAAGTAAGAGTACAATACAACAGGTGAACAATTTCAATTATTTAGGATGCGTGGTGGTTAAGGCACTGAGCTACAAGCCGGAGGATCGAGGGTCCAAGTCCAGTTGGGGTCAGGATTTTTAAACTGACCCAAACCCTCTGGCGGCACTAAGGCCCTGGGATCGACTCAGCCTCTAATGGAAATGAGTACCAGACGCTTGTTCTGGGGTAAAGGCGGCCGTCACGCAGGGCTGAGAACCCGGCTGACATAAAGTGTCGATTGTCTAGAAAAAGTGGGAGCCTTAACCTCCTACTACCCCAAGGGCCTCCGAGCCTGTTGTGGGATCACTTTACTTTAGGATGCAATGTATCAAACTGTCAGAAGGAAGATATTAATATTAAATTAAATAAGTTTTATAGAATGTGTGGCGCTGTAAAACAATGAACTACATGGTCTTTATAGGAAGTTAGATATAAGAACAACAGTTAAGTCTCGTAGACTGCGCTGGGCAGGACATGTTGCACGTATGGGGAATGAAAGACGTGCATTGAAGCTTCTTGTAGGAAAGCCAGAGGGAAAACGCCCAGGTGGTAGACCAAGAATGAGGTGGGAGAACAACATTAATTATGATTTGAGGGAAGTAGTTTATACAGGGAATGATTGGAAAACATTAGCTCAGGATAGGGATGCATGGAGAGCTTATGCCCGCGCGGCCATGAACCTAGGGTTTCGATAGTGCCAGCGAGTAAGTAAGTGTGGCACCATAAAACGGACAGTGAAAAATAAAACTTTGAGGAGTACACAATTAAAATTTTATAAAATTATGGCAGTTCCTGTCTTAACATATGCAAGTGAGAACTGGACTCTTTACCGTTCAGACAGAAGAAAAATAGAAACTGCAGAAATGAAGTCCTTACGTTCAGTAGCAGGTGTGACAATTTTGGACAAAAAAATAAATTAAGATATTAGAAAATACTTAAATATTTTTAATTTAACAAATAGAATTAACAGTATCAGAAACAACTGGTATGAACATGTTAAAAGAATGCCTACAGATAAAATCCCTCAGCTGTTATTAAAGTACAAACCAATAGGACATAGAAGTGTTGGATGCCCATTTACTAGATGAGAAGATTCATTAAATCCCACTTGATGTGAAAACAGGTCAAAAGGCATAATTTCATGAAGTAGAAAAAGAAGAAGACTAGACATTACTTTATTGTAACGGAGTGTTAACAGCACGTACGGCTTACTGCCCTTGCGACCCATATTTGTAAATAACATTGTATGTATCTTACTTTTAGTTTAATAAAGTCCTGCTGCTACTATTTTTTATAATTTCTAGGGCATGAAACGCGGGGTTGTAATGATCAGAGGGGCTGAGTAAGACTGCGGTTTAATGCAGTGTTGTACACACAGGCAAACAGAGTAATCTGATTTTCCAGGCCGCTTCGCCATGTTAAGCCCCGATCAACATTATGCATCACATCCCCAAGCACTTGTGTGACGCCATCTTGAACCCGGCCAGTACAACATGAAAATTGTGCAGCCCAGCTCCAAAAATTCACTATCATTCATCGTAAACAGGGATATTGTTTTATTTCCAAATATCTTATCCAATAATATGTAAGTAAATGAATAAATTATATACCGATTTAACCCATTCGCCTCAACACACGAGGTAGACTCGCCGGCAGTTAAATGGCCTTCAGCTCAATAGACGAGGTACACTCGCTTAATTCTGCTGTTATATATTTTGCAATATTTTGTACATCCCTTGGCAGGGCAATCTTCTGTTAACATTTATGAAGAGTAGAGGAATGTATTTTATTGTGATCTCAATTACCATTATATTTTGTTTGTTTTGAATGCCTCAAAATAGACAATATAATTTATGGTAACTTTATCTGGTTTCTGGGAAAATGTATTCAGCATCTAAATCTGAAGAGAATAGGTTAAATAGGAAATTCGTGTCATTCATCATTTAAGCGTCTCCTGTGTCTTTCCGACCTTTGTCTTACAAGGGAACTGTCAGCAATTACATGCCGAAACCTATCTTGAAATTTCTCTCGCAAAAGCGTTGTGAAGAACCAACACCATGTCAAAAAAGTATCTGCCGTTTTTATCTGCATGGCATAGAAAACGAAGCCAGAATCCAGCAATGGTAACGCACTGTAAGGAGGAAGTGAACGTCTTTATTGAGTGAAAGCGTGGTGAAGTGAGGCTGGACGCGACGCGATGGCAGGTAGTGACTGACCTCTGGCTCAAGTTTTGTTTCGGGATTTTTCCTCATCTGTAAGACAAATGTCATGAAGCTTAGGGCCCAACGGTCCCCGAAAATCAACCGCTCATCATCATCCTTCACCGGTGTGGAAAGCGGCGGGAAGCTGCCTCACAAAAAGCAAGTTGAAAGTAGTAGTGGGACTTTATTAAACAAAAAGTAAGGTATTTACAATATTATTTACAAATATGGGTCGCACGGGCAGTAAGCCGTACGTGCTGTTGACAGTCCGTTACAATAAAGTAATAATTGGTACTAGTGTAAAGAAAAAAAATAAACAACAAAAAAAGCAATAACATTACAATTACATAAAGAAAACACAGTAATATTACAATTAAATAATAACACAATAGCATTATACACTAAAAAAACAATAACATTACAATTACATAAAGAAAACACAATAATATTACAATTAAATAATAACAAAGTAACATTATACACTAAAAAAACAATAACATTACAATTACATAAAGAAAACACAATAATATTACAATTAAATAATAGCACAATAGCATTATACACTAATTAATTTATATATAATTATTAAGAATTAATGGTATTGCATTTTGATAACATATATTTATTCATGAATGAGTGTTGTTCTTATTTTCCGCGTTTTGTCCAGAAATTTACCCAAGTTTATCTAATTTTTTTTGGATTTACCAATAACTCGCAACATGCCAATCTTTCCCGATTTCAATTTAGAAATCTTTCCGGTAATAACTGACGTCTCCAATATTCTAAATAAAGCAAGTTATGTGTATATATATATATATATATATATATATGTTATGAACTTATGTTCACTGAATTTATCTAAATATACTATTTTTAAATTTAAAACAGATTTTTATTGTTATTCGCATGTAATTTACAATGCATCAAGTTCCAATGAGATTGGTAGTGAATATAAATCTTACATAAACATTGTTATAGAAAATAATCCATAGTAATTCTGCCCGAAGGCAGGTCCTTCACTGCGATCATAGCATTTTCGTGCTATGCTTGCAGCTTTACTAGAGAATTGTGTAGGTGTGGTAGCTTCCCGTTGCTTTCCACACCGGTGAAGGATGATGATGATAATGATAATGGTATGGATGATAATGATAAGGATGATGGCCATATGATTTTGGGGACCGTTTGGGCCTTAAAGGTTTCCTGACATTTGTCTTACAGGTGATGAAAAACCCCGATAAAAACCTCACCCAGAAAAATTGTCCCGACCGGGGATCGAACCCGGGCCCGCTGCGTGACAAGGCAGCACGCTACCTCGAGACCACAGCGGTGGACTATAGAGAATAATAATGTTACTTATTTGAAGGGTAGGAAATTAAAATTTTATGTACTTACAGACAATACCTTATTAATATGTTATAGAAACCATACATTTCACGAATGATTCTCTAGTACAGCTGTAAAGCATAGCATGATAATGCTATGGTTGCAGTGAAAGACCTGTCCTCGGGCAGAATTACTATAGAATAGAATGAATACCATGTTAATTTCATATTGTGTAAGATATTTTAAATAATGTGGTACTTTAGTACACAAAACAAATGTAAATTAAACATTCAGTTTTGTAGAGACAATTTAACTCATGAGCAAAATGCTAGTCAATAACCAATCATGTTTCAATGAATTTTGTTTTACAACCCATAACAGTATTGTTTCTCCTCGATCTTTATCTATTTCTCTTTATCAGCTCCTGCTTTTTTTATAAAGAAAAGTTCCTCATTTTTAATATTCTGAACAGGTCGGAGCATTATTTTTCTCCAACAAATAAATTGAATATAGCAAATAAAGAACACATTCTTTGATTTTACTGAGTTGTTTACTAAAAAATAAATTAATAATCTGTAATGTTGATTATAATATACAGTTTGATGTGTTTCATTATTTTTCCACTACGGTGCATTCTTAAAATATTGCGATTATATTTGACAATAAATAAATATGATCAAGTTGCAGTGAATATATATAACCTCACATTTATGATTTGTTTTCAAACATAGCCGTTTACATTAAGTATATAAATATTTTAAAATACCGGTAACTACATTTAAATAATCGCTTTTGAGTAAACAGCTAGTTTTATTCGTTAAATAGTCCTAACAAATGCCACTCTTGATTTCCAAATCCTCTAGCTTGGGGCCTGTCCGTTTGAAGAATCACTGAGAAACATTCGGCACTACACTATTCGAAACATGATGGCAGAAACCTTGCGAAATTATGGATGCACAGTTTATGAGGAAGTTCATGGTGTGGCCACCAATGGAAGTAACAGACGAATAGATATTATTACATTTAGACCATCTTCTGCAATTAGTATGGTATTAGATCCCACAATCCGTTTTGAGACTCATAGTGGCCAACCTGAGGAAGTTGACTGTGAAAAGAAAGCCATATATGAGCCAACAGTTGACTATTACAAAGATAAATACAATTGGATAGTATAACTGTCACAGGATTGATGATTGGGGGAGAGATACTATACCAATATTCTTAGCTAAATTTTGGAATTTCTTAGATTTGGACAAAATGTATCTTTCTAAAATTGCCATCGCTGCCATTAGAGGATCAATTTCAATTTTAAGAAACCATATTTACAAAATATCTACTTTATAGCATGTATATTTCAATAACAATTTAAAAAAAAATTAATGTTTTTACAAAATGTATTTCATCAATTTCGAAATTAATTGTCTGTATCACTTTGCCCTTTGAGGCAACCCTCTAATGAAAAAATTGTATACAATAATATAATAAAAATGGAAATCACTCGTGTCATTATTTATTAAAAACAAATTAATAGTAATTATCCAAAAATACAGAATTTGTTTCTATGGATGATTATACGTAGACTTTTATGCAGATTGTATACATATACAAGAGAGAAGAGAATAAATTAACAGTGGTATTGAAAATACTAGCTGGGGTGTAACTGTGTAATTTGTATTTATGGTGATAAGTAGTGCAGAAACATTCTGCTAATTATTGAAAAATCTGCAGTCGCTTGTTGACAGATTGACGGTGCATTTATTCTGTTTAAGTTCATACCGTGAATTCTTTGTTTTAATCCTTGCCATTGTTAACATGTATTTGAAAGCAAAAAGTCAAAATTCATGTTGATTTCTCATTTAAAAACCAATTAAATATAATTTTATAACGAATCCTCGAAAGAGAGATCCTGAAACTGCTGACACACTTAGTAGAAGTTGGATCGGTGCAAACAACAAGCTCCCCATTGCCATAACATTTGGCTTCCACCACAAATTGTGTAGAAGAACTGATTTCCACAACCAACATTAGACTGTATATATCCGAGCAATGTGACAAAATTGTACAAGATTCAGGTGCAAGAAGAAATTAAACATAGACACAATACTCTAAATGCATGTTAATAATAATAATAATAATAATAATAATAATAATAATAATAATAATAATAATAATAATAATAATAATAATAATAATGCTTTATGAAATTTCTGCGACAAACTGCAGGTTATAGCCTTCTAGACCACCAAAGAAATTCAACAATAGCCAGAGAGTTAAACATCGTACCTATATCTGAATACCTCCAAGAATATAGAAACAATTGGCTAGCCCATATTCAGCGCATGGATCGTCACAGAATACCAAAACAAATTCTTCACTACATTCCTCGAGGCAGAAGATCTGTGGGCCGACCTTTTCGGAGATGGCGGGAGACCGTAACGGGCCACTGGGCCTAATATTTGAAAGGACGATGATGATGATGGTGATGATGATGCTTTATTTTAGCTGGCAGAGTTAAGGCCATACGGCTTTCTCTTCCACTCAACCAGCGAATAGTAAAATTATACAAAAAATACATACATATTACAATTTTAAGATATTATTAAAATACAGACTAAACAAAATACAATAATGATGTGATCTAATACTAGCTAATACTAACAAAAACATAGAATATAATAAAATTAAAATGATATAAAATAAAGTAAGTAGCTTCCTAGATGATTATTAATAGAATGCTCTATATAGTTGTTATGCAGTTAATGTTTTCATTGTGTCGAACTTAAGATATCAGTTAATTTGGATTTAAATAATGATAGGGATTGACAGTCCCTGACAACATGACTGGGAAGTGAGTTCCATGCTCTAGCCATAGATATTGTGTAAGATTCAGAGTACCGACATGTCCTGTGCTGAGGTATCAAAAGTAAAGAAGAGTCTTGTGATCTTGTTCTTAAATTGTGATGAGTCGATAAATTTTGAAAACGTGTTGTTAAATAAGTTGGTAAATATGTGTGCAGAATTTGGAATGGTAAGGTATGTGAATGTAAAGTTCTTGTGTCATTTAGGCGTAGCCATGATAAGGCCTGAAATGAAGGAGACACGTGGTCATAACGACGGAGATTGAATATAAATCGAATGCATTCACCTAACGTGTATTACAGGGATTCTTGTCTTCTCAATTTCCCTCAAAAAAATATTAAACTGAGTATAATCAAATGCAAATAGGAAAGACAAAAAAATAATAATCTGATGATTTTCAGGCTCGTAAAAGATCCCTAAGTCCGAATAAAAAGGCCTCTAATCAAAATGCACCAACCTCAACATCCTAGTAATACCTTAGTTGCCCGTTAGATGTCTCATTGAATCGGTATATTGACTTCATTCGTGGCAAATACGGTAACTAAATTAATTTCATCTAGTACATGCTAACAAAAGATACGCTATGGCTAAACATTGGGTTATGCCATTATAGAAGAAAAAATATTTCTAACCCCATTTATGCTCCTAACCAATGACAAAAATGGATATTTGTCATAAGTAATGCCACGAGTGATTTCCAAATTATCGATAAATTCACTTCGCGAGTCTTGAATTTATCTAGAGAATTTGGAAATCAAGAGTGGTATTTGTTAGGACTATTTAACGAATAAAAGTTAACTGTTTACTCACAAATCATTATTTAAATATCCATCCATCCATAGTAATTCTGCCCGAAGGCAGGTCCTTCACTGCAATCATAGCATTTTCATGCTATGCTTGCAGCTTTACTAGGGAATTGTAGGTGTGGTAGCTTCCCGTTGCTTTCCACACTGGTGAAGGATGATGATGGCCATACGATTTCCGGGACCGTTTGGGCCTTAAATTTTTCCTGACATTTGTCTTACAGGTGAGGAAAAACCCGGATAAAAACCTCACCCAGAAAAACTGCCCCTACTAAGGATCGAACCTGGGTCCACTGCGTGACAAGACAGCACGCTACCTCGAGACCACAGCGGTGGACGTTTTAAATATAGTTATTTTAAAATATTTATATATTTCATGTAAACGGTGATGTTTGAAAACAAATGAGAAACGTTATGTTTCGTTTGATCATCACTGCAACCAGATCATATTTATTGCCAAATAGAATCGGAATATTGTAAGAATGCACCCTAGTGGAGGAAAAATGATACACATCATTACAGGTTATTAATTAATTTCTGATGTTCTAGGATGGTCCCGGCCGTAGCCGAGCGGTTAAGGTAGGAAGCCTTGGCGCAGAGCTACGGGACTTGCGCTGGTTCGAGTCTCCATGGGGGAAGAAATTTTCTCATGGTATTTCGGCCAGTATGGGACCGGTGCCCACCCAGCATCGTGAGGCAATTGGGTAGCTACAATAAGTAGAGGCTCCAGGTTGAGGAACCAGCTATAACGGCTGGGGGACTCGACATGCTAACCACATGTCACCCCTACACTGGCTGTTGAACATCTACCTCTGTGATTGACACATGTGGATGTGAAGGGCCAGCAGCCGGCTGGTAAAAGGGCAACCGCTGAAAAGTGGAAAGACCCTCAATCGGAATGTTCTAGGATGTAAATATGTCAATTACATTTTTCTGGAACGTTAATTCCTGGGAAATAATTCGTTTAAGAAAGTGCAAACTGTGGTTCCTTTTTTTTTTTTGGTGATGTGATCAATTACCACGAATGTTTTTCTATTATATCTCGCAAGCAGAATCTGTTTACTATTGTGCACTATATATACAATCTGGAAGGCACTTCGTAAGACGTAGGCGATAAAATGATAGTGATAAGATCGAGGTAAAAAAAGGTTGTGATTGGTTGTAAATCAAAATTCATTTAAATGTGATTGGTCATTGACTGCCATTTGGGGCATGAGTTAAACGGTCACTATAAAACAACAGCTTAACATTATATTACAATTCGTACTCTTGTGAATCGCGCGCTAAATTTCGTGTATTTAATAATCAAGGGCCCGTTCAGTCTTTTTTTTTTACGTCAGTGTACATTATAGTAATTTTTATGTTTAATCTGGAATTTCTGCAAGTGCTGTATGTCTGATGAATTAAGTGAAAAACTGTGTTTTCTGGTAACCACAGCAACTTCATTAAACTAATGTTAACAGCTGGACTTTAATCACTGGGATCTGGGAATATCTTTCCATGCGGGTTCTTTGCACTTATCAGACTAGAAACTTAAATCCCCGCGAGAATAACATCTGTCTTTACAGCATGGTTGTCCAAAATCACGACGGTTACAGCTACTACATTATACCATCACAGCATATGCATCATTGTGTATTTGTACAAGGAAAACAAAAATAAACTTAGATTAGGTCTCTTCTTCAAGCATATGATTCAATTAAGAGGGAGAAGTTATATAGTATCCTGCTGGAGTTTGGAATTCCTAAAAAGTTAGTTAGACTTATACGAATGTGTCTAAATGGCTCAACGAGTAGGGTGCGTGTAGGCAAACAGATTTCAGACACTTTTGAAATCCAGAATGGGTTAAAGCAAGGAGATGCACTATCTCCTCTACTATTTAATTTTGTACTAGAGCATGCCATTAAATCATTAGAGAATGAGGAACGCTTACAACTCAATGGTATTAATAAGCTGTTAGTTTATGCTGATGATGTAGTACTACTGGCCGATAGCGAGGAGATACTAAAGGCCAACACGCACACACTATTGAGTAAAACTAAGAAATTAGGACTGGAAGTAAATATCAGTAAAACTAAATATATGGTCACACGTAGAAATACATTATATAATGGAAATGGACAGCTAATGACAAATGAGGGAAATTTTGAGGAATTGGCTGAATTCAAATACCTAGGAACAATAATCACAAATAGGAATGAGATGCACAAAGAAATTAAACATAGGCTCAATTCTGGAAATGCATGCTATTATGCATTGCAGAGACATTTGATGTCCCAACTACTTTCAAAAAACGTTAAGCTGAAAATATATAAAACTATTGTTCTACCAGTTATATTATATGGGTGCGAAACATGGACTCTTACTTTAAGGGAGGAAAGGAGATTACGAGTATTTGAGAATAAAGTTTCTTAGGAAAATTTTGGACCAAAGAGAGATGAACAGACAGGTGAATGGAGAAGACTACATAACAATGAACTACATGGTCTTTATAGGAAGCCAGATATAATAAGAACAGTTAAGTCCCGTAGACTGCGATGGGCAGGACATGTTGCGCGTATGGGGAATGAAAGACGTGCATGGAAACTTCTTGTAGGAAAGCCAGAAGGAAAACGCCCAGTTGGTAGACCAAAAATGAGGTGGGAGAACAAGATTAACTATGATTTGAGGGAAGTAGATTATACAGGGAATGATTGGAAAGCATTAGCTCAGGATAGGGATGTATGGAGAGCTTATGTCCGTGCGGCCATGAACCTACGGGTTCGATAGTGCCAGTGAGTAAGTAAGTAAGTAGGTCTCTTCTTCTTGTAAGCCCATGTTTCCCTTAACAGAGATTTACGCGCTCTCCCCCTACAGGGAATAATTTGAACCATACTAATTTAGTTACACTTGTTTTCGTATAGATGCCATTTGAGTGGTCCGTGGTCAGCGTTCCGCCTCATACTGACATCTAGGAAACCAAGGTAGTACTAGGACGGCAAAATTTGGTAAATTTTGCTTAAAGGCCTTTTCATTCAGGCTTAAGGATCTTTTACAAGCCTGAAAATCTTCAGACTCGGGACCCACGGCTTAAAGACCCTCCCGGAGGACTTGCTCCTTGGATTTTTCCATCCTAAAAAATCCATCGACCCCGGCCGGGTTTGAACCCGTGACCCTTGGGACCAGAGGCAAGGAGCATAACCACTAGTCCACCGCGGCCGATCTCATATTAGGTAAGATCCTAAATTAAATAGCTATTAGAAATAAATAAAAAATATTTTTATTTTGCTTAAGTCAACATGATCATGTAATGGGGGTTTCTGTCACACGCCATAGCACATGTTCAGGTAGAGGATGGAACATAATATGGAATGTATTGAATAGGAACTATTGTTCTTCAACAACAACAACTGAATACAAGGTAAGATGGCACCAAATGAATTAAAAACTTCCTTCATGTATTCTTTATTTATTACAAAAAAATATATACGGGCCTACCTAATCAGACGATTACGCTTTTTCCAATAGGTCGATATGTGTCCTTTATTCACAGGTATAATTTCATTAGGAACAGAATGTATGCCCCATGCTGACTCACCTGTAAATTCTGTTGTTATTTTGACCACATCCTCAATGGCTAATGTGGGATATTTTTCACTAAACTGTTTGAAAACTTCCAAAATAATTTATTTCTCTTCGCTTTCCAAATGCTTTCCTTTCCAATGTTTTAGGTAATATTCAACACATGTAGCCATTTTGAAACAACTGAAATTCCAATGTATACTGCATTGCACATGCGTAGAAATAAAACAGTGCTTACTTAGTCTAGTAAAATTTTAATTAAATATTTTAAGATTCTCTCATATAACTTATATAGAGAAGTGCTAGATAATATATATTTTTAATTCCTTTATTTCGAGTGTTAGAGACCGAACTATATTTTGTTACACTCCTAATAGTAAACCGTTATTCGACAAATTAAAATGCAGTTATTCATCTGGTTTATTTACATTACAACTGGAACTCAGCTCCGAAAAGGTGTAGCCATTCTGAGCACTACAACTCTCGATTGGCTGTTTTTGAAAGAAAGATACTCAGAAGGACATATGAACGTATTAAGGAAAATGGAGAATGGCGAATGAGATATAACAGGGAATTATATAAGATTACGAGTATTTGAGAATGAAGTTCTTAGGAAAAATGTTGGACCAAAGAGAGATGAATGGAGAAGACTTTTACATAACGTGATCTTTATAGGAAGCCAGATATAATAAAGAACAGTTAAGTCTCGTAGACTGCGATGGGCAGGACGTGTGACACGTATGGGAAATGAAAGGCGTCCGTGAAAACTTCGTTAGGAAAACCAGAGGAAAAACGCCCAGTTGGTAGACCAAGAATGAGTGGGAGAATAACATGATTTAAGGAAAGTAGATTATGCAGGGAATGATTGGAAAGCATTAACTCAGGATAGGGGATATATTGTTGTATAAATCAGCAGAAATCATTACAGATATTAAAGTAAACAGACTGAGGTGGGCAGGACATACGCAGAGGGTAACTAAAAATAAAGTAGTTAGAGGTAAGCCAAAAGGAAGACGGAGAAATGGAAGACCGAATTTGAGATGGATGAATGAAGTTCTATAGAATGTCAAATCTTTAAAACTCAAGAATTGGTGGATGGTTGCCACATAAAGGAAGCCTGAAGAACAGTATATAACGACGCGAGGTGGGGAAATGGTTTTTACAGAATCGAGGAAACCGAGATTATGTAAAATACTTCACAAACGTGCGTTGTACAGTATATTTAGCGCGATGGTGTTTTCAAAATAATAAATAATAGTAAAATAGTATCTTTGTTGGAAATATTTGCGTTCATTATAAACAATTGACTAACGTTAACAGTGTGGGCAATGTTTATTAGTTGAAACAACAGGAGGCCTTGAGTCCAATTAGTGATAAAATGTCGGAAAGTACATATTTATTGTTTTATATTGTTTCAAATAAGTTTCAGGTCATTTAAAAATGCAGTGGCTTGTTTCGTATAATGTATATTAACACTACCTTTTGGATATTTGTTGTATATTCATTATATATGTGGTATACATAGAGGACAGTGGTTTTACTTCCCGCACGTGGGTGTAAATGTAATATTACAGTATAGTTATTTAGGTTGGCAACCCCGAAATGTACGAAGTTGAACTATCAATCATGGTCGCCATTTCCGTAAGTACGACAAAACACACTATCGTGGAAAAAAATCTATAGGAAGCTTGACCCACCCAGGGTTGTGCTGATGACGATGGTGATGACATCAAAAATTAAAAAGGTAACTGCGATTTAAAAAAATCGAAGCGAAAATGGGGTATAATCATTAAATAGCGTCGTTAGATGAAATACTACATACATGGTGTTTCATAAAGGATGGCGCAAACTTAAATGGTTGAAAGTACACGATAATAGAAGCAACAATGTACCAGTAAACATGGGTCCGCAAACGAGCCGTTTGCGAGATAATTACGAATGTATGGTTACAAGCCGGCACTGACGTCATTGTTTGTAACATCGTACTAGGTGATTATCTCATTGGGCCACACATTCTTCCACGAAAAATTAATGGACGGAGGTACCTTAGGTTTCTGCGGCGTCATCTTCCAGGATTGCTTGAGGATGTTTCCCTTCAGCAACGTCGGAGTTTGTGGTACATGCATGATGGAGCTCCGGCACATTTTGCTGCTGCTGTGAGACGGCATCTAATCCGCAGATACGGCCAAAGATGGGTAGGTCGAGGCGGATCTGTACCTTGGCCTCCAAGATCACCTGATCTAAATCCTTTGGATTTTTATGTCTGGGGTCACCTCAAAAGCGAAGTGTACAGCACACCCGTTAACACGATTGAAGAACTGGAGCAGAGAGTTGTACATGCTTGTCAAAAATTCATAAATGATCCAGGGGTTTTCGAGAGAATTCGACATTCATTGCAGAGACGAGCTCAGTATTGCATCCAGATGCAAGGAAGACACTTTAACAGGTAACCCATAAGTGAAGTGAAATGTGAACTAAATGAGATGAAAAATTAATAGTAAAGTCTAAATTCAAATAAATTTCTACTAACTAGGACGATGTTTACAATGAAGTCAGTGGCGGCTTGTAACCATACATTCGTAATTATCTCGCAAACGGCTCGTTTGCGGACCCATGTTTATTGGGACATTGTTGCTTCTATTATCGTGTACTTTCAACCATTTAAGTTTGCGCCATCCTTTATGAAACATCCTGTATATGTATAAATCTGCCCTTAAAGGTTGTAAAAAATTTGTGATTGAAAATCGAAATGGGAATCTAATGCAGGGTGCACTTCTGTGCTATCGAAATGCACATTTATTATTACGAATGTATATAATTAACCCTGTGATGCACGTTGAACATTTCTGGAATTGCAAGAGGAGAGAGATGTAATTTAGGAGCAGGAATTCAATTGTAATTTGTTTTGTATCGAACGATGTGATTTTTCAGAGTGGATTGCTGGGGGTAACTTTCACCCTTATTCCGATGAGAAAAATTACCTTCAGCTATGCGAGGCCAATTAATCGAATTTGGTCTGGTAAAGCGAACCAATCAACTGTAGCCAGCCGTGGCAGTTAGTACAGCTTTATTCTTTTGATTTGCAACGTGCTGCCTTTTGATTGGTGTGTCTCACTGTTGAAACAGTAAAATAACAGCTGGTAAATATTTTATTTCTAACGTAGCAACACAGAACATCGTGTGTGACAAATTACACCGGTCAACATATTTTTTTGTCTCATGAGTACGAATAGTTGTACTTAATGCAGTTTTTTTAATCGTGTTTTCAAATATGTATTCGGAATTTCTCCATCACCCACAGTTTTTTTTTGTTTCAGTTTCAATTAATGGATATAAATAATTATTTATTTTAATAACCCTAGATTTATTTCCGGAAAATCTTGGTACAGTGAGCGATGAGCACGGGGAACACTTTCGTCAGGAGATTTGACCTATGGAAAAGAGATATCAAGGCAAATGGAATCCTAATATGCTGGCCGATTATTGTTGGACCATCAAGAGGGATGCTCCACAGGCAACACATAGCAAAACATCGCCATTTATTACTTTCTAGGTGAGTCCGAATGTTCGAATTTTATGATGTTACGAATGTAGAAAATATTAAACTAACTAACTAACTAACTCACTGGCACTATCGAACCCGAAGGTTCATGGCCGCACGGACATAAGCTCTCCATACATCCCTATCCTGAGCTAATGCTTTCCAATCATTCCCTGTATAATCTACTTCCCTCAAATCATAGTTAATGTTGTTCTCCCACCTCATTCTTGGTCTACCAACTGGGCGTTTTCCCTCTGGCTTTCCTACAAGAAGTTTTCATGCACGTCTTTCATTCCCCATACGCGCAACATGTCCTGCCATCGCAGTCTACGAGACTTAACTGTTCTTATTATATCTGGCTTCCTATAAAGACCATGTAGTTCATTGTTATGTAGTCTTCTCCATTCACCTGTCTGTTCATCTCTCTTTGATCCAAAAATTTTCCTAAGAACTTTATTCTCAAATACTCGTAATCTCCTTTCCTCCCTTAAAGTAAGAGTCCAGGTTTCGCATCCATATAATATAACTGGTAGAATAACAGTTTTATATATTTTTCAGCTTAACGTTTTTTGAAAGGAGTTGGGACATCAAAAGTCTCTGCAATGCATAATAGCATGCATTTCCAGAATTGAGCCTATGTTTAATTTCTTTTTGCATCTCATTCCTATTTGTGATTATTGTTCCTAGGTATTTGAATTCAGCCACTTCCTCAAAATTTCCCTCATTTGTCATTAGCTGTCCACTTCCATTATATACTGAATTTCTACGTGTGACCATATATTTAGTTTTACTGATATTTATTTCCAGTCCTAATTTCTTAGTGTTACTCAATAGTGTGTGCGTGTTGGCCTTTAGTATCTCCTCGCTATCGGCCAGTAGTACTACATCATCAGCATAAACTAACAGCTTATTAATACCATTGAGTTGTAAGCCTTCCTCATTCTCTAAAGATTTAATGGCATGCTCTAGTACAAAATTAAATAGTAAAGGAGATAGTGCATCTCCTTGCTTCAACCCATTCTGGATTTCAAAAGTGTCTGAAAACTGTTTGCCTACACGCACCCTACTCTTTGAGCCATTTAGACACATTCGTATAAGTCTAACTAACTTTTTAGGAATTCCAAACTCCAGCAGGATACTATATAACTTCTCCCTCTTAATTGAATCATATGCTTTTTTGAAGTCTACATATAGTTGATGTACAGTACCATTATATTCCAATTTCTTCTCTAAAATCTGTCTTAAACTGAAAATCTGATCTATTGTAGACCTGTTTCTTCTAAATGCACATTGATGATCTCCTAGAATGTCATCAATATAGGGAGTAAGTCTGCTTACTAATATATTTGTTAGAATTTTGTACGAAGTAGAAAATATTAAAGTGTTTCAAATTATAAGAAGCTGTCACTCGGAAACCTTGTGTGGTGGAGAAAAATCTATATCATATTTGAATTCAGGAGAAAAAACTGTCAGATTGATGTATTTTTCTTTCTGAGACAAAAAAAAAAGTTTATTTTTTGTTGCTCAGTGTAATTCTTAACTCTGCATAGTTTTCAGATTATTTCTTAATACATGTGTTTTGGTACATATTTATATAAGTATTTATGTTTATTCACAGAATTTAATATGCCACAACAATTAAAAATTATTTAATATATTTATCCACCCACACATCAATCAACCCATCTATTCATGTATCTAACGTATCTATTTGTATTTATTTATTTATTTTACCTGATGGAGTTGAGACCATAAGGTCTTCTCTTCCACTTCAGCAGGATTAAATTATACACACAATATGATTTATAAGAGTAAAAGGCTGCACTAGAATGGACCAGATAAGAAACGAGGATATCCGTGAAGAACTGCACATCTACTCCATAAAAGATGGAAGAAAGTAGATTACCAAATAAAATCTTCCATTATTTTCCGAGAGGAAGAAGAGATGTCGGATGTCCTCGGAAGAGATGGTCTTAGATCTATTAGTGAAGACGGAACAGGCAACTCTTGCCTAAACCAGGAAGTGAAGAAGAAGAATATGATTTATGATTGATGATACACAATAGATATAGACCACACAATATAAAGTTGACAAAGGTAAGAAAGCAAAATAATAATAATAATAATAATAATAATAATAATAATAATAATAATAATAATAACAAACATAATAACCTATAATTAGATGGAGTAAATGGCTTGGCAAAGGAATAATAAAAATGTACATGATGAACACGGTTATATATTGTTGCACTGAATAAATTAGTGCGGTGACGTGTTATTTATGGTCATATTTCGACCAATGGGCAAACACTAGTCTATATAAATAATAATGTAAATGTTGGGTTATTGAAAATCTAAAATGTTTAAAGTTACTGCTATTTTAAAATATTATTAAAAACTAGCTAAGTCCCGGCGTGCACTGCTACGCCTAAATAAATTAAACTTTTTTTTTTAGTTTATTAAGTGAAAATAATATATATATATATATATATATATATATATTAATTCTTTTTAGATACCCCGTGCGTGTGAAAATGAAATAAACCAAACATGGCGGTTGCTAGAGTAACTTTTTAATTTCGGGTTTCAGATATTTTGTCACTTGCAATTGTGAGATTTTAATAGATGCTTTGTAGAACCTACCTCAGTTTATTTCAATTGTATGTACTGAGTTTCGTTGTCAAATATATAAAATTGCGACCGGTAGAGCGATTTAAATTTTCGTTTCAGGCTAAACACTCACCGTATCTGAAAAATTGTATGTACAAATTTTCATAAAGATCGGTGAAAAATGTTCGGAGATTTAAGATTTTGTACAAACGAACATTTACATTTTATTTACATAGGTATAGACTAACACGAAAACAAAAACAACTAACAAAACACACAATAAAATAAACTAGAGAAGTTTCCTAGATGAATATTTATAGGAACATACGAAATGTTGAATATATTTGTTATATTGGTAATAGTATTTAAATTACTAGGATATTGGATATGCAATTGCAAGTGCTATATCATCGTAAAACATTATCTAGGTTTCTTTTGTCATTAAGGACCAGTTTCACCAACAGAGGTAACTGTATTACGCCAGTTTTCTCCATATGTAATACATAGCTTAAACTGGCGTAATACAGTTACCTTTGTTGGTGAAACCGACACTAAGAACTTATTTTTATAGTCTCCTGCCAAGTCAGCTATACGTCGCCAAATATTTGGTAGACGGTGTACTTCATCTGCAGCACTAATTCTGGATATCTGTTCCACTGATCGATCTAGAGTTTTCTGGATATCAACTCTTGATTGAAATCGAATGCTATGTAGAAGTTGTTTGATTTTTGAGAATAAGTTATAGTCACAAGGGCTCCTGTCTGGTGAATTTGGTGGATGTTCGAGTACTTCTCAATTCCACCTTCTAAACAAATTCTATTGAACATATTTTTAGGGCGGTATTACTTACTGAACGTGAGAAACAGTGAATGTATTCACAAAATATTACTATCTCGAGACTTTCAATATTCCAGATTTATACAACAACATACTACACGATTGCAATGGTCACCACTAGGATCGCTCATTTACAACATTGTTGTCATTACTTATGAAATTCCCCAGTATAAAATTTATATATATATGGTAATGGCAACACTGTTGTAAATCAGCGATCCTAGTGGTGACCATTGTAACCTTGTAGTATGTTGTACAGTAGTCTTTGTTGTATAATGTGTAATATTGAAAGTCTTAAAATAGCAATATTTTGTGAATACATTCACTGTTTCTTACATTCAGTAAGTAATACTCTCCCTAAAAGGTTGCTTAATAAGAACTTAAAATATCGGTTAATTGAAGTTTAAGTAATTTAGTCCAAAAGCATTCAAGACTAAAAGTGTATAAAACACTGGCTCTTCCAACTCTTTTGTATGGTAGCGAAGTATGGACGTTGAAACAGAAGGATATACAGAGACTTAGATCTGCTGAAATGAGATATCTTCGCAGGACTGCAGGATACACACTACTAGATCACAAAAAAAATGAAGACATCTTAGAAGAATTACACATGGAATCTTTAGAAAACAAATTTTCTGATTATAAGTCAAGACGGATGCAACATGTTCATCGAATGGAAGATCACAGGATACCCAAACTAATGTTAAGATATCAACCTGCAGGAAGAAGAAGACCAGGACGTCCACTCAAAAGACTTCTGGATGGTGTTTCTCTAGAGGCCGAAACAGGTCAAAAAAATGGTCTAAATTCGTGAATGTAGTATGGTGATGATTATTTTAGTTTTAAAAATAATACGCTAGAACTGTAATAATTATCATCATCATTAAAAATATATAAAAATATATACTGGTAAAACATTGGTGGAATCTGTTGCAATGTATGGAAGTGAGGTATGGACAATCAATAAGTACTACAAGAATACACTAATAGCTCTACAAATTGATTATTTACGCAGAAGTGCCAGAAAGTCAAAATTAGAACATGTCACAAATAAGGACATTAGAAACATAATGGAAGCAGAAGAAAGCATAATTGAAAGAATTGAGAAGAAGAATTAAAGTGGTGAGGACATGTTTTAAGAATGGAAGATGAGCGATGGCCGAAGCAACTATATCAATGGCATCCGACCAGAAAGAAGAAAATAGAAGACCAAAGTTAACATCGAAGGGAAACATGCAAGCTAGAGGACTTAGCATTGAAGATGCCCCAGATTGTAGGCTTTGAAGGTTTGGCACGGGAAGACGTTAGCAGCTGTAAAATCCCGAAGATAGATAGAAAAATAATACATACATTTTGTTGCCCATAGGAATGTATGTTGGGTGCACGATGATAGTAAAAATGAGAGTAAAATGGTCTGAATATTAACTTGAATGACCACCGTAGTTGCCATGACAACCTGTTGTAGTAGTTAGAGAAGAAGAGACTCGCAGAGTGGAAATTTATTGCGCTGATGCAGCGGGTCGTGTTGTGCGTGCGGCATAACGCTGCTTTGCAGGCTGAATAGTTTTAAAACTGCTGAAGCTTGCATTATTACTCAGTTCGCCACCTTCATCAATTTTTCAATTCATCCGAGTTATACTCCCTTACATATTAGACACAGAATTTGGTAATCTCGAGTTCTGCAATATTTCAGTGATATATCAGCACTTCTCAGTTCCTTCCATCTATGAAACCAAATTGGATTGGCCACTGGCTAAGAAGAAACTGCCTGATGACGGATGATCTAGAAGGAATGGTCAAAAGAAAGAAGGATTAGAGGCAGAAAAAGACATCAGATGATAGACAATATTAGAATAAATGGTTTGTATGCGGATACAAAATGGAAGGCTGAGTTAAGGTGAAATTTCTATTTTCTACATGTTGTGAGCTAGAGACTTGAGGTTTTGTACAAACATTCACTGCATGACACATAATGACGTGTTTAAGTTTCATTCTTGTGAGACATTTATTTTACGAGTTATTAAATATTATATATTTTAAAAATTACATATATTCTATAATCAATTGTGTTGGTGTTTACTTGATGAAAATCCATATTCATTAATTAAATAAAAATAAAACGTAGTTTTATTTGATTTTCATTTTTATTATATAATTCAGTGACAGCTGTTTCGGTACACTGTACCTTCTTCAGACATGTTAACAAATTATGAATTGTGTTCCAACTGATCTAAGCAACAATACAACAATAAAGTAAAGTAATCCCACTACAGGCCTCGGAGGCCCTTGGGGCAGTAGGATGTTAAGGCTCACACTTTTTCTAGACAATCGGCACTTGATGTCAGCCGGGTTGTCAGCCCTGCGTGACGGCCGCCTTTACCCCCAGAACAAGCGTCTGGTACTCATTTCCGTTAGAGGCTGAGTCGACCCCAGGGCCATAGTGCCGCCAGAAGGTTTTGGCCAGTTAAAAAATCCTGACCCCACCGGGACTTGAACCCTCGACCTTCCGACTTGTAGCGCAGTGCCTTAACCACTACGCTACGGCGTGCCCTGTATTTATTTATTTTTTAAATTCTAAACTTGATTTGAATGAATCCCCTTTGTTAAATTTAAAAATGTAAATAAATATTGTTGTATTGTTGCTTAGATCAGTTGGAACACAATTCATAATTTGTTAACATGTCTGAAGAAGGTACAGTGTACCGAAACAGCTGTCACTGAATTATATAATAAATATTAAAATCTAATAAAACTACGTTTTATTTTTATTTAATTAATACATATATTCTAATTAAATGGGTTCCACAATTTTTTAGTAAAATGTCTGATTTTTTACAAGACCCCTAAAATATTTAGAAAAACATCATGCATTAGAATTCTTATAATGTGAATACAAAGGGAGAAAAAAATAATGTTGTACCTCATGCGTGGAATTACAAAAAAAAACAATAATTTATACATTTTATTTTGTATTTCTTAAAATACTACTTCAATCATGAAACCCATGCACTACTTTGTTACCCATTATTTTTAGGACATGCAGTAAAAATGTGAACCTTCTAGGACACAATTTCTGAATTCCATTCAATTTTGAATGTACAAAAATGCAGTAGAAATAAAAGTGTGGAAAAACAAGTTTAAAGATTTGCATGCAGGTGGTATTTAACTGGCGCAGCCTTTTAACTCTGACGTAATTTAGGGCATTTAGAAGCGCCATAGCCTCTGAAACTTTGCCAACGTATACATCAGAGAACAGGCTATTTTGTAGTACAAAAACAAAAAATGCCAATTTTGATCTCAAATGGTCAATTTTTCACCCCATCACCCCTTTAAGTAAAGAGTTGATAATGCTGAGGTTGCAACGAAAGACCTGCTCTTTGGCAGAACACCATGTGTGTATGTATATAATAAACTTGTTCCATGTCAGGTTCGAAGAACCAAATATTGACTAGCCCATAATTTAAAAAAAAAATTAAAAAACTAATAAAACTAGAAATTGTACACCAAACAATGAATTGCATTAAATTTGACTTAATAAACAGATACAAGATTGAAGTTCCACAAAAAATGGTGATACCGGTACTTTTTATACGGTAGTGAGTCCTTGGTAACAAATAAGAGGAGTTCCAGTTGAACACAAAGTGCAGAAATGACTTTTCTAAGAAGGACCAAAGGATGCACATAACTGGACCACATACTAAATAAAGAAATAAGAGAAATAAAAATATATTCAATAAATGATAGAATTCAACAACATCGCGTCGACTGGCAACAGCATGTTCAGAGATTGAAAGAAACAAGATAGCATATAATTATAAACCAAAGGGATTAAGGGATGTAGGAAGACCTATAATAATAATAATAATAATAATAATAATAATATAATAATAATAATACTTTATTTATTCTGGCAGAGTTAAGGCCATAAGGCCCTCTCTTCCACTCAACCAGCACAAATACAAATAAATATTCGACAAATATAGATATACACTATACTAATTATAAACAGTTAAAGATACAATAAATGTAGCAATGTAAATGTCATGTACAAACAACATTTTATAGGGTAATAACAATAATGATACGATAATAATAATAATAATATAAATATGATACATTATACGGGAAACACCAATTAATATATATATATATCTTACACTGGATAATAATGAAGTCGAGTTTAGAGCAAATATAAATTTAGATTTCTTTTAAAAGATGCCAATGTCCTAGGAAGAGATGGAAGGAATCATTGTGAATTCTGAACAGGCGAATCGCCTAAACCTTGTTGTGAAGAAGTTGATGATAATGATGATAAACTTGATACAGTATTCATTTTTAGAAGTTGGTAACAAGTGAGAGAAGTGCTTTTTCGAACGAGCATGGAATGATGCGTAAAGGGAGTCCATTAACCCTTGAAGTACTGCTACAATGAGGTGGGAGAATAACATTATCCATAATTTGAGGGAAGTAGATTATGCAGGGGATGATTGGAAAATATTAGCTCAGGATATGGATGTATGGAGAGCTCATGCCAGCGCAGCCATGAACCTACGGGTTCGATATTGTCAGTGAGTTAGTTAGTTAGTTACTTAGTTCTGCTACACTACCCCCAAACTAAAAACCCACCTTCCATTTTTCCAAGTTTCGCGTCTGATTTGCTTAAGCTTCAACAGTAGGAAAACTCCATGGACCTTGGCCCATCATCCGGGAGCTGATTTAACATGTGTTAATCACAGAGGCAGACGATCATCCATCCAGTGTAGTGATGACATCAGGTCAACATGTCGGTCACCCAGCCATTACAGCTGATTTTCTCAACCTGGAGCCGCTACTTAATATAGCTACCCAAATGCCTCATGACGCTGGGTGGACACTGGTCTCATATTGGATGAAATTATATGATACAAATGTATTCCTCATGAAGTCTTGAACCAGCGCAAGTTCAGTATCTCTGCGCCATGGCATCTTGCCTTAACCACTCGGCTACAGCGCGGAACTCCAAAAGTAAGCATCTTCTTCTTCTTGTTCTATTTCTTCGCTTCACGGGCTAGGAAAATGCCTGTTCCGCCTCACAGTTGTTCTGTCCATCTTTTCACTGGCCTTCCTACTTTCCCTGAACCTCTTGGCTTGTAGTTAAATGCTGCTTTTGGTAATCTTGTTACGTTCATTCTTTCTACATGTCTAAACCATTTATCTCTGTATTCTTTGATTATATCATTCATTTAATATATATTTAACTTTGTTCTTAATGCACCGCAGAGACTTTTGATGTTCCAACTCCTTTCAAAAAACGTTAAGCTGAAAATATATAAAACTATTATTCTACCAGTTATATTATATGGGTGCGAAACATGGACTCTTACTTTAAGGGAGGAAAGGAGATTACGAGTATTTGAGAATAAAGTTCTTAGGAAAATTTTTGGACCAAAGAGAGATGAACAGACAGGTGAATGGAGAAGACTACATAACAATGAACTACATGGTCTTTATAGGAAGCCAGATATAATAACAGTTAAGTCTCTTAGACTGCGATGGGCAGGACATGTTGCACGTATGGGGAATGAAAGACATGCATGGAAACTTCTTGTAGGAAAGCCAGAAGGAAAACTCCCAGTTGGTAGACCAAGAATGAGGTGGGAGAACAAGATTAACTATGATTTGAGGGAAGTAGATTATACAGGGAATGATTGGAAAGCATTAGCTCAGGATATGGATGTATGGAGAGCTTATGTCCGCGCGGCCATGAACCTACGGGTTCGATAGTGCCAGTGAGTAAGTAAGTAAGTTAACTTTGTTCTTATATCTTCATTCTTTATCCGAGCCATTCTTGCGCAGCCTTTTTTTCTTCTAAGGAAGTTCATTTCTACGCTTTGTATTCTACTTTGTAATTTGTTGGTCATTACCCAAGTTTCACTCCCATAAAGTAATGCAGGAACTGCCAATGTTTATAAAACTTCAATATAGTATCTCTTCTCGTTTTGTTCTTTAATGTTCTATGTATAGTCACATATAATTTGAAATCTTTACAGTTGTATGCATATTTTTATTTTAAATTCTGTTCACGTGTGAGTAAAATAAACGAATATTTCATCAATTTAAAAGTATCCTCGTAAAAACGTAAGATATTATTGTCCTAGGTTTGTTAGACGAATGAAACGTCTATAAAATGTAGGTAATAAAATCGTGTTCAGTGAAATGACTTTCCGTACACAAAAGGTGTTAACAATGCCTGCGGTAACAGATTCAAAGATGTAATTTGTAAATATGTTTTGTTATGTGGAAGTTTATTAAATTTTTACATGTGCATGAAGCAGGGAACATTGGCAGAGCTTTTACATCGCGAATCCCGGGGAAGAGGAGTGTGAGCAACTTGTGGTGTGTGAATTTAATAAGACAGCCCGGCTCTGTGGATTAATTTAGCTTTTTAACGATAGAGGCGCCAAAGCCACGTTTAATATTAAGCAGTTCTCAAACATGCAGGGCCAACACAGAACTTCAATTTCTCGAACAAATATAATAAATAAAATTAAACATGCAACTTTCATATTATAGAATAAAAGGCCTTTGATCTATGGAAAAAGTATGATTCCATACACAGTACACATAAATTAAATCGAATAAATTTATTTGGTATGCACATGAATTTAAGCAAAGAATATCAAGTACAGAGTGATTTAGAAATATGGCTATTCGTTTGATCGCATTTTGTGACGAAAATATTATTATTAAAGGAAATATGATGTTATCATTGGAAAGGGAATCTTTCAAATTACAACAATAGAACAAAATAAAACAAATCACTGCTGACGTGCAGCTTGGCGGGTTGATTTTTGTGGCTAGCGTCGAACGCCTCCACAATTCTCTTCATCGTTTCTGCATCCGTGCTAATGCGACGCCTTCCAGGAGGTTTGATTTTCTGCATCCTTCCCGTTTCCAGTAGTCTTTTTCTCCACTTTCCCACAGTCGACGGCTGCAAAACTCGCGTCTTGCCCGTCTTGCGGCCTCATGATTATTAGCATAATTGCCCATGCAGCATTTATAATTAGCTGTTGCATATTCAACGCCATTTTGACTAATTACGTACGTTCTACACTGTTTTGTTTTATTCCAATGTTGTAATTTGAATAATTGGCTTTTGCAACGGTAATTTCATATTTCTTGTAATGGTAATATTTTCATTACATAACGCGATCAAACGTATAGCCTTATTTATGATTCACTCCGTAGGGAACCAAGGAACTCGGAAAAATCATATCTAAATTACATTTTCTTAAAATTGTTTACATAGGGACATCTATATATGTGCGGGAGCTTTGAAGACAAGATACATATATTAGGAAAATGTAACGATTTGGAATATTGGAGGCGTTAGTTGTTACCGGAAAGATTTCTAAATTCAAATTGTGAAAGATTGGATGCTACGAGTTAATGATAAATCCAGAAAATTGGATACACTTGGGTAAATTTCTGAACAAACCGCGGAAAATAAGAACAACACTCATTCATGAATAAATACATGTTATCAGAATGCAATACCATTAATTCTTAATAATTCTATATAACTTAATTAATGTATAATGTTATTGTATTATTATGTAATTGTAATATTATTGCGTTTTCTTTATGTAATTTAATATTATTGTTTTCGTTTTGTTTTTCTTTATACTATTACCAAATATTACTGTATTGTAACGGACTGTCAACAGCACGTACGGCTTACTGCCCGTGCGATCCATATTTGTAAATAACATTGTATGTATCTTACTTTTAGTCTAATAAAGTCCTTATGTATGTAAAATAAATATGAAATTATTGTATTGTCACGGGTCCTCTACAAGTATACAAAGTTTCAAGTCGATCCAATGATTTTAAGTGGGTGAAAATCGCATTGAAATATTACGTTACATAGATAGATAGATACCTAGATAGATAGATAGATAGATAGATAGATAGATACAGGTCAAACTAATATAAAGCGTGTAAATAGGCGAAGACAAAACAGTTAAGTGCAATTTTCACCTCTGTTTGTCAACTGATTTTCTTTTATTCGTTTAGTATATGTTGACGAACTTTAGTGTTATCCATAAAAACATTAGAAACAGTTAGTTCTGCTGTTTTTTAAATGCCAAGCAGTGTTTATGGAAAATCTCCATGATGCAAGAGTCAAATTTCTTCTTGAGAAGAATGTGATGTACAAAGAACCATGTCCAAAAATGTCTGCCTTTTTTTAACTGCAAGGCATTCAATTCAGCGCCAAAGCTCCCATTTAAACTATTGGGAAGTAATACATGTACATGTGTTAATCACAGAGGTAGACGATTATCCTGCCAATATAGGGGTGACATGTGGTCAGGATGTCCGGTCCACCAGCCGTTATAACTGGTTTTCTCAACGTAGAGCCGCTACCTATTGTAGCTAATCAAATGTCTTATGATCCTGGGTGCTAATTTAGAGTACTATCGCCCCCATCATCACTTGCACTCCAACATAAATATACATATTTTGAGAGGTTTAAAATTTTCTGATTCAAATATGATTACAGTGAGCAACAAAAAATAACTTTTTTTTTGTCTCAGAAAGAGAAATATGTGATTCCGATAGTAATGTTTCTCCTGAATTCAAATATGATATCGGTTTTTCTCCATCACGCAAGGTTTCCTAGAGACGGAATTTATAATTTCAAACACTTTAATATTTTCTACATTCGTAACTACACAATATTCGACATTCGGACTCACCTAGAAATTAAGAAATGACGATTTTCTGCTATATTTCGCCTGTGTAGCATCCCTCTTGATGGTCCAACAATAATCGGCCAGCATATTAGGATTCCATTTGCCTTGATATCTCTTTTCCATAGCTGAAATCTCCTGAGTTAGTTCATTTTGTTTTATTTTACAATGGACAAATGGACAAAGAAGTTTATTAAAAAATATTTATTTGAATCCATTAATTGAAATTGAAATTGAAATTTAAAAAACACTGTGGGTGATGGAGAAATTCTGAATACATATTTGAAAACACGATAAAAAAACTGCATTAACTACAACTATTGGTACTCTTGACACAAAAATCATGTTGACCAGTGCTATTTACGGTCGAATTTCGGCCACTTGTAATTATAAATTGGAATAAGGTGCACAAACACATTTAACATAGGCCCAATCCTAGAAATGCATGCTATTATGCTTTACAAGGGCTCTTGTCGTCCCAACGTCTCTCAAAAAAACGTTACACACTGAAGATAGAAGTAGAAGTATGTAATACTTATTCTACAACACAAGACACGCGATATCAGCCCATTGTCTTTCTATCTTCAAACTTATTTTACACCGAAATGGTACGTTTCCGGACATGGGTTCCTTATTAAAACTTTATCTAAATCCCCTCTACAGCCCTTATAATTCTGTAATACTTATTCTGAAACACCATATACAATACACTGGTCAACATGATTTTTGTCTCATGAGTACCAATAGTTGTACTTAATGCAGTTTTTTTATCGTGTTTTCAAATATTATTCGGAATGTCGTCTCCATCACCCACAGTTTTTTATTTCGATTAATGGATTTAAATAATTATTTTTTTAATAAACGTTTTTTCGTCCATTTGTCCATTGTAAAATAAAACCAAATGAGCTAACTCAGGAGATTTCAGGTATGGAAAAGAGATATCAAGACAAATGGAATCCTAATATGCTGGCTGATTATTGTTGGACTATTAAGAGGGATGCTCCACACACGAAATGTAGCAGAAAATCGTCATTTCTTACTTTCTAGATGAGTCCGAATGTTCGAATATTGTGTAGTTACGAATGTAGAAAATATTAAAGTATTTGAAATTATAAATAGTCCCGCGCCGTAGCCGAGTGGTTAAGGTAGGAAGCCTTGGCGCAGAGCTACGGGACTTGCGCTGGTTCGAGTCTCCATGGGGGAAGAACTTTTCTCATGGTATTTCGGCCAGTATGGGACCGGTGCCCACCCAGCATCGTGAGGCAATTGGGTAGCTACAATAAGTAGCGGCTCCAGGTTGAGGAACCAGCTATAACGGCTGGGGGACTCGACATGCTAACCACATGTCACCCCTACACTGGCTGTTGATCATCTACCTCTGTGATTGACACATGGTGGATGTGAAGGGCCAGCAGCCGGCTGGTAAAAGGGCAACCGCTGAAAAGTGGAAAGACCCTCAATCGGAATCGGAAATTATAAATTCTCTGTCTCTCGGAAACCTTGCGTGATGGAGAAAACCCGATATCATATTTGAATTCAGGAGAAAAAATACTATCAGGATCACATACTTTTCTTTCTGAGACAATAAAAAACTTATTTTTTGTTGCTCGGTGATATCCTACAAATATTAGCCTCTTACCTGATCTAACTTGCTCTATTTTTGTTTCATTTTTCTAAGTTAAAATTTATATTTTCTGTTTGCAGTAGGATTTTCTTATAACATTTCTAAACAGTTCAGATTTTTATGACTCTGATATACGATGAAGGAATGTGTAAGGACAGGCTGATGGATGTGTGTATACAGGGATGAGTAAAGACGGGATTGACAGATGAATTAAGGAGCATGTATACATATAAGAATTTGATATAACATTGAATGCTGGGAAAATCCGCTCTGGAGTTGCTGCAGATATTCTACAGGTTTATGCATCATTTGAACATGAAGCTCAGATGTTATTCTTAAATCGCTACACCCTGTTACTTTCCACGCATCCCTATGGCCGATTACTCAATAGTCAAGTATTATTACCTACATTGTTACATATATAATTCTTCTGTACGTGTGTTTGTCACTGAACTCCTCCTAAAAGACTGGACCAATTTTGATTAATTTTTGTGTATGTGAGTGAGTGTGTGTGTGTGTGTGTGTGTGTTTGTGTGTGTATGTTTTGTTTGTGTTTGTGTTTGTGTGTGTGTGTGTTTGTGTGTGTGTGTTTGCGCGTGTTTGTGTGTGTGTGTGTTTGTGTTTGTGTGTTTGAGTGTGTGTGTTTGTGTGTGTGTTTGTGTGTGTGTGTTTTGTTTGTGTTTGTGTTTTTGTTTGTGTTTGTTTGTGTGTGTGTGTGTGTTTGTGTGTGTGTGTTTTGTTTGTGTTTTTGTTTGTGTTTGTGTGTGTGTGTTTGTGTTGTGTGTGTTGTTTGGCGCGCTGTTTGTGTGTGTTTGTGTTTGTGTGTGTGTGTTTGTGCGTGTTTTGTGTGTTTGTTTTGTGCTTGTTTGGTGTGTTGTGTCTGTTTGTGTGTTTGTGTGTGTGTGTTTTGTTTGTGTTTGTGTTTTTGTTTGTGTTTGTGTGTGTGTGTGTGTGTGTTTGTGTGTTTGTGCGTGTTTGTGTGTGTGTTTGTGCGTGTTTGTGTGTGTGTATGTTTGTGTGTTTGTGTGTGTGTGTGTGTGTTTGTGCGTGTTTGTGTATGTGTTTGTGTGTGTATGTTTGTGTGTGTGTTTGTGTGTGTGTGTGTTTGTTTGTGAGCGTGTGTGCGTGCGTGCGTGTGTCTCTCTCTTGATGGTTTAGATTCACAGTTGAACACTATAAAACCATTAGGTGTAGGAATTCACCTGAAGTGAAAATTGAAATATCACTCTAATGATCACAATTGTCGATGTTTCACAACAAAACTCAGTATATCGTATTACAATTAACCGAAGTAGAAATTATCCAAAAATGAACGAAATCCGACAATTAGAAGTGGGGGTTTACTTGAAATCAGAAATTTAAAACTGCCTAAACGACTGGACCGATTTTGATGATTTTATTTTTAGTGGTCCTTGGATGGTTTAGGTTCACAATTGGAACCTCTAAAATCATTAGGTGTAGGAATTCACGTGAAGAGAAAATATAAAAATCGCTCTAACGGTCACAATTTTCGATTTTTCATAACGAAACTCAGTATATCCCATTAAAATAAACCGAGGTATGTATTAACCAAAAATGAGCGAAATCCGACAATTAGAATTGGAAATTTACCTGAGAACTGAAATTAAAAACTAACTAGCAACCGCCATGTTTGGTTCGTCTCAGCGTATACCATACAAATTAATTAATCTTTAATTTTTCATTTATTTAGGCGTAGCAACGCACGCCGGGTATTAGCTAGTGCCATTATAAATGATGATCACATGGGTGCTACAGTGGGTGAATTTCCACTCTGTAGGATTTTTTATTTAGTATTGCTTTTCCCATGGATTTTAGTGGAATTAAATGAGTAATTTACTTTTTTCTTTTTCGCCTTGCTCACGTACATCAATCCACTTACACTTCTTCACGTGTTGATTATTTAAATATGCTTTAATATCCAAAGTCATGTTGCATATATAATATCTTGGTTCTGTCCTGTAGATTGGAGCATTGACATTTCTTGTAAGAAAACCAAACAGAAAACCCGCAGTTGGTAGATCAAGAACGAGGTGGGAGAATAACATTAACCATGATTTAAGGAAGTAGATTGTACACGAGATGATTGGAAAACATTAGCTTAGAGTATTGATCACTCCATCCATTGTAATTCTGGCCGAGGGCAGGTATTTCACTGCAATCATAGCATTTTATGCTATGCTTTGCAGCTTTACTAGGGAATTGTAGGTGTGGTAGCTTCCCGTTGCTTTCCACAGCGGTGAAGGATGATGATGATAATTATAAGGATGATGATGATGATGGCCGGATGATTTTCGGGGACCGTTGGGCCCTAAGCTTTCTGACATTTGTCTTACAGGTGAGGAAAAATCCCGAAAAAACCTCACCTAGTAGCCTGTCCGGACCGGGAATCGAACCTATGTCCGCTGCGTGACAAGGCAGTACGCTACCTCGAGAACACAGCGGTTGACTATTGATCAATGGAGAGCTTATTTCCACGCGTCATGAACCTATGGATAGTCCCGCGCCGTAGCCGAGCGGTTAAGGTAGGAAGCCTTGGCGCAGAGCTACGGGACTTGCGCTGGTTCGAGTCCTCATGGGGGAAGAAATTTTCTCATGGTATTTCCGCCAGTATGGGACCGGTGCCCACCCAGCATCGTGAGACAATTGGGTAGCTACAATAAGTAGCGGCTCCAGGTTGAGGAACCAGCTATAACGGCTGGGGACTCGACATGCTAACCACATGTCACCCCTACACTGGCTGTTGATCATCTACCTCTGTGATTGACACATGTGGATGTAAAGGGCCAGCAGCCGGCTGGTAAAAGGACAACCGCTGAAGAGTGGAAAGACCCTCAATCGGAATGAACCTATCGGTTTGATGTAGTGTGATTATTTAAGAAGTATACTTTGCATCATTCATGTTGTAATTGTCGACCGGTGTGGTCTCGGGTTATCGTCGCTGTCTCGTAGGCAATGGGCCCCAAGTTCGATCTCCAGTTGGGACATGTTTCCTGGCGGATGTTTTTTATTCTGAGGTTTTCCTCGCCTATAAGATAAATGTCGGGAAACTTTAAGACCCAAACGGTCCTCGATTATCAACCGGCAATCATTATCATATTCGCCAGGTTTAGTTCGAATGTGTGTGTGATTTATGTGATTCCATTTAATGTTGTGTTGTCTCGGACGAGGTCCTGGCATTAAGCAGATCACTCATTACGGGAGGACCTACAAGTCCTGTGTGGTCAAAAAAAGTATGTATGTGATCCATAGTTAAAATCGCTCTCCCGACAGATCATGTCACTGTAAGGTCGCGTGACGCGTGGCACGTAAACATTATCTATAAGTTGAGAGGTTGACCTGCGTTAATGGAATGGAATGTTGTCATTTGTTTTTTAATTTAATTCCTTGAACTTGAAACATTAAAGATTTAAAATAACTAACTAGCTATGCTGATGATGTAGTACTACTGGCCGATAGCGAGGAGATACTAAAGGACAACACGCACACACTATTGAGTAACACTAAGACATTAGGACTGGAAGTAAATATCAATAAAACTAAATATATGGTCACACATAGAAATACATTATATAATGGAAATGGACTGCTAATGACAACTGAGGGAAATTTGGAGGAAGTGGCTGAATTCAAATACCTAGGAACAATAATCACAAATAGGAATGAGATGCACAAAGAAATTAAACATAGGCTCAATTCTGGAAATGCGTGCTATTATGCATTGCAGAGACTTTTGACGCCCCAACTCCTTTCAAAAAACGTTAAACTGAAAATATATAAAACTATTATTCTACCAGTTATATTATATGGGTGCGAAACATGGACTCTTACTTTAAGGGAGGAAAGGAGATTACGAGTATTTGAGAAGAAAGTTCTTAGGAAAATTTTTGGACCAAACACAGATGAACAGACAGGTGAATGGAGAAGACTGCATAACAGTGAACTACATGGTCTTTATAGGAAGCCAGATATAATGAGAACAGTTAAGTCACGTAGACTGCGATGGGCAGGACATGTGGCACGTGTGGGGAATGAAAGACGTACATCGAAGCTTCTTGTAGGAAAACCAGAGGGAAAACGCCCAGTTGGTAGACCAGGAATGAGCTGGGAGAATAATATTAACTATGAATTTAGGGAAGTAGATTATACACGGAATGATTGGAAAGCATTAGTTCAGGATAGGGATGTATGGAGAGCTTATGTCCGCGCGGTCATGAACCTACGGGTTAGATAGTGCCAGTGAGTTAATTAGTTTAACTAACTAAGTCACTGTCACTATCGAACCCGTATATTCATGGCCGAACACACATAAGCTCTCCACATATCCCTATCCTCAGTGAATTGTCTTCCAAACTTCCCCTCTATAATCTATTTCTCTCACATCATAGTTAATGTTATTCTCCCATGTCATTCTTGGTCTACCAACTAGGCGTTTTTCCTCTGGTTTTCCTACAAGAAGCTTCCGTGTCCCTCTTTCAATCCCTATTCATGCCACATGCACTGTCCATTTCAGATTTCGAGACTTAACTGTTCTTTTTATATCTCGTATCCCACAAAGGTCATGTAGCTCATTGTTAACTAGTATTCTCCATTCACATGTTTATTCGTTTTTCTTCGGTCCTAAAAGTTTCCTGAGAACTTTTTTCTCAATATATATCTATCTATCTATCTACGTATAATAGCGTAGCAACAGTCTCTCCTTTGCTAGGAGTTGATAGACCAAATTCATTTTTATTTCTCCCATAGATATCATGAATGACATGCGGTCAACACACCGACACAGTGAGACATCTAGGAGGCAACTAAGGTATTACTAGGATGTTGAAGCCGGTAAAGTTTGTTTAAAAGCCTTTTTATTGAGGCTTAAGAATCTGAAAATCTTCAGACTCGGGATCCATGGTTTAAAGTCCCTCTCGGAGGACTTGCTCCTTGGATCTTTCCGTCCTAAAAAGGCCATCATCCCCGCCCGGATTTGAACCAGCGACTCTCGGGACCAGAGGGAAGGAGCATAACCACTATTCCACGCGGCCGACATATTCTCAAATGCCAGATAAATAATTACAGACCAACAAGCCTAGCATTTGTTGTAGGTAAAGTAATGGAGAAAATGCAAGCAATTGCTAAAATAAGGTCATTTTGTGCAAGAAACGGAAATAAGTAGCATTGTAGGTAATATGTGATGGAAGAATCGGATTTGGCTTGGGGGGTCAGGCAATCTCAAAACATTTGAGACAGATAACAATCTCCTCTCTGATCCTAACAAAAGTGAATCGCAAACCAATAAATAAAACAGCACACAGGCACTTTGCTGACGTTGAGCCAGTTGCCCAGCAACCTCACAGAGACATCTCTTCCTGTCTTCTTATTTTTATTTCTTATTCCCTCTTCCTTCTACAAACACACGGACAGCACATAATTGTAATTAGGTCCTTTACAGTCGATCCCAGTGAAGTAATGGTTACCGTCCTCACTTCTGGTTCAAAGGTTCGCAGTTTGAAACATAATAGGCATCGATTATATGACTAAAAATCTAAAAGAAGAATATGAAAAATGGGGACTTTATATAAACATTGAGAAAACTAAATATCTGTGTGTAGGAGAAGAAATGGAAAATATAAATTTCAACAATGGAGAAGAACTAAAACCTAGTATTGAATGCACTTATTTAGGAAGAAAATTAGACCATTCAGGCGATAACACAGTGGAAACTAAAAATAGAATCGTACAAACAAAACAAGCAATAAATGCTTTAAACTCTGTTTGGTGGAGCAAAAATATTACAAAAAATAGAAAATTACAAATATATCAAACCATAATTCAGAGCATTTTAACATATGGTACTGAAATCTGGCAAATTCCTACCAGGGAAATGAAAAGAATTTTAAGTACAGAAATGGATGTTTTAAGAAGATCAGCTGTACAATGTAGAATGGATAGAATACGAAATAAAGAACGAAATATGGGAAATTATGGGTGTACAAGAGGAGCCGGACATCATAGACATTATAGAATAGAAAAGGTTACAGTTGTATGGCCATGTCAAAAGAATGCCAGAGCAAAGATTGCCAAGAATTGTTATGGAATGGATCCCAATGGAAAGGAGGAAGAGAGGAAGACCGAAAAAAACTTGGATAGAAGGGGTACAAGCAGCTATGAATATCAGAGGATTGGAGGAAGATCAATGGATGGACAGAGAGGAATGGCGTTTGGTTTCCGGAAGACGGCGGTAGCTGCCATGATATCGGATGAATAATAATAATAATAATAATAATAATGAAATAAGAAATATAAATAATAAAGGAAAATTTGCGATTACTTGCCTCAATGGCATATAGGCCTAAGTTTTTTTGGGAAAACCAGATAGAAAAATGAAGTTGGTAGTCCAAGAATGAGGTGGGGGAATACTATTAACAATGATTTAAGGGAAGTATATTATAAGGAGATAATCGGAGAACATTAGCTCAGGATTGGGATGTATGGAGAGCTTTTGTCCGCGTGGCCATGAACCTACGGGTTCGATAGAAACTGTGAGTTAATTAGTTTAGTTGGTGATTGGTTGTTTGGTTTATCAGGGAATGAAGTGATTGTGTGTTGACACATCCTGTAGTTGTACCGCATGATAAGAGCTCTGCTGTGTAACTGCAGCTGTTGTCTTGTACAAGCTCATCGTGTCAGTGGCTCATGGACACTTGGCGTACAGTCCACCTCAACAGCTGATGTCATTGTGTTGTGTCTCCACATGTTGTATACCCACAACAGTGCCTGGTAACACTACGGTATTTCAGTTGTCACAGTTGCTACAGTGTAAGGTTTGGTAATTTCATGTCATCGGTTAATTCGGTTTACAGATTAAAATCTTCTCATTAAATCCTAAGATCTTGTGACTAGTGTTTGTCTTAGCAGACACAAACAGTGTTCTGAAAGGAAAATGTGCAATAAGAACAAAAAATAATGATAAACAATGTAATTATAGACCAAATTCAGAATTTTAATTATTTAGGATGTCATTTAGGTAATGACAGAAATTTAGATAAACACACTAAAATGCAACGATTCAAGTATCTATGTGGAACAATTAAACGTACTTTATTGAATAAGACTAGAACAGAAATTATTTTGAAGTTTTACAAAGTATTGGCAGTTCCATCTCTTATCTATGGATGTGAAACCTGGACATTAACAAAGGCAGATAGTAAACAAATAGAGGCTGCAGAAATGAAGATGTTGAGAGCAATAGCAGGATACCAAAGGACCGATAAAAAGAAAAACGAAGATATAAGAACAGAACTTAATATATTTAATCTCTGTGAAAGAATACAATACTATCAAAATGCTTATATTTATTACGAATAAATGAACAGTGCATACCAAGAATAATGTATAATTATAAATCAAAAGGAAGAAGAATGTTGGGAAGACCATTGAAGAGATGGAAGGACCAATTCGACCTATAATGAGATCGGAACAGGCCATTGGGCTTAATCCTTGTTGTTGATGATGAACAGTGTTCCATTGTTCTATGCTCAATATTAGTCACTTGACCACAAACCGACAAGGGAGCTGTCACCATTGCATGTCGAAACCTATCTTGAAAATACTCCCAGAGAAGCATTGCAATGTACATTTAGAAGAAACAGGTCTACAACAGATCAGATTTTTAGTATAAGACAGATTTTAGAAAAGAAATGGGAATATAATGGTACTGTACATCAACTATATGTAGACTTCAAAAAAGCATATGATTCAATTAAGAGGGAGAAGTTATATAGTATCCTGCTGGAGTTCGGAATTCCTAAAAAGTTAGTTAGACTTATACGAATGTGTCTAAATGGCTCAAAGAGTAGGGTGCGTGTAGGCAAACAGTTTTCAGACACTTTTGAAATCCAAAATGGGTTGAAGCAAGGAGATGCACTATCTCCTCTACTATTTAATTTTGTACTAGAGCATGCCATTAAATCTTTAGAGAATGAGGAAGGCTTACAACTGAATGGTATTAATAAGCTGTTAGTTTATGCTGATGATGTAGTACTACTGGCCGATAGCGAGGAGATACTAAAGGCCAACACGCACACACTATTGAGTAACAGTAAGAAATTAGGACTGGAAGTAAATATCAGTAAAACTAAATATATGGTTACACGTAGAAATTCAGTATATAATGGAAATGGACAAATGAGGGAAATTTTGAGGAAATGGCTGAATTCAAATACCTAGGAACAATAATCACAAATAGGAATGAGATGCACAAAGAAATTAAACATAGGCTCAATTCTGGAAATGCATGCTATTATGCATTGCAGAGACTTTTGATGTCCCAACTCCTTTCAAAAAACGTTAAGCTGAAAATATATAAAACTATTATTCTACCAGTTATATTATATGGGTGCGAAACATGGACTCTTACTTTAAGAGAGGAAAGGAGATTACAAGTATTTGAGAATAAAGTACTTAGGAAAATTTTTGGACCAAAGAGAGATGAACAGACAGGTGAATGTAAAAGACTACATAACAATGAACTACATGATCTTTATAGGAAGCCAGATATAATAAGAACAGTTAAGTCTCATAGACTGCGATGGGCAGGACATGTTGCACGTATGGGGAATGAAAGACGTGCCTGGAAACTTCTTGTAGGAAAGCCAGAAGGGAAACGCCCAGTTGGTAGACCAATAATGAGGTGGGAGAACAACATTAACTATGATTTGAGGGAAGTAGATTATACAGGGAATGATTGGAAATCATTAGCTCAGGATAGGGATTTATGGAGAGCTTATGTCCGGGCGGCCATGAACCTACGGTTTCGATAGTGCCAGTGAGTAAGTAAGTAAGTAAGTAAGTAAGAAGCATTGCAATGTACCAATCCAGAATATTTTCGTCGCTTTTAACTACATGACAATAAAATCCAGCGCCAAATCTCTCATTTAGGCTACAGGGAAGTAATGCAATTCCTAACTTGATGGATCGGATAACCCTGGCAACCTGCCGCCAGGCCGCGTCCCTCCACATTCAACTTCGCTCTACTCAAGCAAGGACGACCAACTGATTCGCAGAGAGAAATTTTAAGGTAGCTTTCGGTATGCAATTGTTGACAGCTCTCTTGTAAGATTTAAATTTGCAACAATAACGACCTGAGTTATTAAAGCGTGTCAACAAATAAAATTCTCCGTAAGAAATAGATGGCAGCACATCTGACCTTCATTAATCTCAGTTGGTTAATCTTTACCCTAAAAATTAGTGACACTGATGAGACCAGTCGCCGTGGCGTAGTCGGTAGAGTCCCTACCTTCCACTCCGGCGACCCGGGTTTGATTCCTGGCGGGGTAGGGGATTTTAAATCTCCGCCCTGGGTCTGGGTGTGTGTGTCGTGTCTATGTGAGGATAAAAGGAAGTTAACAAAAAGGTAAAAGGAAAAAAAGGAGAAAATGTAAAACAAAAAGAAAAAACGGTATAAACTAAAATATATATATATATATATATATATATATATATATATATATAGCCTTGTTGGTCTCAACAGGTTTTAATTGCTGATAATATATTTTTTGTAATTATTTTACTTGCTCTTTTTGTTACAGGTGTATCACCAATGCCACCGCACGTCCAGGGTCCCGTATTTTTGCAAGAACCTCCTCCGTGGTTAGAATTTTCAAATTCTACAGGCGCCATGTTAAGTTGTTCAGCACACGGTAGTCCTCCGCCTGAAATACGGTGGGTGGACACTTCAGACAAGGAACTTCCTCATTTACCTCGTCTTCGGTGAGTAGTGCTTAAATTCTAACTCTTAACAGATAAGTGTCTTCAGAACACCCTATATCGTCAATCTTAAATACACCTTAAAGTGCATGTTTTCTCTGAATATATTCTTAGCTAAAGAGTTAAATGTTTACTTTTTTAATTCGCTTGATGTCGATTTAATTTTAAAAGCCATATAAATTATGGCCCTGAGGTCGACTCAGCCTCTAACGGAAATGAGTACCAGACGCTTGTTCTGCGAGTAAAGGCGGCCGTCACGCAGGACTGACAACCCGGGTGACATCAAGTGCCGATTGTCCAGAAAAAAATGGTAGCATTAACCTCCTACTACCCCAAGGACCTCCCGAGGCCTGTAGTGGGACCAGTTTACTTTACTTTACTATAAATTGTTTAAAATTAACAATATAACATTGTTATATCTGATTCTTATTTTATATAGAATAGATTAATTTATTATATAGCACCGCGTAATTGAAGATGCCAGTGAGGAGGTGCTCCATCTTGCTGGAAAAGAAATTCGTTGCCTTCTTCTTTTAATTATAGAAGTATCCAGTCAGTAAGCATATCAACGTAACTCATATCGGAGACAGTGTTCTCTTGAAATAAAAATGGGTCACACAGCTTCCATTTCCAAACGGCAACAAAAAAAATAGCTCATGGGAATCACGTTCAACCTCTCCAAAATGAAACGTGGATTCTCGTTATTCCAAATTCTAACATTTGTTCTTGTTTACCATTGTTTTCCATTGGCGTGGAACGTTGTTTCGTCACTAATTTGTATGAAAAATTGCATCATCCTCCATTATCGTCAACAACTTTTCACAGAAATCACGTGGTTTTTCATGGTCATCAGGTTCCAAATTATGTACCAATTGCAGCTTGTAGGGAGAACGTAGCACCTTAAAAATGGTGGATTTAGAAATGTTTAACTCTTGGCAACATCTATATACAGACTTTTTTACATATCGCCGATAAATGTATAATAGGGCAGGTAGTCGACAAAATTGCCAGTCTCAAGACAACCCTTGAGGATGCCGGAAGCAGTCTCTGGCGAAACGTCGGGGAACTATAAGCCTCAAAACCACGGCTAACAGCCCGGAAATCTTCTACAACATCATCATAATAACTCCGGCCGTGAAAGCCTAAGTCAATACACTGTATTTTGTTTATATTTCCTTGTACATATTAATTGATTTTTAAAAACGAAATATTAAATCTGAGAATTTTCAGTTCTATTAAATATTTCTGGCAGATCAAATATTGCGTGACGTACTCCTTTGTGGTTAATATAGAGGACATTCAAAAATTCTATTTAGATCACAACTTTGATACTACAGTTGTTGCATGGGAGGAAGTCTGGTTTAATTGATAAATCGACTACAGCAAAACCTTTAACACTGTAGACATGTTACTAGTTAAATACATTACATCTGTCTGAAAATTGCCTTAATTGGTTTATTTCTTACTTCACTAAACGCCACTAATCAGTTTCTGTTAATAATCGTATTTCCTCCTGGCGCTTGGTGAGGAATGTAGTTCCTCAAGGCAGCGTGCTCGGCCCTCTGCTTTTCTCCATTTATATTAATGACATGACCAATAAACTATAAAACTTCAAGTACGGTATTATCTTTATTTCCCTCCGACGACTTACAGATTTACACACACTTTACATTCGACTAATGGATACATTAATAAAGTGAAACTGGACTCAGAACTATATTTTCATGACCCAGAGAGTTCGGACTTTAACTAAATGTAAAATAATCTTCGCAGATGATCAAGTACTTCTAGCGGAGAATGAAGATGATTTGCAGAAATCAGTGTTTAAATTGCAAAATACCCTGGAAAAATACAACATGAAAATATCCGAAAATAAAACCAAATCCATGGCAATCACTGAAAAGGGACTTTCGAGAGTAAAAATATTAATAAATAATAAACCAATAGAACAAGTAACACACTTTAAGTATTTAGGTAATAATATATCACAGTTTCATAATCAAAAAGATGTGGAAACAAATTTAGAAAAATATAACAGATTAAATGGTATAATTAGGAGAAATTTTGGAAAACAAATGAGGAAAGAAATCCAATTGAGATTTCATAATGCCGTAGCCAAACCTGCTCTACTATACGGAAGTGAATGCTGGACACTTCGAGCAAAAGATAAATCCCGCATTAATAGTTCACAAATGAGATTCCTCCGATCACTAACTGGAGTAACATTAAGGGATAGAATGAAAAGTGATGAGATAAGGATGCAGTGGAATAGTAGGGAAATGGTTGAACATATACAAAATTATCAGATTAAATGGTTCCAACACGTCCAGAGAATGTCAAATTCCCGTTTACCAAAGATGATTTACCACCTCAACCCTAAAGGCAAAAGAGACCTCGGAAGACCCTTCAACCGATGGAAAGATCAGTTTTTGTAGTCGCAGAACGGGCATCATCACCCAACACTGCATTCGGAAGAAGAAGAAGGCTAAATGTAAATAAATCCGTGACGAAGATGATAATTTTATTAGAATATTTATTCTCTTGTCACAGTTCCCAAACAAATATCAACTCACTTAAGTGTATATATGCGTGGCACAAATTGAGTAGATTTACAAACAGTATCTAGAACGTTCTTAAAGCGCTTTGAAGTTAACGGTACGTATTGATCTTAGCGGTAAGAGCTTACTTTTTCCCTAGTCTTACAAGCCCCTGTCTCACCATCCAAAGCCTCCAGTATGTGTTTTCTTTCTTCATTACAGGTAATTCTCTCGCCAGCCAATATGACGGAATTTATATCTTTCTTTTTGGCTTCACCTTCCAATCTATCTCTTGTCTTATTGGCCAGTGTTTTATTACTTTCTGTTCTTCTCACTACAAGACCTTTATTTCATACACTAAGCCCCGAGAGCTTTCTCGGTGTTCTGCTTCTGGTTGTCTTAGAAACAGCATAGGGTCAGAAAGTTGACATCAGTCAGTTACAAAACCAAGTTTGACCAAAGGTCACGGTTTTGTCATGTTTTATTTTCTCCGTAAGCAACTACCGTATAATAAAAAACTCAAAATGCACAGCCGTTAATTGTAAATTAAAATGTGAACCAGATAAATAGATAGCTATACAGGGTGATTCTTTAAGGACATGCAACGAAATAACTTATTGATTAATTATATAAAATTGTCAGTTGTAGATTAATTTAATTTACGCCGTTTAGAAAAAATGTAAATATCAGGCTTGTACCCCTTCTATCCAAGTTTTCTTCGGTCTTCCTCTCTTCCTCCTTTCCATTGGGATCCATTCCATAACAATTTTAGGCAATCTTTGCTCTGGCATTCTTTTGACATGGCCATACCACTGTAATCTTTACTTTCCTATAATGTCTATGATGTCCGGCTCCTCTTGTACACTCATAATTTCCGATATTTCGTTGTTTATTTTGTATTCTATCCATTCTAGATTTTACAGCTGATCTTCTTATAACATATATTTCTGTACTTAAAATTGTTTTCGTTTCCCTGGTAGGAATTTGCCAGACTTCAGCACCATATATTAAAATGCTCTGAAATATGGTTTGATATATTTGTAATTTTCTATTTTTTGAAATATTTTTGCTCCACCAAACAGAGTTTAAAGCATTTATTGCTGGTTTTGTTTGTGCGATTCTATTTTTAATTTCCACTGTGTTATCGCCTGAATGGTCTAATTTTGTTCCTAATTAAGTGCATTCAATACTAGGTTTTAGTTCTTCTCCATTGTTGAAATTTATATTTTCCATTTCTTCTCCTATACACAGATATTTAGTTTTCTCAACGTTTATATAAAGTCCCCATTTTTCATTTTCTTCTTTTAGTTTTTTAGCCATATATTCTGTGTCATCGTGGTCCTGTGCTATTAATACCTGATCATCTGCAAAATTTAGTGAGTATACATTTGTATTTTGGATTGGTATGCCCATTTTTTTTTATTATTATTATTATTATTATTATTATTATTATTATTATTATTATTATTATTATTATTGAATCTGCAAATAGTGCGAACCCTATTTCACCTTCCGCTATGCTAGGGTTTTATTTACAATAAACTTTTGTACTTTGATTCACATTTTGCCTAATTTATAGGGTTACATATCAATGACATTCTAATGTAATATAAATAAGTAAATTAATTAATTAACAATCATAAAAAATGAACTCAAAGTCTCTTAAAAATATAGGCCCAACAGATAAATTTACACAGCTACCTATAGAAGCATTCTTTATATAAATGAAGGACATTATTTGCTGTTTTTCTTGATCGCAAGAGATTATCTGATCTTGAGAGTTTTTGTTTTAGCACGAAGCTGCATGTTTTAAGTAAAAGAGAATAAAACTCGTGAATAACGGTCATAACATCGCTGGTTGGAGACGAGCGACGTAATAATATGGCAGTTTATTTAAACAGTTCTTTGAAAACTCAATTTGAATTTCTTATTCACACAGACACTGGACGAGGAATCATAAATAACTCAGTATAACAATGTTATGTGTGATTTATGTCCTTACTTTCTGCTTAAAATACAAGTCTTGAGTTTTCCATACACACACGATTCTTCATTTTTCTCAACTTCTTTGCCCTGATTTTGCTATCAGTTTCTTTCAGCATTCTTTTCTTATTATAAAAACAGTATCTGATTCTTAACTACAGGGGGATATAGAATTGTTATCGCACGTTATCGGCCGCGGTGGACTAGTGGTTATGCTCCTTGCCTCTGGTCCCGAGGGTCGCGGGTTCAATCCCGGCCGGGATCGATGGATTTTTTAGGACGGAAAAATCCAAGGAGCAAGTCCTCCGGGAGGGACTTTAAGCCGTGAGTCCTGAGTCTGAAGATTTTCAGGTTCGTAAAAGATCCTTAAGCCTGAATGAAAAGGCCTCTAAGCAAAATTTACCGAATTTCCCCGTCCTAGTATTACCTTGGTTTCCTAGATATCAGTATGAGGCGGAACGCTGACCACGGACCACTTAAGTGACATCTATACGAAAACAAGTGTAACTAAATTAGTATGGTTCAAATTCTTCCCTGTAGGGGGAGAGCGTCTAAATCTCTGTTAAGGGAAACATGGGCTTACAAGAAAGATATCACACGTTTGTGTCCTCCACTGTTGTCTCGAGTTCGATTCCTGATCGGGACAAGTTTCCTGGGTGATTATTGTTTTTCGGCGTTTTTCCTCATCTGTAAGACAAATGTCAGGAACCTTTAAGGACCAAACTATCCACAAACATTATCTGGCCATCATCATAATGATCATCATCATATTCGCCGTGTTTAGTATGAATGTGTCTGTGAATGGTGCGTTTCGTCTACATGTTGTGTTGTCTCGGAGGTGGTCCCGACATTGAGCAGATCACTCATTCGACGAGTCCTCTACGTTCTTGTGTGGTCAAAAAAGTATGTGTGTAATGCATAGTTAAAAAGTAGGTGCTTTCTTTATTATGATAAACTTTAGTTGGTAAATTCTAGGCGAAAACGACTGTGATTGGTTGTAAATAAAAAATCATTGAAATGTGATTGGTCATTGACTCCCATTTGGGGCATGAGTTAAATAGTCCCGAGTAATTCCATATTTCCGACATCAGAATTTAATCTGTCTCTTCACATAGTGCCAAATTCTTTCCCACCAGCTGAAATGTATTGCGTAATTAATTTTTGAAATATTGATATTGTCATTATATTCTACAGTGTTCTGCTCTAGGGCAGGTCTTTCACTGCAATCATAGCATTTTCACGCTATACTTGCAGATGTACTACGAAATTATGAGTGGTAAATGTTGATGATGGCCATATGATGTTCTGGGACCTTTTGGGCCTCAAAGCTTCCTGACATTTGTCTTACAGGTGAGGAAAAGTCCGAAAAAACCTCACCCAGGAAGCATGTCCCGACCGGAAATCGAGCGTTCTCCCCTAGGGCAGGTCTTTCACTGCAATCATAGCATTTTATGCTAAGCTTGCAGCTTTACTAGGGAATTGCAGATGGAAGATGATGACTATGATGGCCAGACGATGTTCGGGGACCTTTTGGGCCTCAATGCTTCCTGACATTTGTCTCTTAGGTGAGGAACACTCGAAAAAGCCTCACCCAGGAAGCTTGTCCCGACCGGGAATCGAACCCGCTACCTCGAGACCACAGCGATGGATGATATTGTCATATTGTTTACAAAACTGAGAATGTTTTAAATTCATATCAAATCTTATTTATATTGAAATATGACCATACAGTTCCTGTAGGTCCCAAAGAAACCATGTGTTGATCTAAATTTATATTTTGGTATAATTACCCCAACTTTCGTTTGCAATAACAAAACGGGGAAGGTCTGTTGTATTAAATGTGTTAATACATCATCATTTAGTACACGTTTGTACATGTGGATTTGAATTTGCGAAGTAGCTATGGATAACGGATGCAGTAGTTAGTTTAGTTGAATAGATAAATAATTTTGTCATGAATGTGCTCTGAGACAGGTTCCTGGTGCTGACATCTCTCGTGGCGTCTCCAAACAGTTGACAATCTATTGTTCCGTCATGGCCTCCTACACACACAGTTCATACACAATAATGCTGCTCTGTTTTATTTGTTTTAGATGACATTTGCAGTCCTATAACATCCACTCAAACATATTGATAAACCAGATGTGTCCTCCAATCAGAATTCAGCTCATTCCATTTCCTACTAAAGTAAACAATTTCTAATTCACTTTGGAAGCTTGCTCTTGTAATGGTTTCATTTTTCGTTACTCATAGAAAATAATTCACAATGAATTTAATTTTCTGCAGGACCTTTTTACATGCTTTATATTAGCTTGACCTGTATCTGTCTATCTATGTAACGGAATCTTTCAACACGATTTTCACCCAGTTAAAAACATTGGTTCGACTTGAAACTTGGTATACTTGTAAAGGACCAATGACGATACACTAATGTCATAATGTTTTTTTTTTCTAAGATCATGGACAGGATCATCTGGACATAAAAAAATAAAGACCGGTTTAATAGGTTGCGGACTTATCGACTTTTTAGTCCATCGTTGTAAGAAATTAATATTATATCCTCTGATAGCTCAGTTGGTGGAGCGGTGGACTGTAGCGGTATATAATTTCAGTAGTCCATAGGTCGCTGGTTCAAATCCGGCCTGTAGGATTTTTCTTTTGTTTAGAAGAGTATTACTTTTAGCTCATAATACAATAGTATCGAATCTAAAGATATTTACATTTTTATCTTATTCTGTAAAATATTAATGACAATTTTGTAAACTTACCACATTGTAATTTATCCAAAAAAATATGAGAAGGATACGATTAACTGTAACTATTTATCTATATTAAAATATTCAAATATATTATAATAATGTTAGATAATAATAATTTTAAAAAATATATAATTATATTCGCTCCTAGACACTACAAATATCGTAGGCAATTAAATTTTCATGGGATTCCGGTTTATGACAATCAATTGAACTAAAAATTTAAAAAAGTAGTAGTAGTAGTAGGACTTTATTAGACAAAAAGTAAGATATTTACAATATTATTTACAAATATGGGTCGCACGGGCAGTAAGCCGTACGTGCTGTTGACAGTCCGTTACCATAAAGTAATAATTGGTACTAGTGTGAAGAAAAATAAACAACAAAAAAAGCAATAACATTACAATTACATAAAGAAAACACAATAATATTACAATTAAATAATAACACAAATAATAGTTTAAAAAACTAAAACAACACGTTTTATTAGAAAACCAAACTAAAAAACAAAAAATAAATAATAGCTTAAAAAACTAAAACAACGCGTTTTATTAGAAAACCGAACTAAATAATGAAAAATAATTTTAATTTCCAACACGCTTGGGATAAAATTAAGTGCTCAACAAAAAAAAATCTCCAACACATCTAGAATAAAACTGGAGACATCTACAAAAAAAAATAATTTTACCATTAAAAGCGTGGGGGACTTTTTATGGTTTTTACGTTTTCTTCTTATAGACTTTACTTTTACCAATAGCTGTTTATTTTTTACTATTGTTTTCTTTAAATGTTTTGTAAGTTTGCATACGTTACATGCTAACTAACCGGCACTAACGAACTCGCATGTTCATAGAAGCGCGGCCAGAAGCCTTCCATACATCTCTACACCGAGCTAATGTTTTGCGATCATCCCCTGTATAATCAACTTAGCTTACCTCAAATCATGGTCAATGTAATTTTCCCACATCATTCTTGTCATATATACTGAACGCTTTCCCTCTGGTTTTCTTCAAATAGTTTACAAGCCCCTTCTCCATTCCCCATTCCTACCACATGTCCTGCCCATCGTAGTCTACGAGACTTAACTGTTCTCATTATATCTGGTTTTCTATAAATATTATGTAGCCCGCTGTTACATATTCTTCTCTATTCATCTGTCTGTTCATCTCTCTTTGGCCCAACATTTTTCCTGAGAAATTGATTCTCAAATATTCGTAATCTTCTTTCCTCCCTTAAAGTAAGAGTCAGTGATTCATATACATGTAACACAATTGGAAGAATAAACTTTTATATATTTTCAGTTTTATGTTTTTTTTAGAGAAGTTGGGACGACCGAGTTTCTGTAATGCATAATAGCATGTATTTCCAGAATTGAGTCTGTGTTTAATTTATTTTTATGTCTTATTCTTGTTTGTAATTATTGTTCCTGGATATATGCGTTCAGCCACATATTCAAGATTTCCCTTATCTGTCATTAATTATCTATTTCCATTACTACACAATTTATATATGTGTGTGACATCTACAGTGAAATTTGCAGCCGACAGTTGGCGAATTGACCACACAACCAAAAACATGATTTTCTTTGACTATATTTTAACTCATGTCCCAAATGGGAGTCAATGACCAATCACGTTTCAATGATTTCTGTTTTACAACCAATCAGAGTCGTGTTTTACGAAATATTTATCAGTGTTATAATTACCATATTAAAGAAAGCTCCTCCTTTTTAATATTCTGAACAGGTCTGACCATTATTTTGCAGTGACTGAGCCTGTGAGAAATACGGCTACCAGATTGTATATATAGTTCATGAATGTCAACACATGCCGCATGCGGGAGTTAATATAAAAACATTTGTAGCAATTGATTATACCACCAAATAAAGAAACCACTGTTTGCACTTTCTTAAATGTATTTTTTCCCAGGTAACAATCCAGAAAAATATAATTGTCATATTTACATCATACGACATCGGAAATGAATTAATATACAGTTTGATGTGTTTCATTTTTTCTCCACTAGAGAGCATTCTTACAATATTGCGTTCCTTTGGCAATAAATAGTATGATCTGGTTGCAGTGAAAAACAAAAGAAGCAGATGAAGCGCACCTATCGCTTCTCATTTGTTTTCAAACATCGCCGTTTACATTAAATATATAAATATTTTAAAATAACTATAGTTAAATAATGATTTGTGAGTAAACAGCTTAATTTTATTCGTTAAATTGTCCTAACAAATGCCACTCTTGATTTCCAAATTCTCTAGATAAATTCACTCCTCACTTTGTGACATCGTGAATTCATCGATAATTTGGAAATCACTCGTGGCATTACTTATGATAAATTCATTCATCACTTCGTGACATCGTGAATTTATCGATAATTTGGAAATCACGCTCTGCATTACTTATGATAATAATTAGTAAAAATCTTAAAAGATTTATAAATGAAACTCTAGACACGCTGTGTAAGTTGGTGAGTGGAACCGAGTTAAGTATTAACTTGAACGCGTTGATTAAAACTGGCACGGGCGAGTGAACCGCCTAACGAATTGGTTTCACAGCGAAGTTGAATGTATTCACACCTCGAATGATATTCCTCAAGTTATTTTGTATTTCCGCACATTTTTTACTGAATATTCGAGGCATGGTAATTTTTACACATATTACCACATGGCGTACGTTCTTAATTATAAATGGGAATTCTTTTTGAAAGAAACCGAGGGTGGTATTGTCTCCGTGCAGGGGTTAATATTTCATATCCGCCTCAGTGTTTTGTCTTCCTGAACTTGACAGACGGTCTCCATTATCCGAGTCCGCGCATCTTTGAATTTATGACTATAATTTTCTGAATATTACAAACTTTAGCCTCGCTTTCTCGCCTGTGAAGAATTTAAATTTAGAAACTTCTTGTTCAATATTAACATCGATCGATCTTCTTTTTTTTTCTTATCTTTCTTCTTTAGTAAAGTAATCAAACTACTACAGACTTACTCATGGATACCTGGAAATAATGAAGGTTACACTTTGTTTTTTTTTTATTAAATAACAAGGTAATACCCGGCGTGCGGTACCACGCCTAAATAAATGGAAATTAATGTGCTTTTATGTATAGTTGAATAAGTAAATGGAAAAATGTATATCCAAAATTATTGCTAAATTATAAACCGCACGAAGGAGAAATTTGGACGCCCACATAGAAGATGGTCTGAACGATTTTAAAAATTCTAGCTTTCATGCAACCGGAACGACCAACAGGCTTAATCCCTGGATGATGACTATGATGATGAAAAATGTATATCGTAATGATTTTTAGATACACCGTGTTGTTTACCTGTCGTTGTCCGGGAATCTATTCATCCCGATCGTCTTGGCATAAATGAGCTGAAAGACAAAAATTAATGTACTTAGTTGAATAAGTAAGATGAATGATTATAAATGTATATCGTAATTATTTTAAGATTCCCCGTGCTGATTACCCGGTGTTGTCCGGGAATCTACTTATTTCGATCTTCTTGGCATAAATGAGCTAAGAGACAAAATTCGTCATTTGAGCTATCCGTAAAAGAATACCCTCCATGTGCTGCTATGCTTGCTCAGGAATCTACGTACTTGTCTCGATCTTCTTGGCATCAATGAAAGACAAAAATGCTTATTGTGAGTTATCCAAAAAACATAAAGTTATGTTGTCGCGGACTTTTTTGTAGAGCTTTTTGAGATATTCAATTCTGTATACATTAATTTTGTGTATTTGTTTTGGTTTAGGCAGCGTAAGCCATTTAAGTGTCCAAAGAGCTACTTTTTTCATGTTTTGCACTAGAAATTTCGATTTTGAAGGGTGTAGTGGTCTCGGGGTAGCGTGCTGCCTTCTCATGCAGCGGGGCCGGGTTCGATCCCCGGTCGGGACAGTTTTTCTGGGTGAGGTTTTTATCGGGGTTTTTCCTCACCTGTAAGACAAATGTCAGGAAAACGTTAAGGCCCAAACGGTCCCCGAAATCATTTCTCATATTCATCTTAGGTTAAGCTTAGGATTAGGGACTCTCCTGGCGCACCACTATCATCATCATCACCCATCATGTCATCGGGGCAACGTAACCCCGCCTTCCAGGCGCCCGAACCTCAGAAGTGGGTTACAAGTACGCCATGCCAGGAGAGAAACCAGGAATGTCGAAAGACCACCTGGAGCATTAAAAAAAAAGAAAAAGGATTTGTGTATGACAACTCTCTTATAGCCTATGTTCATCCCGGGAATCTGCTGAACATTTTGCAAAAAGCCCCATCACAATCGGATCAAAGGTATGGCCGCGCATAAAGTACGAAGAAACAAAAAACAAACCAACAAACATTCATTTTTATATATTAGATTTTATTTATCACTAACATATTGGGACTTTCGAACCCGTAGGTTCATGGCCGCGCGGACACGAGCTCTTCACACATTCCTATCCTGAGATAATGTTTTCCAAACTTCCCCTGTATAATCTACTTCCATCAAATCATGGTAAATGTTTTTTCAACCTATTTTTGCCTACCTATTAGGGGCTTTCCATCTGGTTTTACTACAAGAAACTTCTATGCATCTTTTTTATTTCCCCACTAATGCCACATGTATTGCTCATTACAGTCATTAAGTCACTGGCACTATCGAATATGCTCTCCAAACATCCTTATCCTCAGCTGTTTTCCAATCATTAACTGTATAATCTACTTCCATTAAATCATTCTTAATATTGTTCTCCCATTTCATTCTTTGCCTACGAACTGACCGTTTACCCTGTAATTTTCCTACAAGAAGTTTGCATGTCCGTATTTCATTCCCCATTCGTGACACGTGTCCTGCACATCGCAGACTACGATACATAACTATTCTGGTTTGCTATAAAGATCATTTATCTCACTGTTATGTTGTATTTTCCATCCGTCTGTCTTCAACTTTCTTCGGTCCAAAAATATTCCTAAGAACTATATTCTCAAATACCCGTAATCCTTTCTCCTCTTATAAAGGAAGACTGCACACTTCGCATCCATATAACTGGTAGAATAACAATTATATATATATATATATATATATATATTGATTTAGGCTTTCACGGCCGGAGTTACTATGATGATCTTGTAGAAGTTTTACGGACTGTTAGCCGTGGTCTTGAGGCTTGTAGTTCCCCGACGTTTCGCCAGAGACTGCGTCCGGCATCCTCAAGGGTTGTCTTGAGACTGGCTATTTTGTCGACCACCTGCCCTATTTATACACGTCGCGGATAAATGTATAAAGAGGGGAGGTAGTCAACAATATTGCCAGTATCAATACAACCCTTGAAGATGCCGGACGCAGTCTCTGGCGAAACGTCAGGGAACTACAAACCTCAAGACCACGGCATACAGCCCGAAAATCTTCTACAAGATCATCATAATTTTATATATTTTGAATTTAATGTTTTTGAGAGAATTTGGGACAAGAAGGGTCCCAGCAATGCATAATGGCACACATATCCAGAATTGAGCCTATGTTTAGTTTCTTTTTTTCATCTCTTTCCTGTTTATAATCGTTGTTAGGCATTTTAATTCAGCCACTTCTTCAAAATTTCCCTCATTTGTCATTAGCTGTCCATTTCCATTATATAATGTATTTGTGTGTGACGGTATGTACTTATTATTTTTTTTAATTGCGGATGAGCCCATGTAGGACTACGCAAAGTACTTAGAGGCGTTTCCTTTGAACCCAAATTTCTTTCATTCTTTTGCTATGAGCTTGTTTTCTATCATCTGTCCAAGTTCCAGTTTTTTTTTTCGGTTTGTCCTCTTGGTCAACTTGCCACTTATTCACCTTAATTCTAAATATATCTCTGTTTGGGATATCTTCTTTAGTAATTCCTGCCTATTTTAAGTCATTTTTGACTTCATCAATCCACTTCATAGTATCCACTGGAGTTTTACTTCTGTTTTCGTAGAATTCCATTATCTGTTTTATAAGCCTGTTTGAGTTCATTCGTTTAATATGGCCATAAAATTTTAACCTTCGTTTTCTAATATTTCTTCTTCTTCCTTCCAAGTATTAGGCCAAGGCCTGTTACGATCCTATAGAAAATTTTCCCTCCATCTATTTTATTATTATTATTATTATTATTATTATTATTATTATTATTATTATTATTATTATTATTATTATTTTAATCGGCCGCAGTGGACTAGTGGTTATGCTCCTTGCCTCTGGTCCCGAGGGTCGCGAGTTCAAACCCGGCCGGAGTCGATGGATTTTTTTAGGACGGAAAAATCCAAGGAGCAAGTCCTCCAGGAGGGACTTTAAGCCGTGGGTCCCGAGTCTGAAGATTTTCAGGCTCGTAAATGATCCTTAAGCCTGAATGAAAGGCATCTAAGCAAAATTTACCGAATTTTCCCATCCTAGTACTACCTTGGTTTCCTAGATGTCAGTATGAGGCGGAATGCTGACCACGGACCACTTCAATGACATCTATATGAAAACAAGTGTAACTAAATTAGTATGGTTCAAATTCTTCCTTGTAAGGGAAGAACGCCTAAATCTCTGTTAAGGGAAAACATTGGCTTTAAAAGAAATTATTATTATTATTATTATTATTATCAGTTTTATTATTATTATTATTATTATCGTTATTATTATTCTATTATTCTACCAGTTATACTATATGGGTGCGAAACATGGACTCTTACTTTAAGGGAGGAAAGGAGATTACAAGTATTTGAGAACAAAGTAGTTAGGAAAATTTTTGGACCAAAGAGAGATGAACAGACAGGTGAATGGAGAAGACTACATAACAATGAACTACATGGTCTTTATAGGAAGCCAGATATAATAAGAACAGTTAAGTCTCGTAGACTGCGTTGGGCAGGACATGTTGCACATATGGGGAATGAAAGACTTGCATGGAAGCCTCTTGTAGGAAAGCCAGAGGGAAAACGCCCAGTTGGTAGACCAAGAATGAGGTGGGAGAATAACATTAACTATGATTTGAGGGAAGTAGATTATACAGGGAATGATTGGAAAAGTTTAGCTCAGGATAGGGATGTATGGAGAGCTTATGTCCGTGCGGCCATGAACCTATGGGTTCGATAGTGCCAGTGAGTAAGTAATTATTATTATTATTATTATTATTATTATTATTATTATTATTATTATTATTATTATTATTATTATTATTATTTATTATTATTATTATTATTGTTATAATGATTATTACTACAAAAGTTAAGAAATATATTCGTGACATCGTTAAGAAGTAGTGATATAAAACTAAGAATTTGTTATATACTTCGTGACTCAGTAATATAAAATAGGTTGTAGTGGAATTAAGTTATAAATTACATTTAAGAAACAACGCAATGGAGGGTAAAAGTTTAGTGTTTTGTTGCAAAAGTTGGTACTGCTATAACGACATTAATTATTGTCAAGGAAGTTGTGCTAATGTCTCATCTGCATGCGATAAGAGCGAGTTTCATTTGTCAGCTGTATGGTGACATGTTGTAATCGATTTTGTAATTTACAGAAATTAAATTAAACTAATACAAGATTCCAGTCGCTTCAATCCAATTATATGACGCAGGCACTTCCTTGGCGCGTTGTCTCCATCAAGATATTAAACCCAGGCCATTCACATGTTACTGGCAAACCCCTGCTATTAACAACTGTACAGTCCATTAAATTACACGCCATTTTCTTCCGTTTTCAATGTTTTATTGCGAATCAGCATGCAAACTTTTTTTTTGCGCGATAGTGCGTTTTGTCGTACTTACAGCAATGACGACCAAGATTGAAAGTTCAAATTCTTACATTTCGGAGTTGCCAACCTAAGCATAAACTACTTAGATTTGTCTATAACCAAAAATCTACACAACAATAAACTAGAAATCGGTATCTACCGGAAACCCACAAACAATGCTCTGGCCATAAACAAAAATTCTACACACCCTTTTCAACAGAAAATTAGTACATTTAATAGCTTAGTCAGTAGAATGTTGAAACTCCCATTAAGCAAAGACAATTATATCCAAGAACTCAACTACATTAAGTATATGGCAAAAACCAATGGCTATAATGAAGAATTCATAGATAAGCTCGTAAAAAAACAAAAAAGGAAGAACAACATAACCAACATAACTAAACTAGAAAAATAATCTGACAACAACAAGAAAACATGCATAACACTTACATACACAGGAAAAGAAACGACAAAATTAGCCAATGCACTAAAGAAAGCCGATAAAAATGTAAAAATAGCATACAGAACCAATAACAAATTAAACAATATAATAAACAATAACATTGAAAAAAATAACATTTTCAACAGCAAAGGAGTTTATAAACTGACATGTAAGGACTGCAACAAATTTTATATAGGAAGGACAAACAGGAGTTTTAACATCAGATTCAAAGAACATTTTCGAGACTTCATTCACGCAGAAGGGAAATCAAGCTATGCAAAACACGTTATCCATGAAGGACATCGCATGTTAAATATTGAAAACACCCTAACAGTAATGCACAGAGAAAATAATCCAGCGAAGATAAACGTACTCGAAGAGATAGAAATCATGAAAGCAGCTCACAACGACAGCCTGATAAACGAAAACGAACCAAATACATGCAACCCCCTCTACCAGATCTTCAGTGAAACACCAGTTTTGAATCCTGCCGATGATGGGACAAGTCCCGAAAGCGCTACAGTTAAATGATTAATTAAGTTGAGGAGACGGACCTTTCAGGTGAATATTCTATAATTTTATATTAACCTAAATAACTATACTGTAATATTACATCTTTCAAACCACGTGTGGGAAGTAAAACCACTTCCCTCTATGTATACTACATACAATGTATATACAAAAATTATCCTAAAAAGTTAGTGTTAATATACATTATGCGAATCAAATCACTGCATTTGAAATGAACTGAACTTTATTTGAAACAATATAAAACAATAAATACGTACTTGCGGCCATGTTATCAATAATTGTTCTCAAGGCCTCCTGTTCTTTCAACTAATAAACATTGCCCACACTGTTAACGTTAGTCAGTTGTTTATAATGAACGCAAATATTTCCAACAAAGATGTTATTATTTTACTATTATTTATTATTTTGAAAACATCATCGCGCTAAAAATAATGCACAACGCACGTTTGTGAAGTGTTTTACAGAATCTCGGAAATTAAAAACCTCGCTATCGCTCGGTTTTTAAAAATTTTCCTCGTTTTTGTAAAAACCACTTCCCAACCTCGCATCGTAATACTATTTTTCGCTGTGGTCTCTGCCTTTTCATGCAGCGGGCCCGAATTCGAGTCTAGGTCAGGAAAAGTTTCTTCGGTGAGGTTTTTTTGGAGTTTTTCGTCATCTTTAAGACATCTCAAGAAACTTTAAGGCCCAAACGCTCCCCAAACATCTGGCCATCATTATCATATTCACCTAATTAGATTAAGTTTAGAATCAAGGCATCTCCTGGCGCATCATTAACATAATCTTTACCTATCATACCATTTATTTATAAACATGTTTACAATGTAATAAAACATCTTCCTGTTCCCAAAGCTTTTCAAATTTTTATTTTCTTTCTCCATTCTTCTCTATCTTCCCATTCCAATTCTTCCAGACCTAGCTCCCTCATACATTTTCTTACATCATCGATCCATTTAAATCAAGGTCGACCTCTCTTTCCTTTTCCAGGTGGAATATTCCAAAGATTGTCTGGATAATCTTTTCTCTGGCATCCTCTATACTCATTTAACTAAACATAGAACACATTTCATTTATTTAGGCGTAGGAGCGCACGCCAGGCATTAGTTAGTATTATATGACAATATGAAATGGCCCTTGGTAATGAAATTCTAACTAGTGTTTGCATTGACGATGGAAAATGTATAAAATCTGAGGGAAACCGGCAGATTGTTCAACACCGGATTTGAAATGGAGAGCTTCTGAAGAGTAGCCTCAAATGCTCTGAATCAACTCTCGCCCTACTATCTGTTACCGCTAATTGCCAATATAATAGACAAATCGGATTATCTTTGGTTCCTAAACGCAACACAGAAATTGTTCCATTATTGAATTCTAAGATGAATTCATAGCTGAGAAAATAGATCAAGCCCTGCACTGTTGAATGTTTATAGACTCGTGATCATGTGTATACTTACTCACTGGCACTATCGAACCCGTAGGTTCATGGCCGCGCGGACATAAGCTCTCCATAAATCCCAATCCTGAGCTAATGTTTTCCAATCATCCCCTGTATAATCTACTTCCCTCAAATCATAGTTAATGTTATTCTCCCACCTCATTCTTGGTCTACCAACTGGGCGTTTTCCTTCTGGCTTTCCTACAAGAAGTTTCCATGCACGTCTTTCATTCCCCATACGCGCAACATGTCCTGCCCATCGCAGTCTACGAGACTTAACTGTTCTTATTATATCTGGCTTCCTATAAAGACCATGTAGTTCATTGTTATGTAGTCTTCTCCATTCACCTGTCTGTTCATCTCTCTTTGGTCCAAAAATTTTCCTAAGAACTTTATTCTCAAATACTCGTAATCTCCTTTCCTCCCTTAAAGTAAGAGTCCATGTTTCGCACCCATATAATATAACTGGTAGAATAATAGTTTTATATACTTTCAGTTTAACGTTTTTTGAAAGGAGTTGGGACATCAAAAGTCTCTGCAATGCATAACAGCACGCATTTCCAGAATTGAGCCTATGTTTAATTTCTTTGTGCATCTCATTCCTATTTGTGATTATTGTTCCTAGGTATTTGAATTCAGCCACTTCCTCAAAATTTCCCTCGTTTGTCATTAGCTGTCCATTTCCATTATATAATGAATTTCTACGTGTGACCATATATTTAGTTTTACTGATATTTACTTCCAGTCCTAATTTCTTAGTGTTACTCAATAGTGTGTGCGTTTAGCCATTATCATTATTGAGACTATTGTAAAATCAGTTCAACATAAAACATCACGAATTCCAACAAATCACAGATGTGTTTTGCCATGATTTTACTGTCCTACTATTCTCGCACCAAAGTGAACTTTTTCTTGTAAATTACTTATAATTAGGGCTTGGAAGTTGAGAATGTTTTTATTTAATGTCTGCAGACGAGGCCAACAACATCATCATCATCATCAACAATCATGGATTAAGCCCAAGTGGCATGTTCCAGTCTCATAGATTCTCATTCAAAAAGTTGAATCCATCTCTTTTTCGGTCTTACAACATTCCTGTCTCCTCTTGATTTGCAATTATAATTATTGGAATGCGATCATCTGTCATTCTTTGAACTTGTTCTTTTACAGTTTTTCTAGATTATTTTATTTTATCTAAAAGTTTAAAAATATTTAGCTCATTTCTAATATCTTCACTTCTTCTTTTGTCTAGAAGTTTGCAGCCAACCACACTTCTCAGAAATCTCATTTCAACTGCTTCTATGATCTTCTCTTCTCTTTTAGTTAAAACCCAAAATTCACTACCATACAATAGTGACGGGACTGCCATTGCTTTATAAAATTTTAGTTTTGTTTCCATTCTTCTGTTTTTAAAGATTCTTTTAATTGTGCCACATATATAATTAAATCTAACAACATAATATATTTTTTAACACTGGGTCTTAACCAAAAACCAGGAACGAAGAATATAAACGTCAGTAATGAGATTTCTGAGGAGTGTGGCTGGCTGTACAATAATGGATCAAAGGCGAAGTGAGGATATACGAAGAGAACTGAATATATTCAACCTATTAGATAGAATTACACAATACAGAGATGAATGGATGGACCACATCAATAGAATGAATAACAATAGAATTCCGAAACTGATTCTTCATTACAAACACTAGGACGAAGAAATGCTGGAAGACCCAGTAAAATATCTTCTTCTTCTTCACTTCCTGGTTTAGGCAAGAGTTGCCTGTTCCGTCTTCACTAATAGATCTAAGACCATCTCTTCCGACGACGTCCGACATCTCTTCTTCCTCTTGGAAAATAATGGAAGATTTTATTTGGTAATCTTCTTTCTTCCATTCTTTCTACATGTTCTTTCCACTGTATCTTGTTGTTAAATATATTTTCTTTTATGGAGTAGATCTGCAGTTCTTCATGGATATCCTCGTTTCTTATCTGGTCCATTCTAGTGCAGCCTTTTACTCTTCTTAAAAATTTCATCTCGGCTGCTTGGATTTTACTTTCTTGTTTGGTAGTGGTAATCCAAGATTCACTCCCATACAAAAGGACAGGGACAGCCATTGTTTTATAAAATTTTAATTTGTTTGTTTATGGGCTTTATTATTCAATATTCTATTTATTGTACCAGTAAAAGATGGATAGACCAATTCTATTATGAGATCGGAACAGACCAGCAGGTCTAATCCTTGATGCTGATGATGTCTGAAGACAAGGCCCAACATAATATATTTTTTTGGGTCATTGTAGGCCAGAAAATGGTGGATTTTTTTGTCCTTTCTTTACTTTTTGGAATTTTTTGATTTATTGGTCTTTCTTAGCCTTTTTGTTAGGTTTTGATGACTTTTCTTTGCAAACGTTACCTTCTTTCGACTTCAATTATACCACGTATATAGGCTAATTATGATTCTAGACAAATATGCTTTTATTTATACTTGTTTTAATTTCAATTTATTTCTACAGAACATCCATAGCAGGTTCTCTAAATTTATTGTACGTGGGAGAAAATGTGTTCATTCTAAATTCTTCAAGAACGCCTTTTTTATTTTCTTATCGAACACAGAATTCCTTTCTCAAACTATGTTGAATTTAAAAATGTGTATAAAATACGGAATAATAAGCATTTCAGTCTTTTTTTGCAGTGTATGTTGCATATCACTAGAATTTTGTAGTTTTTAAACATTATTTTATAACATTCAATAAAAATGCAGTTGAAACTAAAATCATAATTTAATTTGAATTGTCTTTTTATTTTAGAAAGTCAAAGTATAGAACTGGTGTCTAGTTTCAAATATTTGGGCTGTGATGTTGGCTACAATGTGGATGGAGATATTGACTCCAAAATAAATAAATTTCAGACGGTGTGTGGAACAATACAGAGAACATTCAAAAATAAAATTAGAAAAGAAACCAAGATAAAAATGTATAATGTTATGGCGGTTCCCACAATATTGTATGGATGTGAAACTTGGGCTCCAATGAAAAAACAGAAGGGTAGAATACAGACGGCGGAGATGAGGTTCCTAAGACAAGTACAAGGATGTACAAGACTTAATAGAATAAGAAATGAGGATATAAGAGAAGAATTGAAAGTACAGCTTTATTGGATAAAGTCACGAATTACAGGCAGAAATGGATTGATCATATGGATGGAATGAGTAAGGAGAGATATCCATTGTTAGCAAGAAATTATCAAGCAAGAGGAAGACGTGATGTTGGAAGACCTAGAAGACGTTGGGCTCATGCATTATGAAGTCGCAACGGGCAATTGAATAATCCCTGGAGTTATGATTATGATGATGATGATGATTATCTTTTACGTTACGGTTACTTTTTTTCGGTTTTTTAGGTATTATTAGGATATCTTTAGGTCTTTCTGAAGGTCTTTTATAGGCATTTTATAGGTCCTCAACTTCGGAACCCCAAGTTATAACACTGCAGTCCGCCACGCTGGCTCAGGTGATAACAGGCCTAGTTAGGGTCGGTTTCACCAACAGAGGTAACTGTATTATGCCAGTTTAAGCTATGCATTATACATGGGGAAAACTGACGTAACACAGTTACCTCTGTTGGTGAAACTGACCCTAACTCACTAACGGGCGACTGATATATCCGATTGAGGGTCTTTCCAATTTTTCAGCGGTTGCCCTTTTACCAGCCGGCTGCTGGCCCTTCACATCCACATGTGTCAATCACAGAGGTAGATGATCAACAGCCAGTGTAGGGGTGACATGTGGTTAGCATGTCGAGTCCCCCAGCCGTTATAGCTGGTTCCTCAACCTGGAGCCGCTACTTATTGTAGCTACCCAATTGCCTCACGATGCTGGGTGGGCACCGGTCCCATACTGGCCGAAATACCATGAGAAAATTTCTTCCCCCATGGAGACTCGAACCAGCGCAAGTCCCGTAGCTCTGCGCCAAGGCTTCCTACCTTAACCGCTCGGCTACGGCGCGGGACGCGACTGATATATCAGGCACAAATTTAACAGTTCATGAAAATTAAAGCAAAACAGTCTGATTAGAGCTTCAAAGACAGCATAGTGTTAAGTATTTTTAATTGAAGGCTGGAATGAATGGTAGGACGAAATAAATACTGCCTTATTTTTATATAATTGAATTTAACTAGTAAGTAAAAAAGCTTAAATGATGATGATGATTAGTAATTAATTGAAATAAGTAATGTATTTGTCTGAAAATATATAAAACTATTATTCTACCAGTTATATTATATGGGTGCGAAATATGGACTCTTACTTTAAGGGAGGAAAGGAGATTACAAGTATTTGAGAATAAAGTACTTAGGAAAATTTTTGGACCAAAGAGAGATGAACAGACAGGTGAATGGAGAAGACTACATAACAATGAACTACTTGGTCTTTATAGGAAGCCAAATATAATAAGAACAGTTAAGTCTCGTAGACTGCGATAGGCAGGGCATGTTGCACGTATGGGGAATGAAAGACTTGCATGGAAGCTTCTTGTAGGAAAGCCAGAGGGAAAACGCCCAGTTGGTAGACCATGAATGAGGTGGGAGAATAACATTAACTATGATTTGAGGGAAGTAGATTATACAGGGAATGATTGGAAAACATTAGCTCACGATAGGGATGTATGGAGAGCGTATGTCCGTGCGGCCATGAACCTACGGGTTCGATAGTGCCAGTGAGTAAGTAAGTAAGAATTTGTATTTAAAATAGTATTTGGGTAGTGATGCTGTGAAAGAGTAACGTCAAACGATGTGCTCATTAATTAAAAACTTGTAAAATATTTTAACACTGAGCAACAAAAAACATTTTTTTTTGTCTCAGAAAGAAACAGAAAGAAGAAAAGAGGAAGACCAAGGTTAACATGGAATGAAAACATGAAAACAGTAATGCAAGCTAGAGGGCTAAGCATCGAAGATGCCCAAGACCGTAGGCTTTGGAGGTTTGGCACGGGAAGACGGCAGCAGCTGTAAAAACCCGAAGATAGATAGAGAGAAGAAAAATATGTGATTCTGATAGTATTTTGTTTCCTGAATTCAAATAAGATATCGGTTTTTCTCCATCACACAAAGTTTCCGAGAAACAGGATTTTTTTAAATTTCAAACACTTTAATAGTTTCTACATTTGTAACTACAACATTCGGACTCGCCTAGAAAGTAAGAAATGACGATTTGATTTTCTGCTTATTTCGCCTGTGAAGCATCCCTCTTGATGGTCCAACAATAATCGGCCAGCATACTAGGATTCCACTTGCCTTGATACCTCTTTTCCACAGCTGAAAACCATTTGAGTTAGCTCATTTGGGTTTATTCTACAATCGACAAATGGACGAAAAAGGTTTTTTTTAATAATTATTTAAATCCATTAATTGAAATTGAAATACAAAAAACTGTGGCGATGGATAAATTCCGAATACATATTTGAAAAAAAAACAATAAAAAACTGCATTAAGTACAACTATTGGTACTCATGAGACAAAAATCATGTTGACCAGTGTAATTAGAGAAGAATGGACAGATGTTGTGAAGGAGACCAAAGTTCTTAGAGTACGGTCGAGCCAACGGAAGTAGAAGAAGAACATATTTAAAATAAGAAAATGAATTTGGTATTGAACTTGTTTTTCTAATTACGATTATTTGACATCCCGTAAGTACACAATTATTCACATTTAATGTAACCGGAAACAATCTCTAATTCGGTTGGCAGCCTCATTTCCGGGCAAGCAAATGACGCAGGTCGCTGCTTCAATTTCCAGTGCGGGTAATAGAATTTCACCAGTAGTTAGTAAAACTAAATATATGGTCACACGTAGAAATACATTATATAATGGAAATGGACAGCTAATGACAAATGAGGGAAATTTTGAGGAATTGGCTGAATTCAAATACCTAGGAACAATAATCACAAATAGGAATGAGATGCACAAAGAAATTAAACATAGGCTCAATTCTGGAAATGCATGCTATTATGCATTGCAGAGACTTTTGATGTCCCAACTCCTTTCAAAAAACGTTAAGCTGAAAATATATAAAACTATTGTTCTACCAGTTATATTATATGGGTGCGAAACATGGACTCTTACTTTAAGGGAGGAAAGGAGATTACAAGTATTTGAGAACAAAATAGTTAGGAAAATTTTTGGACCAAAGAGAGATGAACAGACAGGTGAATGGAGAATACTACATAACAATGAACTACATGGTCTTTATAGGAAGCCAGATATAATAAGAACAGTTAAGTCCCGTAGACTGCGGTGGGCAGGACATGTTGCGCGTATGGGGAATGAAAGACGTGCATGGAAACTTCTTGTAGGAAAGCCAGAAGGAAAACGCCCAGTTGGTAGACCAAGAATGAGGTGGGAGAACAACATTAACTATGATTTGAGGGAAGTAGATTATACAGGGA